>WOXC01010899.1:0-600000 GCA_011680675.1 Gymnobelideus leadbeateri
GGAGAAATTAATCCAATTCTATTTAAATATTTTCCTCTCACTCTGAGTATTACTAATTTAGGGACATGTATACTATTATTTAGCATTTGAACTCTAGGGAGCTTTTGCATACAAGCCACATGTGACTTCTCTTGTGTGAATGCTTATTTCTCTGTGCTTTTCTTGCTTTGATTTTCTGTTGCTTTTGCAAATCAACACCAGATCACATGAGTGACTGTTAGACTTCAAGACAGCACTATTAATGAACACAAAGCAAGGAGAAAATACATGAATATGTTTTAGACATAGGCTGATTTATTTCTTGTAGTGAGGTTTCCTTTCAGTAAATTTTTATTTCCATGATACAAAAAGGGCCATGGTGACTCCATGCAAGGCCAAGTGGTCCACCTCCTCTTGATGCCTTTTCTTTCTTCTCCTACCAAGCTGCAGGACTGACTTTATAGGTAAATGTGCATGGGCCTCATCTCCCTGGAAGCTCTGTGAGGTCAGGCACAATGCTTTAGCTAACCTTTGTATCACCCTAGCTCCTAATACAATATATTAAATATAATAGGTGATTGATGGTCAACATAGTGTCTGAAACAAAATAGGCACTTAAGAAATATTTAGTGATTGATTGGTAATTAAGACAATAATATTTAGTGTTTATACAATTTGCTTCACAAACCTTAAAGCAATATGTTCATTCATTTGATCCTTCACAGCAAACCTGTGAGATAGGCTCTGTTATTCCCATTTTACAGATGAGGAGCCTAAACAATTTGCCAAAGGTCACATAGCTAGTACATGTCTGAGATAAGATGTAAAGTCAAATCTTCCTGGCAGCAAGATGGGTAAGTGAATGAGTAAACCTTTGAATAGTCCATTAACTTGTGTATATGTATGTATATACATGTGTACATATATGTGTGTGTATACGTACAAGCACATAAATACATACTGATATAATACAAGTATTATACACATTCTGCTAATGAATTGAAATGACTTGGCCAAGATCTCAAAACTAATATGTATTAGTCCCAAGGATTCAACTGCAGATTTTCTGACCCATGAACTGTGTTACCAAGATATACTCTGTTTGCTGCATTGTTCTACAGCAGCAAGCTACTGTGCCCTATACCCAGGGTACCTACCCTGAATTTCGGGGACCATAGCTTTACAACTCTTCTCTGATTTTTCTGCCTCTGATTTTTGCCGAAGACAGATTAACTAGCTAGATTCTATTGTAATGACTGGTTCCACAGTCATGAATAGAAGATGAGGGAGGAGGAAATTGACTATATAATGCTGTATATAAATGCTAGCTATTACTGATTTGGAAAGTTATGTGTTGTATGACTTTTACTAATCAACCAGGCTCTTTTTAGAGACTTGAAATAAGACTTAACCATTAACTATTTTTGATTGATCAAACACATGCACACTAATAACCCCTGACTTAATATTGATGAAAGCATTTTTGTCCTACAGAACAACCTTTGGGTCTTCCTAGAGGCTGTGTCCAACTTCCTAGTGCTGAGAATTGAGGGGATAGTAGAAAGATCAGGGAGGAAGCAGTGGGTGATGCCTTCTCTGTCCCTCTTTGCTTCTTCTGTGCACCACCACCCTGAAGGGCACAACCCAGAGGAACTGGAAATTCAGGATGGAGACAAGGAAGCAATGGCAGTACCACGCTTCTATACTAAGTAATTGAACAGATTGGGAAACCCAATTACAATATATATGTTGGCTTTCCTGGTTTATCACAAAACCTCTCCAGATCTTAGTTGCCAGGATGGGTTGTTGTTTGTCCTTTGTTCTTGAAGAGAACAATGACATCAGAAAAGTGGTGTCATGACTTGTAAGTTAATTGGATTTAAATGAGGAAGGGCTATGCAGTCACTAGCCTCACTTTCTCCTTTGGAGCCATCTGGGTCCAGTGGTGAGATATGGATCAGGAGGAATGGAGATGGTCCCCTCCAGCAGATAGCCCGAAACCTTCCTTTTGCATCTTTCCTCTTGTAGCTTTACCCAGTGGGAGCAGAGAAAAGAACGAAATTGAAATAGTGATTTCACAGAATTAATGAAACAGTAGCTAGAATTCCAACTTAATGGCAAGCTTTCAGCTTGTTGTCATCAATTAAATGGAAAGCAGAGTAGATGAGCCATGATGGACTCCAACATGGCAGTGATTCTTCAAATTTATTTTTTATGTATGTGTGATGTAGTGGGAAGACTGTATGTATCTTGTTTATATATAATTGTTTCCGTGTCGTTTGCCCTATTTGATTGCAAACTTTTTCAAGGCAGGGGCTATTTTTCCTTTCTTTGCATCTTCAGCATTTAGCACAATGTACATAGGGCTTAATAAAAGGGTGTTGACTGAATAATTTACTTGGAGCCAGGAGACCCGGGCTCCAATTTATCAAGGGATAGTGAAAGTGAATTCCATTCTGGCACTTTGGCAGCAGTAATTTTTAATTCTATCTATTTCCCTTGACCCTGAACCTCAAAAACAGAATGGAGATGATAGCAGTCACAGTTGGTTGCTAGCTCCTTTCTGCATCTACTTGAATGAATTCAGGTGCTTATCCTCCTTTCTTCCTTTAAATTCGAATATCCCCCAAGGACACAATCTAACAACAAGTATTTATTTAATTCTATGCTGTAGGAACTGTGCTAGGCAATGAAGATACAAAGACAAAAGAGAGTTAGTTACCTGCCCTCAAGGAGTTAATATTCTGATGGGGGAAACAACTTGTACATACTTAACTATACAAAGTGGCTACAAAAATTGTTTGGGGCAACAGTGTACTAGTAGCCTGGGGCATTTAGAAATGCTTCACAAAGCAGGTAACACTTGGACTGCATCTTAAAAGAAACCAGAGATTCCAAAATATAGATCTATCTTTCTTCTCTATAGTTTCTCCCTTGGCGATCTCATCCACTGTATGGATGTCCTGTCTGGTGTCCTATGTAGATGATAATTCTATCTCTTCATCTGGTATCGGCCTGGCCCTGTAATCTGCTGGCTGTCTCCATCTGGATAGTTTGCTATCACCTCTAAGTCAATATGTCCCACATTGACGTCATGATTTCCCCCTGCCTCCTGAAGAGGTGTACTTTCCTGTAACTTCCTGTTTATTTTGATGTGGCCGCCATCTACCTACTTACCTAGACTTGAAATCTCAGCATTATCTTCTACACTTCCTTCTTCCTCATTTCATTTATCAATTGCCAAATCATTCTAATTCTACCTTTAATTGCAATAACAAAAACAGCAACTAGTTCATATTGCAGTTTAAATTTTGCAAAATGCTTTCCTCACAATGCTGTGAGGTAAGTTTCTTGAGTTGCTGTAGACAAGGTAGTCGTCACAAATGTCTCTTATCTACTGCTGATGAGATTCTCCATTCATAACTAAGTCAGCCCTTGAAAAATAGAAAAACCAAGACTACTGTCAACAATTGACTACAGTAAGTTTTCCAGTACAAAAAATATTTGTAGCAACATTTTTTTCTGTATCCAAAAACTGGAAACAAAATGATTTTCTATCAGTTCACTGGCCAGCTGAACAAATTATGACATATGAATATAATGGAATATTATTGTGCCATAAGAAATGGCAAAAGAGAAGAATTCAGGAAAACCTTGGAAGACTTGGATGAATTGATGAAGAACCAAGTGAGCAGAACTAGGAGAACCGTTTATTCAATGACTACAACATTATGAAGGAAAATGTGAAAGACTTAATCTGTCATCAATGCAATGACAAATTAGGAACCCACAAGACTGAGGATGAAGCATGTTTCTCACCTCTTGGCAGAGAGACGAGTTTACAGAGGTGGAACCAACTCCTGTCTCCCTGACTCTAACCTTAGCCCTAACCACATATTTACAGATGTGGACTTGTGTGTATTTGTTTCCCTTATTACAAGGGAAAGCTTCATTTATTTTTGAGGGTGGAGAGGAGACACGAAGGACTTCTTTTACTTGGGGTTGGCAAAATGTGGAGGGGAATTATGGAAATAGTGAGAGTGATATTCCCCCCCCCCCAAAAAAAAAAAGAAAAAAGGAAAATGCATCAAGAAAACATTTTTTAAAACAGAAGAAATTCAGAAAGGGACATAGACAGGTAGCTTTGGAACTACCTAGTCAAATTTAACTCATGCATTTAAAAAAAAAGCTGTATTGTAATAGAGATTTAGAATCCTCTTTTTACAATTACAATCCTCTTTTCCTGTTGTTGTTTTTAAAATTTACATATATTATTTTAATAATAATAAAAATGGATAAATAATAAAAATTAAAAATAAAACTTTTAAACACTGTACAACTTGCTAAAGTTACCTCTGCTGGAGAGATCCTTTGAGAATGAAGAGTTACTTTGCACTTTAACTACAACTACTTTAGTTTAGGTGTCATAGCCATATAACAATTTTTGTATTTGTTTTGTAAATTTTTTTTTGTAATTTTTGTAGTAATCTCCTAACTGGTTTTTCTTCCCTGTCTTTCTCCCTCTCTACTCTACTCAATCCTCCACACTGCTAGATATGTAATACTTCTAGCATGCTACTCAAATAATATTATTTCTCTACACTGAAATTTTCCATGGCTCTCTACTGTACACCAAATAAAAGGTAAATTAATCTTGGTACTCAAGACTTTCCCATACTCTAGCTCAGATCTTCTTTTCCAGCCTTAACTCTCATGACTCTTCCTCA
This sequence comes from Gymnobelideus leadbeateri, assembly GCA_011680675.1. Lineage (NCBI taxonomy): Eukaryota > Metazoa > Chordata > Mammalia > Diprotodontia > Petauridae > Gymnobelideus > Gymnobelideus leadbeateri. The sequence goes on from WOXC01010899.1 coordinate 4,707, forward strand.
TAGATTCTGTGTTCTAGCCAAAAAAGGCTACTCGTTACTTAGTATTCTTATCTTTCTACCTCCCATCTTCATCTTCATTGTCTGCAAAGACTCCTCTCTATTTCTCTGGTTATAAAAATCTCTTCCCTTTTTTTCATTCCTATGTGACTGTGAGCAAGCCACCTAAGTTCTCTGAACTTCAGACACCTCTTCAAGACCATAAATTATGAATGGGTTGCAATTTCCATTGGTGGAGTCAGTTCCTGTGCTGGTGAAATCCCAAGTCCTCAAGTGCTACTTTTTCTATGAAACCTTCTTTGATCCCCAGCATTAAATGATATATTCCTCCTCAGATTCTTCATATTTTATATTGTATCACATTGTGCCTTAGATCCTGAATATGTGTATCTATGTTTTATCCCTCTTATTATTTTGTAATCTCTGTGAGGACAGAACCTATGTTTTATTTTCTCCTGCTTATCTCAGTGCTTTGTAAGTAATAGGTGCTTAATAAAAGTTTGTTGAATCAAATTGAAGAATATTTGGGAGTTAGGAAACCTGATTTCTAGGCCTGATTATGCTCTTCCCTAATTGTGTGATCTTGGTCAAATCATTTAATTTTTTTTAATCGGCCAATTACAGTATTAGGATTCACTAGGTGATGATCACCCAATTTTCCTTCACACTCCAAAATTGTGTGATTTTGTTATTGTATTATCATGACTTAATTAAAATTAGAAATGAACATTTAAAGAGATAATATTTTGAAATTGAGTTTTTTTTTTAATAGCTGGAAAAGCTGAGGCAGAGTTTAAGTGACTTGCCTATGACCACACAGCTAGTAAGTGAATGAGGCTGAATTTGAACTCAGGTCTTCCTGACTCTAGACCCATCATTCTTTCTAGTGCTGCCACCTAATGGCATGTGTCTAATGCTTCTTAAGCTTTGTCCACCCTGGTCACCTTCTCTGGGCCCACACTAGCTTTTCAATATCTTTTCTAAAATGTGGTGCCCAGAATTTAACACAGTGTTTACTCCATATATATCCTTACTATTGCCAAAGTTCGTTTTCTCCCTTGTTCCAGTACAGTTACTTCTGTTCTTTGGCCATAGGCTGCCTGCATTTTTCTTACTTTTCTCATAATGTTGATTCACTGAATTTACAATTCAATAAAACCTCCAGTTCTTCAGCACATGAATGTCTATCTCTATCTTATACGCATGCAATTGAATTTTAACTCGGGGTCAAGGCTGCTGAATTTCATCTTATCAGACTTGATTGATCATTGTAACCTGTTGAAACCTCTGGGGTGTGATATTAGATGCCAAAGTTAGAGTGTTAGATCTGATGTCAGTCCTATTGACAGCTCATAAAACTGTAAGATCGTAGATTTAGAGCTACAGATGACCCAAGAGGACCCTGACTCCAACCTTCTCATTTTACAGATGACAAACTTAGACCTAGAATGGTTTAGTGACTTGCTCAAGGTCATATGGGTATAAAGTGATAGAGCTAGGATTTCAATTCAGGTTTTCTGACTACCATTCAGATACTCACTCTGCTCATCTATAAAAATGGGTGGAATGATACCTGTACTCCCTACTTCCCAGGGTTGAGATGTTACCTGTGTGTGATACATGTATATGAAACTTAAAATTGCAAACATATATACCCTGTATATGCCTATGTGTGTGGATGTACTTTCTTTTAAACTATTGCCAAGCAGGATAGAGCTTTCATTTTACCAATCCACACTAGTTGGAGTTAATATTATGTAGAAATTCCAGTAGCTTTACTTGTCTTCTTTTGCTATGCCCTTTGTCAGTGTCTTTACTCCTAAACTTTGGCTCCTGACCCATCCAACTCACCCTCTCTCTCAATATGGTATAGCAAAAAACAGTGCCCTAGCATTTTGAAATTTGAATCTCATCTTGACCCCTTACAAACCATGTGACCTTAAGGGCACATGGTTAGTAAATCACATTTATTTTTTTGGGACTGCATTGCATTATCTTAAAATTGGGATAATTGTTTTATCTGGCCATCTTTTCCCATGGATATAACTCATCTATTTAGTGCTTCTTAAGTTTTGTCCAATATAGAAATTAACATGGAATAAAGAATAAGAAAATATTTCATTTCTGACCTTATCTAGGCAACAAAGGTAACTACTCATCTGCCCCTCTCCCCTTTCCCCTTCTCGATCCCCCTCCCCCCCAAGAGGACATTCAAAACTCTTTTCCCACTGGAAATGACCTCAGATGTCAGCCTGCCGTGGAAGAATTTTCTCTTCCACATTCCACATAAGTGATCATTTAGGCTTTATCTAAAGGTGTATGTAGATTGGGAATTGTTAAAAATCATGCCCTCTTCTATCCCAGACCTTTCAGCTCCCAATTTTGGGATCACATTTAACTCTTCCTACTTTGCACCCTAAATCTAATCAGTCACAAAATCCTGCCAGTTCTCTTCCCGGCATATATCAGAGTTTACCTTTTCTATTCATTTATGTAACCTTGTACATAAATTAAAACAGACACTTAATTGTTTTCCATGACTTTAGCCAAACCTTATGCCCATACATTTTGTAAGCAATTGCCATGGTAATGAGAACCCCAGATAAAATATAAATGTCTTTTCTAACATTCTAGTCCTCCATCGACTCCTTCACATCTCCATGCCTATCCAAACTTTTTTCTCTTACCAAAAATTGTTTTTGAAAAAATCTTGATGTGCCTCAGTATAGCTATATCTCACAAGTTAACCAATTCTCCTTAACCATAGAGAATAGTTGTGTTCATTTCCCCTGTGATTTTTCTCCTACTGAACCTCTTACTGCTTTCCTTCGCTCCCTATACACACATCTAATATTCCCTCTGTGTTTGTTCATCACTTTGTATCTTCTTTGTGCTTCCTAGAGCACAGTGTATTAACAAGTAGGACTGGAAGATCATAGATTTAAAACTACAAGCAACCCGAGAGGTCACCTAGTCCAATTTGTTTATTCTACATGTCAGACTGAGACCCAGAATGTAAGACATAAGGCAGATTTTAAGTTGCACAGCCAGGATTCGAACTCTCTTCTCCAGGATGCACTCTTGACTTCCTCTACTAAGACCCAGTTTTGCTTTTGAAGTCTCACTCCATCCCTGGAATTCACACTAAGGTACTCTCCTCCCCTGTAGCCTGTCCCTCTAATTGGATTGGCTCTTCCCATTTAAGCAATCTCAGAACCTCCATTTAAGGGAGGCACCTAGATTAGTCATGGCTCACTTCTCTCCAGGCTATGCCCACTTTGTTTTTCCACTCTCTTTTTCAGCTTCCTTTTATGTATTGTGTTACCCTATTGGTATGTAAGCTACTTGAAGGCAGGGACTGTCTTTCTTTCTACTTATATTTGTATTGCCAGTGCCTGGCACAATGTCTAGCACATAGAAAGTGCTTAACAAATTGTTGATTGACTGTGTTGTGCCCAGTAGGTATTTTTAGCAATACTTGATTCTTGAATGGATAGTTCAAGCATTGGTCATGACTGATACTTGTCGTGCTTTCATACACAAAATACCAATTGTTTTTGTTTGGTCCTGTGCAGTTGATTAGAATCTAGGTTGAAGTAATGGGTTCATCTGACTTAATGGAGAAAGAGGCAATAGCATCTCTGTTGCCAAGACACATCAAGGCTAGGGAAAGTGGAATTGAAAATAGAAATCACATCAGGAGGTTGATCATGGTCTGGGAAATTAAACAAAATAAGGAAAATTAAATCAAAGTAGATGTGTAATTCTGAAAAAAAAAAAAAAGGACCCATGTAGTTTTCTATCAGAATAAAAATGAATAGATGAGTGAGAATTTATTGCCTGCATCATTCCAGGGCCACAGTCTGTGTTGTCTGGGGGGGAGGGGAGGATGCTAGCCAATTTACATTCCTAGAGGGTACCCATATGAGGCAAATATATTTCCTTCTTTTCTCATTTCATCCATATGTCTAATTGTATCCAACATTATGGAACCATGGATCCAGTGTCACAGAATAGATGGAATTCAGAATTTGGATTCAGGAAGGCCTGGGTTCAAACTTTGCCACTCCTACTTCCCTGCTCTGTACCCATGTGCAAGTAATTCTTTCTAAGCTTCGGGAATGTCTCCAGGACTGAATTATACTTGGTTTATGATCTACATTAATAGAATCTCTATAATGACAAAGTCACAGATTTTTGAGCATCAATATATTACTTTAGGTTGTTTTTTTAGCTGGTTTCTACATTCATGGAGCACGAGCTAGGAATATGAGGGTAATTGTCTTTTTAAAAGCTGCCAATTCTACTGAAACTGTTTACTTATAGCCATTGTATATTTAAGAAGTCAACCTTATCTTTCCAGTTTCATTCAGGGGATCAAAATTTCTATAGCTTATCTTTATGCATAGAGCTGGTACTAGCTTATGCTGTCTTGGGAGACCATATGGAAAATGGCACCATAAGGGGATCACAGGGTAAGAGAGATTTAAAGCTGGGAAGAGACCTTAGAAGTTATCAAGTCCAGAGCTTCCCAAACTTTTTCTACTTTCAACCCTTTCAGGGTTTCTTAAACTGTGGGTTGCAACCCCATGTGGGCGCGTGCTCTCTCTCTCTCTCTCTCTCTCTCTCTCTCTCTCTCTCTCTCTCTCTCTCTCTCTCTCTTTCTGCTTTTTGGAGTGCAATTGGGGTTAAGTGACTTGCCCAAAGTCACACAGCTAGTAAGTTTGTCAAGCATTTGAGGCCGAATTTGAACTCAAGTCCTCCTGACTCCAGGGCCAGCACTCAATTCCAGGGCCGGCACTCTATCCACTGGGGTCTCTCTCTTTTTACAGATGAGAGCCAGTATCCTGGAGAGGTTGAGTTGCCCAAGGTCACACAGGTAAATAACAGAGCTAGGTTTCCCAGTCAGGTCTTTTGACTCCAAATTCAGAGTAATTCCAAGGTGTTGTTGTTGTTATTTTTTAGTTCAATTATTTCTTACTTTTTGTGACCCCATGGACCAGAGCATACCAACAATATTCATGCTGTTTTCTTGCAAAGATAGTGGAATGGTTGACCATTTCATTTCCAAGATACTGCTTCCCCATTTATTAGTAATAATAATAATGGTAGTAGTAGTAATAGTAAGCCTTTACATAGCTCTTTAAGGTTTAGAAAGGGCTTTTCAAATATTATTTTATCTACACAATAACCCTGGCAGATAGAGGCTATTATTATCTGCATTTTACAGAAGAAGAAACTGAGGCAGACAGATGTTAAGTGACTTGTCCAAAGTTTCAGGGTTAGCATCTGGGGGAGAATTGAACTCACCTTCCTAACTTCAAGTCCCCTACTCTATTCACCGAGCCACCTCACTGCCTATGATGCTGATCTATCAGCAAGACAAAAGTGTATACACATGACTACAAATGAGAAGGAGGGATTTCTATTTGAAATTGACATAGGAGGAAATAGAGAATCTCTGTAGACTCTTTAACATGAGAGAGATGTGCTGAAAAGAGTTGTTTTATGAAGATTAATTTGGCAGCAGTAAATTGGGTAGAGGAGAGTCAGGAAGAGCAACTTAGCTAGTCATTCGTAATAAAACTATGAGTCAAGAGCCTGGTCTATTGTCAAATCCCTATATGTGTAACAGTATAAACATGGGGCTCTTTAAAGTAGGAAATCTGAAAATGGTCCAGAGTAGTACTATTCACTCTTATAATTGAATGGGTGATGTAATTAAGGTAGTACAGTATTGTTATTTTTATTACATTGACTCATCCTATCCATGATATCATGGATATTTTTCAAATTATTTAGGCCTGCCTTTATTTCTGTAGAGAGCTACTTTAATATCAAAATCCACATTTCATTTTCCCTCTGGACTACCTATTCCTATAGGGAGAAGTACTGGACTTGTGGATTCATTCTGGTAGAATTCACTCTACCAATAAGGGTAGGCACCCTCTTTGCAACTCATAGAACTGAGAGGACAGGTGATTTGCTCAAAGTCACATGATAAGTAGGTGTCAGAGCCAGGACTTGAATTCAGGTTTTCCTGGCCCCAAAGGCAGCTCTCTATCCACTGCACTGTAGTAGGCAATTTATAATAAATAGTTACTAATCATTAGACCTGAGAATGTTCTAGTTCCCAACCTGGTTTTAGAAAACTTTAGTTTGAGTTCCATGTTTGCCGTTTATTAACTGTAAACAAGCAGTGATTATCAGAGGGAGGATCTGAATATAGTTTCTAGTAACATATGTGGAGGGAGAATGAGAAGTGTCAAATATGACTTAAGTAGTTCTAATTTTGGAAAGGGGAATCGAATTTGTTTATGATGGTGATTTCAGTTTTAGACAAAGTGAGTCTGAAATGGTGGCAGACAAACCTCCAAATGGAGACAATCCTATATTTGTTCAGTCATTTTAGTCATGTCTGACCCTTCATGACCCCATTTGCATTTTTCTTAGCAAAGATGCTGGAGTGGTTTTGCCATTTACTTCTTCAGTTCATTTTACAGATGAGGAAACTGAGGCAAACAGGATTAAGTGATTTGCCTAGGGTTACACAGCTACTAAGTATCTTTAGACTGAATTTTAATTCAGGAAGATAAGTTTCTGATTCCATGCCTAATGCTCTATCCACTGTGCCACCTAGCTACCCTTGACATTCTATATAGGAAGTGAGAAATTAAGATGGCATAGGGTAGATTTCAAAATTATCTTAATAGAGGTGATAGCTGAAACCATAGGAATGCATAAGTTCATTTTTCCTTTTCTCATGAAAACATTATACACAAATAGTCATATTCTCAGAAGCTACTTAAGTCTATTTTTGATATCTTGTGATACCTGTTCATCAAAATGTTAATAATGCATATTTAATGTATCAAGCCCTAAATATGCTGAGTCTCATTAGTCTGCAAAATAGCTAATGTGCAAAACCACTTGCCATAGAAACAGTAGGTAGAAACAGCGTGTCCAAGCCACTCTCCCCGCAGATTACCTCCAAACTATGTAAAAGGGGACTCTGAACAACTTCTGGAGCCCCAGCACCCACAGAACGACACAGAGAAGCTAACCTCCCGCTGAGGACAGCCCAGCAGCCCTGCAGGAAGGACCAGTGCAGCGCTCTGGGAGTGGCAGCATGTGGAGAGCCGAGACCAGGTCCACCTGAGCCTCAGTTTTAGCCCCAGGGAGGCAGGGCCAGCAGCCAGCTGGAGGGACCCCAGAACACCAGCAGCTGTGGCGATTCCAGAATTATCAACATAGACATGCCTAGGACAAAGTGAGAGGTTAGTGCCCTATGGACTTTGGGACCAGTATTTGGGGACCGCGTCGGCTTCCTCCCCTGGGGGCTAGAAGCCGCTCAGGAGATATGCCATTTTGTAGTTTTCAGTGGCAGCTCCAGCTCCTGGCCTGCGAACTGTAGGTAGATCCAGTGATCAGTCTTGGGGGGTAATTGCTCTTGCTTTAACCTCCCTGGATCTGGATTGTGGTCTGGGGGGAGGTCGTGGGGTGGATATCCAGCTTGCCAGAAATGGAAGTTGTCCCCCCACATGTTTGGGACCGTCTGGTGGCAGAGTCCTACTGTGGCAAGAAGCCCAAAAGTCAAGTAATTAAGTGGCAACATGCCAAGGCAAAGGAAACAAATTAAACAGAAAAATGCAACATTAGACTCCTATTTTGGGTGCAAAGAGGATGGAAGCATAGAACAGGAGGAGGACTGTGAGGTCAGAAGTCCTGCTCCAAAAGCCCCAGGGGAAAACATGAGCAGGTTGCAGGCCATAGAGGACCTTAAGAGGGCCTTTAAAAATCAAATAAGAGAAGTGGAGGAAAAATTGGGAAGAGAAATGAGAGGGATGCAGGAAAAGTATGAAATGAGGGTCAACAGCCTGACTGAGGAAAACAATACCTTAAAAAATAGACTAACTCAAATGGCAAAGGAGGCCCAAAAGGGCAATGAGGAGAAGAATGCCTTAAAAAGTTGAATTTGCCAGATGGAAAAAGAATCTCAAAAGTTCACTGAGGAGATTCATTCCTTCAGAGTCAGACTGGAGCAAATGGAAGCTAATGACTTTATGAGAAATCAAGATGCTGTTAAGCAGATCCAAACAAATGAAAGAATAGAAGGCAATGTGAAATATCTCATGGGAAAAACCACTGACCTGGAAAAAAGATCCAGGAGAGACAATTTAAAAATTATTGGACTACCTGAAAGCCATGATCAAAGAAAGAACCTAGAAATCACCCTTCAAGAAATTCTCAAGGAAAACTGCCCTGATGTTTTAGATCCAGAGGGCAAAATAGAGGCTGAAAGAATCCACCAATCACCTCCTGGAAAAGATCCCAAAAAGAAAACTCCCAGGAATATTATAGCCAGGTTCCAGAATCCCCAGATCAAGGAGAAAATACTCCAAGCAGCCAGGAAGAAACAATTTCAATATTGTGGAAACACAATCATGGTAGCCCAGGACCTGGCAGCTTCTACACTGAGGGATCGAAAGGCATGGAATATGATATTCTAGAGGGCAAAAGTACTGGGAATGAACCCAAGGGTCACCTACCCAGCAAAACTGAGTATTTTGTTTCAGGGGAAAATATGGTCATTCAGTGGAATAGAGGACTTTCAAGCATTCTTGAGGAAAAACCAGAGTTGAATAGAAAATTTGATATCCAGACACAATAAGCAAGAGATGCCTGAGAAGGTAATCAGGGAAAAGAAATCAAAAGGAACTTATCAAAGTTGACCTATTTACATTCCTATATGGAAAAACAATAACTGTGACTGATGAAACCCCTCTCAGTATGAAAATAATGGAAGAAGGGTGTATGGTCATTTGAATACATATGTGAATGGGTGTATATATGTTTACAGTTATACATGGATAGAGGGCATAGGTTGAATTTGTTGGGAAGGGATGATACTTAAGGGGTGGAATTATGAGGTGAGAGAGGAAAGTGACAAGAGGAGATGGGGAGAGACAGGGTAGGGTAAACTATCTTATGTAGAAGAAGCAAGGGGAAGTGGCTGCAGGGGAGGGGAAGAATAGGAAGGCAAAAAGGCAAAACCATATTCTCATTGAATTGGGTTCAGGAGAGAATGACATATATACTAAATGGGATATCTCAACCTGTAGCAGAATAGGGGGAAGGGGGATGAGAGGAGGGATGATGGATGGGAGGGTATTCTTGGGGGGAGGGGAGGTTGGAAGAACCCAGTATAGAAGAGGGACAGGATCAAGTAGGGAATGGACCAGGTGAGGGGTGGGATGGATGGGAGGGAATTATAAGCAGCCTTGTACAATATATCTACTATGGTAATGTTTTGCATAGCTAGACATATACAACATATACTGAATTACTTATCTTCCCAGAGGGAATGGGTGACAAGGGAGGAAGGGAATGGATCTGAAATTCGATGTCTTAAAATTAAATGTTTCAAATATATATAAATACTATTATTAATACTCTTTTGCTTGTAATTGGGAGATAAGATGTGCAGGCATTGGGGCACAGAGATTCACTTTGCTCTAATGGAAAAGTCGAAGGGGGTATGGGAGAAGATATGGGAGAGAGCAGATTGGAGGAAGCGATATCTTGTGGGACTGCTATTCTGGGATGGTGGGTGGGGGAAAAATGGGGGGGGAAATTGTAACTCAAAAATCTGGCAGAAATGAATGATGTAAAACAGAAGTTAATAAAGCATTTGTTTAATAAGAAAAAATATTTTATCAGGAACTGTAATTTCTCCACCAATTCTTAAAGTATTTTTTTAAACCCAACACTTTTTTGAAAGTGGCAGTGAAACAAACCAGAAAGGAATATTTAACACATAGCACACAGTTCTCAGTACCTAGTGAAATACCGGCATTTCCATTCTTGCCGTACAATTCTATCAGACCAGAAAAGTCAAAATGGAAAACCCCAGCACACTAAGAATATTCCTATAGTTAAAAATGTTCGTGATGTTTTTGTGTAAAGGATCATACCACTTTTTTGGGAGAAGAAAAACCAATTGTATCTAATGAAATACAAAAAAAATATTTGTCAACTTAAGAAAAAACAAGAAACAAAGGCAAAAATATTAAATTATAAACTCAAGTTAGCAAATTAGTGACTATGGCTGAAATTTCAGATTTCCTCATTGGCAATACATGAGTGTAAGCGCTAGATTCCACCATACTATTTCTCTAGTAGATTCATGGAAAGTCCCTTATGCCAAAAGCTCCCCTCCCCTCCCAAAATGTTTATAATATACAGCATTCTGTACATAATAAAAACTCAATTAAATCTCAGCGATGAATTATTATCATTCATATAACAAAAGCTTATTAGTTGAATACCAGAAGCAATGTCCTATACTAAAAAATGCAAAGAGATAGAAAATAGAATGTTGGACCATAGATCACAGAAGAAGAGTTTAAAGGGATGTAATCTAATCTAATCCTTTAATTTTATACATGGTGAAATTGAAGCCTGGATAAGTTGCTTAATTGGCTGTAGGTAACATAGGATTTAAGTAGCAGAAGTGGAATTTGAACCGAAGTCTTTTGACTATGGCTTCCAAGTACCAAATATTTGGGAGGAGAGAGGCAGTGAGGTGGTCCAGTAAATAGAGTACCCACTCTGGAGTGAGGAAGATCTGAATTCAAATTTGCCCTCAGACACTTACTTAGCTGTATGATCCTGGGCAAATCATTTAACCCCTATTTGCTTCAGTTCCTCATCTGTAAAATGGGCATGGGCTGAAGAAGAAAATGGCAAACCATTCCAGTATTTTTGCCAATAAAACTCCATGGACAAAATCCATGGGGTCATGTCAGTTTAGACACAACTGAATGACTGAATGACAGCTTTTAACTCCAGATCATTGTTCTTTCTACTGTATCATACTGAATCTCAAAAGAGTCAGAGGACTTAGTTTCAATCCAAGTTCTTGGGTAACATTAGGAAACTCAGCTTTTCTGTGCCTTAATTTATTCAGCCTGTGGATTAGATGAGATGATCTATAAGATCTCTTCCAGCTTTAAATCTTATGATCCTGTAACAATCCCAAAACACATTTGAAAAGAGGGAAAGAAATTTTTTTCATTAATGTTACAACTTGGGTATCTGTCCTGTTTATTCAGTACTTATATGGTGCCTAGTGTATATTGGACACCGTACAAAATATTTCTCATTTAATCCTTGCAACAACCCTAGGTGATAGATGCCATTATTATCTACATTGCATAGGTGAGGAAACTGAGGTAGGCAGAGGTTTGGTGATTTAATCTGAGGTTTCTAAACAAACATCTAAGGCCAGATTTGAAGTCTAGTCTTCCTTATTCCAGTCACTCTATACACTTCACACAAAACCCAGGAACTAATCATCACTCTCCAGATGAATAAGGAAAAGAATGCATGCTTCTCATCACTTCAGACCAATCTTTCAGAAGGAAGCCATAGAATGAGATAAGTTGTCACTACTGTAGACAACACACACTCATTTGGCAGGTCCATTGGGATTTATTCCAGCATATTGCAGAGGCCAGCAGGGAACAGCTGTGGGAGATTTTTAGTACAATTAGTTTTGTCAGTCTGTGCTTAAATTAAAGGCTTAATGAGTGATCCTACATAATTTTAATTTTAGTTTTAATTAATAAGCCTGGAATTGGGAAATGGTACCTTTTGTCTTAATATCTTCAGTACCCTTGTTTGTTTTTCCTCCTACCTCATTTATGTTTGAGGTTGGACATCTGTCCTGTTTATTTACTCAGCCCATGACTTTGCAACCTCCTCTGAGATTGCACAGGAAAGACTTTGATAAATGAAATTTTGTATTTCTTGCATTTGGAAAGGAAGAGGAAAGATAAATGAATATCATGGCACTCCCCATAATGAAAGACTCACCAAGGGAAGAACACACCTGCTGTGATTAAAACACCCACCTTTCTTTTAGGATACACACATTCTAGTTAAGAAAAAAAAACTTCAGACATCTTCAATGAATCAGTGTTCCAACCAATGAACCAAACCAAATGTCTGAATTGTAAGGGCATGCCTACACACAGCAAATATGTTTCCAAGGGGATTGCACTCTTGGATCAGAAGTGTTTTTGTAACTCACTTAGACTTTTACAATTTTATAAATGTCAAATAATGATATAAAATGAGAGACAAACAGCTGGCTTGCATGAATGAGCTTGTCTCACTGCCCAGTTTTGAGATTGATTTGCATCCTCTGGTCCCAGCCCTCTTTTCTACCCAGAATGTATAGCATCAGTACATCTCTTTGGCTTTAGGCTTCCCAGTGTTTTACCTACTTGGATGAATGGGCATCCATTCCAAGTGGAAAATTTAGTTGAGGTTCTTCTCGAAAGGTTTTGAGTGACAGGAATGGACAGGTTGCATGCCTCAAGGATCCCAGAGAACAAATGTTTCCAAGAGGTTAAAGAAATAAATGTCTAGTACCAATCAGCTTTTCTAGTAGTTTCCAAATTAAATACTTGAACTTTCTGAAAGTAGGAGGGTGGGCAGAAAGTGGCAGGGAGCAGGCAAGAATATAATAGAAAAATGATACAAAATAATATAAAACTGGCAAAAAGGAAAGGAGTAAATGAGAAAAACAGATACAGAATTCAGACAAGCCTGATGTTAGTATTGATGCTGTCCCTACTGATCTTTCCTTCTTCCATGCCTTTTTCTTTGTTATGGCTCTTAGCACATAATTTATATTTTCTCTTCCCACTTTCCCCAATAGAGCATTGAAATTGACTATTGAAACTGAGTGCACAGACAAAATAAAGACTTCTAGGAAAAAAGAAGCAATATAGGAGACTGGTAAATGAATTATTTAAAAAGACACGTGCTAAAAATGGGAATAAACACAGAACTAATACAAGACCAGAGGGAGAACAGAAGAATACCATGGACCTATTAGAGTAGCTTGAAGAGCTAAGGCTTAGAAAGAATCTTTTTTTTAAAAGCTATGCCAAAAACAAGAGAAAGACCCAGAGACAACAAGCATTTATTAGATACCTAGTATATACAGAAGGAGCAGTGTATTCTGCCTTGCGGGGAATATTTAGATCTATGCTGTCACTAATGTGGGTATTCCATCCAGTGATGTAGATCTCTATCCATGCTTCTCAGTCCTATGTGACTCTTTTTTCATGTCTTTCTATACTATAAGTTTGCCACAGAGTATTCACTCAGTGAATGGAGACCTTCCTCCTTTTCTCTCAATGTAAAAACACAGGTACTCTGAGTCCAGATACAGGAGTCTTACCATTAGACCTTTCAAAAGACCTGGTTTTGAGATCCTGCTCTGCCAAATATCCATTGTATGACCCTAGGTCAAACACTACCTTCCTTGGTCTCAATTTCTTCATCCATATAGTGATGGGATTAGACTAATTGATTTTCCAGATCTCTTTTAACTGTAGCATTTTTTTGGAAATAGCAGTCTACCCAGATATTTCATTGAAATATATGATCAGAGGGTGGCTAAGTGGTGCAGTGAATAGAGCACTGGAGTCAGAAGGACATGAGTTCAAATCTAGCCCAGACACTTAACACTCACTAGCCATGTGACCTTGGGCAAGTCACTTAAACCCAATTGCCCTGCCTTCTCCCCTCCAAAAAAAAGAAAAAGAAAAAGAAATCCATGATTTGACTTGTTTGTTTTTGTGGTTATATACCAGTTTTCCCGGAAATGTCTTTCCTTATGTAGATATGGGCAAAGCCTCAGGGTCTTAGATTTCTATAGCTGGAAAAGGAACTGAATTCAGCCTCTTCATTTTACAGATGAGAAAACTAAAGTCCAGAGAAGAGAAATACCCTGGAATCCTAGGACTGGAGGGGTCCAGTTTTTTAGGCTCAATCAATACATCGTATAATTATATAGCCAAAAAGGTAGACTGGCCCTGTTAGTCATGCTCAAATGATATAATGTATGTGACAGATTATGTAAACTTAAGCGCTATATTCAGTTGTTGTTATTATTATTTTTGTGCTGGCAAGTAGCACAATTCTGTTAAACAGCAGGCTGATAAACAACATAATGGGCAAGGAGCAGAATTCTTATAAACAGCAGGCTGCTATTCTCTTTGGAGACTTCTTATTGTTTAGTGATTCAGTCCTGTCCAGCTCTTCATGACCCCACTTGGGGTTCTTTTGGTAGAGATACTGGAACAGTTTGCCATTTCCTTCTCCAGCTCATTTTACAGATGAGGAAACTGAGGGGAAGAGGATTAAGTGACTTTCCCAGGGTTACACAGCTGTAAGTATCTGAGGTCAGATTTAAACTCAGGTTTTCCTGACTTCAGGCCCAACACTTTATCCACTGCACCACTTGGGAGACTAATAAATTTTAAAAAGAGAGAAGTGAGCTTACACTCATAAGGTAGTTATACCAACAGCTGTTCTTTCATTTTAATTTCTTCTCCCCCCTTCTGCTACCATTTACACAATTTCCTTCTGTGTGAAACTTCACCACCCAGCTATGTTTTCAGTCCTTGACCTTTTGTCTACTTGCTAAATGGTAGGCAAAGCCTCCTAGCAACTCCCTAAGCTAAAAAAAAAGAAAGCAAGAAAAGGAACAACTTTCCTTAATTAATCCTTTGGATAGTTTAATAAACAGTTTTATTTTATTATCTGCAGGTAACAAAAGGTCAGCTTTTCTTTTCCAAAACTATGGTATATTATTGTCATGCATATTTCAATCCCATTCATGCCATCTGTTGGTGAGTTTATTGTATTTACTGCTTAGAAGCCATTATCTGTGGAAATCCTTATTTGTAAGCCTTTCTAAATCCTTTCAGAAAATCACCAACAGCAGCATTTATCAGAGATTTGGGAAGTTTATGGTACCCAGGCACTTAATCTAATTGTTTTCCAACCTTACCTATAGCCAAATGCAACATATTTTGAATCTAGAAATTATCCCATCATCCTGGGGCTTAGTGTTTTACATATATCTCTAAGCAACAATATCATAGTGATCACTAGATTGCTTCTGAGAATATAGGTTTTACATAAAGCAAGATATTGCAGAGGCCTAAATTAGATATTCATTAGTAGGTAGAGGCAGGAGGGGCAGAGAAGAAAATATATTTGTAGCATATATTTCAGTGATTAATTATATTCTGTCTTATTTTGTCATTGAGTCATTGCTTGGTTGTGTCTGACTCTTCATGACCTTGTTCAGGGTTTTCTTGGCAAAGACACCAGAGTCATTTGCCATTTCCTTCTCCAGCTCATTTTACAGATGAGGAACTGAGGCAAACAGGGTTAAGTGACTTGCCCAGGGTCATACAACTAGTAAGTGTCTGAGGCCAAATTTTAACTCAGGAAGATATATAGAATAGCTCTTTGATGGCAAGGACTCCATCATATGAGGGATCTATATAAATCTATATCTAAAAGATCTATATAGATCTTTTATATTCCTCCCCAGTGCCTAATACAGGAGGAGGCATTAATCTAGAGCCAGTAGGGTGCCTATATTTCTGTAATTTTTGGCATTTTAACCCCACTCTTATGAATATTCTTCTCTATGTTATAATATTGAAAAACCCTAGTAGTGCTTTTATCTGTCCTATTACTCCTTAGTCTCTCATACAGGTTCATTATCATACTCTTCTCCCTATGTGGGAATATCCTCCAACATTATGTTCTCAGCTATTTTCTCTCTGTATTCTCTCACTTAGCAATCTTTTCTCTCTTAACTTCTATTAACACTCTATACATATGGGTCCCTAGTTTATCAATCCAGTATTTTTCTCCAGAATTTCAGTCCTGCAACAACAGGTGCCTTCCAGACATCTGCACTTGGTTGCTCTTCCTGTGCTTTCAAGTCAACAGGAGAGGTAATATGGAGCAGTGGAAAGAGAGTCAATTTTGTAGTCAGATGGCTTGGTTTTAAGTCCGAAATCTGCAACTTAATGTCTGTGTGCTCTTGGGTAAGTCACTTAATTTCTTTGGGTCTCAGTTTCCTCATCTGTAAAATGAAATATTGAACTAGATGACCTCAAAGGTCCCTTCATTTTCAAAACCTATGATCTCATGGTTTTATCCATGCTCAAAACAACCCCTCATCTTTCCTCTAAACTTACCTCTCTTACCAGTTTCCTCATTTTGATTGATAACATCAATATCATCCTAGTCATCCAGGATCAAAACCTTTCCTGAACTAATTCTTTCTTCTCTCATTGTCCCAACCCTTCCTCCCCCCCCCCGCCACATTCAATTAGTTACCAGATTTTAGTAATTTTACTTTTACCTTTGTCCCATCTTTCTTCCCATCATTTCTATGGCCCCAGTTTAGGGTCTTATAAGGTTGTTTTGAATATTGCTATAGTATCTCAACTGGTCTTTATGTTTCAGTCTCTGTCGTCTCCAATCCATTGTTCCACTCTACCTATGTATTCTCGCAAGACTATCTTGTGCCTTGAATATACTCCTTTCTCATCTCTATTTGTTGAAATTCTTCTCTTCCTTTAAGATCCACTTTAAGATAGCACCTCTTCCATAATGCCAAATCTGAAAGCTTTTTTTTCATTAAAAAAAAATTTTTTATGGTACTTTGTCTGGCTCTGCCTCTCTCTCTGCCCATCACAGTCTATTTTGTACAATACTTATTTGTCTGTATTATAAAAGTTTTGTCAGACTTTAAGCCCCTTAAGGAAAGTGTCTGTGTAATTTTTCATCATTGAAACCTACCAAGGCTTAATATATTGCTTTATCCAAGGTAGATGCTTAATACATGTTTGCTTAAAAAATAAACTGGTGATAGTCGATCAATGTCGAACTAGAATCTAAGGCAGAGCAGGCATATGGAATTAGTTTGTTCGACCTTGGTATTAATGAGGCCAAGGAATGTATTTTATCCTTATGGAGCTGTAATGAAGTTAGCTTCATAGAACTACAGTAGAACTACAGATATATCTATTTTCCATGTTCTTTGATTGATAAACATTTGCCAAGGATGGTAGTAGGAAGGGCCTGAAATGAAAGTGTGGATGGTTCAGCAAATCGCATCTCTGCTGAAAAAGCAACTAAAAATGCTTCCTTCGGGTGGGTGACTCAGTAGTTGCTGCCAGTGTTACACAATGATGAAGCAATATCAGCTAATGGGCATAACTTGCCCTATGTACTGAGAGCATATCTTTGTGTCTAAATTGAACTTTTGGCATGAATACTTATATAAAGAAAAGGCCTAGGATATTTTTGCTTTACCAGTATTTTTCCATTGGAAAGAAGAGAGAAAGGTAAAAATGAAGGAAGGGAGGAAGGAAAGGAGGGAAAGAAGAGGGAAGAAGAGAAGGAAGAGAAGGAAGAAAGGGAGAGATGGAAAGAGGAAGGGCGGGAGGGAGAAAATGAAACAAAGAAAAAAGGGAAAAAGGGACAGAGGAAGAAAGGGAAAGAAGGTAGGAAGGGAGGGAAGGAGCAGGGACAGGAGGAAAAAGATTAAGAAAGGGGAGGAAGAAAGGGAAAGGAAGGAAAGGAAAGACTTTTTAAAAAGCAAACCTTTCAGAGATTCTGGGAGATTTTTTGATTTTTCATCTTTCTATTCCAAAGCTTCATTCACCTTTCATGAATACACTCTGAGTGACTATTTCTTTCTGTTCTTTGGCTTGGTTGAGATCAGAAAATCACACAATAATGAGAACAAAAGGAGACTCTCTCAAGCTTGAGATACCCCAAAAGCCCGTGGGAACCAGTTACTCAGACAAAAGCCAACGTGGCACACTTATAAGAGAGATTGATATCCGTCAGCTGCAGATGGAGGAGCTAGATCCTAGAAGTAGATGAGGAAAGGTTTGATTTTTTTTTTAACCTCTTCACCTGGGATCAGAACCTTTCATTCCAACATTAAAGATTCTTTATGTTACTTGTATTTCTTCCTGAGGAAATAAGGCCTGCAACAATAAGTAAAACTAATTCATGGATATGATGTCATTTTATTTGGAATATGTAGACTGAGTGGTATTTGTTTTACAAGCGATATTCAACCTGACAGTCTTTGAATGCCCTTAATATGCCAATATTAAGTGCCAATTTCAAAAAGACTAATTGCAGGGAGATAGTTGATTTTCAGAACACTTTAAAGTCATCAGTGGTTACATTCTTGTGCTTAATTAAACTCTTAACACTTTTTTTTTCTTCTACAATTCTGAGGCAAACAATAGTTTAATTGGGAAAAGCTGTAAACGAGATGTTCCTGTGCTCAGAACAACGAGAAATGGCTTGGAGAATTGGACAGGAGTAGGTGTAGAACAACCATTCATTCATATTCAAGCCTGTACATGCTGGGCTAACTTGCTGAGCTCTCTTCAGACTGCTTCAGTGGCTCCATAGGGAAATAGCTATTCCACCTTGGGACTCTGTTAACTGTCACTAAGAAAATGAACACAGGAAAGTTGCCTTTGAAAGCAAAACCTAGAATTACTCTATGAATGATTCAACAAATTTGCTAAATGTATATTATGTAAAAGATATTACACTCAACTTGAGTATACAAAGGCCAACCATCCTCCCCGCCAAAAAACCAAACAAACAACAGTTCCTCCTCTCAAGAAGTTTCTAGTCTGTAGGGGAGGAAGGGGGTGGGTTGACATATATAGCATGCAAACATGAAGTATGCATAATATAATTTGAGGAAGGAGAGATTACTGACAAATGAGGAAGAAAGGTAGGGAGGAAAGTATGGGCTTCAAGGAGAAAGCAGTATCTGAAACTGAACTTGATCTTGTAGAAAGAGAAGAATTCTGGGGGCATAATTGAGAAAGGAGGCAGCTATTCCTGGCACTTTTGTATCATTCTGAGTTCATAAATCAGAGATAAAACATAAGGCTGCTTATTTTATCTTGATGAAAAAAGATCTATGGGTCTTATAGTTGTACCCAGTTGAAAGCATAATGATTTTTATTGGGTAAGGTATAAAAACCAGTAGGCATGGTTTTTTAAAAATTTCATCTTGACTTTTTGATAAAATGCATGATGCCTATGGGATTTCATTAGGTTTACCATTTTTTTTTTACCATTATAAAGCAAGGTGACAAGTATTTATTAAATAATGTGATGGGCACTACAATTAGCACTGGGGATAGAAATATAAGCAAGAAAAAGGCAGTCTCCACCCTCAAGGAACTTGAATCCTGATGGGGAAAGACCACATACACAGAGAATTTATAAATTGGGGTTGGGGAGGGTAACCCATAAAGATGTATAATGTTGGCAAAATCCAAAGCAGAGTCAGGTGGAAAATGAAGGGTGGTGGGCTTGAGACCCTCTCCTAAATGGAGGACATGGGAGGAACTAAGAAATGGAAAGAGGGATCCAACTCAAAGGGGGGAAGTTCCAGGGTAAGATGGTAGTTGGCAGCTGAAGCATAGTAGCAAAGTCTGGGAAGCCAGAAGCATAGGGAGGAGGGGAAGGTTAGCCAGCTTTGGCCCCTCCTCATAAAAAAATGCAGGCCCTGGGAATGCTTGTGATGGGGAAGTGCACTTTTCCCCCCCTTCTCCATCTGTCCAAGATTGGTTATTGCATTAATTGGAATCCAGGGGCCTTTTGGTATGATTTACTTTGCACTACCTTACTATAGATATAATGTATATTCTGGTTTCTTTGTTTTGCCTCCATTCATATATGTCCACCCATGCTTCTGAATTCCTGATATTCATAATTTTTATGGAATAATAATATGAATCACACCATAATATATCTGTATTTTCATATGCCACAAACTTTTAAATTATTTCCCAATGGATGTGTATACCCTCTATCCCTTCTTACAGTTTTCTGGTACCACCAAATGCATTATTATGAACATTTAATACACACACACACATGTAAATACATATATATATGTACATACATATCTTTATATC
Source organism: Gymnobelideus leadbeateri (assembly GCA_011680675.1). Classification (NCBI taxonomy): domain Eukaryota; kingdom Metazoa; phylum Chordata; class Mammalia; order Diprotodontia; family Petauridae; genus Gymnobelideus; species Gymnobelideus leadbeateri. Next base: position 24,563 of record WOXC01010899.1, read on the forward strand.
AACTTTTTTTTCTATGACTTTGACTTCCTTGGGGAATTTGCTCAGAAACAGAATCATTGAATCAAAGAACATGAAGATTTTAGTAGTATTTCTTGCATAATTCCATTTTTTTTTCATCAGAATGGGCCAATTCACAACTATTCCAACAGGATGCTACTGTTTCTATCTTTCCTCAGTCCCTTCTATTTCTTTTATCTCTGCCAGTTTTGCAGATTGTTGTTGTTTACTTGTTTCATTTGGGTATGATTCTTTATGACTGCATTTGGGGTTTTCTTGGCAAAGATATTAGAGTGGTTTAAATTTCCTTCTCCAGATCATTTTACATATGAGTAAACTGAGGCAAATGGAGTTAAATAACTTTCCCTGGGTCACACAGCAAGTAAGTGTCTGAGGCTAGATTTGAATTCAGGTCTTTATGACACCAAGCCCATACTGTGCCACCTAGCTTCCCAATTTAGCAGGTAGGACCTCATTATTGTTTTAATCTGCATTTATCTTATGATTCATAATTTAGAACATTTTTTCATAAGACTGTTGACAGTTTACATTTCCTTTTTTGAAAACTGCTTATATACTTTAGTCACCTATTGAGGAATACCTCTTCATCTTAATAGAATTTTGTCAATTTCCTATGTATCTTGGATATCAGAGCTGTTTGATATTAATATTTTCCCCTATTCAGTATCTTTTCTTATTCTAATTATATTGATTTTGTTCATAAAGATGTTTTAAAATTGTATATAGTTAAAACAGTTTGTTTTGCCTTTTGCAATCTTCTCTGTTCTTCGTTTTGGATATGAATTCTTCCCCCTTAGCATAGTTGTGAAGGGAACTGAATAAGATGTAAATCTTGTTCAAAGATTATTATGAAATGTGCTATGAGTGTTGATCTAAATGGTTTTTTTTTTGCCACATTGCTTTTCATTTGCCTCAAGAGTTCTTATCATGTGGGGATTGCTTCTGCTAGTAGTTGGTGTTCTTATATTTATTGAACATTGAGCTATGGTGTGTATATGTGTGTGTATAATATATACATGTATATATTATATATGCCTTATCCAATATTAATTGCTTCTTTATGTGAGGTATTATCAGTTAGGCAGGTCATTAACCTGTTTTAACTCACCAGTCCACTATGACTTTGAGGCCTATATAAAGAGTAACTTGAATAGAAATCCTAATTTTATTCCTTTTTTCAGAAATGTTTATAAAATATTGTTTATCTAGGCAATTACATAGTCTAGAAAAAGAATCATTGAATTGCTGCCCACACTATAGAGTACAGCCCAAACTTCCTGAATTGTACACATGGGTACTGATGTTTGCTTGGAAGCCTAGGGTATGTTATTCTTATTATCAAGGTAATTCTACTGCCTAGGGAAGTGGAGAGGTGACCTAATTTCCAGTCTTAGCTTTGTCACTCACTAGCTTGAATGACCTTGAGCAAATCTGCTTTTCTGATTTCAGTTCCTCATTTCTAAAATGAAGAGCTTTGGCAAGTGGTATGTTGTTAGCTATGACATCTTGTGTTTCTATTATCTCTTTTTTTGGGTTCAAACTTGTGATTTCACTGGTTCAGGGAACTTCAGGTGTGTGGAAACTCTCCATTGATGCTGATTGGTAACTCGTGTGTAACTTGAAAAGTTTCCTGATCCATTAATAGGCTATGGGACTTGACCATGGGTCTTACCATTAGGATGCGTCATAGAAAGGACTTCTACACAGGTCTTCCTGACTTCAAAGATGGCTGTTCATTATACCATGTTACCTCTCTCTGAAGAATATAGCCTTCAAATTTAACTGATTTTTCCCCCCAAAGGATGATTCCTCAGTCATCCTTACCCTCTCACCCAGTCACCCCTGGTAAATACTGGCATAGATTTAGGTGATAGCTGCCTAAGGCAGTGGTGGAGAAAAGAGCTTTCCTCACTTCTAAGCCATTTGAATTACACAGGTATCAGATCTTTACCTTAGGCCTCATTAGCACTGTGCTCTAACAACTAAGTTAACCATGCCCTGATGGGTATTACAAGAATCTTGTAAGCTTAAATAAAATTATTCATTAGTCTGCTAAAGTTCTATCTCCATTACCTATGAATGTGTAGACAGAGCTTTAGAAACTGTGCCTGAAAATTTATTTGGATCCTCAATGCACACCTAGGAGGGAACTTCCTTAAGCTCTTTATACAGAGAGTTCTGGAAACCAAAATTCTTTCAGATTTTTAGCGAAAACAATTTATCCATTTAAATATTTTGGAGTTTTTGAGTCTGCGATGGCCAAGGTGATTTCTTTAGATCCAAAGGTGCCAGTTACACTCAAAATTGGTCTCCTTTCTCAGTGTTGGTTGCTTTAAAAGGATTTGTATTCCTAACATACCCCTCCATCTAAAGTCAGGGATCATTGTGCAGCTGGGCCATAGTCTTTGGAGGGGAAGGTTATTTTCTTGGCCATAGATAGTGATCATGAGATGCACCTCTCCTGGGACTTCAGAGAATTCTTTCCCTTCCTTTAGCAGTATAAACCCAGTATAGGGGAAAATCTACAATATTGAATGCTATCACATTTTCATCAAATGTAAATAACTGAACAAGGATTCCCCGAAGGGGTTCCTAGAATAGGACCCCAGTAGGAATTGATTGGATGCCAACTCCGGGCTGTTTTCTCTGTCTCATCTCATTGCCACAGAAGTAGAATGAGAATCCTGTTCTACAGCATGTGGTGTGAGTTAATTGTGCCGTCTTAGGAACTCCTAGGGGGAAAGAAGGAGCCTGCTGCTTAAGAGAATCTTTCTCATAAAAATAGATTTCCAGGTTTTTAAAGAAGTAGAGCACAGAGTAAGTTACTGAGCCCCATGCCTCTCTGTTCTCCTGCCCTATCTAAAGTCCTTTATTATAATAGAGAGAAAAAAGAAAAATGAGAAACAAGACGAGTGTGAGGGCTGGTCCATTGGGACATCTTCAAAGTCATTTTCTTTTAAAACATGAAAGATTTTCTCCTCTTCTTTTTCCAAGTTGATCCAATTCCAGTTAAGCAATTGTCTGACATGAGATTCCAAGCTTACACTTTCCCCCTGAGGAAACACAGATGGGATTAACTGCCACCTTTTCTCCCCCTCCAAGAAATAAAACTTAAAAGGAGGCTATTGAAGATTTTTAGCACACATAATCACTTTGCATTCTGTTCATTTTCTTTCTGTCCTATGCACAGACATATGGGCAGCTGTCTATATGTTATATTGAAAGGCTCCCTAAGCCACAAATTTCTTTCCCTAATATCCTGCCATGACACCTGGAACGCCCACTATGGGAATCTATTGACTTAAGGCATTGGCTTCATAAAGAAAGACACTGTTAAAATGCAAACATGTGACCTGAATATGACTATACCTTTACATTATGCTTCATTATCAATGCATAGCCTTGTGGGACTGAGACCCTGGAGAAGTAAATTTTGAGCAGACTAGAGCACTAGTACTAGTAGGTTTAGGCAGGCCCTCAAACCCTGAAAAAAACTGGAGGGAAGAAAAAGGCTGAGGATGTTGGAAGTGGGAGGATGAGGTAACTAGGACAAAGGACATCCAAGAAAGAAAAATAAGAAGGGCCCCTGAGACAGCCTGTGATTTTGGCCAGAGTTGACCCTGGCAACAGTTTCTTGCTTTAACACAGATGAAGTAACACTCTATAAAGTTACTGCAATCAAGTCCACAATCGCTACCTTTAAAAATATTCTTCCCCTTGACCTGGGTCTAAATCCGTGGAGTAGCTGGTACGATCTAGAAAAAAAAAATCATTGATTGTGATTTCTTGATGCCTATAATTACTTTTCTATTAAAAAGGAAAGATTTTTTCCCCACTTCTTTTACGGCAACTTTAAAGCCTTGTTGGTCTTGATACATCCAGGCTTTGGAATTTGAATTGGGTATAGATTCCTTACTTGCATGAGCAGTGGAGAAGTAAAATCCTGGATAATATCATGAGACCATCCAGTTTTTATCTTCACAGACTCTATTTTCTCACTTCCCTTGGGTTTAATTATCATCTCTATATAGATGACTTCCTAGATCTATGTATCTAGCTCTAGTTTCTCTTCTGAGCCCTAGTTCTTTGTCACTAACTGCTTCTTTTCATATTTCCAACTGGATGTACCATAAGCATTCTAAACTCAACATGTTAAGAAAAATACTATGGGGGGGTACCATTACAACCCCCTTCCCCCACCCATTAAGGTTAGCAACATCAATGTCATATTCACTTACCCCACATACCCATCCCATCACCAAATAATGTTGCTTTTACCTTCACAAAATTATTTGTGTATGTTCCCTTCTCTCCACTCAAAAAGCCACTACCCTAATTCATGTCTGTTTCACCTTTAAAATTGCTTTTAAAGTGATATCTTTGTCTCAAGTCTCTACCCATTCCAATTCATGTGATTTTTCCTAAAGTGCTGGTGTGACCATGTCATTCCATTATGCAATAAATTCCCGTGGCTCCTTATAACCTCCAGGATAAACCATAAAGCCTTTCCTTTGTCTGGTCTTTAAAGCTCTTTAGAACCTAGCTCCTTCTTGCCTTTCCTGTCTTTTCTTATATTTTGTTCTCATCCATATACTCTGTGATCCAGTCACATTGATCTACTTGCAGTTTCTCACACAAGACAATCCATCTCCAGTCTCTGTGCCCTTACTTCAGCTGTCCTTCATGTCTAGAATACCACCATGCTATTTGTGAGGATCCCCAGTTCCCTTCAAGAAATAACTGAAATACAGCCTTCTGTAGGAGGTCCTTGCTGACCTGGATGCAGACCTTCTATTCTAAGACTACCTTCTGCTTCTCTAATGTAGTTTGTGTGTTCCTATTTATCCATATCCTGTCTCCTTCATTGGAATGTAAGTTCCTTGAGGGCAAGAACTGTCCTTGGCTTTGTGCCTTCAGCTCTTAACACACATAATAAGCACAGCATAAATGCTTATTTATTGACATAAGTAATATTGTTAAATGTTTTGTTAAGTATAGTTTTAAAAGTCTTTCAGATATATATTAGTCATACACACTTCTACATAAGGACTTGATATTTTAAAAGAGAGAAACAGTTTAGTATGAAGGACAGAGTGCTAGACCTGGAATCAAGAAGATCTTGGTTCAGATCTCACCTTTTACAGTTCCTAGATTTACCACTTAAACTCAGGTTCATCTTCCCATCTGTCAAAGAGGGATAATAATACATGTACTCAGGGGTGTGCCAGGAAATGTTTAACAACAGGGAGGTGGAGGGTTGGGGGGGAAATATATGCAAACACACAATTTTAAATTTAATCTGTATTATTAATACTTTTTTAAAAGTCTAGACAACAAAGCCATCAAACCATGATTTGTAATGATTACTGATTTCAGTGATCACATTGAAAACTTAACAATGGACTTTTAAGTTGAATCCAGAACAGCCCTGCCTGTAGCACATACCTTACTGGGTTATTGTGAAGTTCAAAGGAGGTAATGTATGTAAAGTACTTTGACATAAAAATGTCAGTGGTTACAGTTATTAAAAGATATTTTTATACTGATGACCTCAGTGCTCTATTTAATTTTTTGGAATATAAGATAATTATTTGCAGAGACAAATAATGCAGGGAAAGAGGTATCTAGAAGTGATAATGTAAGCAAAATATCCAATTAACTTTGAATAATCAATATTGAGTTATTTTTAAACATAACAGAAGCTCCTTGATGTAGTGGAAAGAGTACTGTATTGTCAGTCAGGAGACTTGGGTCCTAGTCCTGGATGTACCAGTTGCTAACCTTCAACTCATTATACCTTGCTGGCTCTCAATTTTCTCATCTGTAACATGAGGACATTGGATTAGATAAGCTTTAAGTTCCCTCTTAGTGCTAAGATTTTTTGAATCAATTGTATTTCTTTTAGCCAGCTCCCTAGCAAATACATGTTTGGACAATACATGCTTTTATTGGGTACTTAGTGCTCAAGATTGAGGAAAAAAATATATAATGAATCTTTGGCCCCATCACTGATTGCAGTCCCTCCAAAGATGCAGACTGCAACACGTCCATGCCCATCCCTTCGGTGCTACTTATACATATTTTCCCATCAATTAAGCACAAGGAGTGAATATTACATTGATACCAAAGGAACATGTAGGCCATTTGCCAGGCGTTCCTTTTCTCGTTATGTGATAAACCATCATTTTTTTTTTGCATATATCACTCTTATGATATCCTAGACTATTTCTCTGCAGTTTCTTGTTTGGATGCCCAACATGAGTCCCCCATTATCTTTCTGGTTGTCTCAAACATCATTTCTTTGAAGATCCTGGCTTTCCATGACTTGTAGCTATGTGTCATCTCTGGAAGACTATTAGGATTAATGACTGTTCTTTGTTTCATAGAAAAGCTAGAGAACACTAAAGGAAATGTACCTCTTTCCAATGGCGAGCCAATCTGCTCACCTCTTCCTCCTCCTAACTCACGGCTCAAATGCAGTATCTATCTGAGATACATGCACTGATGGACCAGGTTTATGGGACGTTCAACCATCATCACACAATAATCTCAGTAAAGGTATTCTTCATCCAGTTGGTTTGTCCTGTGTTGATATTTCCTTTGAACATTTGCATGTTCAAAATTCAGGTCACTGTGCTTCTCAACTTGAGAAACTCTTTGGTGTCAGGATCCCTTTATATTCTGAAAAAATATTGAAACCCACCCCCAGATAGCTTTTGTTTAGAGGGAAATATATATGTATGCACACATATGTATCCATATTGATATTTCCTATATTAGAAATTAAAGTATCTTAATATTATTAGAAAAATGGTTTTGACCTTATGGATCCCTTAAAGGGTCCTGGGGACCCCTCAGGGTCTCCAGATCACACTTGGAGAAGCACTGTTGTAAATCATTCTTTGTATGGAAATTTAGATTTAATAAAATACTGCTCTCCAGCACTGGTCCATATGACTGATAAAGTCAGTGAGAAAGGTAAATCACTATACATTCAAAATACAGACCAGAAAATAGAAAATTTTCTGCATACTGTAGCATTAATATTTCTAGTGACAACTACAACTAGGAGAAAAAAAACTTCCATCTAAACAAATGAGTATGTTAATTAATGATGATACACTGAGATGTTCAAAGTCAAATTAAGTGCACAGTTCTTGCCCTTTAAGGATTTATAATCTAGTTGAAGGAGGTTTACAATCTAGAATATTAACTTAGATATGATACTTCATGTTTAATTCTAAAGTAAGAAACTCAGAGAACTACTAGACAGTCAATCAAGAAGCAAGGGTGCTTGTGGGTATATAGTGCTTACTATATACCAAACTTTGTGCTAAGCTTTGGGAATACAAATATGGGTGAAAAGAAAGAAAATCTCTTCCATTAAGGAACTTACATTCTAATGGAGGAAGATAACATTTTTTAAAAAAAAGCTGAAAGGGGCTGAGAAATAGTTGGGGAAGTCCAGAGTAATTCTGGAAAGGAATTAAGACATGGTTGACCTGGACACCTCTTTAAATGAGAATTCTGTGAGGAACTGGTCTAGTCAGAAGGAAAGGGGTGGAAGGTCCTTCCAGTGTGTGAATTCCAAGGCCAAAATAAACTTCCAGGATGAAGAAGCTTCTGGAGGGGGTGGGGGCATGGCAGAGGTATGAAGTGGCTGGAATAGAGCCACTGAAGATTTGCAAAATCTTCCCTCTCTTTTGACAGTATTTCTTTTGAGTCTTGAAATAGTCCCATAAAGTAGGCACCATAATCCCTGTTTTAACGATGAGGAAACTGGCATTCAGAGAGATTGTGATTTGCACATATCTAGTAAGTGCCAGAGGTGTGACTGAAACTTATTATGTTTTGTACTTAAGAAGGTTGCCTCCAACTGAATATTAATAGATAACCAGTATTCATAAACTTAGGATGTTTTTTTAATTTGTGAGCCTGTTCCAGAATGTGGATTACTAAGAATATTTGCTAAATCTAGAAAATTTTTTTGAGGAGGTAGGTAGAGGGTGGTGGGATTTTGTCAAATATTTGAATCTGTGGACTAAAATCAAAGGCACTATAGGTACTGAGATATCTGGGGATAAGGGAATTAAATTAACTGGCCTCTTAAAGTCTCTTAGTTTTTCACAGCTGTAATTATGGGTGAGCAACAATTTGCAAGATGTCTTACACATGGTTATTATCTCGCAAAGATGATATAATGAAGTTTGAATATTCCTTCATGGAATATGGATGTGTACACATGAGGAAGAGACAAAGTAAACAAGTAAACCCCTGGGAGTGCTTGTGAGGGGGAATGTAATCTTCTTGAGGGCAGGTTGTCCAGCTTTTATGTTGTATCTTCAGTTATTAGCACCATTAGCACCCTGCAGATAGGAAGGTACTTTAAGAAATGATTGTGGATCGATTTATTGTGGTGTTTAAGGGACAGACGAAATTAACTGCATTATCTACACTTGTCTTAAGCAAGCTTCAGGTATTTGTCTTTATGTGTATACATTTTCTGAATGGAATCATGAATTCTTTGAAAGCAAAGACCATGACATAGAGAGTTCTTCAACATATGTCTTGCAGTACCTTTTAGGAAGGTAGTAGGAGTCTAATTAACATTGACCAGTAGAAATAAGTACTGCTTAGAAAAAAAAAGAGTACTTGCCAGTCCTAATCTTCACTCTACAGGCCTTCGATCTACAGATTTTTAAAACTCCTGTCTTTAGTACTAACGTATTTGAAGTTTTAATCCCAGCCCTGTTTGGGATTTTCCTTTGTTGACTTGGGTTTGCCATCTATCACTAGGTCAATCTGAAAAATTAAGCTGGGTATCTATCTTATAAGGGCATCCAAATGGCACAGTGGATAGAGCCCTGGCCCTGGGGTCAGGAAGACCTGCATTCAGATTTGGACTTACACATGTACTAGCTATGTTTCCCTGGGCAAGTCACTTAACCCTGTTTGCCTCAGTTTCTTCATCTATAAAATGAACTAGAGAAGGAAATGGCAAATCACTGCAGCATCTTTGCCAAGAAAATCCCAAACAACCTGACAAATGGAGTCACAAGGAATCAAACACTACTGAAGACCACTGAACAACAGCAACCTATCATGTAAGGTAATAAATATGCTCACTTGACATTAATTTCCTTATAAAATTCAATTTTATAAAATTGTGAATTCAGTTATCATTTAATGTGATGGATATATAGACATATTCTATAATAATAATAACTCATATACCACCTTAAGTTTTCTAGAGCTCATACAATGAACCCATGAGATAGGTGTTATAAGTACTATTATCCCCATTTAACAAGTGAGGAAACTGAGTCTGGGGGGAAAAAAGTGACTTGGTCAAGTCTGCACAGCTAGTTAAGTATCCGAGTTGGGATTCTACCCCTATTTTCTTGACTCCTTCACTTATTTCTGCCTCTGGGCATAACATGACATTTTCAAGTAAATTACCAGTTTTCAGGGTTTGTGTTCTTAAGAATTAACCTGTTATCATTTCCCTAGATTTTCCTTTCATAAGTCAAAATTACCAATGAACTTGAAAGTGCTGTAATTTACTTTCCTGTTTTCAGAAAAGTCTAATTTTTCATTGAGAGCATGGTGGGGCTGGGGGTAGGGAGCACTGTAGCAGTTACTACATAATGAACTGACACAGGGTCTGAGTCTCTTTTGCTTTTTGGAAATTCATCAAAATCCCCAGCAAGGGAAGGAAGTCCAAACACATTAATAACTGGAAGCAGTGATATAACAGCTTGAGAGAAATGGTCACACTTAATTGGTTGCATATTGGTTCACTGATGTAAGCTTTCTGAAATGATATCAAAAACTCAGGATACACCATTGTGAATACAACATCTGTTCCCTCCTGCTGATTCAGGTGGCTTTTCCAGTAGCTGATTAAATGTCCTTTACAAATCTAGATATACAACATCAGGTTACAGGGCAAATCCACTTAATTACCTAGGGTGCTCCAGCACACAACCCTGGTAGACTTCTTTAGAAAAAGAAGTCTAGCTGATCTTCTGGAGTTCAGTCTCATTATATAACTCTGTCTCATGTCACTAAGTGCATTGCCTTACAAAAATTAGCAGCAGTTATCAAGCTGGTCTCTCTACTAAGTATTTGAGATTTTTTTTTTCAGTAACAGTGTTACCAGCTTTAAGTAGCTTTCAGTGAAATTATGGTAGTATGGTCAAACACCTCTTTGTCCTGTGTGTGGGAGCTCTTTCCATGGACATCGGTTGCTAATCATCTTATAACTTCCAGTATTGGAGAGCTACCCAATTCACAGAGAGGCTAAGTGACTTGTCCACAGTCATACTAGGAAGTGTGTGTGTTTTTTTTTCCAAAGTAAATAATGCACGATTTTATTAGTTTTATATTTTAAAGGTTTTTTTCCTTTAACCTCAATACATGAAATCTGACTTGAAACATGGCTTAAAATGATAGAGAGTGATCTGAAACACGGAATCATTAAGTTATCTAAAGCATACATCAAGCAGCAATGTGATCATTTGAGTATTGACCATAAAATCTAATATAGATTTCAAACACAGTCAAGAATCCTTAGCATTTTTCATTGATATTGGTCATTTAGTGCCCAAATAACATTAAACACATTTTCCAAAGTTAATATAGAACAATCTGACTTCTTTAAAAATAATTTTGGCACCCCAAGTAGTTTAATTATTACAAAGAAAAGCACAACTCTACTAGGAAGTTTTTAAGGCAAAATTTAAACTCGGGTCTTTCTTGCATTAAATCCAACACTCTCTGCCCAATGTTTCTTTTCAGTGGAATCAGATAAATAATGGCAGCACTGGATGGGAGGTTTTAGAAAAGAAAAATAGCACAAATATGCAGTTATCCCTTCCACATCATGACTTTACCCATCACAGTTTCAATCTATCCCAGGCTGACGTAAGAAATTTAATGAGAATTTTGGGGTAGTTTTTCAGAAGCCACAGATGACACATGAAGAGCAGAAAACAATATAGAAAAAAGGTTAGAAACTGAGAAAAGCTTAAAATATAGATGAGGTATTATATAATGTCAACATATTTTATCTTTTAATACCATAATAATTCAGACTTCTCCTCTGGTGTGAAGGGTGTGGGGGGCAAAGATTTTTACACAGATATTCCAGATCACTGGGAAGGGGTGAGGGTGGGGGCCACCATGCCCCTAACCTCCATGATGTGGAAGGGTTAACTGGACGACATTTTGCCTTTGTGGTGCTAAGACTCGAGTGATTTGCCCTGAAGGTCACAGAAGTAGTTAATTATTACCAGCCAGGAATCAAACACAAGTCTTCTGACTCTGACACTTTTCCATTATACCAGACTGCCCCTCTCACATAGAAAGGCAAGTTTGATGTTATAATTTATAAGTTATAATTTTATGTTAAGTTATAAATACTTCAGGGGCGGCTAGGTGGCACAGTGAGTAGAGTGCCGGCCCTGGAGTCAGAAGGATCTGAGTTCGGATCCGGCCTCAGACACTTAACACACACAAACAAAAACCTAGCTGTGTGACCTTGGGCAAGTTACTTAACCCCAATTGCCCTCCAAAAAGCAAAAAAAAAAAAGTTATAAATACTTCATAAAAAACCACAGTGACTTCATTATATTTTTCCTGTATTTAGGTGGCATTCCTAAAAGCATAATTAATTAACATCTGCTTAATACCCAAGAAGGATAAGTCCAGGATACGGAAGCAAATGTAATGTAATTGTCTCTCTCTCTCTCTCTCTCTCTCTGTCTCTGTCTCTCTCTCCCTCTCTCTCTCCTCTGTCTACCTCTCCCTCTCTCCCTCCCACTCTTTCTGTGTGTGTGTGTGTGTGTGTGTGTGTGTGTGTGTGTGTGTGTGTGTGTGTGTAAGATCTCTCTCTCTCTCTCTCTCTCTCCACCCCTCTCTCCCTCTTCCTGTCTCCCTCCCACCCTTTCTGTGTGTGTATAAGATTTGGGGATCAAGGTAATATTATTATTATAAACCTTTGTAGAATCATAAGTCATGATATTGATAGTTGAAATGGTTAGGAGATGACAATAAATAGTTCAGTGTGTAGAAGGGTTAATTTAAGGCTGAAAGGTCTTTATGTACTTCAGGTATAAGGGCAACACACACACAGACACAAAATCCCAGAATCAGAGGAAGGGCCGGTTTATTGTCCCTCATTAAGGAAGATGTCATTGCAGTAAAATAATTTGTATTATGTTGTCTTTAAATGCTTGCATTTTCCAGATGCTAATTCAGTGTTTATCTGGTGCCAAATTAGATTATAGACCCTTTTAGGTCAGAGACAGTGATGTCATAACCCCTAGCCCAAAGGCTGATTTTATGTGAAATGATTAATCTTTGCTTATTAAATTTTACACATTTCTTCTTGCAATCCAAAGAAAAGATTCCACTTTCACTTTGGTTCCTCTTCCAGGGCCTAAATACCCTGTTCTAACAGAGAGGTGGCATGAAATAAGTAAAAAGTACATTGAATTTATCATCAAGAGAACTGGGCTGGAAGCCCAATTCTTTCATATACTGTCTGTGTATGTGTGTGTAACTTTTCTTAGCCTCATTGTTATTGTCTGTAAAATGGGAAGTAGCCATTGTTATAGAACCTCTCTTACAGTTCTATGTATCCAATGAATTAATGGATATGAAGCACCTTATATTCTATTATTTTCAGAAAATGTTTCCTTTTATAGTGCCTCCAGCCTTCCTGTTAAACGCTTTTAGCCTGTTTCCTCTTTCCTGTTAAATTCCTTCCTTCCTTCCTATGTTCCAGCTACAATTTCAGTCTCTGGTTGTTAGGCTATAGATTTGGCCAAATTGTTAATATGTCTGCAGCTCAATTTAGCTCTCCATGAGACAATTCTAACTCACTTCCCAAGATCTTTGGTTTAGGTAATTGGAACGTTCCCCATTCCACCACAATATTGATTTACCTCACTAAAAGATCCCTTTCCCCTTGGTAAAAATTTAACCAAGGATGTAAGGATTTCCTTGCTCAAGCTTAACCAGGAAATTTCATATATAAACTATATAAAATGTATTCTCTCCAATAGAATGTAGGTCTCCTGAGAGGATGGATTGTTTCATTGTATTCTTCATATCCATAACTGGCACATCATAAATGCTTAATAATTTTTTATTTGCTTAAGAAACTTCCAACTGGTCAGTATCTTTAATGGGCATTGCCAAATATATGCTGATATCTCTATCAAAGTAATGTTTTCTAAAACAAAGGATAATGATCTTTGTTTTACATTTATGACAAGAAGAGCTGACATTTGTATAGCACCTGAAGGTTTGTGAAGTATCTAACATCTTATCTGAAGAAAAGGTTAATCTTGAATTGTGTTTGGGAAAGTTCCAGCCTGATGTTACCCTGGAGTTGGATTATAGATAATTATCATCCTTTCCTCTTATCTCACAAGAGGATGAAGGATTTCTTTAAAGCCAGATCCTCCATTTGTCCTTCTGAATCTCATCATTTCATCTCTGGAACATCAGTTTCTACAATTTCAGTCTTCAGCTTCTTCAGTCTCTTCCCATCCATGAATTCCTTCCCTTCTGCCTTCAAACATCTACAGATTTATCCTATCTCAGGAAAAAAAAAATCAGCTGAGCGTTACCCTGGCTGGCTGCTCTTTCATCTCCTCCCTTCCTCCCATTGCCAAATTCCATGTCCATGTGGCCTATACCAGCTGCTTCCTCTTCCTATTCAGCCATTCCTTTCTTAACCCCTTGCAAGCTGGTTTTTGTTCACTCTTCTCTACTCAGATCTGTGTGTGTGTGTGTGTGTGTGTGTGTGTGTGTGTGTGTATGTGTATATCACTATGCCTGTCTCTCTTTTCACCAACTTTCTTCCTGTTGTCAGATCTACTGGACTTTGCTCCATCTTCCTTGTCATTAACCTCTATACAATTGACATTGTCAATGGTCCCTCTCCTTCTTAAAATTCCCTTGATTTTTATAATTCTAAACCAACTAGGTTTTTCCCCCTAACTCCAACTCCTCACTTATTAATTCACTTCATAAATATGTTTGAAATTCAGTGTTGTGCTGGTATGGTGGGAGAAACAAAGAAGGATGGTACATTATCCTAGCCTTCCAGAAATGCGCAGTATAAATATGGAAAGATGTTGAAAGTGAAAAATTTAATAGTAACACAAAACAGTGCAAGAGATGCTGTAATTCCTTTCCCTGATTAAAAACCAACCGACAAACAAACTGTTCAAGGGTTCTTACTACATATAGTATAAAATGCTAACTACTTGTGCCCACATTTAAGGCCAATCTGGCTCTAAGCTGTCTTTCTAGTCCGTCATACTGCTATTCACAATCTGTTTTTCTAGATAAATTGAATGACGAACTGTTCCTGATTTCCTCCATCTGTATGTTTACTCAAGTGTCTAGAACTCATTCCCTCTAATCTCTGCTTATTAAAATCCTATTTTGTCCTTCAAAACCCATCAGGCACCACTTCTATGAAGGTTTTCCTTGCCCAGCTGAAGGTGATCTGACTCTCCTCAGTTTTTCTTTAAGTATTTTGATTCACCCCTTTGCCTTTATCGAATTCTACTGGTGCATTTGTCTTCTGGGTATGTAATGCACCTCCCCTCCCCCCTTATCATTTATAAGCTTCCTAAGAATAATAATTATAATTTCTCATCCTTCTTTCTTTAGCAATTAACACAGAATAGAAGCTTATATTTAGGTTGAGTATTGTCTATGCAAGTTTGATGAATTAAATGAAATCATGAACAAAGGTACAGAGAAGTAGTAGGAATTAAGAGGTGGGAGAGATCACTTTGTGCCGAAATGGTCAAGGAGGTTTTCGTAGAGGAGGAGGTGGCATTTGAGATGACCCTTATGGATCAACAGTATTGTCTTCTCCACTGCTAAGTAACCAGATCCTTCCTACCTATCCTTATTTCCTTCCTTTTGATACCTACTCCATAACCTTGGGAGTTTTCTAAGGCTCTGTCTTCCATCTGCCATTCTCTCTCCATACTCTCTCTCTCCTTTATAGCCCTAACCTCTCACTTCTTCTCCTGTGTTCTGTTTCTAACTACTTACAAGGTATCTCCTGTGTTCTGTTTCTAACTACTTACAAGCCTGGATGAGTTGCCATCCTCTCCAACTCAGCACATACATAAACTAATACCATTGCCTTGCTGTCTAAACTCCCCATCTCTGCCAATGCTATCATCTTTCTTGCAGTTTCCCTTACTAGAATTCTTGTAGTTCTCTATCTCAGGTCTCTTCCTTTCTCCTCCTTTATTCTTTGTAGGTTTCTTCCTGTGAAATATCTCCTCTTTTCCATTTCTGCTGTGCAGGCCCTTATCACCTCACTTCTGGATCACTGTAATGACCTCCTAGCCAATCCCCTTGACTTATCTCCTAGTCACTGATATATTCTGAATCAAACTATGAGATTAATCTTTGAAAATAACACTTTCAGGGCAGCTAGGTGGTGCAGAGCACTGGCCCTAGATTCAGGAGGACCTGAGTTCAAATGCAGCCTCAGACACTTAACACAAAAAAAACCAGCCATGTGACTTTGGGCAAGTCACTTAACCCCAACTGCCCCTACAAAAAGAAAAAAAAAGAAAATAACACTTTCAGGGGGCACAGTGAATAGAGCCCCAGCCCTGGAGTCAGGAGGATCTGAATTCAAATCTGGCTTCAGACACTTAACACTTATTAGCTGTGTGACCTTTGGCAAGTCAGGTGTTTCTGAGTCCAGGTCCAGCACTATGTCCACTGAGTCACCTAGCTGCCTCCTTAAGAGCCTATAGTAATTGCTAAATTATTCATTTCTTCTGCCTTGTTTTCAAGGGCACCTGGGTCCACCCTGCTTGTCCATTTTCTTTTTCCATTCCTCTACTGTAATATGAACTTCCCATTCAATTAAGCCAAAGACTTCCCTTGCCTTTCCACGTCCATGCTTGCTCCTGTCTCTGTGCCTTCAATTATTGATTTCCCCTCTGCCTGGAAAGGTGTCCCCCTACACACACACACACACACACACACACACACACACACACACACACACACACCCTTCTCTGATCTTGCCCACATTTCAAAGCTTTCCCTCTCTTTTCTGCAAGCACACAGTTTTCTATGTGACATAAGTGATAGAATTTTTATTGTTCTCTGTTCCATGTGTGCCAGACTCGTCTCACTTACTAGCTTGTAAGCTTTTAACAGACTTAACAGGAACCAGCATCTTCTCCTTTGACTGTCAGAGCACCTGCTACAATGCTGGTTACACAGAGAGTGTTCAATAAATATTTGTTGATGGATTGGCATGCACATCTTGTTTGAATTCCCTCACATCATCACTGCTTTGAAAATGCTTTATTTCTTTAAATCTAGGCAGTTTAATGAAATAGGGCATCCAGATGTAGGCTCTAGGCAGAGGCTGTAGTCCCAGCCCTATCATTAATTTGTTAATGTGAGTTTCCAGAATTTGTTTATTCCTATCTATGTCTTATTGCTTTGAAAGCTGAAATATTCCCATCACATGGCCCTGAGACACTATAAAGTCATTTTTTAAATGGATAACATTGTCTCAATACCCAGTGCATATTTACTAATGTGCATTTCTGTTCCTCAGCATGGAAAGAGCCATTATTCTTGGCTGTGATTAGATCTATGATTTGTTGACAGCAGCTGAATTCTATGATAGTTCATAGATCTAACCTTTCACATTCTAGTCTTTTGGGGAAAATAAAGGAATGGGAGGGAGAAGGGAAGGAGGGAGACTGCTCAGGGGCATCATTTCTCTCAGTTCTTATATCCAAATAAATGGGAGGGGGAAGCTTCAGACAGCAGATGAATAAATAATAAATCACCTTCATGAATTTCTAAACAATTAAATCTTCATATTGCAATACATTAGTCTGTAGTAATACAACTGGCCCAGGTTTATGAAAGATTTCTCTTATTTTGTTGGGATTTTTAATGACACTTTACTGTTTACTTCTATTAGTTATGGCAGAAATATTAGCCGTTTCTGGGTCATTATGGTTGGAGTGTCTCTGTTTTGTAAGCTGATAATGTGTGTAAATGTACAGATACAAAATACATTCCCTAAAGCTGGTGCTCTTAACCTTTGTTGTGATATGGATCTCTTTAGTAGTTTGGTGCAGCCTATAGGTCCTTTCTCAAAATAATATTTTTAAATGCACAAGATAAAATGCATAGAATTATTGCAGAAACCAACTATATTGAAATTTTGTTGTTTTTCATTCATTTTAGCTGTCCTAACTCTTCCTGACCTCATTTGGAGTTTTCTTGGCAGAGATACTGTAGTGGCTTGCCATTTCTTTTTCCAACTCATTTTACAGATGAGGAAACTGAGGCAAATAGGGTTAAGTGACTTGCCAAAGGTCACACAGCTAGTATGTGTCAGAGGCCACATTTGATGCCAGGCCCTACACTCAATCCACTGAACCACCCAGCTGCTCTATATTGAAATGCAGCTGACAAAAGAAAAAAAATTAAACTATTTCATGAACCCTAGGTTAAGAACCTTTGCCCAAAAGTAGGTTTTATTTCCTCACCCTATATACTTGAATGCTACCTCTGAAGAGTTTGCTAGGTGGCATAGTAGAGAGAATGCTGGGCCTGGAGTCAGGAAGATCTGAGTTCAAATATAACCTCAGATGCGTACTAGCTACATGACCCTGGACAAGTCATCCAACTTCCACCTGCATCAGTTTTCTCATCTGTAAAATGGGGATGATAACACCTACCTCTCAGAATTGTTGTAATAAATTCCTATATAAATGCTAGCTTGTCTTTTTTATTACTCTCCCACATGATTCCTCCAAGTCTCTGGGATTCTACACTTTGTCTAAGTGATAAAAGCTCTTGAATTCGATTTGATGGGTAAAATCCACCTCAACAAAATTACAGATACTTGTTAGATTGATGCACATTTGTGGGGACGGGTTTGAGGGGATTTTATTGGTATCTGAAGCTTACTGTAGAAACAACTACCAATAAGGATGAGAAACCCCTCTACTTTATAATCTAAGAGAGCTGCATAGAACATGGTCACACTGCTAGTGTATGTCAGCTCAAAGCTTGAGCCTGTACACAGTTCTTCCTGATTCCAAGGCTGATAACTCTAATCCATTTTGCCATTCTGACTTCCATTGTATACTTAAATAGAATCTTTTTTCCTGTGTTTCCTGTATTTATATTGACATAGAATGGCATTTTAATTCATAGCATGTGAGTTTTTTAATAACATTAATACGCATACTTCCCTGATCATAACGCTTTGGGCATATATGTTCAATAATCCCAATAATGTATATATGATGAATGAATGAATGAAAAAGCATTTTGTTAAGCACTTATTAGGTTCCATAACTGTGTTAAGCGTTGTAGATACAAATACAAGAAAGGCAGTTGCTGCCTTTAAGAAGCATATATTAGAATATAGGGAAAGGCGAGGTACTTTGAGATGGGGGGGATGGGCAGAGAGGGGTGTTTTGATATGGAAAATCACAGGAATGGTGAGAGAAGTCACAGAACAATTGTCTGGTACGGCCTTTCCAGGAATGCTAATGGTGATTTGATCACAATTCCCCAGAACTCAAGATAAGAAAGGAGAAGAGTGAAGGCACATGAGCCTATGTTAAGAATGAAAATGATTGGAGAATAACATGCTGTGAATTCTCACTAACCAAGAGAGTGAGAGCTGGAAGCCAGAGAACCATAGCATTATAGGAACGTGGCCAAAGAGCAGAGAACAGAAGAATATGAACAGAATTGTCTCACAATCAGTTGAAAAGCACTGGAGGAAGAATACCAAGTCCTATAGGGAGCTTGGCATGAGTCTTAGCTAAACCAGATCATCCTTACAATATCTCTGGATGAAACATGTGTTTGCTGTTGTCATGGCATATATTCTGCACACAGTCAATCAGAAAAGATATTCTATGTTCACAGCAAAAGTATCCAGATGTTTCTGCTTGTGGATGACATTGTGCTGATTGCATTAAGCCCACAAACACTAGAGGGCCTTCTTAATGTGATCTTCAAAGAAACTGGCCTGTGGGACGAATCCTTAGGGCCCTCTGCAGCTGCTTATCTTAGGGATGAGGCTGCTGGCAAACAGGGCTTTGGGGTTGTGGTTGTTGTTTCCTCACATTCAACTCTTTGTGACTCTGTATGGGGTTTTCTTGGTAAAGATAATACCCAAGTGGTTTCCTTCTCTAGTGGCTTAAGACAAACAGAGATTAAATGGTTTGCCATTAAATGGTCACACAACTAATGAGTGTCTGAGGCCATGTTTTAATTCAAATCTTCCTGACTCCAAGTCCAGCTCTCTATCACCTGAGCAACCTAGCAAATTCTAAGGCAGACAGAGATTAAGTGACTTGTCCAGGGTCACACGGCTAATAAGTGTTTGAGGCCACATTGGAACTCAGTCTTCTTGATTCCAGGCCCTGTGCTTTATCCACTGAGCCATCTTATCTACATGCCTCAAATAGGGCTTAGGCTGGCTAATTGTACTTCCCTTGGCCATTTCACTTAAAAGTTCATAGCACATTTGAAGAAATACTGTAGAAGGGAAAGAAGAGAGTAATGGGTCTTTAAACAGATGGTCATGTGTTTCGGATGTTATAGTGGGACTCTTTTTGTGGATGGGTTTCACTCGGCCACTGAGACCCTGTGCAACTCTCAGATCCCATGACTCTCTTCATGAACTCTGGGAAATCACCAGCAGTGGTGTGGCATTCACTGGAAGTTGAGTCACATGTTAAGATCCACGGGAAAGCTAACTTCAATTCTACTTGACCCTTGAGTGCAAAGATATCATCCAATTGCTTTTCTTCTGATCTTCCTCTAAAAGAAATCATATAAACTCTACAATTACAATTAAATTTACATTGTGCTAACTATTAAGTCCACCAACCTGATAGAAAAGTTGAATTTATCTGCATTTTGCTGATGAACCTACTAAGGAAATATTGCTGAATAACCCATGCAGTAATACAAGCTATCAACTTGTATCCTTGAGTGTGGCATTTCTTTGTTTTGGGTCTTTTTAAACTTTTTATTCATTCTTAAATCCTTAAAAGAGAGATTCTTGCAAGGGATTGTATAGCTCTTTGAAAGCTCCCAGAGTATTTTTGTACCCTGCCCTACCATGAACCACATTTATCTGATAATCCTATAGTAGTCAAAGACTGAACAGTGGCCATGGCATATGGCTAGGACTTTCTTGGGAGAAGGAAATGTATCTGATTACTGCTCTCCCTGCTTCCCCTTTTCTCCCAGATCATTTTTTAAACTCAGATGTCAACTAAGGTTACATTTCTTAGCCTTTTTTTTATGCCTATAAACACAGGGAAAGTATAAAAGCTCCTTCAAGTCCCTCTCTCTGTCCCCTCTTGAGGCACACATCTTCTTGTGTTCTGCTTTCATAGGGCTAATATATTCTTATTTAGTGTCCTGGCTGTAGGTACAAGTCCTCTTCAGTTTCTGTCTTTCTCATATGAATGTCAGAGGCACAAACATCTCATGCACTTAACTCTTTTACCATCCATCTGCTCCTGGTTCCTTGAATTCTTTCCTTTTGTGTCTGTAACAGTCTCTGTCCTTTTTCCTTTTCTTTGCATTCATTACTTGGACGCAAGCTCTCCATTCTTATCACTCTATTTCTTTGTATTCAATCACCCTCTTGGTACCTTTCTATCCATTTGTAGCTTTCTCTATCCTGTACCTCTGGATCTAACTGACATTCTTCATTAATTCTCCTTCTTTATCTTCTATCTTTGCTTGTAATTTGTCTCCTTCAGGAAGCCTTTCCCTTACAGCCTAACTATTTATTTCTATATGCCTTTTTGCCCAAGCTCAGTAAATCGTCAGATTTTTTTTTTTCAAGCATCTGTGTTTGACCAGAGTGAATATATTTGTACTTAAATGATGGTGAAGGTGAGGGAATGTTCCTGTAATTCAGAGAAACAGAGGTCCAGACAGTGTTTGTTTACCACATTGCTTTTCTTTCCCCCATCTACCTTGCTCTACTTTTCCTTTCAAATTGTAATTTCACCATTTTCTCTATTTCTGTCAATTTCTGGGACAGGAAATCTTTCCAATAAGCAATAAGGTCTTTAACTTCTTGGGTATTTAAGAGCCAAGCAACAAACAAGAGCTATCAAAAAATTGCAATGCAAGCCTTTTGGAAGAAGGAAACCTTAACAAATTTGTGGATGACTCAAAACTGGAAGGGTCAGTTAAGATTTTAGATAATAGCATCAGATTCCCAAAAGATCCTGACAGATGAGAACACTGGGTTAAATCTAATTTATTTTCATTTATTTAATTTTTTAGATTTCTTTTTTAATTAAAAATTTTGTTTCTGTTTTGGAGGGGGGATGGCAGGGCATTTGGGGTTAAGTGACTTGTCCAGAATCACACAGCTAGTAGGTATTAAATGCCTGAAGCCGGATCTGAACTCAGGTCCTCCCAACTTCAGGGCCGGTGCTTTATTCACTGTGCCACCTAGCCACCCCTAAATTTTTTTCTAATGATGAATTTATATATAGGATCAAAAATAGACTTTTAAAGTACAATATGGCAAAAGCATTGATAAGCAGTAATTTATCTGAAAGAGATCTGGGAATTGTATATACTCTGAGCTAATTATGAGTTAATAGTGTGATATGGTGGCCAAAAAGAGTTAATATGATCTTGGCCTACATGAAGAAAGGCATAGACACCAGAATTAAGATGGTGCTAATTCCTCTATCCTCTGCCCTCATCATATCACACCTGGGTTATTTTGTTTGATTCCATATGCCAGTTTGGAAAGGAGACCGATAAAGCTGGAGAATTTCCAGAAGAGGGCAAGGAGAAAGGGCAAGAGCTTTGAGTTTATGCCATATGAGGATTGGATGAAAGAACTAGGAACGTTTAACCTAGAGAAGAGAGGCCTGGCGGGGAGGGGAATTAAATTTATCCTCAATTATTTGAAAAGTTTTCATGTGGAAGAAGAATTAACTTTTTCCATTTGGCCCCAGAAGGCAGACCAATGGGTGGAAACTATAGAGCAGCAAATTTAAGATTGGAGTCAGGAAGAACTTCCTAAGCAATTAGTATTTTCTGAAAGTGGAATGAGCCACCTCAGGAGGGAACTTATTTTCCTCTTCTTGGACATCTTAAGCAGAAATTGTATGGTTTCCTGCTGGGTCTGAAGTAGGGTAAATACCTTTTCAGATATGGGTTAGATTGGGTGGCCACTGAGACTACTTCCGATTCTAAAAAGTTGTCATTATGTAATTGTCTTCAGTCAAGAGGTCATGTTGTACAGTACAAAGTACATGGGATTTAGAATCAAAAGACCTGTACTTGAATCACAGTTCTATTATTTACTCTTTGGGAGATCTTGGATTGGTGATGTAGTCTCTCTAAGCCTCAGTTCTTCATCAATTAAAATGAGTTAATTGGACTAGATTACCTATGAGGTCACTTCCAACCCTACAATCTTATTAATATAGGGGAAAGGACAATAGATTTCAATCAAAGAGTTGTTCAAACATTGTCTCAAGCACCTACTGTCTGTGTGATGATGGACAGGTGGTCTAAGCTTCTTTGTTTTCTTCATCTATAAAACAGTATCTATCCCACATGCTTGGTTGTGAGGATCATTTTGTATATGCAAAGCTCTCAGTAATAAAATACTATGTAAATATCAGTTATTATTCTCATCCATGAACCAAATCAGACAAAAGAACTGGTGAACTAGTCCTAAGAAGTGTATTGTTTTTGTACCATGCCTAAGAATAGATTTAGTGTCTTATAATTTCTTAGCTTGAATCTGAAATAAAATCAGTTAATTTGAGTGATTTATAACATCAATTCAGGGTAAAGTTCAAAGAGTGAAATATGGTAATACAGTGTAAAAGAGATTTGGATCAAGAGAACATGAATTCAAATCCTGGCCCTATCATCTTTTTTACCTTTGTAAATTACCTAGCCTTTCTGGGCTTCATCTTCCTAATATGAAATATAAGTGGCTTGTACTGGATGACTTCTAAGGTCCTCTCCTACTCTCAGTCTAAAACCCTATGATCTCTACACCACATCCTCAGGTTCACATTGTCTTGCCTTTTTGTCCTTGGACAGAGTTGGCATTAGAAAGAGTCCACCTATAAAATGTATGGGAATGTGAAAGTGTCCCTTACTCCAAAGTAGCAACTCTACATTCCTTTTTTTTTCTTTCCAATTTTACCAGCATAGATTTTTTACTAATAAAGACTCTTTCTTTAGGGTCCTGAACATTTGTCTTTTAATCCCCTATAAAAATCCACATGCTCCTGGGATCTGCTGACTAAGGTTTTATTTAATAAAGCTTACCAGCCAACTAATACAAAAAGAGAACCATCAGATATCAAAGCTGGAAGTAATGCTCAAATAGCATTTGGTTTGTACCTTCTCATGTATTTATCATGTATTCTTTGCATTATGGATATGTATTCTACCATGTTCTTTCATAGATATGAACATTAGAAAAAATATTTTAGCAGTTTCATGAAGGAGGCTTTGGAGAAAAGAAAAAATACATTGCAGAATGGTAAATACTGAACTAAAAACCCAGAGAAGTTATGTAATTTATGCAAGGTCACATAGATTGCCAGCAGCAAAGATTGATCTAGATATCAGTGATCTCAATTCCCAATCAAGTGCTCTTTCAAATATACCCTGCTATATCTTTTGGTTAATGCCACAATGCATCAAATGTGCACATTTCCAGAAGACTCTCAGTAGGGTGATTTCCAAAGTTCAGGAATTAGGGCAGGCAAGTGGGAGAGAGAATTATGACCAGACAAGTCTTTGGGTACCCCTCAAATCATACTACTTAGGACACTAGCCATACTACCTTTGCTCAAGGACAGCCTTGGACATCTGTAAGGAGCAATTTAAATCTATTTAAAGAGCTTCAAAGAATAAGGAAACTGGTGGTTTCAATTTTATGTACATGTATGTGCACAGTCCTCCTGGTGAAACCACTTCCTCTTTTGTTCATTGGGAAAATTATTGCTGGACTTACTAGTATGGTTACTCTGTCTTACCAGATGAGAAATGATAAGATTACTCACCTTGTCCTCTGCCCAGCCTGATTACTTAAGTGTGTTTCTCCTATGATTTCAATCTTCATTCATCTGTTCCAAGCTTAAATCCCAAGATAAAATCAGTTTTCTCCATTTATAGCACATAGAGGTTTACTATTGCTAATTTTATTTGAGCTGTAAATTAGCCTATCATGGGTTCAATTAACTTACTAATCCTCCTTTGTGATACAAGGCTTTCACAAGCTTGAGATCTTCAATACAGGTCAGAACTATTTGGATAGCACCAGGTGTTTGAGTGCAATTGGCTAATTAGAAATTATATCTCCTTCCTTATTCATAATCATCAACTGCTATTGAATTATTCTTGGGGATATGGCATTTTACCAAGAACTATGGATACTTATGAAACAGAGAGAAGACATATATGGTGGGCCAGGATATGTTCTGACAGTGAAATCTGAAACCAGGGAGAGCAAGGGACATGGTTTAGTTATTGACCTCTTGCCAAGGGGGAGGTCTAGCTGAAGTCACTAAGATGTTAAGCTATGTTATAAGGTTGCTGAGAGGCAGTAGACAAAAATCATTGGCAAAATAGCCACCCTAAGATTCAGTAGACATAGAGGAATGAGTTATCAGTGGGTTGGAATGGGAATTCCATGGCAGTTTAGCCTACATTGCAATGGTCATGGGGCTGCCTATTCCCTCAATGCCTCACAGTAACTTTTTAGCATACTCTGCCCACACAATGCATGGGGCACTCTGATCTACCCCTGAACTGACAACTCATACAATAAAGCCCTTGTTCTACAGGATATGATAATCTCCTTGGCCATAAGAATGATCTCATAGGCAAAGTAACAGACATGTGCTCCTTTTAGTATAATGGAGAAATCATGGTGGTAGAGATAAATAGATTCCACTCTGCACTTTGAACCATAGTGCAGAAAGATTGGACCAAGTCATTGTCTGTATTTATCCTTCTCTTCCTGAGACTCATGTATGGAGCTTAATTATTTCTTTTTCCTTCATGGTAGTAGAATTATCTGAAACAATGCCTATATACTGTTAGTTTTAAGTCATTTGTTTGTTTTATTTGGGGAGTTCAAAAATGAAACAAATAGTTGTCATTCTAATATTAACTCCCTAAACGAAATAGAAAAGCTTCTGTGTATATTTGAGGTTACTATGTTCTAAAATAAGCTTGTTCCCTTGAACTCAAGATGAGGCAGCATTGAGGATAATCCTTTGGCTTTCCTTTTCCACTTCTGTTTTATCAAGCCAGAATGTTCTTAGAAAACAAGTCTAGAATAGACTCCATCTTCACAATCTGTTCTTTTTCAATGGATATTCACAGTGCCTGGAATTCTTTACCTCCTTGTCTTTGCTTCCTGGCTTCCTTCAAGACACAGCTAAAATCCTGCCTTTTGCTCTTGCTTTATTGTGCATGTTGTCCCCTCCATTAGACTATGAGCTCCTTGAGAACGAGGATTATTCGGCCCTCTTTTTTTGTACTCCCAGGGCTTAGCACAGTGCTTGATACATAGTAGGTATTTAATGTTTGTTGGTTTAACTTCTGAAATGAAGATTAAAAATGCACAGTTTCCCTTTGATCACCTATATTTTAGTTTCTTTTATAATATAAGACTCTATTAAAAATCATGAATATCCTTCAATACAGGGGCACATGCAAACCCAGAATTTCTTGAATATGGCATAAGTTTGCATATACTTTGCGTCTCACAGCAATTCTTATGCAAGGAAAGTAAATTTACAATGTTTGATCCCAAGTACATAAGACAGAGATCAAGTTATACTAGATGGAACCCCCCCCCTTCTCCTCCATAATCATTTTAAATGCCACCTCTTCCTAGAAGCTTTTCCTGGTCTTCTTAGTTGTTAATGTTCTCCATCCCAAATTACTGTGTACTTACTATATCTATATAGCTATATGTATATCATTGATATCCATGTCTGTGTTTACCATGTATGTATATATACTCATATGCACATGTATATGTATTTACTTATATGTATATGTATTGTTTTCCCTTTAGTAGAATATAAGATCTTTGAGGGCAGGGGTTGTTTCATTTTTTCTTTCAGAGTCAGAACACTTAACATGGTGCCTGGCATCTAACAAACACCTAAGAATTTATTTTTTGTTGAGTTTAATAGATCATTAATTTTCCATCAAAAGGAATAAGTTCAAGTCATCAAAAGCTCAGAAATCCTCATAATTCTTATGAGTCATTTTAAAAAATTAAGCTCATTTTACATCTGTGTTCATAAAGTTAGCATATGGCTAGAGAACAGGGGCAAATTAATAGAGAAGGTATGAAGATTACCAAGATTACTGATTTCTGACAGTGGTTAGAATGAAGCCTACTAAAAGAACCATGTGTTTCCCTTTAAGGCAGATCATGTATAGTCATGCTGCCAGGCAGCTTCTGAGAAGCCTTCTCTAGGGACCTGGGTCACTCCTCTCTCAGGGTATGCTCAGTTCATACATTAATAAGTCATCTGTTTGGGTAATTTTCTGTATGTGGAGTGAGGGTCATGAAGCAGGATGTGTGTCTTTGTTCTTCACGTGCTGAAAAAGCAGAATATCCCAAGGTTAGGAGTCAGAGCCCCTTGAATGGCTTGCAAAATCTGTTACATCCCTAGGAGTAAAGAAAGTACCCCTTGGCAGAAGACGTTGTGGGGAATTGTTTCCAAAGACAACTTTTCTGACCACGGCTATTGCCTGGACGTGGTGATAACTAACATTTCGCACATCCCCAGGGAAAGAGGAAGGAAAATGCGGGAGTGAAAAGTTAGGTGTATTCAGATCGGCGGGCTCCATTCTGTTATTATCTCTTTAAAAGAAAATATTTGACAATTTCCAATGTAAGTTTTGTCCTCTACAGAATAAAATCAGGTCCTCAGTGTTTTGTATTTCAAGTGTGTATGTTTGTGTGTGTGTGTGTGTGTGTGTGTGTTTTGTTCACGTGTGTATAAAAAAAATGAGCTTCCAAAGCAATAAATAAATAAATAAATAAAATCACTAGAGAAGACCAAAAGGAACCAACTAGGGGTATACACAATAGACGCATGTAATATTTATCTGAAATCCTCTGTGCCTGGGAGTGGGAAGCTGTCATTTGCTTGGGTTAATTATACATGCAGCAGAAACGCAAGGTGATTGGCTGTAGTAGCACTGAAGGCAAAGGAAGGGAGGGGAGAGGAGGGGAAAGAGAGTCTTGCTGCACTCAAATGTAAACAGTGGAAAGAAAGAGATCGAGAGTAAAAGCTTGGGGTGCTCTCTCGATTGAGAAGCCCCCGGAAATCTGCAATGGCTCGTGGAGCCGGCCTTTTCTTCACCTAGCTCCGGCAGCCCCGGTGGGGTGGATGGAAAGCCCATGCTGTGAAGGCAGCCAATGTCTCTTCCATGGATTTTAACAATAGGGGCGGTGGGGATGCACTAGCTCCCCCCAACACTGCAGCTCCCGGCCCTGCATGCTAGTTCAAACGGGGCAATGGAAACGAGCATGAGGAAGTTCACCGTGCGTAGATTCTTCTCGGTGTATCTCCGCAAGAAATCCCGTTCGAAGAGTTCGAGTTTAAGTAGATTTGAGGTAAATCGCATGGCCCAGATGATTGGGGTGGCATCCAGGGGAAAACGTATGAGTCGGGGAGCATCTGCAATCGCTGAATGAATGATGAGTTGGGAAAGGCTGTATTCTAGAGGTTGGGGATGTCCGTTCGTGCCCTGATGCTGCTGCCGCCTCTCTCTCTTTGGGCAATTGCAGAGCAGTTTGTCGATTGCCGGGCACATTCTAACCTGTCCAGTGAAATTAACTAGTGTAGCCCTGATGCATAAAGACCCATGCTTGGGACTTAGGGGAACTTATTTTAGATCATGGCCGATTCACCTAAGTCTAAACCAGCAATGCTCAAAATATTATTGATGTGACTCATTGAGCTGGACTGCCCCTGTGGCTGTCAGTCAGCACTCAGCTTTGTCCGGTTGAAGTTTACTCAATTTAAAAATAAAATGCAGCTGCTGCTAAGAATTTGTCAACAATAAACATTTTCCTTATTTACTTAACTGGATTGCGCCGTGTTAATGTGTCTCTGAATGCAGTTCTGGACTGTATCCAGAAATGCCACATGATATTTAGGGGCATCCCAAAAGGGTGGTAGAGAAGTAGAGGGTGTGCCTTCGGTAGTCTCATCGAAATTCCCGTCATCTCCCGTGATTCTACTCTTGTAGATAATTGATTCTTAGGTTGAGCACTAAGGCATTTAACTTAAAGGACCACAAACATTATTATCTTAGATAGAAGATTAGAGTGTTTTAAATGGGTGCAGAATTAGCCCACCCCACCGCACCTACAGTACCATCTACTTAGTTGGCCGGAGCATTCTAAAAAGGCAGCTTTCCTTTAATATAGCAATGATGCATTAGGCCCCTGCAGCTTCATGGTCAATTTAGAATAAACTGAAAACCTGGAAGATCGTGGAAATAATGCCTCTCTCCCCCCCCCCCCCCACTTCATTCACTCTCTGACTTAAAATGTTTACAAAGTTGCTTTCCAAATATTTCTAAAGTAGGCTTATAGTAGTAGTCAAGAACTTCTGCACACCCCACCCCCCCAATCCAAATCAGTTAAATTTCCAACATAATAGAAAGGTAAGGCTTATTTTCAATAATGTGGAGACCTGGAAAAAGACATAAAGACATTTCTTTTGGTGTTGTCCTTGGCCCTCACTGGGTGAGTGCCGTAGGATTTTGTTGTTCATTCTTTATCTGTTACCTCATTTGAATTAGTTACCTTTTTTCCCCTCTTGTTTTCTTTGTCACTGATGGCTCTATATTGGACCCTATTATGGACTGCTTAAATTGATGATCTGATCAGCTTTGGATTTAAAGGGAGCTTGGACTTATTTAATTATAAAGTTTATCTTGTGTTATTGATGAATCAAGAGTTGAAATTGGTAGGTTGAACCTTACTGTGTCTATTTTCTGGGAGAGAAAAGCATATATTTCCAAGAACCATTGATTGAGTGGTGCTGGGAGGACTCCCTACCAGTTGGGGTGGCATGTTGATTACCAGAAAAAAATATATATGTTTAAAAATGCAGTTGAAAATTAAGGATTTTTTAAAAATGGAGTGGGTAATAGAATTCTAAAGCAATATTTTCGCCAAGTATGTCTTTGTTATTTACTCTTCTTTTTAATCCATTGTCTTTTTCAAGGTGAGGAGGAATATAAGTTACTAATTTTTTCTCTCCCAAAGCACCAGCCCTAGTTCAAAAAAGACAGTTCCAGGAACCTTTTTTGAAATTTGCCAGAGTTGAGGGCTCACATCACAACTTTGCATTCTCCATTCTTACCCCACCCCAACCTTTATTATATCTAATACTATCTTTTGACCTATTTTTAGATAATGTATAAGACAGATTTTTTTCTTTTAAAAAGTATGACCAATAAAAACCTGTTCCATTTTTGAAAAGTGAAAATCATAAAATATGTTAGTATCTATAAATGTACAAACTGATTGGGGGAAACCACTGTATTTCCTGAGTGAAGCCTCACCATTTTTACATCTGCACATTCAAATCTGATTGCAGCCCAAGGAATGCTAATCAACAAAATGTAAAAGGCAGGAGCCCCCTGCCAGTAGCTTGGAATTTAGAAGTGGAAACATCCAGTAATTATCTCAAACAGATGGGTGTTTGCCCTGGTTTGGTTTAGTATACCAAATGAGAAAAAGTCCCCAGTGACCAAGAAGTAAACCAAAGGTAATTGACTTAGAAACATAAAACAACATTTTTGGTTGTTATAGCAAAATGTGTTTCCAAAAATACTAGTTTGCATTGACCCCAAAGTCTGGTATCTCATAATATTGGAGTACCACAGAATAGGATGAAATACCATTTCTAGCAGAAAAAAAAAGGAAGAAAAAACCCAAACTATTCCTCTAACTTCCTGTCCTGGTTTTCCCAATACCAGGACTTTAAATGTACCTCCCTTTGTTTTCTAGTGCCTCAACTCTAAGATTTGAGGGCAGAGGTGAGTTTATAAAATTTAACTCATAAAAAAAAATCACATAAACACCTCTGTAACATCTGGATTGCTTTTTATCAGATTCTCCATGTCACGATTGGGGGGAGGGGGAAGGAAGGGGAAGGTGGTAAACAAAAGAGGAAATGAATTCCTTTCCCTGATTCCCATGGGTGTCTTCGCTTTAGATTTCTTCTCATTTTGTGGGTTTATATCTAACTTGTGCGATCTTAGGATCCTTGCTTCTTTCTAAGAGTAAGAGTGGGCCCTTCCCATCTGAAGCTCTGGTGGCAGAGTGTTTGGCAAATAGCCTTTGCCTTTGCTTGAACAGTGGGGACCAGGAAAGATAGTCAACTGTCTGGAAGTGCAGCACAAAAAAGATATATTATGAGAGAGGTATTTTCATATTACCTTCCCACAGCATAAAAACATTTTTAATTCTGCTCCCTAGGGCACATCGATATTTATTTTAGAGGATGTTATATATTACAATAAAGGCTCCCAGTTCTCAGGAGGACATATTTCTACATGGGGAAACATTCTGAAGGATGGTAGTACAAAGCCTGAGTAGGGTATGTAAGTGCCTTGAACCAACTTTTCCTACTATGCTATTAAAAAAAAAAAATTCTAGGCCCTTCTGAGCCCAAGAAGGCACCTAATGCGATTCTATAATCACAGAAGGTAAGACATGGATGGATTCATTCAGGCTGTCTAGTCTCAATTAGTGATTATCAGGCCTTTGTTTGAAGAAAGTTACTTAGGAGAGTCCAGTTACTTGTCAAGACATCCATTCTAGCTGAGGACTGCTCTAGTTTAAAAGAAATTTTTCTTTATATCAAAGCTAAACTACCTTAAATATACCTCTCTGCACCTTAGAGCCATTGCTCTCGGTTCTGTCCTCTTGGACCAAGTAGAACCAATCCAATCCCTCTTCTAGATTTAAGCCTTTCTTAGCTACATATATTGATTAGGGCTTACAATGTATCAGAAAAGTTAATTAGTCTAGAGTCAAAGGAAAATCTCAAATTCCTAGCACTATATATGACAGTTTTTGAAAATTATCTTCTAACAGTCTCATAATTCCCATCAGCTCCTACCCTCTCTATACTTGCTGCCATTCTTTAATAATAAAATAATAACTTATTCCTATACAATACAGTGTTTATAAAGTGGTCTGGTCATGTAGTAAGGTGAAAATGGACAACTCACATACTATATTACTTGTGCAACAATAAAAAATTTGGCAGAACACCACCAAGAGTAGGGCAGGCACCCTATTGAGAACTTATAGGAGGGTAGAGATCAGCATTGCATAGGATAAGACTCTGTAGATAAATTGCAACTCACATTATTGAAGAGAGTAGTCATATCAATGAGACAGATTGTTGATGCATTTCCTCACTACAATATGGTGAAATAGGTAGGTGAGTATATATTATAATCCCTCTTTTGCTGGGCCATCTCCAGTTGTCCTGATCTATATCTGGCTCCTGGACCCAGATGGCTCAGAAGGAGAAAGTGACGCTGGTGACTTTGCACAGTCCTACCTCACTTAAATCCAATTCACTTGCAAATCATTGCATCATCTTTCTGATGTAATGGTCATCTTTGAGAATGAAGGACAAACCACAATACCTGTTTATAAATGAGAAAACTATAATTCAGAGAACTTAAGTAATTTTCTCATGGTCTTATAGCTACTGTCAGACCTTGTATTCAAACCCACAACTCAATTTCCAAGAATGATACTCTTCCCTTTACCACATTTCCTTATAAGTAAACACCTTAGTCTAACTTCTAAGAAGTTTTAACATTAAAATGGTAAACATACTTTTCTGTCACAGAATATTTTTCAGCTACTATCCAACTGTCTATGAATTATATTGGGCGGGGGGGAACCACAATTCATTTAAAGTAAGGTAATTCCACGAGTCTAAAAAAATTCTAACATAACCTCAATCTGGAAACGTAAGCTCCATATGATAATATCAAATTATACCACTTATGCTATGTTACTAACAGGATTTTTTATTTCCTTTGAAAAATGATGTATGGTACATGTAGAGACATGGATAGCATAGTGGGCTTAAAATCAGGATGACTTAGTATCTTCTGATATTAATTGTTGCCAGACCACCAACAAATCACCTAAGCTCTTTGTGCCTTAGGTGGCTCCACTGGGCTTATCAATTAAGCTGTAGACAGGCCTCTATATAATACATAAGAAATGAACTTTCCAACTTAATAGGATTCTGGAAAATCCTGTGGAAGTTAGAGTTTAAAGGGGGTTGTAAGAATCTCTGGAAGCTAGAGTTTGTTTTGTAAAGGAAAAAACACTAGACTTAAGGTTTGAGTCCTGTTCCTTGCCCCCAATGTGACCTCGAGCAAGCCACTTCTCTGGTTGGCTGGGATTTGGACTTAGAAGAAAGATCACTTAGGACTCTTCCATTTCTAAATCTCATCATGTCACACTTTGTGTTCTTGCCCTGATCTATATCCCCTCGTTTATGCTTGTGTTTTCTTATTTTTACTATATTATTTTTCTCAAGATGGATTTCTGGAAAGTATGCAGTAAATTATGTTTTACATTGTGATATTGCCTTCTGATGTTGACATCTCCTGAGTGACCTGGAGACATGAGGATCTATCCATATAGTCAAATTGTTCATTGATACCATACTCACAATCTGTAGAAAGCCATTTTACCCTGAAATTCAGAGGCAAACAGGACAGTGACCAACCATCACTTTATGTGCTCCTGACAAGACTAACTAATCTGCTACTAAGAGATTTTGAAATTCTAATAGCTCTGACTTAAATAACACTGTTTCTCTTCATCAGTGATTGTTCCATGAGGAAAAATTGTCATATATGTGTTATCTGCTCTGTGAGTTTTCCATCCATGATTCATTGAATAGTTTCTTCTTCTTGTGGCTTTCATCCATTTAACTGAAGGGGATATTGGCTAAAAAAACTGCTGCATTGAAATCTTAAAGGAAATGCCCCCCTTAAAACCTGGCATCATGTGTCATAATTCAACCTCAGCTTCTTTCTTCAAAGTTACTTTTGGCCTCTAACTTGTCCAATTCAAGTCTCTTCTCTGTGATCACCTTTATTGAAGTCTATAGCATTTGACTTTGTTGATTACTCTCTTCTCCTGGAGCTTTCTCTTCTCCATGTTTTCATGCCATTGTTGTCTCTTGGTTCTTCTCTTATACTCCTATTTAAAAGGCTCCTCTGTTGGATCTTCATCATGTCCTGCCCCCCAAGACTCAGCTGAAGGTCCTTCTTTCTCTCTTTTCTCCCTCATCAGCTCCTGTGGATTCATTTGCCTTTTCTTAGAAGATGACTCTTAAAATTGTGATTCTAGTCCTAGTCTCTCTCCTTAGCTTCCATATTACTGTCTATTGAACGTTTCCCACTTGATGTCCCTTAGGCAGCTCATAATAACATGCTGAAAATAGAACCCTTTATTTTCCTTGCCCCAAACCGACTTTTTCTAGCTTCCCTGTTTCTGTCAAGAATTCTCCTGGTATTTCCAACCAGGCTCTCAACTTGGGAGGTATCTTCAACGCTTCAGTTTCCTTTACCTCCCATATCAATTGGTGCTAAGTACTTATCTACACAGAATCTCTCACGTCTATCCCCTTCTGTCCACCTATGTAGCTAATATCCTAGTTGGGGCCTTTGGCACCTCCCACCTAGAAATCACATCCTTACTAGTCTCTTTGCCTCCTTTCTCTCCTCTCCAATCAATCACTAAGCATTTATTAAGTGCCTTATTATGTGTCAGGTACCATGCTAAGGACTAGAGATAGAAAGAAAAGCAAAAGACAGTCCCTGATCTCGAAGGGTTCACAGTCTAATGGAGAAGAAAACAGGCAAACAAGTATGTACAAAAAAAGCTGTGTCCCTCCCTTTCTCAAGAAACTTCAGGTACTCAGTTTCTTCCATGTAGCATTTAATGTTCTTCATAGTCTGACTCCAGCTTACCTTCATGATTGATTACACACCACTACCCCTCACACACGTTATACTGCTGGCAAACTGGCCTAGGTACTGTTCTTCAGTACCTGGCATTGCCATCTCTATCTTCTTGGACTTTGCATAGATTGTACTTTATGTCTGTACTGCACTCACTCACACCTTTCAAGGCTCAGCTCAAGTCCTTTCTCAGTCCTCTTTAATGTTTTCATATGCTCCTTATTATGTTATATGTATTTTGTGTATTGTTTATCCTATCAGTAGACTGTAATTTCCTTGATGACACTTTTGTCTTTGTACATCTATTACCGAAGACTATGAATGGTGCATATTGGGTACTTACATGGTTTTTGATTGATTGACTACTACTGTGGTTTTGCTTAACAGCATCTCCAATTCACATAGACTGAGGAACTGCTAGGTTAGAGGGAGATGAATCTCTCACCCTAACACCCCAGGGATTTATTTGGTAGTTCCATAATCCTAGTTTGAGGCAGGTATAGGGAATGTTAGCTGCTACACACTTCTATAGTGCCCAAATTCATATCCCAACTCACTCTAATGAAGAGAAATCATAGATTATCTGTTTTTTTTCTTTATCTATTACTTAGGTTAATTAATACTCAAAACAGAATTGGCTATACTAATTTATGCACATGTAAATTAGCATGTGTATCTTATTAATATTAATCATTAGCTAGAATAATCTATCACATTAGAGTTTTAAGGCTTATAAAGTGCTTTTTCTCACCAAACCCCATAGAGCAGTTTAGGGTAAGTATTCCCATCATTTTGTAGGTGAATTAAAGTGCAGAAAGGTTCAATGATCTGTTCAGTGTCACACAACTAGTAAAAGACAGAGCTTGAACCCAGATTCTCTGATTTGAAATTCATTAGCCTTTTCACTCTAAACAAAGTAGAGAAGTATGGTGGGATTAGTGGAAAGAGTGCTAGACTTGGCACTAGGAAAGCCTACATTTGATCCTGCCTCCAACATTTACTAATGGTGTGACATCGGACAAGTTAACTTCCCTGAGGCTCACTTTCCTCATCTATAAAATGGGATGATAGCAATTCACAGGGTTTTTGTGAGTCTTAAATAAGATGATGTATCTGAAGTGTTTTGTGAATAGGATCCTAGGCTTAGAGCTAGAAGGGGTCTTAGAGGTCATTGTAGTTCCTCATTTTACAGATGAGGAAACTGAGATCCAGAGAAACAAAGTGAGGACATGAGGTCATATAGGAAGAAAGTAAATGGCCGAGCTGGAGTCTGAGCTAAAGCTCTCCAGACACCACATCCAGCCATGATGAGGAGCATGAATTTCCTCTGCTTTATTGTTGTACTATAGAATGTATCTTACTATTAATTACTATGTAAAAGAAAAGTCTGTGAGCTAATTCTCTTTGCAGTTTAATCCATTTACCACTGGAGTGGAGATATCGACTGTTCAATGGAACTAGGAATACTTACTGTGACCATGGTGTTCTCAGAAAATGGTCCAGTATCTGTTTGCTATTCATTAAGTCAACCTTATTTACTAAGAGGATGACTGTCCAGTTGGTGGATGCCCAAGGCCATAGAGTTCTCCCAGAATCCTTTACCCTTTGGCCACATCACTCATTCTTCACCAAAAAATAGATGATGTAAGGAAGATGCAATGGAAACAACTCAACAATGCTATTTGTTTTTGGCTCAGGAAAGTTGAGCAAAGGAAGTTGAAACAGCTAAAAAAAATCTTATTCTACATTGAGGATTTCAGTTATCCATCTGCCTTTCTTACCTGTGATCATAGATATCGAGTTAGTTGTCAGCTTACACAAACACATTAGTGTGTGTGTGTGTGTTTAAGGTGAAAATTGGTCTATTCGAATAAAGCAAACAATGAAGAACTTTCAGTAAATATCATGAGGTATTTTGGCTTCAGTAATGGAAAAAAAAAGCTTCCTGGAAAGTTAAACATAAGGCTTATCCTCGCTGCTTGATAGGTAAGTTCTTCTTCCAGATATTGGGCAGCTTCCAGGAAAACCATTTCTAATTAAAGTGGTTTTCAAGTACTGCTGATAAAATCACCTAAAGAAATTCCAGCAGGATAATCCCAATTTTATTGAGCTGACAAACTTGAATTAAATAAAACCACAATAAATAATGCATAACAACAAGTACAGGTTTTTGTTTTTGTTTTGTTTAGGTATTGCATGGCTTGGGGGCAATACATTTATATGTTAAGACTGTTCTTGTTTCTCTAAGTTTTTTTTTTTTTTTTTAGGATTTCAAATTTTCTTTTTAAGGCAGGTTGGTAGTACAGTGTTAGATTGCCCTTAATTTAGTCATCTGTACAATAAAGATAGTAAAAGTACCTGCCTTCCAGAGTTTTTATGAGGATAAAATGAGATAATATTTGTAAAGCAAATTGTAAAGCACTATACAATAATACAATATATACTATACAATAACAATGTTATTATTAGAATTATAATTGTTTTGGTGGTGGTAATGGTAGTTGTTAATATTGTAGCCTGTCTTTAGTCAGTCAAAAACTCTAAAATAATAATGCTCAGTCATATATACACAAGATTTGTGGTAAAAAAAAACAAAACCTGGAAATTGTTTTTCTCCTCTTTATAAGCATATCTCTCACCTATTACCCTGAAGCAACCCTTTCTCTCACTGGTTTGCTTTTACCGATAGAAAGTTCTTTATATTGCACCTAAATCTCTGTTCCTATAATTGCCATCTTTTTTGTCCTCCAAAACTACACATGAAAAATCAAATCCCTCTTTCACATAATTGCCCTTCCCATACTTGTAGACCACCAGCAGAGCCCCTCAAATCTTCTCTTCCCTCACCCCCATGATGCAATTTTGTAATTGTCCTAATAGCTGTATATAATACTGGCCTTTTGCTATTTTGAACATTTTCTAGTGGGTTTACCTCCATTTTCTCTAGGTGAGGGAAGCCAGACACAGAGACTGCAATTTGTCCAAATTGAAGGAGGCAGGCAGTAGCATAGCTAGAAATACTCTATGTTGCTTGATTCAATACACTACTGTACTAAGCTTTATAATCAGTCACAAAGGAAATAAGCTAATAAGATTCTCCTTATTTATGACACATTTCCATAAAGCAGTATACTTTATTCCTGATATAAGTGGTTTGGGTCTCAACTTCCCTCCCCCTCAATTTGCTGCTTATTTAAACTTGTTATTTATTTTAACATGAAAAGGTATTTTTTTTAATGAAACTAAAATGATCAGTAAATAACCCAGTGGTGGAAATACCAACAGACTGTTAAGTCTTCATGTGATTTAATCAAGCAAATGGGTCCAGCGCAAATAGGGGGGATTTCATGTAAAATACTGTTAATCATATCTGCTTTGCAGCTGTGTGGGAAGTCTTTTATGCTGACTAGCTAGCTAAGGAGATATAATTGTGGCAGTGCTATAATTAAACATTTAAAAAAAAAAATCCCCCACACTAGGGTGTGTGAGGTAAATGTGCCATAACCACATACCTGTGATTTGTTATTAGTCAAGGCAAGAGCCAGTGTTTTTAACCACCCTAGGTGTGTAGCTATTGTTACATGATAATTTGCTCCTGTTGAAGTTTCCTGACATCACTCTAAAGATGGAGGAGGAGCAGATGGGGAGACTGCTTTCCTTGACTTTTCTTTCCGTATCTACTCTTAAAAACCATATTTCTTGCTGAGTTCTAATAGAAACCTCCTAAAAGGCAAAAAAAAATTTTTTTTTTCTCAGCACCCAAGGTTACAATACATTTTCTGCTAAGTAGGATCTTTCTTTTGTAGTCTTTTGTCCCTAGACCAGGATTCTTGTCACAACCAATCTTCCTAATACAAATGGAGTCGAAGTGACTAAGAGTGCTTTCCTTCCTCTTCCTCACCACACCCCTCAGTGGAACCCAGTTCTTTCCAGAGACTTCATGATTTTCAAATTCTTCCTCCTGCCTTTGAGAGGTGGTAAGGCTTTGAGCCCCTTTATTTTCCTCTGGAAGGTGGGCACAGATGCTGTACAAAATAAATAGAACCAAAAGAATAGTGTGCACAATAACCACCAAAGTGTCCATGGGAAGAAGTTCACTTAAGGGAGGAGACATACCTTGGAGATACTGTGAATTTGGTTCCAGATGGCCACAGTAAAGCAAATACTGTGATAAGGTAAGTCACGTGATATTTTTGGTTCCCCAGTACATATGAAAGTTGTGTTTACACTGTACTATATTCTATTAAGTGTACAATAGTATTATATCTAAAAAAGTAATATACACAACTTAATTAAAAAACACTTCATTGCTAAAAAAAAATGCTGACCATCATCTGAGTTTTCAGCAAGCTGGGAGAGGGTTTTGCTTTAATGTTGATGAGTGTCAGCTGATCAGGGTGGTGTTGCTGAAGGTTGGGGTGACACTGGCAATTTTGAAATACACACACACACATACATACATATACACATATGTGTATATAAAATATTTTCTTTTTCCCCAATTACATAGAAAAACATTATTTAATGGCAATTTCTTAAAATAAGACAACAATGAAGTTTGCCACATAGACTGACTTTTCTTTTCACAAAAGATTTCTCTGTAGCAAGCGAAGTTGTTGATAGCATTTTAGCTACAGTAGAACTTCTTTCAAAATTAGTATCAGTCCTCTCAAATCTCACCACTGCTTTATTGACTAAGCTTCTGTAATATTCTTCAGTATTGTGTCTCAGGGAATAGGGAGACCCAAGGAGAGGGAGAAAGGTGGGGAAATGGCCAGTTGGTGAAGCAGTCAGAATGTACACAATATTTATTGACTAAGTTTTCACTGCCTTACATGGGTGTGGTTCGTGGTGCCCCGAAACAATTACAATAGTAATATTAAAGATCACTGGTCACAGATCAGTGATATAATAACAGATATAATAACGATGAAAAACTTTAAAGTATTGTGAGAGTGACCAAAAATGTGACACAGAGACATGATGTGAGCATGTGCTGTTGGAAAAATGACACCAATAGACTTCAATTTGTTTTTTTAAAAAGTGCAGTATTTGTGAAACAAAATAAAATGAGGCATGTGTACAATTGAGAAAACGGATAAGAAAGTTGACCTTAAACCAAGGAGAAGACTTGTGGATCAACAGGGAAGAATGTTGCAAACATTTCAAGAGCCATCATTGTGTAGAGTATATTAAGTTAATTTTATTGTTATTTTGAAGATTCAATATGAAAAAAATCAGGGTTGAAGATAAGTATTTCCAAAAAATGACTGTGATATTTTTAAAAAGCATTAGTGAAACTTAAAAAAAAATAGGCATCATAGACCCATCTGTATTGAATATAGTATAGGAGAGACTAGAAACTATTCATTGATCATTTGCTTTCAATTCAGTGCAATTCCACAAATATTATACTTGGAGCTGGAAATTAAAAAAAAAAAAAACAACTGTAGCGGCAAGCACCCCAATATCCCCAGGGTGACTGCCAACACAGGTTCTTAGATCTGCTTTTCAAAAGGAAAGCAACTCAAAATGGGTTAACAAGCTTACTTTAATCAAACAAACATACATTACCTAGTTCAGGGGAAAAAGGTCAGCACCCCAAACTTCAGAGTTACAAAACTTACAGATCAAACAGACAGGCTTCCAAACTGTCCTACCATTATATCAATACCAAATCACAGTTACCAGAGAGGGAAGCATCAACATCTGGGTTTTCAAAGCCGGGGGGCTCTCAACAACAGCTTCCCAGAGTCTCATCTGATCAAATCACACAACACTTCTCAAAGGGAGCCCCAAAGCAAAGCCTCCCATCAGGGTTTATATAGCCTTCTCCTGGCTCAGAGAATGTAACAACCTTCTGGACCCACTGCCCAATCACAAAGTATCAAGGTGTGGGCTTTCCTGAAAAACAAGCCTCCCACCACAGGCTCCAGGTGCACTTAAGCTAGGGGCAGGGAAGATCTTTAAATTTGCATTTCCATTACAACAACCAACCAGAAATTAGAGCTATCCTCATCAAAGAGCTTACTTCCTAAAGACTAGATTTTCACTTTTTTCCACTCTTGTATATACATATAATTATATATAAACACTACATATATACAGACATATGCACAAACATACAAATGTATATATGTGTGTGTATGTGTGTATATATATGTTATATATATATATACACATTCATAATACATATATCATATATTGTCTTCCCCTCCCCCCCCCCGCCCTTTTCACCCTCCCCTTGTGTCCATATTTGTTTGCATCTATTATCATAATAAAATTAGAGAATCCTGGGTTTAATTGCCCTCAAGATTTGTTAGACTGCTGGGTTTATCTTGCTTTAGTGCACTGATGTGCTTTTCATCATAATTCATGGGCTAGCTGACAAAATATTCACAGTATAAAAGAATATTTACTGCTATCCCAGGACTAGATCTCATATATTATGTGGATGAAAGTAGATGTGAAGAGAGATCATAGGTAAGTGTGTATAGAAACTATAGGCACTGGAATGTCCTCAAGAAAAACAGTAGCAGGACAGAGTACCAAGAAAGTTATATTTTCTTCTGGACATCTAAATCATAAGCTGTAAAACTGTGTTTGCAGAAGACTGTCATTGTTACTTCTATTCTTTCCCATAAGGCCAAATGATGAAATAGCATCTATCCTTGAGGGCTGTTCAAAGGATGAGATCAGATAATATATGTAAATTGATTTATAAACCTTAAAATGTTTCAGAAATGTTGGTATTATTATTATTATTATTATTATTTATTAGGATACGAAAGAAGTTGGTGGAATTGTATTTGGAGGAAAAAAATTGCATGTAAGATGTTAATGTTGGAAATGCTTTTGCTGCCCAGAACTTTGATACTTTCAGTCAAAGACTATTGCAAACCTTCAAATTCAATTTGATTAGTTCAGTTCAATTCAATTTATATAACTGATAGAAGGAGGTATATAGAAAATGGAGATGAAGGATTCAGGAAAAATGTAAGGGAAGGACTCCAACCTAAGAACACTGTCTTTGTATGTGTAACCAGACTCTTTCAGAGTGAGGTCGGCTGTATCTCCCCCTCAGGATTCTAAGGATATGGCCAAGGAGTTTGGGTGATTTTCTCTACTGCTATCACCTCAAGTGTCCATTTGTTGCCTTCATTGTTTTTTCCTCAGGGTTAACCACCACTGATTGTTGTTTCACTTTCACTTAACAAAATGAACATTTTACAAAGGGATATTTATTATAAATAAACCGAGAGAAGTTATACATATTTTCCCCCAAAATCTGTGGACATACTTTCACCTATATCACCTTGGTCTCTAGGGAGTATAAGCCCAAACTTAAAAAAAAAAATTCTACAGTATTTTCACCTCACTTCCAAATGTGGTAGTCACTAGGCAAATACAAATCTTGGCATGTGTGGCATTTTAAAAGATTTGAGAGACATAATTTATGGGTAATATAATCATTTTATTAGTAATGCCAGCATTTTAATAAAAGGGTGGCCATTTGACTCTCTCTTAGACCAAAGACAATTATGGCTACAGTAGGTTCATGGCTTAGATACCAGTTGGAAGAAAGGTGTTCCTGAGGGTGGCAATCAGCTCTGGTTAACAATTAATTAGAAAATGAATATTATAATGAGGGGTTGGACCTGAACTTTGATTATGTTATTTACTTTTAAGTTACCCCATGCCTTGGTCAATCTACTCAAAAAAATTATCCCTACCC
Source organism: Gymnobelideus leadbeateri (assembly GCA_011680675.1). Taxonomy (NCBI): domain Eukaryota; kingdom Metazoa; phylum Chordata; class Mammalia; order Diprotodontia; family Petauridae; genus Gymnobelideus; species Gymnobelideus leadbeateri. The sequence continues at coordinate 66,456 of WOXC01010899.1, forward strand.
AAACCTGAGTAGAGCACCAAGGCTTCCCCACCTGAGTGGTATCTGGATAGAGGAGAACATTAGCCCAACCTTTAGAGGCTGAGGTCTTGAAAAGAGGATAAAAGAAAAAGGGGGAAACTTGAATCTCCCCAATCATTGGTTATTAATAATCATTTCTCTTATTTGGATTCCAACTCTCAGACTTTTGGTACTCACTATCCCACCTTTTCAAAGCTCGTGTTTGTAGCCATTTCCAATATTCCTTCACCTAAAAAAAATAAAATCAGGAAGAGGAGACACAATAGAGACAGAAGCAATAGCAGGGCCATGCATTCATGGGCCACATGGTGGCAGCCAGGATGGGGAGCTAAAGGCCTGAGGCCTTTTTCCCTCATTTAGCATTGCTTGTCTTCACAAACTCCAATGTAGTTGGTAAGAAAAAAGAAAAAAAGCAAGAGGCTCACTTTGGCCTTCTGAATGCATCCCATTTCAGCAGCCAGACAACAAAAACAGTATGCCTCTTCACCACCAATATCTAGCAAACCAGAACCAATTCTAGAGTGTGTGTGCTCTAAATTGAGTAGCAAGGCCTTTCCTTTACAAATAATTATACTTTTCTGGAACCAGACTCCTCAGCCTTTTCAGTATGGACTGACAGCAGGCAGATTATACTGACTGTACTCTAGGAATGGAATGCCATTGGCCACACCCCCATTACATATGAGAAACCCATCATCCCACGGCCATTATCTTTGCAAAAGTACTTAAATGACTAGCAAACTGTCCAGGAGACTTTTTTTAGAAATGAATCTATAAGATAGCCAGAAATTTTAAAGCTATTAAAAAAGAATAGCAGTGGTGAAAGATCATTGTTTTTTTTTTCATCATATACACATACATGCAAATAAAGGACTTGAAAAATTTTAGAATTTGTGTCTTTTTTTAAATTTCAGATTCAGTGTTTCTTGAATCACTGGTTTTTTTCTCAAGTTTTAGTTTGGAGTTATTAGGTGTTAAACTTGGAGTGGAAAGCATATTATGCAAAATAGCTTGAGATCAGGTATAATGGTCAACATTACAGCAAAATAATACCATGTTCCATTATGTAGATATGAGATATAATATTCTGTTTTCCAAGCTTATTCTCCTCTGCAAGAACTAACATGGCATAGTGTGGATAGAGAGCTGGTGTCTTAACCAGGAAAAGTTGGTTTCAAGTCTTGCTTCTAACATTTACTGGCATATGACTCTCGGCAAATGGGTTTATGGTGTTGTAGATGGCTGTCTAAGACTCTCTAACTTAATTTGGATTCAGTCAAATGGCTACACTTAAGGATCTAGAAGGCCATTGGCTCCCCACCCCAGCCTATAGTTGCAGAGGCATTGACCTGAATAGTGGAGGGAAATTGTTCACCTGTGAGATCCCTACACTTGTGAAACCACAAGTCCACTCCTCCTCTTTTCTTCTTTATAACATCCAGAGACACAATAAAACGTTCATTTTTCAGAAAAGGAGCTTGAGGAGAAAAGAAAGTTTCAAAAACAGTGACCGCATGAAACCTTTGTCTAATTAGCCTTATTTTTAAACCTATGATTAGTAGGCATTTCTGCTTCTTCTGAAATTCCCATTCTAAAGCAATAATTTGCTACAATGCAATCTTCCAGGTAAGCTAGGAAGCTCAAAGCAGAATGGAGTTCTCTTGGTTTCTGAATGCAGAAATAGGAATCATTCTATGCAAAGTGAGATAGAAATGCCCATGTACACAGGAAGAGCCCAAGCATATTTTAGTCACGTTACTATGCTTGAGATGGTTACCATGTGATTTGCTAAAAAGAGAGAGTGCTTTGTGAAGTTGCTAGAGCAGTCCTGTTTGCTCTACAATGAGGACAAAGGAGAGGTGGGAAAAACAATCGCCAAAGGTACCAATGAGGATGGGTCATTATAGAACATTCACATGTGAAATGTGGTGCACAGAGGGGATCTGGTATCCTTAAACTTCTTGAATTCTACTCAGTTTGCAATCAGTTCATGGAAAGGGAACAGGTGTGGAGTGTTAATTCCTCAGATTTAACTCCGGAAATAGTATGTTGAGTGTTGCTTTCACGTTTTAGCCAAAGGGCGTGCAGGTGTTGTGCTGTGTGATCTGAGCATTGCTATACAGGGTAAGGCTCCACAAAGGAGTGAATAAAAAGTGTCCACCTGATAAGGCATGTGGAAGCTTGTGTCAAGTGGTTCCCACATTGGAGGATGAAGGCATAGGGCTTGTTCTTCCCAGCCACCTTCTGTTCTACTTTCTCTTTCCTTCCCTCACTAGCCTTGCCTTTGGGACATGCTATGTCTCCACAGGGACATGACATGGCAGATAAATATAGGAATGAATAAAAGGTTCAATTACAGAGATTCTCTGACATTTTTGCACATGTAAAGAATGGGGAATGGGTATAATTAATAGAATGTTCTTGTCAATCACTTAGCATTAATTAAACTTCTATTATGTGACAAGCATTGTGCTAGGTTTAAAAACAGCCCTTGCTTTTAAGGTAATCAGAGTCTTTTGGGGGAGACAACATCCAAATAATATGTATGGACCAGATTTATACAGGATAAATTGGGGGCTGATCTGAGAAGAAAGGAGCTAAGAATGAAAAGGACTGGGAAGGGCTTCTTGTAGAAAGTGAGTATTTAGTTGAGACTTGAAGGGAACCAGGGAAGCTAGACAATGGAGATGAGGGAAGAGAGCCTTCCAGGAACCAGTGATAGGCAGAAAATGCTTGGAGGTCGGATGTGGGGAGATGGAGTCTGATGTGCAAGGATTAGCAAGGAGCTCAGTGTAACTGGGTTGTGGAAGCCCAGAACAGTAGTAGGGGCACAGGTTATAAGAGGCTTTGAATGCTAAGGAATTTTCTATTTGATGCTGGAGGCAACTGGAGGAAGCCTCTGGAAATTATTGAAAAGAGGGTTGATATTGTCAGATCTGCGTTTTAGGAAGATGACTTTAACAGCAGAGAAGAGTATGGCTTGGAGTAGAGAGAGATTTATAGCAAGGAAAGCAGGCAGCAGGTTACTGCAGTGGTCTAGTGCTGAAGTGATGAGTTCTTGCATCAGGGTAGTGGCAGAGGGAGAGAAAAGGGCATATGTGAGAGATGTTTTGAAGCTAAAAAATGACAGACTTTGACACTGATTGGATATGAGGGGGGGGTGAGAAAAAATGAGGAGTTGAGAATGACACCTAATTTACAATCCTGGGTAGATGGTGGTACCCTTGACAGTAACAGAAAGGAGGGAAGGATTTAGGAGAAATATTGTGTATTGTGGTATATGTGCATATATGTATGTGTGTCTATACATATCCACATGTATGTATATATGTGTATGTATATATTATACACTCATATATACATATATACCCACACATATTCCAGATACCTAATAAGCAGTTGGAAATGGTCTCAAAGAACTTACAGAGTAGTCATGAAGACCAAACTAAGCTAAATGAAAGAACCATTCAGTACTAACTTGTACAGTACCAGGTGTAAGTGCTCTGGTTTATAGAAAAAGGAGAAGTCAGAGTGGACTAGAGTGGTCACAGAAGACTTCATCAAGGCATTTTCCACTTGAGCTAGTGCTCCAACGGAGGAAATACATTTTAGTTCAGAGGATAAGGGTCTGGGAATGAAGTAATCATGGAATTAACCCATGAGAAAGGGAGATCAGTTTTTTCATCTGGAATAAGAAAAAAAAGACAAAAACAGAAAAACCAAGCATGGATTGGATTAAATGCTCTCTCAAGTCTCTTCTAAAGTTAACATTCTGAAAGACAAGGCAATGTGTTCTGTGAAGCACGTAGAAGGCATGTTACTAAGACAGCAATGACAAGACCTGATTATCAATTAGATATAGAGCTGGAAGGGTACCAGACAGTCAGCAGTAAAGGAGAGCCGAGGTTACAAACCTGAGTGATTGGGGGGATGGTCATTCTTTCAGCAGTACTAGGGACTTTAGGAAGAAGGGAAGGTTTTCTTTCCAAAAATACCATTTAAAATCACTTTTTTTTTGGTACTTATCTCTTTCTGAAAAAAATGAAGGAATTCGAGGATGAGGAGGAAAAAAATCAAAATATGTTTTAAATTTTAAAGCCTTTTCTGTCTTGGAGTTGCAGAGATTACAATTGAATGAATTATTTGCAAAGCAAAGGTTTCAGTGTTCCTATCTTAGGAGTTGTTTGTTCCTTTGCTCTAAGGAGCATTGCGTAGAGGGAAAGCTCTCTCTTGAGACCTTTTGCCTAAAGGTTTAGGACTTGAAATCTTGGGGTGAAATGGCTGTTGTGCTCAAGGTCATCTTTGCACAATAATTTGGCTTCACTCAATCTATAAAGAGTGGCACACTAGTAGTGAGAAGAGCCCAAGATACTTTGGTGACACCCAGTTGGGTTACACCTACCCTGACCCTTTCCCTCTCCAAAATAAGGTTAGACTAAGTTATGTGTAACGCCCCTTATAATTCTAGCACTCGAAGCTTCTAAATGCTAGAATTCCACTTTTGCTTTTTAAACTTAAAAGAAAACCCCAAACAACAACACAATTAATCAGTAGTATTTTCTGATGCTACCTTCCTAACAACCATCTGTTTATGTCTCACTAGGTTTTCAGAAAACTTGCCAATTTTTAAATTGTTTATTGAATCTACACATGGAAGAGATACCATTTAAGACATCCTTCAAATGAGATATTAATTGTAAAGCTCTTAGCATAGTGCCTGGCAGATAGTAAACATTAAATAAAGTATCATTATTGTTGTTATGATTATTTATTTTGGTTATCTGGACTTTGGCCTTTCCTTGGATAATTTATTTTTGGTCCCTTTACCTTTCTCATTTTTCTTTAAATCCACTCTATCTCCCTCCCAGCCTTTTACAAAGTGAAATAATCAAAATTATATATACACTTCTAGTCTAACAGGATACTGAATGACTTACTAAAGATGATTTCTTTGTTTTCCTTGATTTTTCCTTGTTATCTAGATGAGGATTTCTCATCCATTCAATCCCCCACCTGGATTGGAATATATTTATTCGAATAAAACCAACAAATTCCTTGTAACAAACATAAAGGTCAAGGAAAACAAATTCCCCTCACTGGACATATTTTTAAAATATTTCTCATACACATTCCTGAATCCTTCTCTTCTCTGTCAGGAGATGGGTAGTATGCTTCATCATCAGTCCTCTGAAATCATGGGTGGTCATCACATTAATCAGAGTTTTCAAAGCTTTCCAAGTTTATTTTCATAGTTTTATTGTATACATTTTTCTGGTTTTGCTCATTTCACTCTTCATCAGTTTGTACATCTTCAAAATGATCCACTTTTATTTCATAATCTTGACATTCTAGTATAAAATCGTTCTTTTGTTTCTGCTCACTTCACTCTGCATCAGTTCAAAACAAGCCTTTTTCCATGTCTCTGAAACGATCAGTTTCCTCATTTCATGCAGCACAAAGGTATGACATTTGTTTGCTTTCTGAATTTGTATCCATGAACAAGTGTGGGGTTGTAGGATGATAGGATCTTAGAAATCATCATCTTCCTCTCTCTCGTTTTATAAATTAGAAAACTGAGACTCAGAGAAATAAAGGAATTTGTCCAAATGGATAGGCTGGAATTTGAACCCAAGTCTTCAGCTTCCAAGTCTAGTCCTCATTCCCCTCCAAGAAGCATTTTGCTTCTTTATTTGTAAAACAATTAAAGATAGCCTTTCTTTTCTATATTGATGCCTTCAGTAGAGCATTTACCAAATATTTTGATACCTCGAGATATATTAATACAATGAGCACTTCCTGATTGTGTCCTCTCTCTATAGCACCAGAATTAGGCACTTATAAGGGTAACAAATGTGAAGGGCCAAGGAAATGGTTGAATGAAATGAAATGGTAGAACCCTTGCTTTCCAACAGTCAAATTTAATAGGGAAAAAGCAGAAGGGAAATAATAAGTAATAATATTATAATAAAATATATAATATTTTATATATAATATAATAATATAATATAATAAAATATATAATATAAAATATATAATAAAAAAAGATATAATAAGAAATAACAAAGCAGGACATCAATAAGAGAAGGTGCTCAGATCCGACCTCAGACACTTAACGCACGCACAAACAAAAACCTAGCCGTGTGGCCTTCGGCAAGTTACTTAACCCCAATTGCCCTCCAAAAACCAAAAAAAAAAAAATAAGAGAAGGTGCTATGGGAAATCAGGAGACCTGGGTTTGAATCCTCATTCTGCCCTTAAGAAACTTATGACTTCAGAAAGTTATGTTAATGTTTTTCTGCATGAACCCCCCCCCCCCCACCATATGTCAAAGTGAAGGTAATGCCTACTACACATAGAATGACTAGGAGAAGAATGTTATATCAATGGGAGTAATCATCATTGTCATAAGAAAATGCCACATAATCTTTGAGTTAGAAAAGGATTGTGTACTAAGGTAATGAGTGGATTATTTAGAACTCTGCTCATTTTCCTCTAGAAGTAAATGTTATAAATCATCCTGATATTTCTAGGCTAGTTCATTCAAAGTCTGTTTAACCTTTTGTATAACTGAAATGCCCTATACAGTACTTTCAATTGTGGAAAAGAAAGGAGGAAACATTACTATAGAATCATCTTTGGTGTTCATCTTATTAGCCCTATAAAACGAAACATATTTCAATCAGATTAAGTTTCCTGGCATAGTATAATAAGTAATTATGAACAAAAAATAAAATTTTAAAAATTAATAATTTTATATAATTATTTAGAAAATAGAATCCTGGGGTGGCTAGGTGGCACAGTGAATACAGCACTGGCCCTGGAGTCAGGAGGACCTGAGTTCAAATCTGGCCTCAGACACTTGACACACTTACTAGCTATGTGACTTTGGGCAAGTCACTTAACCCCAATTGCCCTCCAAAAACCAAAAAAGAATAGAATCCTGAGGGAAAGACAGGTTCCCTTTGAAGAAAGAGAAAACATATATATATGGGATATACGTGTGTGTATGTATGTATGTTTGTATGTATATGCATCTAGGTGGCAGAAAGACCTGAGTTTTAATGTGTCCTAGCTTCTTAACCCTGGGCAAGTCATTCAACCTCTTTCTACCTCAGTTTTCTTATCTTTAAAATGGGGATAACAATAGCACCTACCTCCCAGGATTGTCATGAGGATAGAATGAAAAAATATTTGTTAAGCGCTCTGTAAACCTTAAAGCATTATATAAACCCTAGCTATTAATATTACTTGTTGCTTCATTTCTTTACTTTAATAGCTATAAGGTACACGAGAATAGTTGATTGGAAAAATTACAGCACTGAAACATTTCTCAATTGTTCTTCCTTACTTTGTACAGTGAAAGTAGTTTTGTCAATGCAACTTATTTATAAATGTTTCAATGACAGATACGAGTAACTAGAGACATAAAACACACTCGAATAGTAATTACACACAACTACATCTTTTCAAATTCAAGACTGAGCTGCTACTAGTGACATTATATTCCAAAGGAATTTTGGAATGTTTTCTATTGTTAAAAGTTCTATGAAAAAATAAAAATTTTTTCAATTAACTGTAACTTTAGACTCTAACATGCTATTTAGTGACAACTTTCATCCTGGTTTCTCAGGTAATCTAGATATATTAATCTATTGTTTCTAAGAGATGTATTCTATGTTTCTGTAGTGATGTTTTTATCCTTTTCTAACTTTTCAAAACTATCTTCTTTGACCTATGTGGTATTTCTGGTATTCATTGGTTCATGTCACAGAGAACAATTTACCCACATGTAGTATCATAACAATATCCATATATCATATGGATCAAGCAACATGGGAAGGCCACGTTACAATGGTAAACAAAGTAATAGAGTGCCTGTTGGCAATCCAAGATAGGGGATTTGGGGCGGCTAGGTGGCGCACTGAGTAGAGCACCGGCCCTGGAATTAGAAGGACCTGAGTTCAGATCCGGCCTCAGACATTTAATGCACACACAAACAAAAACTTAGCTGTGTGACCTTGGGCAAGTTACTTAACCCCAATTGCCCTCCAAAAAACTAAAAAAAAAAGATATGGGATTTGTATAAAATGGCTTAAAACAATTGTCAAACAGAACACCATTTAACATAGAAGTCCTAGACCTTTGGGATCTGGATTGGCTTATGTTGCAGGAACATATTTAGATAGACGGGATCTCACATCTGTGCCACCTGTCCCTCTCCGGGGAGACTTCAATTTCTACTTTTTTTGTGGAGCAGAAGGAAAGGCATAAGTGGACATTCACTTCATTCCCCTATCTCCAGGAGAGGTATTGGACCAGAATGACATCTAGCAATTATGTATCATATTTTCCATCTAGAGGTATAATGTTGTTGTTTTTTTTTTGGGGGGGGGGCGAAGAATTAGGAACAAACAAAACAAAATCGTTTCACTAGTCATTCCAAAGGCAAGGGCAACAGTTAGTTCGCTCCCAGCTAGCTTAAGACAGTAACAAAAGGTGAGCAAAAACTTTTTTTTCTGCTTCTTTTTCATTGTCTCTCCAAAGTCTCGGCGCACATGCACTTAGAGGTCCCTCCGTGAACCAGGAATCATGTCAAAAAGGCAGGGAGGGGAAGAGAGAGAGACAAAGACAGACACACAGACACAACAACCCAAAGGAGAGGGCGGTCAGCAGTATTGCATGTGGCTGGCAAAGAGGTCAAAAGGAATGTGGATTGAGAAAAAGTCTTCAGCTTGGTAATTAAGAGATCACTGGTAACTTTAAAGAGAGCAATTTCAGTTGGGCAAGGAGTCAAGGACAATGAGAAGAACCTGGAGACAGAAAGGATCTCAATAATGTTCTCATACAATGTGCTTAATGAAAATAGAGAAATTCGGAATAAGGGTGGATTTGGGAGGAGACTATTATAATTAAAACTTATTCATGTCTATGCATCCTATACTACTACTATTTCCCACTATAAACGAAAGGGGGAGTAGTATCTTATTTAACACCTGCTTCCCTGTAGCACAGAGCCATCCACTGTGGTGATTAAGGGAGAGGGTATGGGATTCTGGGAAAATAATGAAAAGGCAACCCATTTTTGCTCATCCAGTTGCTATGGGTGCCTGGGTTGGATTAGGTTATACCTTTCGTGAGAGCTCCATGCCTGGGACAGCCTGGCAGAGTAGGAGGAAATGGTGAAGAGAGTAGTAGAAATTGTGTTGGAAAGAAGCCCCCCAGGATTGGCTGAGGGTACAGTTTAGGAAGAGGGAGAATGTGATCCAACTTCCCACTCTCTGGCTGATATGCTCGTTGCTTTGGAGACCACTGCTCTAGACACCCACTCAAAGAATTTCTTGACCAATTTCATGGGAGGAAATCAGAATAGGAACAAAATAAATAACTTCATTCAGGTCCCAGAAATACCCGTGCTGTTGCTATGCCTTGAGCTCATTGGTCTTGAAGTCAGAAAGCCTGAGTTTGAATCTTGGTTCTGATGATACTCACGGACTATGGAAACCTGGAAAAAAATAATTGAATTTCTTTGAACCCAACCTTCTTTATTTGCTGAATGGGAGTAATGCTATTTCTACTAAGCTAACAGAATCTAAAAGCTGGAAATGTTACCTAAATGTAAGAGAATATCATTCCCTGGAAATGCTCAAATCCAGAGGGCGTGACTTCTGTACACTTCAAGGGCTGGCCCTCTGCTGCTTGACTCTTGTCCATCTTTATGTTCCATGTAATTGGAAAACAGTGTGATAAGCTTACAGTGGCCTCAGGCAATATACAGACGGCATATATGCTCCATCTGGAATCTTGGTTAACTACTAGCCCTCATTTCATGTTCCTTGTAAAAAGCTAGTTGTAATTTTGAATCCATAGTGACTTCTTTTGGGGGAAAAAAATTGAATTCCCTCCTTATGTCTCAAAGGGACAATACTGTTACATCTTTGCTACTGTAGAAATATTGAATCCCCTAAATCCATTCTCTCTTTCCTTCATTATCAGCCCGCAAATCATACAGAGAGAACTGAAAATGCTGAACATCAGCCTTCTGCACCTGTTTCTCTTCCATTTCTTCACTGAATACATACCCTTCTTTTTCTCCCTGTGGATCTAGTCCTCTTGGTCTAATTTAAATTAGCAACCCTTTGAGTAGGGCCTAGGTATAACTCTAACAGTCTCAGTGGTATATGGTACATAATTAATGACAATTATTACATGCACTGAGCTTGCAAATGTTTAAAGCATCCTATGTGAGCTCTCTTACCATCTTGATATTACATTATTTCTAGACCTACCACCAAATCTTCTCTATGTAAACTTTTTTTCCCCTTGCAAACCTCATTCTGTCCATTTTGGTGCCTCTCTACAATGATCTGCATTTCTTTTCTTCCCATCTTCCTTCTTCCCACTCTCCTTCTTTTGTCTTTCGTTTCTCTCCCCCTCCACCACCTTGCTGTTTTCTGTCACCTATAACCTGTTTCCTTGACTCCCCATCCTTTAATTACTCTGTTGAATGGCTGATTGGTGTTACAGGCCCACACAAATAGACGTTATTTAACTCTATGAAACTAAAGCTACCATTTCTCTGGAATATTCAGTAATGTACTTAAGATTTAAAAACAGGTGGCCAGTGGAAAAGCATATGTTAGAATATCTAAAGTTCAGAAAGAAGTTTAATGAATTATTTATCACAGAAAATGCTGGAGCTCTGGAGCCTTCTTGCCTTCAGCCGGGAACCATAATAAGTGGCTTTTGCTTCTTTTTACTATTTTTTTTTTACATTATTTCAATAAAACCACTGATTTGTAGAAGGCTTTAATTGGCTGGTATACAGAAAGTAGATATACGTGATGCAAAGTAATTAGGAATCTTTAGTTCTATAAAGAGATTTCAATACAAAGGGGAACAGGGTATTTCCCTTTCACTTTGGGATCGAGTGATTTTCTTTTCAGTTATGATTCATGAATACACATTCATGAACCCAGTGAAGAAAGAAATATATATACACATATTTTAAGAGAGAAAGGAAAATATTGATTATTTTGGTGCTTGTTATGAAAGAACCTAGCAAAAGAAAGTAAATCCAAAAAGTAGTTTTAAAAAAGATTTGATGTGAACAATTATAGGATAGAAGGCTTACATTAGAGTGACACATTCTGGAATGATACTGAAATCTGCCCTTGGGCAGCTGGAGGAAGGTAGATGAAGAAGTTACAGCAAGTAGCCAGTAGCAGATTTAAGAAACACTCCTTAGCCCTGAGCAATCTCATGCAAGAATGTGCCTAGCCAGGGAAGTATAAGGGTGCAAAGTCTTGGTCAAATGAGAGATTGTGATATTCCTGAGGGTGGAGATCACTTTCTTATTTAACCTTGTGTGTCCTTCATCCTCTAATACAACACACCTACCACTTATTAGTTCACTGTTAATAAATATTTATAAAGTTCATTGAATCAATCCAGGAATTAAGGAACCTTTCCCTTAGTAACAAAGGAAGAAGTGATAATGTTGGTACAAAAGGCTGTTGGTTGCATCAGATGTCACCAATTCCCATAGAATTAGCATACAAATTGGCAAGGCAGGACAAAGCAACATGCAATGTATAGTATAAAGAGATTGGAACTGGGAATCAGAACTAACTGCTAGTCTCAGCTTTATGTTTGGACCTGTAGCTATTCAACATAGTAAATAAGGGATGGAGAATCAAGGAGACATGTTGGAGAAGGAAAGAATCATGGTGGAGGAGGGGGAAGGGAAACAAGAGAAAGACAAAGGAAAGAAAAAGGTCAGGAGGACTTTTTCTGGACACCAACCAGTGGAGAGGGATACCAAAAGAGATAATAAAATCTATAGAAAGAAAAGAGAATTAAAAGCACATTATTGAGAGGATTTGGTGGTAGTTCTAAAAATAATGTAGAATTGGGATGGTTGTTGTTGTTTAGTTTTTTTTCAGTTACGTCTGACTCATTATGACCTCATTTGGGGTTTTCTTGGCAAAAATACTGAAGGAGTTTGCCATTTCCTTCTCCAGCTCATTTTACAGATGAGGAAACGGAGGCAAATAGGGTTAAATGACTTGTCCAGGGTGACACAGCTAATAAGTGTCTGAGGCCAGATTTTAACTCATGAAGATGAGTCTTCCTTGCTCTAAGCCCAGAATTCTATCCACTGTACCACCTAGCTTGGTAGTAGTTTTAGAAGTAATGTAGAATCAAGATGGTAGAAAAAGCTAATGCCTATACTATGATGTGACAGTATAAATATTCATAAGCTTTATGAGCCTAGACAAATGTTTATTGACTTACACTGAATGACCCTAGGCATTTAAACATTGTGGTCCTCAATGACTTCATTTGTTAAATGATGATCTCGATGGTCTCTTCCAGCTCTAAAATTTTATGGGTTTCCATGAGGGACATGATCATTAGTTATAAATTAAAAACAAAACTTCAATCTCATAATTGCCTTTCCCAGTGGTGAATGAAAGTAATAGCTTTCTTTAAAAAAAAAAAAGGCAACTGATTACATAAAGTCATTAGAAAAAAGCAAAATTAGGGGTGGCTAGGTGGCTCAGTGAGTAGAGCGTCGGCCCTGGAGTCAGAAGGACCTGAGTTCGGATGCGGCCTCAGACACTTAATGCACACACAAACAAAAACCTGCCATGTGACCTTGGGCAAGTTACTTAATCCCAATTGCCCTCCAAAAAGCAAAAAAAAAAAAAAAGCAAAATTAAATTCAGAAGGGACATTTTATTAGAAACTGTTTCAGTCTGTTCTTTTGCTTACATTCTGTTACAATGTCAAAGACAAGGATTAGTTATCTAGAAAAGCATGATTGATTAGTGCTTCAATATGTAACACTGGACATGTTGCCGCGGGCAGTTTTATTTGACTGTCATGCTTTTAGTTTTCACTAAAAAAGAGAAGGGTCCACATTATGCATTTCATTTGTTTTTCTCATGCATTAAAATAAACTAATGTAATACTATATGTTAGCGATAGCAAAAGAATCATTAAATGTGTATATAAAGAATACAAGTAAAATTAATAATGCAGGCATATGAAAATGATAGTGAAACATTAGAGTCTCCCCATATTTGTTTTCCTGGACATAAAATGTAGAAGCTCTCTTATTATTTTTGCAAAAAGATAAAGGGTAGGAAGATTTGCTTTGAACATTTGCTCTTGGCAATTTTAAAAATAAAATGTGATGTCTTGTGCATTTGCAACTATAAATTAGATGACATGTACAAAACAATCTGCAAATCTGAAAGCACTATGTAAATGTTAGCTATTATAATAGTACTTTATAGACTGAAGACATGCCTCTTCATACCTGGGTTTTCCAAGGCTATGCCTGAAGAATATAAGTTCTGGCAAATTCTATGGTGCTGGAAATATTTTGGTAGGCTGGAAGTATCTTTTGTTGTTGTTTGGTTGTTTTTTCAGTCATGTCCAACTCTTTGTGACCCCATTTTGGATTGTCTTGGCAAAGATACTAGAGTGATTTGCCATTTCCTTCTCCAGCTCATTTTACAGATGAGGAAACTGAGGCAAACAGGATTAATGAATTGCGCAGGGTCAAAACATTAGTAAGTATCTGAAGCTGGATTAGAACTTAGGTCTTTATGTCCAGCATTCTGTCTACTGCACCACTAGCTGCTCAGTGTGTCTTTCATATAGATATCTAAATAGTTAATATAGATATTTAAATATTAAATATTTGCAATATTGGGCGTTTTTATTTTTTTATATTTGGGAATAGGCTATGTGTGTCTTTTAGAATTCTAACCTAGATAAATTTAGAGAGGCCATAGGGTACTAAGATTTCTTACCCAGGGTCACTTGGGAAGATAGATAATGTACTCAGTTTTGGAGGTGGTGCAAACTGTGAAGAAATGTGCACATCTTTAGAATGGCAGGTCCTTTTATAAGTGTTGAAACAAATATTTAAAATTTGGAAAGTTCTTTCCTCACTACAGTCTTGTGAGGTTGGTTGTGCTAGTAATAATAGTAATAATATCATTTATATGGCACTTTAAAATTTACAAAGCACTCTATATTTGATCCTTAGATCCACATACCTCTTTGAGGTAAGTGCCATTATTATCTCGGTTTTTACAGGTGATGAAACTGAGACTGATACTGGTTAAGTGACTTTTCCAGGGTCACACTGCTAGTTAGTATCTGCGGCAAGCTTTTTACTCAGGTCTTTCTAACCCCAAATTCAGTGCTCAATCTATTGTGCTATCAATAAATATTGTTGGTTTTCTACAATTAAGGAAAAGTTTGAGAGAGAGAGAGAGAGAGAGCGTGCAACTTCCCCAGTGTCACATGATTAATAAATGTCAGGGGTTAATTTGTGTTTCTGTCTTGGGGTTAGTAGCACCATTGCTGACCCCCTTCTCCCTGCCATTGTCTGAGAATCACTTAATTCACCAAGTTTCCCTTGACATTTCTCCTCTGCCCTTTTTTGTTATATCATAACAAAAGACCCATTGCTTTATGGGAGCACAGAATATCAATTTTCTATAACGTTACTTTCTCTCATATTGTACAATAAATTTAGTAGTTTTTTTTGGAGGGCAGGGCAGTTGAGGTTAAGTGACTTGTCCAAGGTCACACAGTAAGTGTCTGGATTTGAACTCAGGTCCTCCTGACTCCAGGGCCAGTGTTCTATTCACTGTGCCACCTAGCCACCCCCATTTTAGTAAGTTTTTTTTTTTATGCTTTCCTATTCACATTCTCCTTTCTCTATGAAAAATCCAGATTGAAATGGTCATCTGCTGAGCAGAGTAGACTATAAATAGAAATTCATTTTAGAAGTCATTTATGTATTAAATTTAGTTACCTAGCTCTTAAATGTGCTTTTAATGGCCATTTTTCTGATAATTGCTCTTGTAAAATTACTATACGATTAAAAATGCTTTCAGAACATAAGGTTTTTTTAAAAAAATCCCTCTCATCTTTAAGTGGTAAGTCTGACTTCAAATAAAAAATAAGCAAATAAAATAACCTTATTATCAGTACTGTCCCACATAACTACATTTCTGACAGCATCAATTTTTAGCAAACAGCAATGCTTAGACCTTGACAAATTGTTGGTGGGAGTGGGAATTGATGTACTAAATGTGCAAAAAATCCCTTGGGGACAGTAGCTCCCAATGCCCTTATATTTCTGAAGGTATATTTTACCCCAAGCAGACTCAGATTTTAAATTAGATGCTTATTTAGCTGCTTGGGGTCATGAATCATGTTACTGAATTTCATAGAATTTTATCTCTTTTAGCCATCATTTTTCTTCTCCCCACCCCTTATTTTGAATTGCTGCCTTGATGTGTATCCGTAATGGTGGGAAGCTAATTCTTTCAGCATCTGGTGTATCATATTAATTTCCTGTTTTTTCACCTGCCACTTTCTATGCTGGCAATGTAACCTTTTTATTGTCAATGAGGCAACCAAACCTGTTTCCACTTATTCTCCATGATAATTACTTAATGCTCAAGGATGCCATGGATAACATATAGTCTATCTTTCCACAAACATTTTAGAACAAACCTTTCTAAAATCTCCTCATGGAAATGTTGCTGATAATAACTAACTGTGGTGGTATCTAGGCTTAGGAAGAAATTACAAAGAAAGATAGAAGAGAATTGGGAGGGGGCTGGTGGGAAGAAAGGAAATTGCAAATAAGACCAATGAGGATTGTTCTAATGAGGATTGTAAGGACAAAAAGGGAGCATGAACCAATATGATTTTGCTAGAACTATTGGGTAATGGATGATTTGGGTTATTTTAATATCCTGGTTAATTGAGAGTCTAACCCATAAACCATTCATGAATTAACTAACTTTCAAAGAAATAAAATCTGTCTTGTCCAATTGTATTCAATAGATTTTTTTCTTTTGTATTATTTTGGAAAATAATTCATCTTGCAGTGCAATATAGGGGCATGAGGGCTAAATTTAGAAGATCTGAGGTCTAGTCCCAGACATGTTATTCCTAGCTTTGTGACTTGGGACAAATGGCATGATTAGTCTGAACAGCAATTTTCTCACCCATAAAACGGGTAGTAATGCTTGTGTTTCCTACCTCACAAAATTGTTGTAAGGATGAAATATGCTCATTTAGTGCTTTATAAACATAAAGTAATACATAAATGTAAGCAGTTATTGCCACCATTATTATAGGACATCATTATAAATAATTATTACCACCATACAGTATTGGAGACTTAGGCATAAGAAAATAGATTTGTAGTATTAAGAGTTGAAAATGACTCTGGAGTCCCTCTGCAGCCCTCCTGATTGGCCAGCCTGTTTAATTCCCTCGAGGATGAAGAAGTGAATTGAAGTGAATGAAGAACCACCTTGTGGTTCAATTCCATCATTGGACAGCTGTGCTCAAGTCTATGGACTAGAATCTTCCATGGACCTTGTAAATTCTACTCATTGGTTCTCATTTTATCTCCTGTATGTTTGTTTGTTTTTAACTAATCACATGGCTTATTTTGGAAGCTTATTTTTTTTAAATCTCTTATTTCAGTTTGCTTATTATTTATGTCTTTCTCTTAAAAGTACAGAGAGATTAAAAAAATAGGTTTTCCTAAACTTTCTGATTGTTTGGATTTTGGATAAACAGGAATTCCCTGTACTATCAACAATAAAAAAATAAAGGTCTGAGAAGAACAGTAATGAGTCTATGGTTGACAGATGTTGAGAAACCAGCCTCTAGTTTAGCGGGATATTCTGACCTACCCTTCAGGAATTAAAACAGCAACATAAAATTAGAGTTAAAAAACTGTCTAGAATTTATGAGTGTCTTAGGGAAGAAGCTCTCATAAATTTTCACTAACTTCCCATTTGTTTTTATATAAGTGGAATCTAGAGCTTTTTCTTTTAATAACCATTGTGTATATGTACTTAACTATTCAGAGACCTATTTTTTTTCCTGAGAGCTCACAGTTTATTTATTTGTTTAAATAATGAAATAATCTTGAATCTCAAATTGTTCAGAATAGTTTAGAAAGTTAAGGGAGGGGTAGGAAGCTTCTCTAATGGGGAGAATAGTTGTTATTAAATAGAAGATTGTTAGTTATTGAGTTGTTAGGTGGAAGATCAGCTACTTTATAACTTGGTGACTTGAAGACAGGGAAAACCTAGGTTCAAACCTTCATTGTGACATTTAATTAAAAGCTGTGTGACTTTGGGCAAATCAGTTCTTGAACTTCAGTTTCTTCATCTAAAAAATAGAAATAATACTTATAATACTCAACTCACAGGAATGCTGAGCAAAGTTCTTTGTTAACCTTAATGTTCTATATAAAGGAGCACTAATATTTTTGAAAACACATCTCCTTTCCCATTGAAACCATAAAAGCTTTGCCTCACACCATCAATGCAGAAAAAGAGATTCTTTCTTTCTTTTTCTTTTTTTTTTTTTGCTTTTTGGAGGGCAATTGGGATTAAGTAACTTGCCCAAGGTCACATGGCTAGGTTTTTGTTTTGTGTGTGCCTTAAGTCTCTGAGGCCGGATCCGAACTCAGATCCTTCTGACTCCAGGGCTGGCACTCTACTCACTGCACCACCTAGCCACCCCTAAGAAAAAGAGATTCTTATTGTCACACACGTCACATAGAAAGTTATCCAACTTCTAAACTGTACGTTAGCTCTTTACAGCTGAGTATCATGGATGCCATATGGGATTACATTCTTTCATGTTCTTATTTCTCACACATTGTCATTAAACAAATGTCCCATGGAATGTTGGCATCTACTATGCTGAATTGATGTATTTTAAGAGGTTTTGTGAAAATATGTGAAATCTAATCTTGTTTGTTGGCTCATCAGTGATATCACAGATATGAGAGAACAAAGAAGGAACTATTAATTTCTCTTAATTGCACACTGTAATACAAACAGCAAAAACATTTGTTGTGACTTCAAGGCAGATATACTCTGTTTTCACCATATTATTATAACCTGATAAAACACTTATTTGTATGGTGCTTTATAAATGTGCCTGCCCTTTTTCTCCCCCATGTTGCCAATCAGGTACAAATCTTCTTAAAGCTTTCTGTGTTTCTTCCTATTTTCAACCTAAACCAAGAATCCAGTTAATGTTGACTGATTAACAATATATATCTTAGATTAAAGAGCTAGGAAGGAAATTAAATGCCCTATGGTTCAGCACACCCAGTTTTTCAGTGTGATTTCAGTGAATTGAAGAATTCTGGATCAATTTCCTAGAATCATAATTGGAAGACAAACTAGATGCCATTTGTCTATATACATCTGTAAGTGTGTGTACACAAACTGTATATATATATGCATGTATAGATTATATTGTATGCATACCTATCATACAATATGTTATATGTTAAATGTGTATATTATATGAAGATATGTATATATACATATATACCTATATACCAGCTTAAATCATGTACATATATATTTACATATATCTAGTGCATATATATGTGTGTATAGGCATTAAATTAAATGAATTCATTATTAAATAATGAAATAATCTTGAATTTCAAATTGTTCAGAATAGTTTAGAAAGTGAAGAGAGGGATAGGAAGCTTCTCTAATGGGGAAAATAGTTGTGTAAAAAATTTGTGTCCACACATCGATGAATATAGACATGTAGCACCAGGTCTGTGTTTAAAATATTATTGTATTCTTTACTGCAGAATATTATATGTGTATATTGTGTGTGAATGATAAATATGTGTATATATTATGTATATGCATATAAATATATACATGTGTCTATAACATATATGTACATGTTTATATATTTGCTATGCATAGAGAGAGCAAACAAGGCATTGTGATTTTGGGGTCTCTCATTCTTGCTCTCCTCATGTTCTGGTAAACCTGTTCAGATAAAGCTAAGATTTATACTCTAGCAAACACTCAGTCCAAGAGAATCAAAACAAATCATATTCAGGTGGCTAGAATGTAAGTTGTTCAGATATCCTTACGCTGGAAATATCATTATGTTTTCACGAGGACATGCCAAAAGATTCTCTTTTATTCTCCATTTTATTACTTTTAAGTTGAGTGCTTATGCCTGACTAGTTTTCTCCAGCACCTTCTGGGGAACAGATGCTTCATAAATGTTAACAGTTTTACTGTTAACATTATTGGAAACACAACCACAAGCTGTGCCTATTAAAAGGTCTTAATGGACTTTATGTAGGTCAGCTTTTCATTACATGCATCCTCAGGAAGTGACTTCATATGGGCTCTCATGCACACATCTGAACCAGCACCAGTGTGGTCTAGCAGAGAGAGAGCCTTGGATTTGAATTTGGGGACTGAATTTGAATTTGAACCTGAACCTGACATTGAATAGCTTCATGAACTTGAACAAAACATTTGGCCTGTCTAGGCTTCAGGTTCCTCAGCTGTAAAAGGAGGGTTTTGACCAGATGACCTCCAAGGCTCCTTCTACCTCTAACTCCCATGATACTAGAAAATCATTACATAGAAGCCAATGATCTGTTAACAGGTGGTGATTTACTGCCCAGTGCTGAATTCCCATCAAGGTCTAAAAGGTAAAAGCTTTTCTTTTCTGTTATCTCACATAGGTATCCTTCTGGTATTTCCAGACAATAACTGATCACAACACTGTTAAACAGTGACTTTCTGATTTATATATAAGGAGAAAATAATTGAATGATGACCTTTATAAAACATTATCTTGGTCATATCTCTGAAGCTAAATCTATAAATCACATGGATATATTTGTGTATATATAAAGCCCTATTCTCAATACCATCACATTTTGACACAAATATATGTTTTTCTTTTCTGACTTTTTTTATTCAATCATTTCAGGCACGTCTGACTTTCATTGATCCCATTTGGGGTTTTCAAAGATATTAGAATGGTTTGCCATTTCCTTCTCCAGATGTGAAAATGAGGAAACTGAGGCAAAATGGGGTTAAGTGATTTACCCAGGGTCACACAGCTAATAAGTGTCTGAGGACAGATTTGAACTCAGGTCTTCCTGACTCCAGGCCTGGTATTCAACCCACTTCACCACCTAGATTTTCTAACTTGTCTTTACATAAAATTTTAAGCTTTTAGAGAGAAGGAACTTTACTTTTTTAACCTTAATCATGTATATCTTCTAAATAACTACTTAGCATTAGTCAGATAATTCTAATTAATTACAGCTCAGAAAACTAAACAATAGAATCAAAGTTTTTGATCAGCAAATTAGTCTTTCTTCCTAAATTGTCACTTTACCTAACACTGCCTGTAAAACAGCTAACAAGTAATTCTTGTGCTTTGTGTATTGTGGTTCTATGAGAAAATACAAGAGAATAATATGATATAATTTTTAACCTCATGGAAAAAGCATTCTAATTAGAAAGAAAAATGAAACCATTATGGAATAAAAGACCACTTTTAACTAAATCTTCAAGAATGATGAAAATTAATGTAATGAGACATCTGGTTAGTCATTTCTGGAACTAGGTGGGTTTTTGTTCTCAATATCTCCAGCCACTATGACTATGAATGAATCTGCACCTAGGCTCTTGGAATTAATCAAGGTGGACCTAGGAGGGCAACAGTATTGTCAAGGCTGATTCTTGAAAGTTGTTTGATAAAGGGCAGGGAGAACATTCTAAGCAAGGAGAGTGAGGTAACATGATGAGAGAGTCAGGACCCAAAACTTCAAGAAGCTGGAATGATGGGCAGAATCTAATAAAAGTACTTTATTAGGCAGTGTAGTGTAGTTAATAGATGGCCTTGGAGGCGGGAAGACTTGGGACCAAGTACTGTATCTGGCACATACTAGATGCATATCAATGCCATTTAACTATGGTCAGGACATTTAACCTCTTTCTTCCCCAGGAAATTGTCCATCTGTATTGCTAGAAGAAATGTCCCCACCAGGAGATCCCTATCCCAATGAAATAAAAGATCAGGTACAAAAGAATTATGATAGAAATAAATGTTAATCCTACATAGGATTTAAAAAAAATTCTTATAAAAAATCACATAAGAGTTTTCATGGATTATAAACTCAGTAAGAGTCAATAAAAATATTTGGCCTCCTCCCAGCTTCAAACCCCCACCACCAGGCCCCCAAAAAGCCAATGTGATCTTAGGCTGCCCTAAGAGAAGCCCAGAGTCAAAACAAGTTCCTGCTGTGCTCTGCACTGATCATACCACACATAGCTTGACTGCATGTTAAGAAGGGACAGTGACAAAGTGAGACATGAGTAGGGACCAGAACAGAGAGAGGATTCAAATCCATGACCCGTCCTCCCCCACCACCCTCCCCCCCCCAAAAAATCAATTGAAGGAACTGGGAATGTTTAGTTTGAAGAAGAGAAGGTTGTGGATCGTAGGATTAGAGAATTAGAAATGAAAGGAACCATTGTGATCATCTGGTTCAACCCTCTCATTTTAGCCATGAGGAAATGGAAGCCTGTAGAGATTAACTGGTTTGCCCAAGATTCCATCATTGTTGTTAGTCCTTTGTTCTTGAAGAGGACCAATGACATCAGGAGGGTGGTGTCTTGACTGGCAAGTGAATTGGATTCAAGTGAGGTAGAGTTGTGCAAAGTATCAGCCATAGCACAGAGCAGAAGTCAGATTTAAAGCCAGGGCAGGATTTCCGCTTCCATAACTAGTGCTCTTTAGAGGACAGCTGCCTTTAAGTACTTGAAGTCTTATCATTCAGAAAGGGATTTGAGTTGTTGAGTGACATATCAGAATTGTGCTTGAGGAATTCCAGTTTGGCAGTTGTGTGAAGGGTGGGTTGGAGGGGGAAGAGATAAATCGTGACTGTGGTTCTCTACAGGTGAATCTTGCTTTTATTGACAACTCAGTTTATAAAACATATATAATGAATGATTATTCAATTTGCCAGGAGATTTTACCTTTTCAAAATAATCTTCCCCAACGTTCCTTTAAATAGTTAGCTTTCTAGTGTCTTTAAATAAAACTTTGCACACCACACTTTGATGCTTATACAACTTTTCAAAAACACATCTATTGTATAGAGTGAGATTACCATTGGAGAGTTACTTTTGTGCCTTTTCTAATCACTTTAGTTATTGAACTAGATTCTCATCTCCCATATAGCATTTTTTTTTTTGCAGTACTGCTCTATGTCTGAGACCAGTGTAACTGACACTGTTTAACAGCCAGGCTTTGAGTATATGAAAGAATTCCATAAAAGTTGAGAGGAAGATAGGAATTCAGTGAAATAGAATTGGTGTTAGAGAAAACTCATTTAGTCATGCTGTCATATTCTGGAAAGCACATTAATGTTCCCTAATGCAAGATAATTGTGTTTATATTAAATATGAAGAGCCAACAATGTGCTCACTGCTGAATAGGACATAAATTATACAAGGTCCCGGTGGGCATTGTGGGCCAGTGTTTTGGAGGCTGATGCTATTTTCTTAAAGAGACTTCTAATAAGTCTGTTGGAGTTGGAAAATTTTCACAGTGTTCAGCTCTGGCTCCACTGGTAGAGCTAACTGTAGCTACCTTCCACAATCCCATCATTTCAGCCAGTATAGCTTCTTTCCAGGAATTGTTATTCTGTCATCTTTATTCACTCTTTTATGATTTGTCTTGTCTTTAAATTATGTTCTTCTCTCTGGGTAGAGGATCATTCTCATGGTATATGAAAGTCATGCCATTCTTTCTAGCATGGATTCCTGTATCTCCATCCTCCCTGTAGTCTAAGTTAAATTAACCCACATTTTGTGATTGTGTTCACATTTGGTGAAAAGAAACATTGGTCAGCTTTTAACTTAATCCAGTCAGCTTAATTCATTTCTTATCAAGTATAATCAATTATGATCTATATATCATATAGACTTAAAGATAACCAAATATCTGTTTTGAATACTCTGTATATCTACCTAGAGGCAAGTAGATGGCACACTGGATAGAGCATTGGGTCTGGAATCAGGAAGACCTGAGTTCAAATCCAGCCCCGGACTCTAATTGTGTGACCCTAGGCAAGTAACTTAACCCTGTTTGCCTCAGTTTCCTGTCAAATGAGCTGGAGAAGGATATAGCAAACCATTCTAGTATCTATGCCAAGAAAACCCCAAATGGGGTCACAAAGAGTTTGACATAACTAAAACAATTAAATAAGAACAAATATCTACCTTAAATGTGAGTGATCACTCCTTGAAGGCAAGGGTCATATAGCCTGGTATTTTTATTCCTTCCAGATGGCACCTAATAAAATGCTGTGCCATCCTGGATGGGGAGGTTTGGGACTGACTGATAAATTTTAAAGTGAATCAAACTATTGGTCAGTTTCCAAGGTGGACTAATCCTCTTTTATATACTTCCCCAATATTTTGGGTTATGATCAGGAAAATTTTCATTATTAAGGAAAACAAAACAAAACAAAGCTGAATCTCAAAGGCAGTTTAATAATTGTATGTAGTGTCCTCTAGCTCAAAGTAAAATTGGTTTCAATATATTTAGTATAATCAAAAGATTGAGTTTAAAGTTAAATTTATAGCTATTTTGTTGGACATTTTAGACCTTCTGAGTGTTCTGCTTGCTTGTCTCTGTTCATATTGAAAAATAAATGTTTTCTTGAGTTTTCCAATGATTTCATAATGTTTCAATTTCATTTTACTACCTCTCATGCAACATGTCAAAGACAGAACTCATCATCTCTGCCAAGTCAGCTATCCTACATAAAAATATTAGTAGCAAGTCTATTCCCTGAGTTACCTTGACTTCACATCTCAGGGTTAGCATTGAATCATTCCTCTCCTTTTTCTTCTGTAACAGAGCAGTTACTTTAAAAAAAAAAAAAGGTTATTCATCCTTTTGACAAGTCCATTCCATCTTTTAAAATCTCACTGGTTTTCAAAAGTCCATAGCTAGGTTATTGCAAAGGCTTCCTAACTGGTTTCTTTGACACCATCATCTGCTCTTATAGATCCATCCTGTTTTCAGCTGCAATGCTATTTATTATATCACATCCTCTGCCCTAACACCTTAAGCAGTTCTAGGTTTTCTTCTGTATTAAGTCTAAACACTTTTCCCCCAGGGGCATCTATAATATCCAAACATATTGCTTCCACTATCCCAGCATGCACTTTCATCCATGAAAATGTCAAGCGCATGTCTGCTCCCACACTGTAATTATCATCACTCATGATGTTGATATTGTTACCAGTAGTAATAGCTGTCATTTATATAGCATCTTAGAATTTCCAGGATGCTTTATGTATATTTTCACATTTAGTCCTCACAACAGCCCAGTAATATAGCTAATGACCCAGCCTGTTAGCCTATCATCTTTATTTACTTCTCTATGATATTTTCTACCCTTCAGTCATGCCATCCTTTCTAGGCAGAAGAGAAACTGCTCATCCTTCCACCAATGCATCTGGCCACTGCCATAACTGGGATCCCATGGCTTCCCTAAGACAACATGGGAAATAGTCAGAGATAATGCTAGGAGCTGAGAGAAGAAGTTTCTTATTTGTGGACAAGCCAAGAGGCCAGTGTCATTGAATTGAAGTGTAAGTGTTGGGGAGTAAGGTATAAGAAGACTGGAGAGGTAGGAGACTGCTGTGTTATGAAGGGTTTTGAATGCCAGACAGAGCATTTTTTATTTGATTCAGGAGGCAATAAGGAGCCTCTGAAGATTATTGAGTAGGAGAGGGTGGTATGGTCAGACCTGTGTTTTAGGAAAAGCACTTCAGTGGTTAAATGATTGGAGTGGGGAGAGACTTGAGGCAGGCAGACCCACCTGCAGACTATTGCAATAAACCAGGCATAAGATGATGAGAGCCTGCACACAGTGATGGCAGTTTTAGAGGAGAGAAAGTATACCTGTTTAGGAGATGTTGCAAAGATAAAATTGACAGGCTTTGGTAATAGCTTGGATAATGTGGGACACAAGATAATGAGGAATACAAGAGGAATCCTCAGTTGCAAGCCAAGGGATTGTGAGGGTGGTGTTGCCATCTACAGAAATAGGGAAGGTAGAGTGTGAGTTTTAGGGGGAAATTTAATGAACTCTGCTTTGGACATATTATTTAAGAGTTTCCTGGATACTGAGTTCAAGAAGTCTGAAATGCAGTAAATCCAAATGATGTGGGGTCAGAAAAGGTAGATTTAAGAATCATCAGCATAAAACTGGAAAGTAAATCCATGGAAGCTGATGAGACCACCAAGTGGGGTAATAGGAAGAGAGAACCCTCGGGGAACACTTCCAGTTAGAGTATGATCTGGAGGAGGACACAGAAAAAGGAAGCCAGGAGGAAGTTACCACATAGGTAGGAGGAGAACCAGGAGAGAGCAGTGTTCTGAAAGCCTCGAGAGGTGGGATTATCCAAGGATCAGCAATGTCAAAGGCTGCAGAGGAGGCAAACAAACTTATGAAACTGAGGCTGATCTTTTATGCATTTATTGCATTCTTTTGTATTCCATTTATTTGTTACAATCATGTGTCAAGTCTCTTAATATACTGTAGATTCCATATAGGTAGGGACTAATCTTCACATAAACTCCCACCCAATTCCTGTTGCAGGATTCTTTCTGCAATGGGCATTTAACAAATACTTGTTGAATTAAATTGACTTCCTTCTTCCTAAGGCAAAGTTCTTAGGGAGAGGGATCATACCTTAGCAAATACTTAAGAAGCACCTCCAAGTTAATTGATGGATTCCAATAGTGCCAAGGATTATTTAAGCAATGCAGACTCATAACCTCAGAATGGGACTTGGAAACCTTTGATATGCAACTTCTCCCAGTGGAATGTGAAGGTGTTGGATGGACATTCTTGAGATAGATTAAAATTTACCATAAGTAATTACAGTGCTTTGTTCTTTCTCTGAGTATCTACAACTCCAACCAACCTCTCACCCCCAGCTGATTAAATGAACAAATGAAAGCTCAGTCATCAATGATGCTGAATTGTCTATTTGGTAAGGCCCTAATTTGAGAACTGGCAGAAGACCCATTTCTGATGAGAAAGAGCCTGAAATAGCAAAATGACAAGGAGATTTCCTAAGAGGGGATTGTACAAAGGAAGGAGGCAGTGCTTGGTAGTGAAACCTAGGACACTTAATTTTTTTTGGATTTATCACATATGACCCTTGCAAAGAACCAGAGAAAACATTTGTCATAGAGCACAACTGAATAGTAGTTACAGTTGAAGAGGCTAAATTTCGTTAACAAATGAGATAGGATTTGACTAAAGATGTTTAGTAACACATTGTGATAGGGTAGAAACAGCATCAACACTGGATTCAGAGGGCCTGAGTTTGAATTCTGACTTCCCTAGGTCCTCAGTTTCTTAATCTCTAAAATGGGAAGATTGAATATACCAAGTAATCTCCAGCCACCCTTCCAGCTCTGGATGCTATGAAAGAAGGTATATGCTAAGGCACTGAGAAGACTTTAATTTCTAGACTACTATTCTAACAGAAACGTGACACAATTGGTTTTCTCTCCCCATTTCCATTCTCCCAAAGAAAACAAGCTGTTGCTTCCTTTTCTGACGCAGTTGGAAAGAATGTTTTATAAACAGAGAAATTGAGAACCAAAATGTTTAGAGATTTTACCCACATGAACCACCCATGCTTTAGTTTGTGATGAGCAAACCTCTAAAGCTCAGTTCCAGGTTGTTTAAATAAATATCTTGAAGTTCAAAGGGTCAGTTTATTCCAATCTATTTAGTATAAACCTAGCTTAAAAAATTGGGTTAGAATCCAGTTTCCTTGGACATTGTAGTATTCTCCTCTGCTTATGAAAGTGAACACTGAGGAAAATCTAATCCTACTTCAGTGAACTTACTCATTTTGAAATTTGATAATTTTTTCTCTAGAAGAAAATAAAGACCAATTAAGAAAAGAAAGGAAATCTTTTTTTATCTGTGACAATTAGCCTATAGAGGAGGCTCTTTAAAGATCTAGTTAGGGGACTGGGACAGAACATTACCCCTAAAACCAGGAAGGTAAAACATCAGAGAAGGGACAGCTAGGTGGTACAATGAGCACTGGCCCTGGAGTCAGGAGGACCTGAGTTCAAATCTGGCCTTAGATTTTTTTTTTTTTTAAGCAATTGGGGTTAAGTAACTTGCTCAAGGTTACATGGCTAGTCATTATTTATGCGTGGGTGCTCATTTTCTGAGGCCGGATCTGATCTCGGGTCATCCCAACTCCGAGGCCGGCGCTCTTACTCACTGCGCCACCTAGCCGCCCCTTTTAGGGCAATTGGGGTTAAGTAACTTGCCCAAGGTCACAGGCTAGGTTTTTTTTTTTTTGTTTGTGTAGGTTAAGTGTCTGAGGCCAGATCCGAACTCAGGTCCTTCTGACTCCAGGGCTGGCGCTCTACTCACTGCGCCATCTAGCCACCCCTGGCCTTAGATATTTAACACTTACTAGCCGTGTGACCTTGGGCAAGTCACTTAACCCCAATTGTACTGCCTTCCCTCCAAAAATAAAAAAAAAATTTAAAAATCAGAAAACTAGAGTGGTTCAACAAATACAGTTTGTCCAGTCCAGCTTGGCTCTATAGCCATCCTTTCTGCTTCTATCCTTTCTCTGAAGTGTTTTGTTTACTTTCTGCTAAAAGGTGAATAGTGAGGTGCAAATAATAGCAACAATTATAGTTGTTATAGCCCATGTAACAGCAAACTCTGCCCGACTGCTATTGGAGATGTCTCTGGGAGTTCTTTGGAGCTCATTTAGATGGGAACAGAGTGGAACCTTTTTAATAGAGAGAAAAGAATACCATTTACACAAAAGCCTTGTCAGTTACATGATTGTAGTACGCTATTTGGCAGGACAAGTACTCATAATAAACCAGGAGGAGCTGGGTCACACACACACACACACGCCTGCACAGTCAATGCTGGCAAATTATAAAGAAGAGAATGTTTAAATCCTTAGCACATTTTAAACTAACCTGCGGCCTGTGAAAATCTGCTTCTCATCTGATCCTATGATGTCATACATACTTGGGTTTCTCATTTCTTTTTTATTTCCTCATTTGGAAAGGGCCATTCAGATTTTTTTGTGGAAGCCCTAAAGAAAAGTTGAGTGAATTTAATTACATATTTTCCTGCTTTTCAACTAATCAGTCACAGAATGACTATTTTAGTTTCCTCTCTAAGGCCACTGTCTGTCTCTACACACATCCTATATATGCCTCTTACAGAAGAGAAAGATTTCTTCTTCCTCTTTTCCAATCAGGTCCTTCCCCCATGTTCTATCTCCATTCTAAGCCATCTCTCTCACAGACATTCAAGTCCTCCATGTTACTGGTCATTTCTCTTCTACTTTTAGATGTGCCCATTTTTCCATCTTGGAAAAAAAAATATTCATTTAGTGCTAATGATTCCATGAGGACCATTGTCTTTTCTTTCTCTTTCCTTTGTCAAGTGATCTGCCACTTACTAAGCACACGTTACCTCCCCAGCCCCATGAAATCTAATATATTTTCTCCTTTTGTACTGAAATTGTACTCTCAGAGCTCACCAGTGACTTCCTTATCACTAAATCCAATATCCTTTCCTTATTCCCAATTCTCCTTGGTCTCTTTACAGCATTAATCATGAATTGCAAATTCCATGACTCTTTTATTGCCCAATTTTTTTTCTACTTTTCTGACTCTCTATCAAGTCCTAAGATTATAAATTCACAAACAAGATATATATGAGATAAATTGGAGATAATCAAAAGACCAAAAGCACTAGCTTTAAGGGGAATTAGAATACCTTCTTATAGAAGGTGAGGTTTTAAATGGGACTTGAAGGAAGCTAGGAGACAGAAATGAAAAGAGAAGATATTTCAGGCATAGAGGACAGTCTGTGAAAATGCTCAGTCTAGAGATGGAGTGTTTTGTGCACATAAAAAGGAAGGAGGATAGTGTCACTGAATTGAAGAGGTGTAAGGTATAAGAAAATGAGAAAATTGGGAGAGGGGTGAGATTATGAAGGACTTTGAATATCTACCAAAGGATTTTATATTAAATCCTGGAGATGATAAGGAACCAATTGAGTTTATTGAATGGGAGAGGGTGACATTATTGGATCTGCTTTTTTAGGAAGATTAATTTGACAGCTGAGTAAGATGGGTTGGAGTAGAAATAGACTTAAGACAGAGAGAATAACTATCAGCCTATTGAAATAGTCCAGACATGAGGTCATAAGAGTCTGTACCAGAATAGTGGCAGCTTCCAAGGAGAGAAGAGGGCATATACTGAAGATGTAACAAAGATAAGGGACAAGACTGGGCAACAGATTGGATGGAGTGGGGAGTAGGAAGCAAGAGACAGTAAGTAGACAGTGATACCTAGGTTGCAAACCTGGGTAATTGGGAGGATGATGGTGCCATTAACATTAATAAAGAAGTTTGGAAAAGGGAATGAATTTGGGGAGGAGTAAAAAATAATAAGTTCCATTGGGGACATTTTGAGTTTAAGATGTTTATGGGATATCCAATTTAAGATATTTCGTAGGCAGTTGGAGATGGGAGTCTGGGGGTTAGCAGAGA
The DNA here is from genome assembly GCA_011680675.1 of Gymnobelideus leadbeateri. Lineage (NCBI taxonomy): Eukaryota > Metazoa > Chordata > Mammalia > Diprotodontia > Petauridae > Gymnobelideus > Gymnobelideus leadbeateri. The sequence goes on from WOXC01010899.1 coordinate 95,987, forward strand.
GGTTATAGGTAGAAAAATCAATTTGAGAATCATCATGATAGGCATGATAATTGAATACGTGGGAGCTCCTGAGATCACCAAGTGAAATGGTATAAAGAGAGAAGAAATGAGGGCCGTTGGGGACATCCATCTTTAGAAGGCATGACCTGGAGCAAAGAAGATGGAGGACTAGTTCAACAGGTGGGGGAGAACTAGGATAGTATAAGTGTTATGGAATCCTAGAGAAAGAAAGGTACTAAGAAGAGGGCAATTGACAGATTCAAAGGCTGCAGAGGTCAAGCACTTTAAGAAACATGGTACTACTTAGCCTTGTAAATCACATCGATGATGGATACCCGTCCATTTATTTTGATGCTCCTGGGCAACAATTTATTTTGATGCTACTAGGTCTCCAGAGAGGGAGACCTTTACGTAGAACTCTAATCTTGCATACTTCCTGTGACAACCTTTGTCATGTCCTTCCCTTCTATCTCCATCAGGTATTTGATCAAATGATGACAGGATGCTTTCCCCTAAAAGATGCAGTATTTAAAAGCTCCGTGTATTTTCATGTTCAATTTGTGTGTTTTTCTAAGAAATATCAGCTCTTCTTGGAGAGAGAGTCCTATGTGCATGGCTAAGTCAGTAAGTTTCTGTGTATAAGAATTCCTTTCAGAGGCTAATGCTATCTAATAGCTGCAGAGCAATAGCAAAGTTGATGGTGCCCATGACACATACCCTACCTAAGTATTTTTAAAAAAACTACCCAGAAGACAAAGAGTTTCAAACAAGTGATTCAGTTTAGACTTGTTGACCGAAGTGTTGGTGGATGCCCTCCTCCAATAAGATGCTTCTCAAAGGGGTCCTTTAGCTGAGAGTAGTTTCAGTTTCCCCAAGTTTTCCTAAGATGTTTTGTCCTGAGATACAGGACAACAGAATATTAGAATTAGAATAGAAGGGGCCTTCAGATTCAGTCCCTTTTGTAGGTGGAGACGCTGAAACCCAAAGAAGTTGAGTAGCTTGTTCAGAGAGACACATTTAATAGGTGGCAGAGCCAGAAGTGAGAACCCAAGAGCGCTGAATCCTGGTTTTGAACACTCTTACGCCATGTTGTTTCTCTAACCCCCTTTTCATCCCTTTTTGTCTTGGGAAAGAACAAGTAGAATTGATTAAAGCATTCTGAGAACAGGGTCCTATTTCTGTCCTAGAAAAGTTAAGCACATGACATTTGGAGATTATTTTTAAGGACAGAAATAGAAATAGGTAGAATAAAAGTATTGCTCTTGGTGGGGATTGTAGCGGCAAGCACCCCAATATCCCCAGGGTGACTGCCAACACAGGTTCTTAGATCTGCTTTTCAAAAGGAAAGCAACTCAAAATGGGTTAACAAGCTTACTAAATTTAATCAAACAAACACACATTACCTAGTTCAGGGAAAAAGGTCAGCACCCCGAACTTCAGAGTTACAGAACTTACAGATCAAACAGACAGGCTTCCAAACTGTCCCAACATTACATGCATCAATACCAAATCACAGTTACCAGAGAGGGAAGCATCAACATCTGGGTTTTCAAAGCCGGGGGGCTCTGAATAACGGCTTCCCAGAGTCTCTTCTGGTCAAATCATACAACACTTCTCAAAGTGAGCCCCAAAGCTAAGCTTCTCATCAGGGTTTATATAGTCTTCTCCTGGCTCCTTGACCCACTGCCCAATCACAAAGTATCAAGGTGTGGGCTTTCCTGAAAAACAAGCCTCCCACCACAGGCTCCAGGAGCACTTAAGCTAGGGGCAGGGAAGATCTTTAAATTTGCATTTCCATTACAGGGATTGAACTAAACTTCTGGGGTTTTTTCTGCTTTTTGGAGTGGAAAGGGCAGGGAAATTGGGGTTAAGTGATTTGCCCAAGGTCACACGGCTAGTAAGTGTTAAGCATCTGAAGCCAAATTTGAACTCAGGTCCTCCTGACTTCAGGGCCAGTGCTCTATCCGCTGTGCCACCTAACCACCCCATTGAATTAAACTTCTAAGAGTCAATAAATCTTTTCCCATCTGTGGAACAAAATGATCCTCTCTTTGCTCTAATGATGGACTTTCATACTATCCTTGCCCCATTGTAAGCCATATTTTATGTACTGTGATCTCTGTCAGCAAAGATGCCCAGCCTTTACTTACAACCTGGATGAGGGGTATATGTAACAACAAGGATAAGCTGTGTTACTGTCCAGCCAAGCTTAGGGTTGTAGTGCCACCACAAAAAAAACTGCGATGAATATTTTGGTACTTAAGGGTCCTTTTCCCACTTCTATGATTTTTTTTGGGACACAGCCCTAGAAGTGGTATTGTTGAGTCAAAGGGTATGCACATTTTTATAGCCCTTTGGACATAGTTCTATGGTAACATTATTAAGGCAGCCATATATTAAACATCAGGCAAAATAATAGAGTTATAAATGATTTGTGCCCTAAATTTAAAATCCTTATTCTAGTGAATAGGGAACATCTTATCTAACTAATGTTGAGGCTGCTGTATTAATGAATTGAGGTAGGTGATTTTTTTTTTCCCAGTTTCAGGAACCAGCCAACCAGTGAGAGTATTTGAGAATGTGTTCTGTTGACGAGAATTTATTAACCAAGTGGTTCTGCAGTCTAAGGCCCTTCTTTCCTCTTCATCCAAAGAGAAGACATACATCAAGTACAGAAACCCCATAATAGACTAATATTTCCTAGTTATCGAGTGACTTTTTCTCTATTTCTAGGAAATTTGGGTATAAATTCATTTTTACTTTTTCCTTTGTGATGGGAGGAGATTGGCCTAATAGTGACTATTGTAATTGGCTTTCAGAGAATATGTGTCAGCATGGTACAGAGTGATGAGAGCCAGCCTTGAAGTCAAGCAGCCTTGGGTTCAAGTCTTGCCTCTGACATATACTGGCAGTAAGATCTTCAATATATCACTTAACTTTTCCATGCTCTAGGCTGTTCTCATAAGACTGTAAGTTGCACAGAATGAACCAACTTGCAAGGGAGTTTCTGTACTGGGAGTCCCCTATACCAGTGAAATCACATATAGTCTCTATCTTTGTTCTTTCATAATATATATAAAGCTTTGTAGCAGTATAAGGGGATAAGCATTTTAACAGCTTCTCCTACATGCCAGGCACTGATTATAAAATTTGGAGTTGGGAAGATTTGGGTTCAAATCCCATCCCTGAAACTGTGTGTGAAAATGTACAAGTTCATCTACCTCTCTGAACCTCTGCTTCCTCACCTGTAAAATGGGCTACCTCTCATACTTGCCTCACAGGGGTTTTGTGAGGCATAAGTGAGAAAATATATGTAAACAACTTTGTAAACTTTAAGATACATATAAATATTATTATTTTGTAGCATTGATTTTCAGAGATCTAACTGAAATCCAAATGTCCTTAGAAAGCATTGTATTTTGTTCTTAAAAAGGTCAGATCTTGGCTGACTTACCTACTTCTATTCTATATCCTCTGCCTTCATGTTCTCCTTAAACCCATCTGCCCCTTCCCCAATCACAGACATCTGCCAATACGAAAGTGGCATAGATAAAGATGCCTAAGAGATCCTTGGTCATTATAAAACTCTTCTAGCTAAAACAGTTGGTTAAACTTCTCCTTGAAAGTGCTGTGTCAAAGAGAATTAAACGGTTGAGCCCCATGTCACCATGTATATGTACCAACAATAAGTAACTGAAAAATAGTTTCCATAATGATAATGGACAAAAATACTGTCCCTAAACTCTGCATACTTAGCTTTGTTACTGGGGCTGTCGGCTGACCAGTTCCATTTTATAGTCTAATTCTTGGAAGATCTTGTTGTCCAGTCTTCAAGGCAATATTGAAGAAAATTCTGTGTGTGGCAGGGAGGCATTTCCAACTTCCCAGATCAAATAGAGAAAAGTGCTGATAATTAAGCTCTAAAGCACCAATATTGCCTTCCAAATTGGGTTGTTTTTCTGTAATCCTATGTTATATATATACATAGTAACCAAAAGACTGCTTTGTTTTTAAATCAGCCAGATGGAAAACCACTTAAATGCTCAACTGTTGTTGATCTTGGTAGGAGGGAGAGTTAGGAAACATCTCATTGACCCAAACTCTCCTTCCTCTGCCACATGCCATGGTAGTTACATGGAGTACAAGGGTCCCCTTGATGGAGCTGTGCCTTATGTTGTCATAGATCCAAAGTCTACCAACCAAGGCAGTGTGGGGGAGTCATGGGAGGAATATTTTATAATAATGATGATGTTAGCTACAATTTCTATGGCATTTAATATTTATAAAACACTTTCCTCCCAGTGCCCTGAGGTTCATACTGGAATGGACCTTTAAAGCAATCTTTTCATGTATAACAAGGCCAGCAGCATTGTGGCTTCAGAGAGCCTCAATGGTACAGAACCATTCTTAACTGTTTTCCAAAGCTCAGGAACATTTTAGGGGGTCAGTCTCCTCCTCTGTAAAATGAGGAACCTAGACTAGATGGCTTCGGAGGTCTCTTTCCAGCTTGAAATCTATGATTCTGTCATCCATAAATATTGTTTGATTTCAAGGTTGAGGTGTGGGGGACTGGATTGTGAGGAAAGGAATATACATAAGGAGGAGCTGCCCTCTGATTTCCTCTGTTAGTGACTTTCATTCTACTTCCTTACTTCAAAATGAGGGTAGACATCTAGCATTACCCCCTCACTTATTGTCAGTATCCTTAAAGTGAGGGAGGCAGTAATGATTGGTTAAGGCCAGTGGTACTGGGAAGTGTTCTACTTCCAGTTTTCCTCCTTACAAAAAATTGTTTATTTTAACTTTCTGCTTGAAGTTTTAAGGTTTGTAAATAATTTTATCTGTAGCCTAGTATGTAAATGTAAAATCCAGTACCAAGTCTAGAGTCTGTGCTTTTTATTCATTCTGACAAAATTCTTCACATGCTTTGTTTTTGGAGGGGGGAAGGCAAGGCAATTGGGGTTAAGTGACTTGCTCAAGGTCACTCAGCTAGTAAGTATGTCAAGTGTCTGAGGCCAGATTTGAACTTAGGTCCTCTGACTCGAGGGCCAGTGCTCTATTCACTGAGCCACCTAGTTGTCCCCTTCACATACTTTTGATGAAAGAGGGAGGAGATGAAGAAGAGGGGAAGGAAAGAAGAATGGAAGGATGGACAGAAGGAAGGAAGGGAGGAAGAAAGGGAAAGAAAAGGAAAGAAAGAAAGAAAGGGAGGAAGAAAGAGAGGAAGGGAAAAGGAGGGAAGGATGGAAAGTTGGAGAGACACAGACAGAGGACACAACCTAGATATTATCTTTACAGCATTTTCCTTTCATCACCGGGGGTGTATGAGGTAGAACACTGGAGGTCCTCAGAACTCTTGCAAAATAAACACCAGATTAAGCCATCAAAACAACCAATATTTGGCTATTTCACTATAAGTTCTTTGAGGGCAAGAACCATGTTTATTTCTTCTTTGTGTCCCCAATTTGTAACATATTTGCTTACACCAAATATCCCTTGAATTTGTTTTTTTAAAAACCCCTCCTACCCACCCCCAAATTTTCTCTTATTTGTTCTTATAGCTGCAATTTTCTATCTTTCATGGTATGCTGTGTTTTTAGTTATATCTGTACACATTTTATAAGTTTTTAAAAAGAATTAAAACTACATGAGGACCATATAATGCTCTGCTCTAGTCCTATATAATTTCCCAGGGTCTTTGGACTTTGCTGAGTGGGGTGTCATGATAATTTGGCTTTATATGTTACTTATTTAAATAACAGGAAGCCATATAATAAATTTGTAATTTTTTAATCTTTAAAATAGGTAGCATTTTGTAGACCTCGTGAATAAGGTCAGGCTGTATAATCTTGGTTTATCCCTGCTCTCTAACATTGAAAAGCTTTCATGGAGAAGCAATTGCATGGACATTTGTAGGGATATAAATAAACTACAAAATTAGATCCTATAATTAAACTGACTACTGTACTAGATGGAACATCGTCATTAATCAATACAGATATATTAACAATCTTGACCACCCCTCCCTCCCCCATTCTCTAGAGCAAAATCTACAATTAGGCAAAGAAAAATATTGAAATTGGAAGTTGTGAGACTCAAGATCTACCCCTAATCTTCAGCTCTCCTAAACTGTGACAAGCCGGTGTTACATTCTGCTTTTTTTCACAGTATTATTTTCATTTTATTGTTTTAGCTATTATTTTGCCTCTTTCTCTATTCGAGCTACTTTTTTTTTTTTTGGAGGGCAATTGGGGTTAAGTAACTTGCCCAAGGTCACACAGCTAGATTTTTGTTTGTGCGTTATGTGTCTGAGGCTGTATCCGAACTCAGGACCTTCTGACTCCAGGGCCAACACTCTACTCACTGTGCCACCTCGCCACCCCGAGAGCTACTTAATATAATATGGATCATAGACTCAATATTTCACCCCACCATTTCCTTGTCATGTGTTAAACTCACTATTGTGTGATAACATTTAAAATATACATTTTATTACCTATAGAAATTATGAATTCCTAGTCTATTTCTCCTGACCAGAAAAAAACCTTAATAATCAATGAATCTGACCACTTTTCTCATTTTAAAGATGAAGAAACTGGAGGCCTGGAGGAGCTATGAGTTTCCCAAAACCCTCATCTAGTTACTAGAAGATGTTAGTTAGGTGTTACATCTCTGTTCCTTCTTTTGTAACCGTATACAGACCTTTCATCATTCCTGTGCATCTGCTTTATGTCCATACCTTTGTTCTAGGAATCATAGACTGGCAAATAGCAACAGTCATGACTTCATGACTTTTCCTAGGTCAGTCACTGTTCTGCATTTGTACCTCCATGGATTACAGTATTTGATCATGTTACCACCTTCAATGAGAATGAAGTTGCTTAGATTTAAATATCCAGACTAAGTCATTCTGAACCTTGAGCTCACAAGGTCATATTATTTAGCGTTGGAAGGGTCCATAGAGAACACCTAGTCCAACTCCCTCATTTTATAGTTGAAGAAACTGAGGCTCAGAATGTTTAATTGATTTAACCAAGCTCACACAGGTTATATTTAGTTGTAACTGGGGGAAGGGAAAGGGAATAATCATTTATATAGCACCTACTATATCCTAGGCACCTGTGCTAACCACTTTTTTTTTTTTTTTAACAAATATTACCTCATTTGATCCTTACAGCAACCCTGGGAGGGAAAAACCCTGCAATTTTACAGATGAGAAAACTGAAGAAGATAGAAGTTAAATGATTTGCTCAGTCACATAGCTAGCAAATTTCTGAGATTATATATGGACTTGGGTCAATCCTTGACTCTAAATCTAACATGCTATTCAATGTGCCACCTAGCTGCCTTTGAATACAATGCAGTTTTTTTTCTTTTTTAACATTTAATTTAGAAATTTTGAATTCTCCCTATCTCAGCCCCTCCATACCCATTGAGAAAGAAAACAATATACCTATTATACATATGAACTCATACAAAACATATTTCCATATTAGGCATGTTGAAAAAAACCAAGCAAAATAAAGTGGAAAAAAATCTATTTCAATCCAAATGTAATATTCTTTCCATTACCCATTTTGATTATCTTCTTACTATGGTTTCATTTACTATCTTTTGGGTCGCTCGATTGAAATTAAAACTAATGAAGAAATAATTGTATTGTAACGATCTATATGTGAATGCCTATTATTTTATGGTACAGGGGTGATGACAAGATAATGATTTTGATACTTTTAACTGGGCTATTTCGTTAAGAAAATAGAGCAGAGAAGTGAAGAATCCAGGGACCATGGATTCAGGCAGGTGCCGTCTAGCTCAGATACACATGTTCCAGGCCATTTAAATAATGAAAATCTTTGAAGTAAAGATACATATTACATCTTGGCATTTTTCACTTGGTAACATTATTCCACTCAAGCTGTAAAATAGATTTCAAGATGTAATTTTTTTTCCACTAGTGGTTAATGAGATTTTCACTGTCACCACTGGGCAAATTCATAAAATTACTGTAAATAAAATATTTATTGTCTAGATTCTGCTGGGAGCTATGTTACCATTAAATAATAAAGCCCCTAGGACATGTACAGAAGCAGGAAAATTCCAGAATATCTCAGAAAGAGCTAACTTAGGGTCTCTTTTACAATGGTTTGATTCTTGGGCAACATAGTATAGCTAGAATGGAAATAAACTGAGAGAAAACTTCTACTGTCAGTTGAGAGGAAGGAGTCATAGAATTTTCAACTTCTGTCATCTCTTTGGCTAATGTGGTTTTAATAAGCATCATCAGCCAATTTAGGTGAATTTAATTTAAAGGTTGGCTTTTTTAAATAAGACAATATTATAAAAAATATTTCTTCTTTAGTGAAGTCTCTGGAGCAAAAAGGAAAAAAAGTCTAGTTTGGAAATAATTATCAGTTAAACCAGAGCAGACCTGCCCTGAGCCAAAAGGGGGGGAAAAAAACCCCAAAAACATTGTATGCATAAACCATCTGTTAATCTGTCTAGATTTAACTAATCTGTCTAAGTTTAAATTTAAAGTAGAATTTAATAAGATGCATAGCATTGTTCACTTATTTAAGATTCAAAGAATGTAATGGGAGTAAGAAGCTGTGTGACCTTAGAGAAGACACTTGACCTTGCTGAAGTTCTCTTTCTTTATCTTTAAAATGAAGGGGCTGGGCTAAGTGATCACTATTTGGTACCTATTGTGAGAATGGCAAAGGTGTAATGCTAGCTTTTGAGGAAAAAAATTAGAAACAGTCTTTGCTCTCAAGGAGCTTTTAACTACTGGGAGTGGGGGTGGGGAAGAGAAAATACAACAGGTACACAAAGTACCTGTAAGCCTAGGTTATCCAAGATTCAAGAGAAGACAGCCACCTGGAAGCAGGGTGAGGATCAGCAGAAGTTGTATATAAGCTGAGATGTTAAGGATGGGTCTTCTAAAATATAGAATTGAGGAGAAAATTCTTTCCAGGTATGAAAGATAAATTGTTCAAATTCTCAGAAGCAAGAGATGGAACATTGAATCGGGAAAATAGTTATAAATTCAGTTTAACTGAAATATAGAATGTTTGAAAGAGAATAATGTGAAATAAGCCTGGAAAGTTAAGAGTTAAATTGCAGACAGATTGTGGAGGTCTTTAAATACTGTGCAAAAGAGTTTTAATCCTAGAGGAAAGAGGGGACCAGTGAAAATTTTTGGAATCAAGAGTGGCCTGGTTAGATATGTGCCTTAAGGAGAGTATTTTGTGAGTATTTGGAGATTTGATTGGAATAGAGATTGTAGTATGAACATAGGTGACTTGGAAGATGATGATGCTATGCTTTACAAGTCTGGTTCTTCATTGATTGATGTTTTCTAAGATTTCTAACCATATGGCAATCCCTGGAGAAAATTTTTCACTGTTGTTGTTAAGTTGGAGTTTTGTGTCTGATAGTATTCTTCAGTTCATAAAACCAAGTACAATTTCCCAGTTTTGCAAAAGGAAATACACGTAGGAACTGAGTATTTGTTATGTTTTGGTGTTTGTGGAAAAAAAATTGGCTTTTGAGGGAGGCAGAGCCAAGATGAACTTTGCCAACATTCCCCTCTAAACTTTTTAAAATAACAGTTAACATCAAATTTTGGAGCAGCAAAGGGAGGTCAGAGGGAGACATTTATCCAGCCCAAGACAATTTAGGACATCTGTAGGAGAGGTCTGTAACACCATGTTGGGTACAGACCCTGAGTGCAGCTGGAATTTCAGAGGTGAGACTTGGAGGCCATTGTGACAGCAGCAGCTTCATGAACTCTCAGCCTAGAGTTGAGAAAGGGGTCAGAGAACTGGTCAGAAAGAATTTGCAGGGGACCCTTTGCTAGCACTGGGTGTAGCTGGCACTGATTGGCAACTCTATTGCCCATAAGTAGTTCTAAAGGTTGCAGTTCCAGGACATAGAGGAACACTTGTCACAAGGGATCAGGGTCCCTGATCACAGTTCCATGGCCAAGAAGAACACTGGTACTTATGGCTGCAGGAAAGCAGTGGTCATTTTTGGGTAAAGACAGATCAGGAGAATAGTAACCACACCTCTCCCAAGATCATACCACCTTGGAAACACAGAAAACTGGCAGATTCCCACAGCTAACTTTGAAAACAGCGGCACAAAACATCCTGAAGCTTGGCATAGTGCCTCCCCACACCCAGGCAAGAAGCACCCAACTTTTACACAAAGTTTAAAGTGAAGAAATAGACTGGAAAAATGAGGAAATATAAAAAAAAAACTTGTCCATAAAAAGCTACTAAGGTGGCAGAAAAGACCAAAACATAAACTTGGAAGAAGACAGTAAGAGAAAACAGCTTCAAGTAAAACCTCAAAGAAAAATGTTAATTGAACCCTAGGTCAGCAAGAATTCCTGGAAGAGTTAAAGAAAGAGATAAGAATGGTAGAGGAAAAATTGGGAAAAGAAAAGAGCAATGCAAGAAAATTATGAAAAGATAACTAACAGCTTGGTAAAAAGAGGCACCAAAAGTACTGAAGAAAACAACACTTTTTTTAAAAAAATGACCTAGATTGGCTAGGTGGCACATTGAGCAGAGCACCAGTCAGGAGGACCTAAGTTCAAATCTGGCCTCAGACACTTAACATTTCCTAGCCAGGTGACCTTGGGCAAGTCACTTAACCTCAATTGCCCTGCCTTCCCCGCTCCAAAAAAATTGGCGTAATGGCAAAAGAGGCACAAAAATGTACTGGAGGTGAACTTTTTTCTTTTTCTTTTTTTGCTTTTTTTTGGAGGGCAATTGGGGTTGACTGACATGCCCACTGTCACTTGGCTAGTTTTTGTGTTAAGTGTCTGAGGCAGGACTTGAACTCGGGTCCTCTTGACTCCAGGGCCGGCACTTTACTCACTGCACCACCTAGCCGCCCCGAGTAGAACTTTTTCAAAAACAAAATTGGCCAAAGGGAAAAAGGGGTACAAAGCTTACTGAAAAGAGCATAATTCCTTAAAAATTAGAACTGAGGGGCGGCTAGGTGGCGCAATGAATAGAGCGCCGCCCTGGAGTCAGAAGGACCTGAGTTTGGATCCGGCCTCAGACACTTAATCCACACAAACAAAAACCTAGCCTTGTAACCTTGGGCAAGTTACTTAACCCCAATTGCTTTTAAAAAAAAAATTAGAACTGGCTAACTGGATGCTAATGACTTCATGAAATAATAAATAAAAACAATAAAACAAAGTCAAGAATTTTTTAAAAAAAGAAAATTTGAAATATCTCATTGGGGAAAAACATGACCTAGAAGATAGATCAAGGAGAGATAATTTTAAAACTATTGGACCACCTGAAAGCCAAGAATAATAAAAGAGCCTAAAGATCATATTTGAAGAAATTTTAAAGGAAAAAGAAACTATCTCAGTATCTTAGATGCAGAGGATAAAACAGAAATTGAAAGAATCCATGTTGCTAAGAAAACTCCAAATTGGGGTCACAGAGAGTCAGACATGACTGAAAAATTATTGAAAAACAAAGTATATGAAGAGATAATTTTCAGAAGAAATCACAGTTATCTATAGTCATATGAAAATATGCTCTAAATCACTACAGACTAGAGAAAGGCAAATTAAAACAAACAACTTTTAGGTACTACCTCACACTTATAAAAAATGATAAATACTGGAGGGGAAGAGGAAAAATAAGTATATTAATGAATTGTTGGTGGAGTAGTGAACTGGTTCAACTATTCTGGAGAGAAATCTGGAACCATGCCCAAAAATCTATAAAACTTCACATACCTTTTTATCCAGCAATACCACTACTAGGTCTGTTCCCCCAAATAGATCAAAGAAAAAGGAAATGGACATATATGCACAAAAATATTTGTAGTAGCTCTTTTTCTGTTGGCAAAGAATTGGAAATTGAGGGAATGCTCATCAGTTAGGGAATGACTAAACAAGTTGAGGGATATGTTTGTGATGAAGTACTACTGTGCTATAAGAAATGATAAGGGAGTTGGATTCAGAAAACCATGGCAAGATTTGCATAAACCGATGTAAATTGAAGTGAGAAAGAACAGATCATTGCGTACAGTAACAGCAATGTTGTAATGATGATCAACTATGAAAGACTTGGCTACTCTGATTAATTCAGAGATCCAAGATAATTGCAAAGGACTTCTGGTGAAAAAATGCTGTTTACCTCCAGAGAAAGAGAGAGAAAACTAATGAACTCTGAGTAAAATTGAAGTATAATTTTTTTCACTTTTTTGCTTTGTTTTGTGATATGCCTAATATGCAAATCTGTTTTGCATGATTTCACATGTATAATTGATATGATATTTTTGGCCTTCTCAGTGGGTTTGGGAGGGCTATGAGGGAGGGAGAGAATTTGCAATATATGATTCAAAAAGAAAAGAATGCTAAAAATAAATAAATAATAAATTATTTCATTAATCATTTGACTTTTGAATATTAAAGTATTTCTTAATACAAGTTATTTTTAAACAAAGATAATCTCAATTATAGATGATAACACATTTAGCCAATGTCTATATTTCTGTCTGTCACTGACATCTTTCTAATCTGATAAATTAGTAAGAACTATTATGCCAAAGAAGTTAGTAGCACAGTAGATAGAGTGCCAGACCTGAAATCAGAAAGACTCTCATTTTCCTGAGTTCAAATCTGGCTTCAGATACTTACTAGCAATGTGACCTTGGGCAGGGCAAGACCTTGTTTGCCTTAGTTCCTGATCTGTAAAATGAGCAGAAGTAAATAGCAAGCCACTCCAGTATCTTTGCCAAGAAAACACCAAATGGGATCGTGAAGAGTCAGACACGACTGAAATGACTGAACAACAACATTATTATGGCAGCAGGATATAATGTTGCTTCTAGATCTCGAAATAGCTTTAGTCTCAGAATTTCCAGACTGACATAGTTTCATGTAGGGAGGTATAGACCTTAAATAAAGGCACCATCAACTAACTTTCTTCACCCAGAGATGTCGATTCTGTTGTCAGGTCAGAGTTTTACTGTTTTTTGGGAAAAGCGTTTTTAAGATTTACAAAGCCAGGGTTGAACCACAGTAATCATAAAATAAGACATAAAGATAAAAGTAGTATAAAGTTAAGAGAGTGCAAGAAATAGATAATATTTTAATTACTATAACAGAATTTATCAGACCAGTATATCAAAATCTCATACTTTTAGCTCAAGTTTTTAAAAACTACATCATCTAATCTTAGTTCTGTCCCTCAATAGATGCAAACAAATAGGAGATCTGGCTTCCTGCTGCCTCTCTTGGAAGATCTTTCCTCACTGTACTCATGGTAGTTCCTGGGATACACTCAGTCTTCAGATATTAATTCTAACTTCCACGAATGTGCAATTTGGCTCTAATGTTGGACATTGGCTATTTGAGATCTCGGTTTTTCCATTTATTCTCATCCAAACTAAACTAACTTAAATGTGTTTGACATGGAAGAGTTTAAACTGACTTTCCATCTTCTGCTTATTGCATATGCTTATTCCAGGTGCTGTCTATAGTTTTGGGCAATGAAGGAGACAAAATGACCTTGTGGTCAGAGCAACCCGATACCAAATGATTCTGAGAAATGTGTAGCCAGATGTTTAGCTCTGTGATTGTTTCAGCAAGATGCTTGCCACCGCAATTCAGGGAAGACTGAGTAACTATTGAAAAATCCCATGATTTTTCTTTTTAACAGAAAGTCCACAGACTTCTGAAAAATTATAAATAAAAATAATAGGACTACTGAGCCTATTTTCTAAGAAGCATAGTCTTTCAGAAAGAGCATTTGGCTCAAAAACAGGGAAGTTGAGGTTCTAATGCCGTATCTATTATTGCCTAGTTATCTAGAGGAGGGAAAGTCATGGAACCACTCTGTTTCTCAATTTTTTCTAAAAAAAACCAGGTCCAGTAGTCATTTCCTAACCAGGCTCCTCTCTTCCCCTTCTCCTGTCTTTATTTGTTTATATTATTTCATCTATATAGAATACTCACCCAGCTCTTCTCATAATATTCTTATCCTTCAAGGCTCAGAGCAGATGTCACCATCTCCATGAAGTGTGAAGACCCTCCACACAACTGAAAGAAATGTCCTTTTCTTCTGTATTCTCATAGCACATTATCTTTTTCACAGTCTAATCTGTATCACATTTATTTCCATCCATATCTTTTTTCCTCTACTGAGTTTAAAGATTTTTGAGGGTCAGTGTCATATTTATCTCTGCATATGTCCTATTGTGCTTTGCTATAGGTATTCAATTAACATTTCTTAACTGAAAGAATGAACAAAATTGGGGCAGCTAGTTGGCATAGTGAATAGAGCACCAGCTCTGAAGTCAAGGAGGACCTGAGTTCAAATCCAGCCTCAGACACTTAACATTTACTAGCGGTGTGACCTTGGGCAAGTCACTTAACCCCAATTGCCCTACCTTCCCTCCTCAAAAAAAAAGAATGAACAAAATGGGGATAACAACAGTCCTACTACTACATACGTTTATTGTGGGAAAGCATTCTTGAAAATTCAAACTATTATGTTGATGTCCAATCATTTTTCAGTTGTGTCTGACTCTTCATGATCCCATTTGGGGTTTTCTCAGAAACACTTGGTTAGAAGATATTTGAGGCCACATTTGAACTCACAAAGATGAGTCTTCCTGCCTCCAGGCTCGGCATTCTCTCCATTGTGCCACTTAACTGCCCCAATACCATTAAACAAATGGTTATTAACTACGTATTTGCATTAGCTTCTTTCTCATTTGAGGGAGTGAAAATCAAGCTCGTTATTGTAACTGATTATATGATCATCATAATCCCCATGTCTACCATTGGCCAATTTTTGAATTTCAGTGATGCATATACAGCTATCTAAACTTGAACAAGCCAGGAAATGCCAAAGTAAAGCCCAACAAAAACAAAATGAAACCTGACTCCTGCTTATGAAAGGTTTCTCAGAGGTCTAAATCCATGAATGATTTCATTGGCCCCTTTGGATTATCTCCATTCCCCAAATTTGATATTTGAAACCTAGATCATGAGAGACACAGTCTTCATGAAAAATCTCTAGTCACCCCTACTATTAAGCAGTTATTGATGAATTAAAACAAGGGTTGTTTTTTTTCTTAATGTATAATATATACACATGTATACATATATGTGTGAGTTTATTTTGGCATGAGTGCCATTTTGTTAGTTATGGTCCACCCTCAAGGAAATTGTCAATTTATCTGTAATTTTCAGTCTTAGACAGTTTTCTGGTTTATGGAGCAATTAAGTGACTTATCCATGGCCACATACATGGTGTAATGGTATGTTTTAGAGACAGGAACTGAACCCAGGTTTTCTTAACTCCAAGGCCAACCTTGCTATTCATTAGACCTAGCTGCCCCTCACATAAATGTGAGACTTAAACACTGCTATATGCATAAAATATGTGCACTTACTAAATTAAAGCAATTTAAGTGTTCTTTTTTAGCTCACTTAGAAGCACTTAGGTCATTTCTGTGAACTAATAACATGCCAAATAACACTTAAAAAAAAAAAACCCAAGCTGATTTAGAATGAATCAAGAGCCCATTAAGTCTTACTTAATTAGAAATAGTTTTTTTTTTACTGTTCATTTCCATATTTTCATAAAAATTTTGCAGATGCTCGGAGCTTAAGCTCTTTATTCTAGTAATTTTTCCATAGCATTTTTATTTAATACTAAATATTTTAAAAGGCATTGTAACTGGTTTCTGTCAGTTATAACAATAGATAATGGGATAAAATTATAGCTACAAAGTTGTAAAGCACCTTAAACATTATTTTGCCCAACTCCTTCATTGTATAGATGAGGAAATTAAGGCTTAGTAAAGTTAAGTAACCTGCCCAAGGTTACACAGAGAGTAAATGGTAATTGTAAACATATGTATATATACATATATAAGTACACATGCATATGTGCATAAATATGGTATATAGTTTTTGTTTGATACCTAAATCCACTTTCCATATTTGTTTATCTAAAATACAAAAATTCTAAAATCCTTTATTATGTTGCTGTGTTCCAGGTCATTCTTTTCACCAAAGATTTAATGCTCCCCTAAAATGGTTTTAATAATTCTTATGTAATATTCAGGAGTGGGAAGAACTCAACCAGAATTTAATGGAATTTTCAATTATAATAAAAATCTGGCTCAATATTCCTAATAGTGAAACTTTTAAAGTACCTTATGTTTCTTTGATAGTTTTTCTTTGAAAAGAAAAATATTAATTTTCCAGAATAAAATCTAGATCTACATCTTCTTTAAAAAGGCCTTGCAGGGGGGCGGCGGCTAGGTGGCGCAGTGAGTAGAGCGCTGGCCCTGGAGTCAGAAGGACCTGAGTTCAGATCCGGCCTCAGACACTTAACCCACACAAACCAAAAAAACCTAACCGTGTGACCCTGGGCAAGTTACTTAACCCCAATTGCCCTAAAAGGGGCGGCTAGGTGACGCAGTGAGTAAGAGCGCTGGCCTTGGAGTTGGGATGACCCGAGATCGAATCTGGCCTCAGAAAATGAGCATCCACACATAAATAATGACTAGCCGTGTAACCTTGAGCAAGTTACTTAACCCCAATTGCTTAAAAAAAAAAAAGGCTTGGGAAGCTTTTAAAAATATCTTCTATAGTTCTACATTGTATGTATCATTAACCATAATCTATTTTTAATGAATTTATTTTCTGTGATAACTAATAAGGTCAGGCTACTTGGAACAGCTATGAATATTTATTATCATGACAATATTAAATAACTAATATTTTACCATTCTAAGAAGAATGTTACTGGTTTTTTTTCCCCAAAGAATATAGTCCTGGACATTAGGAAACGGGGTTTCTAGTCTGTACCATACTCTAAGTGGTATGTAATAATAGTTACATTTAACATTTCTGATCCTAAGTTTTCTTACCAGTAAAATGGTGATTTCTCAGGTAAACTTTAATTTTCCATGAGCTTCTGTTAAGTGTGGTGTCCTTAGTTTGAAAGGAAATGTCATTACTTCATTTATATTTTGATCTCTTTGCCAGGAAGTATGCCAGTTGTCTAAATGAAGGCCATTGGCCACAGGTAGAAATGGAACTGAGAGAGTATATAAATGATTCATTGCAGCACATCACTAGTACTAGGGGAAAAAAACCCTTAAAGAATATGTGACATTGTTTCTAATTTATCCTGTATTTGGCTTGTTTCTACATAATTGTTTGTATTTTGTCTCCCTCAGTATATTTGGAGCTCCATGAGAGTAGGGACTGTCTTTTGTCTTTCTTTGAATTTCCAGAACTTAGCACACTGTTGAACATAGTAGGTGCTTAATAAATGTATATTGACATACTTTTGGCAGTGGAGCAGTAATACCATCTCTGTATACAAGTATCAGAAGCTTTTTATATTGAAAATTTTTATGATCTCAAAAGAGCAATTTCAGAGTGCTAACAAGCATATGAAAGATTATTCCAAATAACTAATATTGAGAAAGACAAATCCAAGCAATTCTGAGGTTTTATCTCACATCCAGCAAATGAGCAAATGAGAAAATATGGAAATAGTCAATATTGGAGGAGTTGTGGACAGAAAAAGAAAGGCTATTGGTGAACTGCGAAATGGTCAAATACATCGGAAAAATAAGTTAGAAGTATGAGGGGTAGCTAAACTGTCCATAGCTTAGTCATACCCCAAGAAGTCAGTGGTAAAAAGAAAGAACCCAGACACACTCAGATATTTTAACAGACTTTTTGAGGTAGTAAAAACTGAAAATGTTATAAAGCATTTTGATTGAAGAGTAACTAAAAACTGTTGTATGTAAATTTAATGGATTGTTACTTTGCTATGAGGAATGATGAATGACTAATACAGAGAAGAATGGGAAGACTTATATAAACTGATAGGATATGAATTAAAGAGAACCAAGAAAACGATATACAAAATTAAGCACAATAATGTAAAGGGAAAGAACAACATTGGAACAATAACAATGGAACTTGGGTACTATGTAATTTGAATGCCTGACTTGGTCTTGGAAAATATATAAAGAAATCAATCTCACCTTCTTTGCAAAGGTGGGAGACATTGGTGTGCAACATTGAATATATTGTCAGACATGGCTGATGTGTTAGTTTCACTGAATTACTTTTTTTTTTATCTCTCTTACTCTATCACAGGAAATGACTCTGGTAGATGATAAGAAAGGGATGTATTTGGAAGTGAAGATGATATAAAAAAGATAGAAATAAAAAAGCATGATGACGTTATTTGATTATGAGTCTGTTTTAATTCAACAAACATATGTAAATGCATCCTATATACATGATAGCCATGAGTCCTTGGTGATGCAGACAAAAATGAAACAATCCCGTTAGTATATCAAACCATTCTGCTTGCCACAGTATTAAAACCTATCAGTTTTTTAAGCTCTTGTATTAAATTCTTCAAAAACAGTAACCAAGATAAACAGAGACTATTTCCATAGATTTTCTCAAAGGTAAAGGAAATTAGATTCTGTGATATTGAATGATGAAGAAAATGAAGAGTGTATCAGATCTTTGAATTTGGCAGTATTATCAGTATAACTAATGTTTTCAGATTCCAATATGACAGCTGAACGATTCAAACCCCAGTTTCAGCTTGGTTCACTTCCTACAATTTTATAGATCTTTCTAATGGAAGCATTCAGAATAAGCCAATGTCACAGTGACACAGGTTATTAATCTCATCTATAAAAGGGCTGATGGTCAAGAATCTTTGTGCTTTCGTTTTTTTTAATTGGGCTATTACTCAAGAGTAATTCCTTAGAGCATTTATGGTGCATATTTGTAAATGATTAAAGTATGTTTATTCCTAAAGCCTCTGGAAGTCTGTATTATTCACTCCTACAGTATAAAACAAACAGTATTTCTCCTTTTTTTTCCAAATAAGTCAGAGGACTGTATATGATGCTAGAAAATGTATATACTAATACACACATATAAATCAATAGCAGGCATGCCTTCCCAAATAATGTGATCATCCCTTTCAAATGTGATTAAATTAAATACTATATTAAAAAATGTCAGCACTTTAAAAAAACAAGGTTAGGACTAATAGAAATGTTAAGGTGATCAGCACTTATAATAAGCATATGCCGATGGAACCCAATAAGATGGTACTTGTGAGACTCCTGAGTTTTGGAACCCAATAAGATGGTACTTGTGAGACATTCCTGAGTTTTGAGAACTTGGCTTTAATAGGTTATAAAAACAGTGAGAGGGCAGACTCATTCCTATTTTTTCAAGAATTCATTTATCCTTACCGTTCTTAAGCAGAGCCAACTATTCTAATGGCTTTAAATGGTCCTAAACATGGTTCTGAGTATGGAAATCATAAAGAAAAAAGTGAAAAGTGCTGAACTGGGAGCCAAGAGATATAGGTTCTAGGACAAAATCTGCTACTCATTCCCTGTCTGTTATGTATATATAATTTTTAGAGGAGAGAAGGCAAGGCTTAAGTGGGTTAAGTGGGGTTGAGTGACTTGCCCAAGGTCACATAGCTAGTAAATGTGTCAAGTGTCTGAATCTGGATTTGAACTCAGGTCCTCCTGACTCTAGGACCAGTGCTCTACTCCCTAGCTGCCCCTCCTGAGAGATTTCCTGAAAACCTTGCTCTGCTCTCATAATCTTCAAGATCTAGAGTTACCTTTGCCAAATAGAATAAGTGAAGTAAGACTTTAGTTCAGGGACTGGGTCCCACTGAATGATGGAGTCTGTGTATAGAAAGGATAGTTCCATTCCCTGGACTATTCTTTGCAAAAGGCCAGGTCCAGGGATGGTTGGAAGAGGTAAATAAATGTTATTTTTAAAGGATTAGTTAAAAACAAGCCTACTCAATTTATTCCTGATACATTTGTCCAATGAATACATGTCCTAATCAAAGATTTTAGATTAAGTACAAAAAGCCTTGAGTCATTGGATGAACTATGGTGATGTTGCATGGGAAGTCTGCACTGACTGGATGATGGACAAAGTGATGCCTTTTGGGACTTATATAAAACCAGAGATCCAGTTCAGAAACCAGGATATTTTTGCAAATGGGGAGAAGAGAGCTTTCTAGATAAACCCCTGAAAAAGAATCATTTAGCAGGAAAGAATAGCCCCAGGATGATTATAATTGATACCAACTAGTAGTCATGGCAAGAACCATACTTGTGAGCATTAGAAAAACAGCCTCTGTGCCCTCAGGACTACCCCTAAAATCCTGAGGGGGTAGGTAGATATCATCTGGAGGACAGACTCCTTCAGGAGAGTGGAGATCAGAATAGTAGCTTTTAGAGCATGTGCTATATGTTAATTTGTGGAAAATGTAACTTAACCAACATTTATGAAGCAAGGTACAAGTCAGTGTTAAGTACTGAGAATACAAGACAAAAGCCTAACATATGCTCCCCTCGAGTAGCTCTTTCTAACCACAGTCCTGAGAACTTGGTATTGACTAGGAAAATTTTAGAATAGATTATTAAAGAGTTTGTAAGTACTTAGAAAGGATTGTGACCCTGCAACACAAGAGACCTTAGATAAAAAGAGGAATGTGAAAACTGTTCTTTAATGGTGTGTAAGCTTTTATGTAGTGGACTTGGGTTTGGGTTTTTATACAGTAGAAGACTTGGGTTTGAAGCTGGACTCTTATTGAATACTGGGAAGTCTTGGACAAGTCACTTAAATTTTCTAGGCTTTGGTTCCTTTACTGATCTGTTAAATATGGTTATTTGACTAGATGCCCCCTGAGGTACTCTCTCATTTCTGTGGTTTAGATAAAAGCAATACCTTGGGTTCTAACATTCCACCAGGATGCTCCAAATGAACTACTCTCAGTGATCTGCCATATGTCACCTTGTTATTCTAATTTTAATTGTAAAAATGAAAGTATTAATTAGCTGATATCTAAGGTTTCTTCCAGTCTCAATCTCATGATTTAGGTGGTGATTTTTATGAGGTGGGAATTGGCTAAGTGGGACAAGATACATAGAGAAATAGAAGAGAGTACCTAATTGCCCTTGATAAATTCAAGGCATTAGATTCAGATGAGCTGCATAGCTGCTCTGGGCTTGGAGTGTGGAAGAGCTGAGTTCAAATGCAACCTCTGACACTTACTAGGTGTATGGTTCTGGGCAAGTCACTTAACTTCTGTTTGCTTCCACATCCTCAACTTTAAAATGAGGTTAATGACAGCACTTACCTTGACCAAGTTTGTTACAAGTTTCAAATGAGCTAATATTTGTAAAAACAACTAACGGAGTTATGGCTTATAGTAGGTGTTATGTAAGTATTTATTCCCTTCCCTTGAGCCTATATACTAAAGTATTTCTAGAAAAGGTAAATGGAGGGGTGGCTAGGTGGCACAGTGAATAGAGCACCAGCCCTGGAGTCAGGAGGACCTGAGTTCAAATTTGGCCTCAGACACTTAACACTTACTAACTGTGACCTTGGGCGAGTCACTTAACCCCAATTGCCCTGCCTTCTCCCCTGCAAAAAAAAAAGGTAGATGGAACTATTGATCCCAATCACTGATCTTTGTAAATTTGTGGTTAATGGGACTGGAGAAGGATCAGTGTTGTTCTGATTTTCTAAAAAGTTGAAGGAGTAAGTGAAGGATCTGAAGAGACTAAGAAAAGTCAAGTAATTTGTCCTATCTCCTTCTAATTATATTCTGTCTTATTTAACTCTGTTTTCCCCATTGTAATTCTTCTTTTTCTTTTCTTTTTATTGGAGGAGAGCAAGAGAGTTGGGTCCTGTGGCTTCATTTTTGTAGGGAGCTCCTTTTGAGGAAACTCTTTAAACCCTTGCTGATCAAGAATAATTGCTAGTAATAATAGCTAGGATTTACATAGCACATTAAGGTTTTCAAAGAGATATGTGTTACCTCACTTTACCCTCACAACAACCCTGTAAGGTAGGTGCTATTCTTATTCCTATTTTACAGATGAAGAAACTCAGGCACAGAAAGGTTAAGTGACTGGCCCAGAGTCACACAGCTAGTATAAGGCAGGATTTGAACTCCCGTCTTCCTCATCAGCAAATATTCTGCAACTTAGCTTGTTTTTAAAGAGCTGCTCAGGACACTCAGATGCTAAATCATCATGCAAGGTCACCTAAGTTGGTTTGTGTCAGAGACAGGGCTTGAACTGTTTTTCCTGACTCATTTTCAGCCCTATTCACTGTCTCTGACATTGTCCATAAGAGGTGCTTTAATAAATGTTTGTTCAGTGAATGAGTCATTAAATTCTTAATTGTATTCTTTATAGTCATAGAACCAGGAAAGAACCAATACACCCTTTCCAGAAGAAAATATGAATTATGAAGCCTTATAATCCCAATGCCTTTTCTTCTTTGGAAACACGGGGTTACAGGGTTAAGGAATAAGGCCTCTGAAGCAGCCATGGTGACCTTGAAGAAAGGAGAGGGAGGCCTTAGTGAATTCCTTACAGAAGAGAAGTAGGTCAGAGAGATTATAGACATGCATATTGTCATTACTGAACTTTCCCAAGGTCTGGCCAGAATACCTGTGCTGGCTGTCTCTGCAGCTTCCCATATACAAGGCAAGCAGACTTCCCTAGATACAGCCACAGCTTGAAAGGAAACAGAAAAAAAAAAAGACAATAGTCTGGACATCTCCAGCTAAGAAAAGCTTCCTTTCAATTCATCTCAACAAACACTGATCATGTTCCTGCTTTGTGTGCTCAGTCCTGGGGAGTTTGTTTTTCCTTTAAGAGAGGGAGGAAAAAGAGGGAGTAAGCTCTTATGTAGCATTTACTATTTGCTCTAAGTGCTTTACAA
Organism: Gymnobelideus leadbeateri; assembly: GCA_011680675.1. Taxonomy (NCBI): domain Eukaryota; kingdom Metazoa; phylum Chordata; class Mammalia; order Diprotodontia; family Petauridae; genus Gymnobelideus; species Gymnobelideus leadbeateri. The sequence continues at coordinate 118,809 of WOXC01010899.1, forward strand.
AGTGCTTGATCCTCATAACTATCTTTTGAAGTAGGTAGGCACAGGGACTGTTAGCATCCCCATTTTACAGTTGAGGAAACTGAGGCAAACAACGTTTAAGTGACTTGCCCAGAGTCACACAGCTAGTTGGTGTCTGAGACCAGATTTGAACTCAGGGTCTTCCTGACTCCAGGGCCAGCACTCTATCTGTTATCTCCCATCCTCTAACTGCTGATAATTGCTAGCTTCAAGGACTTGCATTCTAGGGGATCAAATGTTTACGTTCATACATAGAGAAAGTAAATATGCCATAATTTGCTGAAAGGGAGGGGCTTAAGGAAGGACTGGGATGTCAGGGACTTTTGTGACCATAATGGCTTGTTGGCAAAGGAGACGCCTTTTTACTTTCTAACAATCGCACTACATGTTTAACTTGTCCCTAAATTAAACATGTAGCATTTAATTAATTTATTATTATTTAATTAATTATTCAGGGACTCTGAACTAATAATAGTATGAATTTTTTAAAAGGCAGCCAGGAGGCTTAGTGGATAGAGTACTGGGCTTAGAGTCAGGAAAACCAGAGTTCAAATACTGCCTCAGATACTTTCTAGTTAGTTGTGTGACCCTGGGCAAGTCTCTTAACCTGTTTGCCTGTTTCCTCATCCATAAAGTGGAGATAATAATTGCACCTGCCTTCCAGAACTGTTATGACAGTCAAATGAGATGATGATGACCAAGTATTTAGCATATTCCCTGGCACATGGGAAATGCTATATACACATGTATGCAATATATATGTTATATATAATAAGTGTTAGCCATTATTATTGGGGATTATTTTAAGATTCCAATCAGATTAATAATATTCTATTAAAAAAACAAACCAGGGCAGCTAAGTGGCACAGTGAACAGAGCACCAGCCCTGGAGTCAGGAGAACTGAATTCAAATGCAGCCTCAGACACTTGACACACTTACTAGCTGTGTGACCTTGGGCAACTCACCAAACCCCAATTGCCTTGCCTTCCCCCTGCCAACCCCCTCCCCCACACACAACCCAGAAATACCTACATCATCTTCAAGGATGGGAAAGTTCTTGAAACACCTGTTCCATTTTTTATAGCCTTACACTGATATGAAATATGCCTCCCTGTAACATCCATCCCTTGATTCTACTTCTGGTCCCTGGGGCCAAATAGAATATCATTTCCATGTAACAACCCTTTTAATATTTGAAAACCTTTACCATGTTCTTTCTAAATCTTCTCTTTTTTTAACTAATGCTCATGCTATGGCATGTCATAATTTTCTTCCTCCCTCCCCTTCTCTGGAGAGGTTCCAGTTTGTCAATACCCTTCCCCAAAGGATGCCTGAGCACAAAATGCGAAATTCCAGACAGGCCCTGATGCACCTTAATGTCTCAGACCTTCTATTTCCACACCTATTAATCACTGAAGATGTTTTATTAGAAGATAGAATTCTTGCTTCATATGGGAGTTGGAATTGATAGATGGAATTTTTATTTCCTGTCCTAGGAGGTTATCTAGATATCTCTCATTTTTTTAACCTAATAAGAATTTTGTTAACCTGTTTAGAATTTTAAAGTAACAAGATTGTTCCTTGTAAAAATTCATATTGTTTTTAAAAGACCATTCCCTGCTATTATCCTGAGTAGATGAACCATTGTTATAATGAACTGCAGATTTTACTACCATTATACACACACTGAAATTACATTTAAAACATTTGTATGTGAATTTCATTTACTGTAACAGAATTGGTGAAAAGTCTAAAATGGAGATTATAATCACTACTTATTTTTGCATGCAGTAAATTGTATTTGGCATTGTATTTGTAAAATCCAGAGTAGTTCTTTTATGCACAGATTTAAAGGAAATTGTGTTGTTGTTATAGAGAAAACATTCTGTATCAAAATGATGTTTCTTAAATTTTCATTTGTTTTTTTCTTTGGCGGTCTTTCTAAAACCACATTCTAGCCCAATCCAGCTGCTCCACTTAAACATTATTGGCCAGATTCTCACCCAATAGAGCACTCTGAAGGAAAGTTCTAATATTTACAGTGACAGTTATGATCTCAGTAGCAAACAGTTACACTGGAAAATAGTCAGCAGCCACACAACTCTAAGATGATAAATTCCATATGGTCTTTGAGATGCCCGGGACATAGTACTCCAGCAATGCTAAATTTAAAATGAAAGGTATAGTACCTTCCATAGAAATGAACCTAAGATCACCCAATTGCTGTGAATTTTATTCTTCATTGCAACATCATTCAATTCTTTTAAAGCAAGAGCATCATTTATACTTAGAGCATGCAGACCCCTCCATATGAAAAAGAATCAACCTTTAAACAAATGTTTATTAAGCACTTACTATGTTACAAACACTGTACTAAGGGCCAGCTATACAAAGAGAAGCAAACGACAGTCTCTGTCCTCAAGGAATCTAATATCCAGAAGACTAGACCCTTGTAGCAGCAAGCACCCCAGCATCCCCAGAGTGGCTGCCAACACAGGTTCTTAGATCTGCTTTTGTAAAGGAAAGCAACCCAAAGCTTACTTTAAACAAACATATATTACCTAGTTCAGGGGGAAAAGGTCAGCACCCTGAACTTCAGAGTATACAGACAGATCAAATAGACAGGCTTCCAAACTGTCCAACCATTATTTCAATACCAAATCACAGTTACCAGAGAGGGAAGCATCAACATCTGGGTTTTCAAAGCCGGGGGGCTCTCAACAACGGCTTCCCAGAGTCTCATCTGGTCAAATCACACAACGCTTCTCAAAGTGAGCCCCAAAGCAAAGCCTCTCATAAGAGTTTATATAGCCTTCTCCAGGCTCAGAGAATGTAACCACCCTCTTGACCACTGCCCAATCACACAGCATCAAGGTGTGGTCATTCCTGAAAACCAAGCCTCGTACCACAGGCTCCATGTGACTACATTCAGCCTATTAGGGGGCAGAGTATATTTTCAAATCAAGGAAGGTTCTCAGAGTCACTGAAGTCAATCAAAGTCTCTTAAGCCAATCAAAGGGCCTAGGGGCAGGGAGGATCTTCAAATCTGCATTTCCATTACAACCCTGGAAACTTTGAAACTATTAGATTAGGAATCATCTACCTTCCCTGAGAGCCTCGAAGGACCATGCTTTAAATCTATATATAACATTGGAGTTTACAGTCAATCATTTTCAAAATCAAGCAGACCAGGAATAGCACAGGGTTTTTCAGACAATTCATTCAGTAAGGGGTGTACTTCCTATAAACTCAAGTGAATAACTGGAATTGTGCAGTGTCTGATATTATCAAAGAAATGTTCATTCCCCTCTGGATGGGGCAACCCAAGGAGTGTATTACAAAAGTCACTTTGATATGTTACTTACTTTTGTTCTACTATTAAAGAACATTTAACCAAGCTTTGGATTTTGAGTCACCCTATTAATATTTCCATTTATTAAGGAAAATAAAAATGTTTTACTTCATATTCGAAGTTAGTCATTAATTATTTGTAGGAGTTGTTCAATTTTACTATTATTCTTCAATTGTTTGTATTTCAGTAGTTCTTTCTCATCAGTGTGGATAACTCCCTCCATTGATGCAATTCACAGCTCATCCATGCCTTCTTAGCCTGTGTGATTTCTCATTGTTTGTTTCCAAATATCTTTCTAGAAGATTTACCTAATGCCAGAATACCAGGGATTCTATTTTCGATTGTTCAGACCATATCTGGATTATTGTATTGAGTTTATAGAATCATAAGATCTTACATAATCCTAGATCACAAAAATATGACCAAAGAAATACTAGATCATAGAAATATGATCACAGAAATCCTTCAAGGAAGATTTACTCCCTGCCTAATGACTGGATATTCTATTTTCTGTAGTTCAGATAGTATCAGGAATATAGTATTGAATTCACAGAATCATAAGATCATAGATACAGAACTAGATAGGCCCCTGAAAGTCATCTGAGGAAACTGAGGCTTAAAGAGGCTAAGTGACTTTTTCAAAGTTACATAGGTAGTAAATGTCGGAAGTGGGATCTGGGTGTCTTATTTTGGCAAGGATAGTGACAAATTGGAACAAGTCCAACAGAAGATGGCCAGGATGGTTGGAACACTTTAGGTGATTTCCAGTCTTCTAATTCTAAAGATTTTTTGCTGTCATTAATCCAAGAGACACTGTGGTATAGTCAGGAGTGTGCTGGAAAATGTTTTAACAGATGACTTTCCAGAAAAAGAAAATAGTGCAAGACACATTATTTTTGTTTGTTTACCAGTATTATTAACATTTTCTCCATTAGTTTCCTAAGTTTAGGCAATCAACAGAACAATAAATCAAGCTCTGATTTGTAGCAGTTGAAGATTTCTCACACAAATGCTTAGGCAGACAACTTGAGATTTGGCTTGTGGTATAAGCTAATCCCAGCACACTAGTGGGTATTGTGGGGGAAAAAAACCACCTTGCTTGGTAACTTGCATTTATGTAGTACTTTGTGAAGCCCTCCACATCTGATTTCTTATCTGATCCTACATCAATCTTGTGAAGTGGATATCATTAATATATTTTGTAGATGATGACTTAACTGAGGATTAGAGATGTTAAAGGATTTGGGAGTGAGAGGTGAGGGTGGGAGAGGGAAGGAAGACACACTCATTAAGTATTTGAGGTAGAATTCAAATTCAGGTCTTTTGGATCTGAGATTCAGCACTTGGTTTACTGTGCCAACTATGTGCCTGAGTTCTAATATTGCCACCTGTTATACCAGGAAATTGTTGTTGAATCGTCCAGCCATGTCCAACTCTTCAGGGCCCTATTTGGGACTTTCTTGGCAAAGATACTAGAGGTGTTTACCATTTCCTTCTTCATTGAATTAATGCAAACAGAGGTGAAGTGACTTGCCCAGGGTCATACAGCTGGTAATCTGAAGTTGAATTTGAACTCAGATCTTTCTGACTCCAGGCCCAGCGCTCTTAGCCACAACAGCACCTAGCTGACCCTACCAGGAAATTAGGACCCAAAGTTTAAATGAGATGGCACTTAAGATGTAATGGAGGATAATCTACCTAATGCAATAATAAATGATAAGTGCCTTAGGGAAGTAGATCACAAAAGTGCTATGTTAAGTCAAGCCAAGGAGCATTCTTTCAGTTCTGATTATGTGCCAGGCACTGTGCTAATCACAAGAGATCCAAATGCAAGCAAAAAATAGATGGTTCCTCCCCTCAAGGGTAGCTTCTATTCTAATGAAGGAAGACAGCCCATAAAGGGAATGGAGGAGGGTGATAAATTAGAAGCAGAGATAAAGGAGAAATGTGGGATGGCAGACTTGGGCCCTTCCTCAAAAGGGGAGGTTGGGAAGAACTCAGCAGTAGGAGAAGGAGGCTTCAGGGCTCAAGGGATTTTCCAAAAGGCCACAAGGCATGAGGGAACTTCTAGAGTGGGAAAGCATGTGAGGAATGGTGGTGAATCCTTGGGAGCCAGGAGAGCCAAGAGAGTAAGGCACAATCAGTGACTGATTTGGGCCTTTCCTCAAAATGGAGGTTGCAAGGGAAATCTATCATGAGAAATGTACAGGAGTCACTTATACAAGGAAGTTAAATAACCACACTTCACCAATTAGGAAAATGACCTTCTCTCATCACTGTGTGGCCTTAAGCAAATTATTTAACCTCTCTGGGCTTTGGTTTCCTCCTGTGGAAAATGTGGGTAACAGTGTAGCATTACCAATCTCACAGGGTTATTCTGCAAATCAAATAATGTGTGTAACACCTAATATAGTAGGTATTATAAATATTTTATAAACTGTAAAGTGACATATATAAATGTAAGCTGTTATGACTAGATAAGGCTGAAAATCATCTATGCTTTTTATATGTAAAATGTTATTTAGAGATTATTTTAGGAATTCTTTAAAGCAGTCATTTTAGAGTTTGGTATGCCTACATTTGTCCAGGCAGGGCTAAAGAAAAGATTACTTGACATAGATGATCTATGTCCTCCAGGTGACCTTAAGGTAAGTAACCCTTGCCTACAGTTCATTCTGGATGATTTTAGAAATAAAAGCAAATACATAAGAAAACCTAGCATGTATATTTTTACCTTCCTGGTTTGGAAAAGCTTGATTTGCTAAACATATAATTTTTAGTATAATTTATTACAAAATCAATAAAATAAAAATTAAAAAGAGTTTTCAACTGTTAGGTTCATTAAAAAAAAAACAACTGGGACTGCTCACCAGCTGTCAAAAATAACTACTTCCCATCTTGCAGAGAGAAAAAAAAAAAGATACCACTTTGATTGACGCCTTTGTATATTTGGGTGAGATACTCTCTGCCTATATTTAGACACAGCTAAGAATTAGGTTGATATAATGACTTGGTATTTCCAAGACATCTGGCAACTTTAGGAATGAGAATATGATATCCCACTGTGCTAATTGCTGGTTAATTATTTTTAAAGCATTTGTTTCGGTGGAGCCAAACACTACCTTTAAAGGCTCTCCTCCAATAAAGTGACTCTTATCCATGTATCAGAATCATTTGCAAGGCCTCAAAAGAAATAAAAACAAATAGGAATTCATTTGATAAGATTATAAATAAGACAAGGCATAAATTTGGAAGATATATGTTCACCTGGGGTATTCTCTGTTGTCTAAGAGGAGAGAGATCTCGTTCAAAGTCCAAGCTGAAGAGAGATTCCCTGAGGATGTTGAAGACTTCCAGATGGTCCTCTTTGCAGATAATATTGTGATGTTGCAGAGATTCTTGGAAGAGATCCACAACCACTCAAAATAATATGGCCTAATTACTCACACAGGATAACCTCAAAGGAGAAAGAATGTCTATCATAGAGATTATGTCATGTAGCCAGAGGGGTAATCTATAGTGCTCAGTCATCAGGAGGAATGAGAAAAGGAGAAAGAGGAAAAGAGGGAGAAACAAACAGACAAAGAGAGAGAGACAAAGAAACACAGAGAGAGACAGAGAAAGGATAGAATCTTAAAGTCAGTACCAATGGACAAAGTTGGGCCCAGAATTTAATAGTAATATGGTAGACTTTTCCCTTCAGGTAACATCATGTCTAGTCAAGTTAAGCAGGCCCTGAAGATGTTAGTGAATGTGGCTCTATGATGCTCCTTCAGGTACTATCCACAGGGTTTGTCCAAAATATAAGTATTGATAGAGTAGCTCTATAGGTTGAATTTTTGGTTTTTTTGGTTTCTTTTTTGCTATTTTGGAGGGCAATTGGGGTTAAGTAACTTGCCCAAGGTCACACAGCTAGGTTTTTGTTTGTGTGTGTTAAGTGTCTGAGGTCAGATCCGAACTCAGGTCCTTCTGACTCCAGGGCCAACGCTCTACTCACTGCACCACCTAGCTGCCCCTTATAGGTTGAATTTTTGGCCATGGGAACCCATGACCAAAGAAAAATACAAAGTGCTGTGTTATGTATGACAGAGAAAGGCAGAAGGTGCTCAGTCTCACCAGGAGAATTATCAGTGATAAAATGATGGAATTTTCTTCTTGTTGTAGCTTGGAGTTGTTGAAGATGAGATATTTCCCAGATGCAGTCCAACATATTCCCAAGACACATCTCAAAATCATGAGATTTATCACACTAAGTGAGATCGCTGGTCCCCTAAATCTAGTGTTCTGTCTCTGAGGATGACAGCAACTGGCATTGCTTTGAGAGAGTATGTGGTTGATTTCTATATCATTTAAGATCCACTCCCTAAATTCCTAATTTCACTTAAAAGAATACTGTGCATTAATTATCCATTAATTTATCTAAACTTTCATGTACTTACTTATGGTTCCAGTTTTATCTCCTTGTGCAATTTTTGAAAATCTGTAAGTAGTACCCCAATTTCCCCCTATCATCATCATCATCACCATCATCATCATCATCATCATCATCACCACTATTATTTCTTGTTATTGTTGAATAATATTTTTCAGTCATGTCTGACTCTTCATGACCCTATTTGGGGTTTTCTTGGCAAAGATCCTGGAGGAGTTTGCCATTTCCTTTTCCAGGTCATTTTGCAGTTGAGGAAACTGAAGCAAGCAGGGTTAAGTGACTTGCCCAGGGTCACAGAGCTAGTAAGTGTCTGAGGCTAGATTTGAACTCAGGAAGATGAGTGTTCCTGACTTGAGGCTTATCCCTCTGTCTACTGCACCACCTACCTGCCCCTATTATTATTAATTATTCATTCTTTTCTTTCAGATTTCACATATTTTCTCTCTCCTCCTATTAGTTATAGGAAGCTTAATGTAGTGGAATATACACAAAGCTAGGAATGAGGAAAACATGGGTTTAGTCTTGTTTCTACTGTTAATTGTGTAAACTTGAGTAGATCTCAGAGCCTTTCCAAGCCTTAGCTTCTTCATCTCTAATGTGAAGATTTTAAACTCTGTGGTCTATAAAGGTTCCAGTAGTTCTAAAATTTGATAAATCTTATGTTACAGGATTTGAAGAATGCCCATTAAAAAATTAAAACCTCTACTATAATATTTCCATACTTAACTATCTCTACTAACTATCTAGGTTAGTTTTTGATTTTTAAAATCTATCCCCATTTGAAAGTTCTTCCTTGAACTTTCTCCAAATCTTCTCTAATTCCTTTATGTCTTTCTAGGGTTACACTTACCAGAATTGCACAGTGCCCCTCCTAGGGCAGACGTACCATGATTTCACAAGGGGACAGAATACAGTTTTGTATTTGGGTTGGTCATGTGAAAAGATTGCGGGATAACTGATAGGCCTAACATGGTGCCTGGCCCATTCTGAATCCTTAATAAATGTGTGTTGATTGATTGGAGAGGAAAACATTTTCAAAGCGATGGTTTGATGAAGGCCAGAAAGAGGTGGTCATGTGATAGAAAAAAGGGGATTAATGGGAGGTATAATATACAGATAGAATCTATAGACTTAGTGAGAACACACCCGTCCCTAAATGGCAGCATGTTGCTTCATTTTAATGGCTGCATATGGATCCCCTTCTGAATCTGTGTGTTTTGTTTGCACTTTTATGATATGGAGCTTTAGTTCCCAGTTCATTCTCTAGGTGAATATTTTATGTCCTCAGAAAGCATAGCTACTCTTTTTCTGTCTTTTTGTAGCAATTTATACAAAATGGGAGCTCAGTAAACATTGGTGCACACTGAAGTTTTGGGGACTTAGTATCATTTAAAGATGAAATATTGATTATATCAAGGCCAGGTGAATTCTCTGCCACAGGTTTCACTGAAATAACCAAGGGAGAGTTTTACCTTTTCTCTTTGGAAGTCTCATTATAAATAATTCTGAATGATGTTCTTTCTTGAATGAATCATGTTCCTCCAAGAATATTCTAGAGCTCCCACTTATTCTATAAAATCCCCTTCCTTTACATTTTGACCTTAGGGCCTTGAATGCCCAACACTTAGATTTAACAAAGTACAGGGGTGGCAAAGATTTGGAAATCAAGGGGATGCCCATCAATTGGGGAATGGCTGAACAAGTTGTGGTAAATGAATATAATGGAATACTATGGTGCTATAAGAAATGAGGAGCAGGAGGACTTCATAATAACCTGGAGAGACTTATATGAACTGATGCTGAGTGAGAAGAGCAGAACCAGGAGACTGGTATGTCTGGTGACTTAACACTGATAGATTGGGCTCCTCTCAGCAATGTAAGGTTATAAGACAACTACAAAAAACTCATGATGGAAAGGGATATCCCAACCAGAGAAAGAACTACAGAGTCTGATTGCAGATTGAAGCAAACTACTTGCTCTCTCCCTTTTGTGTTTTTGTGTTTTCTTCTTTCTCATTGTTAATTGCATTGGTTATACTTCTTCTTTACAACTTGACTAATGTTTAATGTGAATGTATTTGTAGAACCTATATCGGATTGAAAGCCACCTTGTTGGGGGGGGTAGGGGGAGGAGAGGGAAGGGGAGAAAATTTGTAACTCAAGGGACTGTGGATCTGAATGTTGTAAACTAAAAGTAAATAAATAAATTAAAAAAAAAAAAACAACAAAGTATAGAGCAGCCCAGAAATCTCATTAGCACAATTTTAAGCCTTTTGGGCCGACCTGTGGCCCAAAACCTTCATATAAAAAGCTTCAAATTCTGTGATACTCTCTTCATCTCTCTGCATTTCTTAAGAGTTATGAATGAATGACTGAAAAAGTGTTTGTTAAGCAATCATTATATGCTATTCACTGTGTTAGTTGTGGCAGATAGAAATTCAAAGGGAAACGGTCCCTATCTTCTAGGAACCCATGTTATAATTGGGTAAGACAATACATACAGAATAGGAGACCCCTGAAGGGACTTCTAGTCTAAGGAATCACATGTGGAGATATAGGGCAGTCAGATGGCATTTTCTTTCCAGCATCAATGCCCCTGATGGTTTTGAATACTGTTCCCAGAGCAAGACTTGATATAAAGTGGGGATGAAATGAGGAGGTTTTTATTGGGGTTAATGAATATAATGGAAATAATATAATTAATATAATGGAAATCAAGTCAAAAAGCTTTTATTAAGCACCTACTATGTGTCAGGCCCTGTGCTAAGTGCTGGGGGGACAAAGAAAGGCCAAAAAACCCCAAACTAAACAAACTTGTCTCTGCTCTCAAGAAATTCACAATCAATGGGGGGAGGGGGGACCAGAGGGAGGCAACATGAAAATAACTATGTACAAAGAGAGATATAGACAGAATAAATTGAATACACGATACAAACACCATTTAGTTAGTAGGGAGCACTAGGGTCTTTCTAGTTCAAGCTCTTCCATTTATTGCTTATTTGACCTCCAGCAAGTTCTTTTACTTGCCAAGTTTCCTCCTCTGCAGAATGAGGGGGTTGGACTGAGTGCCCAGTTCTCCAGTTCTATGAATGCTTTGACTCATTTAGTTGCTTATTGAGGGGGCAGAGTACGGGGATGGAAGTCAGAGCAGAGAAACTTAGAGACGGCTGAATTTTTTCAATATTTCATCATTTTCATCTACTAGAGTCTATAGTTCATTTGAGGTGACTATCACTTCCTTCCTTCATTTATCACTATTTGTAGCATTATGGGACTTTAATGAATAGAAACTGCCTCTTACACAACAATGGAAATGTTTTTATTTCCTTTCTGAGGTTCCTTAAGTAAATCATTGCCATTAAGGGCAGAAAGAAAAAAGCAGCACTCCACCCTGCCTTACTGAAAATATCGATTAGAAATTCTACAGTACAAAATTTCTTAAAACAACAAAGGCAGGTTTACAAAGGACCTAATTTATCCTAACACTGAAAGAAGTCTAATCAATTCAAGTTAAAAAGGCCAAGTACAGGCTTTTGTGTAAAACCTTAAACAATCAGCAAATTTAGATGGTGAAAATGTAGTAGGTTTGGAATTACCCCATGCATGTCTTGACATTAGGAAAATTATTAACATTGAGTGAAATTCATTCTTTTATGATGAAGTCAGTTCAATTCAATTAAATATCATTAAGTACCCACTGTATGTAGAATCCTATGCTAGGTGATATGAGTGAGACAAGATAGATTATATACAATTGCTACTTTCAAAAATGTATAGTAGAATAAGGTACAGAGACTATTATCATACTCAAGGAAAGAAGGGTTGGAACGTCATTTTGGTAGAAATAAAGGCAGGAGCAGAGGCATGGCAGTTGGAAAGTGGGAGCTGCCTCCAGGAATGGAGAGTACTTTAATTAGACCGAGTATGGTACCAGATTGTAGAGAGCTTTAGTGCTAGATAAAGGAGGTTGAATTGTATTTGGTAGCCACTGAAGATTTTTGAACAAAAAGAGAGGTATGGCCAGATCAAAATGTAAATCTTTCTGGCAAAGGTAAGGAACTGGAGTGGGAATCATGAGTTTTGAGGGAAAGCTCAAAAACATATTGGAAGGCAAATGCAATAGTCCTAGTGGCAGTGAGAATAAAGAGGAAGATGGCAATCATGACAGCAAGAGAGTACCAAATGTAAGTAAAGGCATAAATAATTCAAGGTTGTTTCCCTTCTCCAGACAGTTTTTTGTTAGCTTACTGAATGTATAATGTGTGTTTATTTTAGGTTCTTCAGTTTAGGCATTGTGTCTTTGGGTTGTCATGTTTCATACTCCAAGATGACGTTGCCAATAGAGGCATTATCTGCATATGTGAGTAGGACTGCAAATACTCATGTGTGGCCCCAAAGTTCTCTTTCTACATTATAAGTGTGTTATACTTGTCCTTTTATTTGTAGCTTTGATAACTATTTCCAGCTGATTGCAAAAGCCTCATGAATTCTTTGCTCTAAAGAAGCTACCCTACCTCAACTGTGATTACTTTTGCATCATTATAATAAAACTCCCTCAATGGAATGCCATATCCCAATACTTCACATTACCCAACATGTAAGAAAAAGGTATAAGAAATAATATGAAACTGTTGAAAGAGAAAATGGATTTAGATAACCTGTCAATCTTTTAAACACTTGGTTTTTTGTTCCTGAGAAAATCAGTGGTGGGAGAAAGGAAAATGTTTCTGTTTGTCCCTACCTAATTTTTTTTTAGGACATATCATTAAACCAAGAGTTAAATGTTAGCAATTCGGGGTAGAGGTAGTACACAGTACCCTGGGTGGTGTAGTGGATATAAAGCAGGATTTAGAGTAAGGAAGACCCATTTCAAATCCTGCCTTACTCATTCCCTAGCTGGGTGACCCTGGGCAAGTGAGTTAAAACTCTCTGGGCCTCAGTTTCTTTTCTTTTCTTTTTTTTTTTTTTTTGCTTTTTTTTAGGGGGGGAGGGCAATTGGGGTTAAGTGACTTGCCCAAGGTCACACAGCTAGTAAGTGTTAAGTGTCTGAGGCCAAATTTGAACTCAGATCCTCCTGACTCCAGGGCTGGTGCTCTATTCACTGTGCTACCTAGCCACCCCGAGGGCCTCAGTTTCTTTATCTGTGAAATGGATAGCACCTATCTCACAGGGTTGTTGTAAGAATCAAATGAGTTAACATGTGTAAAGTACTTCATAAACTTTAAAGTGCGACATAAATGCTTGCTGTTACAGTTAACATAGTCATTTAAGCCTCTGTTACATTAAAAAACATAGATCTTTGCAATATTGAACCTCTGTTAAAGTCCTACATGATGCCTCATAGGTATGGAGGCAACCTTGGATCCTCAAAAAGCACAAGCTCTTTCAGGCTTTGTAAAACTGGAAAGTTTCAGGGTAGACCTAGTAATGGACCAGTCTAGCTAAGTAGGGGAAGGCTTATCACCAAGATGTGAAGTATTAGAGCCATAACCAACCATGAAAATATATATATATATATATATATCGGTTTTAGTTAATATTAGTGGAAGTAGAACCAATAAAAAGTAGACCCTGGAAGCTTGGGAAGAGGGTGGCAACCAGGATGGTGAGGTGCCTAGAAAGTAACCCATAAAAATAGGACAGAGGAATTGGAAATATTTTACCTGAAGAATAGAAAACTTATAAGGGATGGGGCACCAAAAAAGAATAGCTATCCTCAAATATTTAGAATCCTTTCTTGAGAAAAGTGGCTTTAGTTTTTCTAATTGTCCCCAATGGGAAGAACTAGGAACAATGAATGGAGTTTCAGAGAGTCACAATTTAGGTTAATGTAAGGAAAAACTTATTAACCAGTAGGGGAAAAAAGTGCAAAAAAGGGGCTGACTTGGGGTCAGGAAGATAGTAAGTTATCCATTATTATAGGTCTTCAATCAAAGACTAAATAACTACTTATTGAGATTATTGGAAACGAAATTCCTATTCAGGCACAGGTTTTTTTTTTATTATATAACCACTGACTACCCTTCCAACTCTAAGATTCTTTGATTTCCTGTATTCTATTTTCCTGTTTATCAGAGGTGTTACATAGCAAACATATATGGTGGTGATAGTGAGCTATGATTATAATAAGGCAAATGTAAGACTATTTAATAAATTCTAATTGGATCTAATCTTTGGTTTTCAAACCTGCTAGATTGATTTGTGTTGGCCAGGAGAGTGAAAGGGATGATGCAAAATGACTGAATCATGTCCAAGACATGCCCTTAAGTAGACTAGTTCATTTAGAAATCAAGGCCTAACATGGAGTTGAAAGCACACTTAGTTATTCTCAGCAAGTATCCTGCCTTAGTAAACATTGGTCTCATTCCATCCAGGAAAGATATTTTGTGTCTAAGGGCTTGTGTGGCTAAAATAAATTATATTGTCCTTGTCAGGGAAAGGGAAAGTGGTTTTTCTGTTTTCTGCAATAAACTTAGTATATCTTAAATTATTTGGATGCCCTATCTTTTTTCTTCACCAGGACTCCTCAAGTAACCTTTGTCTCCATAACCCCCTTTCTTACAGTGTGTGACTAGGAACATGATATTAATTCTAAATTCATAATCTGAGTGGCAAAACCAGGACCAGAATTCGTTCTCAGTACAGAGCTCACTTTTTGCATCAGACTGCCCCTCTCTTGTACTAATTTGGAATCTTTTATAATTTAAGCATACGAAGAAGGGCATACTTTTGCACTAGCAATTTTTTTCCAGGAAGGATTTGCAAAGCAAATTACTGGTTCAAACAAAGTAAATATTTAATTTACTTTAGAGTGTAGGATTATAACTCCTTTCAAACTCACTAAATCCTCAATGTTTAGGTTCAGGTGATAAATATGCTCATTACAAGTGACATATTTAATTCCATTTGGCAAATATTTGTTAGGCATCTCTTTTGCATGAGACTGTATGAGGTATTGGCGATAGAAAGATAGAATCCAGACCTTGCTCTCAAAGAGTTTATAATCTAATCTGAGGAAGTAAATGTTCACGAACAGTCAAGATATGAAGAATAGGTTAAAAGGAGAGGTGCAGACAAAGCTTATGAAAAATGTAAATAGAGAGAGATTATTTTCTCTTCATAAAGTCAGAGAGAAATTGGAAGAGGTGTTGATGATGATGACGATGATGGTGATGATGATGGACATTTAGATAGAGAATTTTGTAAAAACTTTCTCATAATCAACCTGTGAGATAGGCTCTCTAGGTATCATTATCTTCATGTAACAGGTGAGGAAACTAAGACTCAAGGAAGTTAAATGGCTAGCTTATAGTCATGAAACTGATAAGAATTAAAGGTGATGTTCAAACCCAAGTCTATCCAAGCCAGAGCCTCCTTCCACTTTATTGCCTCTTTCAGAAGGCAGAGACAGGTGGAAATGGGAGGGTTGGAGAGGAATATGGGAAAAAGCATCAAAGATGGCAGGACAATAATATAGAAACCCAGAATATCTCTGTTTTTTCTAAAATTTTAAGTACTTGAGTTCATGTAGGGGAGTAGGACCACAGATTAAGAACCAGAAATCTAAATCTTGTCCAGAGGTAGAGGGTATTTAGTGAGACATCCTAATTTTATAGATAAGGAAGCTGAGGTACAGAAAGTGTGTGGTTTGCACTTATAATCTCCATTGCCACACACTAGGTGAATGTGAAAGACTTAAGTTGGTTGGGGAATGGCTAAACAAGTTGTGGTATATGAACGTAATGGAATATTATTGTGCTATAAGAAACGAGGAGGTGACGGATTTCATCGTTACCTGGAGAGACTTATACAAACTGATGCTGAGCAAGAAGAGTAGAATCAGAAGAAATTTGTATACAATCACAGACATACCATATCTGTGATGACCAATTATGACAGACAGGACTCTTTTCAGCAAAGCAGTGATATAAGTCAATCCCGAAAGACTCAAGAAAGAGAGAAATGCGCCATCCAGAGATATAACTAGAAAGAACTGAGCCTGAATCCTGATGGAAGCAAACTAAATGATCTTTTCCTTTTCATTGTTTGGTTTTATTTCTTCTTTCATCCCATCTAGTACAATACGCCTTTGTAATTGGAATAATGTCTAATATGAATGTATTTGCAGATCCTATACTGGACTATATGCTGTCGTGGGGGGAGGGGGAAGGAAAGTAAAGGAAATTTGAAAATCAAGGAACTATGGAATTGAATCTTGTTAACTGAAACTAAAATAATAAATTAAAAAAAAAAAAAGAAAGAAGGGAAATAAAAGAAGATAATCCAAGTAGAATGGAGTAAACCTTGCTGGGAGATTGGTCCTTGCTTCACTCTATAAGGTCTTTGTTAAAGAAAGCACATCTAGGGGCAGATCGGTGGCGCAGTAAGAGCGCAGGCCCCAGAGTTGGGACGGACCCGGGATGAGATCTGGCCTCAGAAAATGAGCACCCACACATAAATAATGACTGGCTGTGTAACCTTGAGCAAGTTACTTAACCCCAATTGCTTTAAAAAAAAAAAAAAAAGAAAGCATATCTTCATGTATGGCACCTGCTACCAAGGAAGGCCCATCTGAGATGCTGACCCATATGCTCTTCACTTCCTTTTGCTTTGAAAATGGTTTTTGATGAATGCTTCATTTATATTTTCCTCTGCTACTCTTTTCCCTATCACAATAGAAATTCATTTTGTGTTTTTCCTCACACCCCCTAAGTCAGCAAGGACTATGATTCACCAGTTGAATTTTGATGACATAATTCAACAGATATTTATCAAAGACATCATTGTTCCCTGTGCTGCCTTCTGACATGACGTCTTAGAGTAGACATTACTTTTGGAAAAGTAATACTAAGTTTTCTCATCGGAATGATAATTGACAATCTTGTTTCCTTTCGTTGCGTTTGCCTATTATTTATTGTATTGTGAAGTATTTATTAGGAACTAAAAAGAAACTGTCAAGACATTTTTCTTTGAAGAAAGTTCTGTCATGAACAATATTCAAGTGTGTGCTTAACATTCCCATAAATTCATGGACACTATGTACCAGTGATGTTTGATGGGTTTTGTAGGTGAAAATTATGTGCTATTAAAGATGGAAAAGATAGGATAGCATCTTCTCTTTCTCTCTCATAACTATTTCATATAAACCTGATATAATCAGGGAATGGGATGTTTTTTTGGGAGACACACATGTGTCTCAAAGCTTTTCTAAGTTTCCATGGAAATTGTTATGGTTCTCCATGGGATGATTTTTCTAGTTCTTTTGAAATATGGTGGCACACTTTACTAGTATATTGGAGACCATATGGTCCAGCAGAAAGAGCATTGGACCGGGAGTCAGAAGACCTTAGTTCAAATCCCAGCTCTGCCACTTGCTATCTGATGTGTGCTATCTGTGACCTTGAGCAAGTCATTTAACCTCTTAGGGTCTGTATCCTTATCTATTTAGTGAAAGGAGATTGGACTATATGTCCTCCAAAGTCTCTTCCAGCTATCCATAATCCTGTGATCAATGTAGATTTTTTTTCTGGGGCAAGTACTAGAAAGTTATTGTTTGTTATTGCAAGTGGTAAAAGTTGAACATTCACAAAAAATGAGTAATGTAGTCTCATAAAAACATTCTATAGCATCATTTGAGAAAAGTTAGGTAATTTTATTTCTAAAATGAAGTGGAAAGTGGCTGATAATAAAGATGTCTGGATCCTTCTAACCATCTTAAGAAAAAAAAAATCAACATCAGTATCTTTGAACCAGAGAAACTGAAAAAAGAAAGCATTGAGAGTCCCTTTAATTATGATCCACTGGTTCTTCCCCACCACTAGTGATGCTTATCATTGGATGCTAGATATGACTTACTGATGTAATTTTCTTGAACACCTTGAGTGCTCCATGAGTATAAAAGCTACTTCTCTTACAATCATATAAAAAAACAGATAGCACTAGGTACTGTGGCACATACCTGCTAATGGGGAGGCTTAAGCTCAAGAGTTTAGGAATTCTGAGCTTTAGCAGAGCTAAAGCAATCAATTGTCTGCATAAACTCTGGTACCAATGTAGTAAGCCCTTAGGAGCTAGGAGTGGAGGGGAGAGCAACCAAGTTATATAACAAGGGGCATATTGGCCCAGGTTAGAAATGGAGCAGGTCATTCAAAACCATGAAAGACCATTGCCCTTCTATCCTGGGTGAAATAGGGAGAACCAGTTGGGAGCAGGGGGAGACTTGATAGCACTATTGGTTAGTAGAAAAAAAATCAGCCTCTTTTACCAGCTTAGTTTTTAGATTTGGGGAAACATAATATGGAAGGGGAAAAAAGACCATATTTAGAATGAGCATATTTGTAATAGGATCCTAGATCTAATACTTCTCTCTATGTGTACTTGCACTAGTCTCTTAACTTCACTAAGCCTTCAATGAGAGGGCTGGGGACTAGAATCTTTTACAATTCTAAGTCATATAGACCCAACATTTTTGGAGAATGTTGAATAAGTACTAAAATTTACATTCTACATCAACAGTAATTACCTTTGGGCTATTTGTAAGGACTTCTATGGAAATGACCTTGGACTTTATTTGTATTATCAATCTCTGATCCAGAATTTCCACTGAAAAGCAGCTCTTTGCCTTTGCTCAACAGTCCTCAGCTCCTTGGATGACTGACTATATGGAGGACTTTTGATTATTTTCAAAGTTTTCAAAGATTAAAGATTCCCAGAGAACCAGAAACATATTCTAGTATTCATTTTTGTTCAAAATTCTCAAGAGGAGTTGAAAAAATAGATAAAATGAGTGTCTCTATTTCACTTTACTAGTACTAAAGAATAGTTTGGACAAGGAAGAACAAATCCAAGTATCCTTGACATGATTATAATTCAGAGAATAGATAGCTGGATAGATAGACACATCAACAGATATATATATATATATATATATATATAGAGAGAGAGAGAGAGAGAGAGAGAGAGAGAGAGAGAGAGAGAGAATAGATGGATGATAGGTAGACAAACAGACAGAGAGATAGACAGAAAAAGCAGTAAAGTGCTTCCTATGTGCCAGGCATGGTGCTAAGCTGGTTGATTGGTTGTTGTCCTTCATCCTTGAAGAGGACCAAAATGACATCACTATGTTGGAGTTGAGGTACAGTGTGTCCTGCTATGGCTGATCAGACCAAAATGATCTTGGAAGGTTCTATCACAAGTCAGGCACAAATCATCCATATGAACAGTACTAAGCACAAGATATACAAATACAGGTAGGCAAGACCTTCCTCACCCTTAAGGAACTTACATTCTAGAAAGGA
The DNA here is from genome assembly GCA_011680675.1 of Gymnobelideus leadbeateri. Lineage (NCBI taxonomy): Eukaryota > Metazoa > Chordata > Mammalia > Diprotodontia > Petauridae > Gymnobelideus > Gymnobelideus leadbeateri. Next base: position 137,909 of record WOXC01010899.1, read on the forward strand.
AAGACAATACCTATAGGGGAAATAGGAAAAAGAGAGAAATATAACTTTATGGCTACATAGTATTGAAAGGACTAGGAAATGGGAGGAAGCTCTAGGCTCCAACAATATAAGAGAAAAGCTGACCTATCTATTCAAACAAAAGGAACCAGGGGAAGAATGCAAGTTATCAATGAGGATCAAAAGGAGGAGAATGGGGTGATGGTCTAAAGTAGAAATGTCATGGAGTGGGTTGTTTGGGAAATGTAATATAACCATTAACTTTTATTATTATTATTATTATTATATATAATATTATATTGTTATTATAACATTAACCTAATGTAACCATTAGCTTTCAAAACAGTTTCTATTTTGATTAGACCTTATTGCTTATAGACATTTCACATATATAATTTGATGACCACAGTGTTCTGAACCAAAATTTTGATAGTTTTAACCTTTGGTGTTACTGTTATTGTGTTGCTACTATTTGGGAAAGCATTTTAAGTGAAATAGTGGCATGCATGATATGACGTTTTTATGAGTGTCTTTATGACATGATGTTTTTATGATATGATGTTTTTATTCTCAAGCTTTTTTCATCTCAGAAATGTCCTGCTTACTTATTACAAATATCCTCTTACCCCTGTTTTTGGAGAAGAAATCCAAGATTCTTGTTTTTTTATTATACTACCACTCAGCTGACTACTGTCATAAAAGGCAATAGCTTTAAGATCAGTGTAGTTGAAAAAATTATGCATATGTATGTATATGAACTTTCTACAAGTAACTGATAATATCAACTCCTTAGTCATATCTTGTGGGGCAGGGGAGTCATTATCTGTTCTCACTCTTTTGAGGAAGAGTTGTATTTTCTATCATAAACAATGGTGATGCATTTTTATAACATTTGGCATAGAGAGGCATTGTTCTGCCAACTTTTATGACTCAGTTTCAAATCATGACAGTCATGCATTGGAGAGTGTGTGTGTGTGTGTGTGTGTGTGTGTGTGTGCGCACGCGCCTTTCCTCTTAGTTCCTTAGGCTGGTTTAAGGAAAATAGGCATTGAAAGGAAATTATTTCTACTTTATCTGCATGATTATTTTAACGAGAGAAAAGGCTAGTTAGTTTTTCTGGGTTCTTACTTCCTGAAGGTGTCAATCTTAAAGGTAGCCAGCATCTGGGGCGTACTGTCTCCCTACACTAAGTTGTTCAGCCTTCATCTTCATTATTAGCTATCTTCTACCAGCTCCATGGTGCAATATCCCAGCTCTCTCCCTATGGCACTCTCCATACTCTCTCCTCTCTCTTTCTCCCTCCCCCTCATTTTTCTTCCTTATGCAGTTTAAGTGGATAATGGCTTATCTCATTATGACCCTGTATAAAGAAGAAGATACAATGAAAACTTCAATTACTTTCTTTTTTTTTTTAAAGCAATTGGGTTTAAGTAACTTGCCCAAGGCTCCAGGCCAGTTATTTTTGTGTGGGTGTTAAGTATCTGAGGCCCCAGGTCCTCCTGACTCAGGGGCTGGCGCTCTTACTACGCCACTTAAACTCCCCAATCACTTTCTTTTCCTGGTTATTCACCAGGAAATCTTGAAGTCAATGGTCTACAGCCCCTGGATGCTTATTTCTCTGGAGAACAATGCATTTATGAAATCAAAAGGACTGCCTGAAAATTGTTAAAAAGGGCACATGGATATGTAGTTCACAAGACTATACCGCACATGACCCTTTTCTATTTCAGTTGGGAGAAAGCTCTCTGAAGTGGCAATTGCCTCGTATTATAATTATCTGACCTTTTTAAGAGTTTATTCTTTAGAACTTGTGCAGCCCATATTTGTAATTATTCTGTTTTTTTATTAGTAAGCTAGAAAGTAGAAATTTGGGTCCATCAAGGAGTCAGAATGTAAAAATATCTCTAAGGTCATCCAATCCAATATGATCCTGGACAAGCATCCTCTCTACAAAGTTCCTGACAAGTGATTACCCAGCTTCTTTGCCTTATATGAAACCCAAATTTGCCTCTTTATAATTATTATTCCAGTTCTATCCTTTAAGCCAAACAGAACAGGTCTCATCTTTCTTCCATAAGGTAGCTTTCCAAATGCTACCATTACAGATGGACACCTTCTCCACATCTTAGAGTCTTAAATAGTTGCCTAGAGTACTGAGAAGTTAAGTGATTTTCCCAAGGTCACACAATCAGTGTCTGTAATCTATCTTGAATCCAGCCCCACCTACTATACCACATGGGCTTATTCATGGTGTTTGCTTAATTTAATAACCTGGAAGTGGATATGAGATGGCCCAGATTAGTTACAGGTTAATTGCACAGGATTTAGAGCTCAATAGACACACATAGATCACTTTATAGATGAATAAATTAAGGAGACAGATTAAATGACTTGACCACTATCACACAAGTCATTAAATAAGAGCTGATATTCAAATCTATTCTCTGATACCAAATTTAATGACTTTTTTATTTCAGTATTGCCATGCTTTAGACCATGCGTATCATTCCAAGGCTCCAAATGAGTTGTGTGTGGGGGTAATTATCATTGTTGGAAAAAAATAGGAAACTGCTTGTGAGAAAAAAAAATTACTCATTCTGAAGAGTATCCCAGACTACTTTCCCCCCTCAGAATTCCTTAAAAGACTAAGAAAAGTGTACTTAGTACAGTACACATACTAAATTAAAGCAATTAAAAAACTCTTCAGGAGACTTAGAAATGTAACCCAGTTAGGGATCATTTGCAATTGCATTGGAAATGCCAAACCTACTCCATAGATGAGATTTCCTAAGAAGCACTATTTAGAGCAGATGGAGGAAAGCACAGCATTCCTCTCTATGGACTTTTATTTAATTTGTCATTGCTTCCCAAGTATCAATCTGAAGAGAATTCTAATGTTAAAAAGGAAATGACAGAGAAACCTCATGGTACCATGCTATAACTTGTAAGGAGTAGTAGTGTTGGCCAGTAGACACAGAACAACGTTATGTTCAACCATTTAACACTTTAGTTGTGGTGTTATGGGGAAAAAAAAGAGGTCTCCCTCTGATTCCTTAGACTTTTCAAATTGTTCCCTCTCCATTCTTTATTGATTGTAGAGTTTCACATACCCTCACCTGTGACTCCAAGAAGCTATAGTATGAGCAGTGGTCACACTTCAGTAAACGTGATCAGCAGATGGGCTAAATCAGGTTGAGGGAACCTACAGGTCTCAAACCCAGCCCTGAGTTAAAGGGATGTCTAGCCAAAGCATGTGAAGAATGGGCAGATGAGAACAGTTTGTTCCAGTGGCCATGAAGGTGGATGAAGCAGGCACTATGGAGTGCTTAACACTTAGTCAGCCATCAAAGATGCCAAGGCCATCCACTGCACTCCAGACCATCTCCAATCATCCTGGACTTCAATGATTCTGGAAGAGAGTGAGGGTGACAACTTGGCACAGTTCTACATCACTTAAACCCCATTCATACACAAGTCAAGACATCACACCATTGATGTCATTGGTCCTCTTCAAAAACCAAAGACAGCAACATTTGTTGTAGAGCTTCACATCCTAAAGATGATTTTTATTGTCTCCATTCTTTTTCCATCAGTCATTATTGGAATACTCTGTTGTTACCACATTTTTGCTCATAAGTAGCTCTTGACAAGCAGGGTCACATCTGGACCTTCACTTTTTTTGTGAAGTCATTTCTTTTACTCAAAAGGACAATGAATATGAATTTAATTGATTGAATGAAAGAAGAGCAGCTAAGAGTATTAACTACATCTGAAGAGAAAAACATACCAGAGACTCCTAAGCTTCAGAGACAAACTTATAATAGCAAAGGTCATCAACCCATCATTCTAGGTGCTGAATTATGAGAAGTAGTTTCAACTAGCATATGGCATGTAGTGGAATAAGGATGTGTCAGAGATTTAAGCAAAGTAATTTTGTTGCTGCCACAGCTCTTACTCCAGATATAACCAGCTTCCAGGTCAAGGGCATCCTTGGGAAAATTACCAATCTGGGGTTGAACTATGTTGAACAAAGCAGGTAGATCCCTGATTATGCTACACCACACCCTAACCCCCCAGTGTCTAAGGGGACAGAAGTTTGGTGAAGCAGTAGTCTAGCATTACACTGGCACATGCCATTTCTTAGCAGCCAGAATTTCTGAAGATGCACAACATGGTTAATCAAGCACCATTGACCCATAAGGTGAAGGGGCAGATAGTTTTATCTTTGTCAAGAGAATTTCCAGAAGTTCCTCAATGTCACCCAAGTTCTGGATTCTATACAATCCCTAGTCAGTTGTTCTCTCTCATACTCATTTAATACTCATTGGGTACCTATGACATGAACTGAACCATTCAGTCAAGAAGCATTTATTAAGTGCCTTCTGTGTGCCAAGCACTGGGCTAGCTATAGGGAGAATAAATACAATGAATGAAACCATCCCTGCTCTCCAGGAACACACAGTCTAATAGGGAAGACAACAAGTACATCTATAAGTACTCACAGAATTAATATAAAGAGAATAAATACAATGTGTAGTGTAGGTGTGAACAGTTCAAATGGTAACATGAAATCTGCAGGAATAATTCCTGTAGAAGGTATTGCTTGAGCTGAATCTTGAAAAAAGAGAGGGAGTAGATGAGGCAAATGTGGGAAAGGACCTCATTCCAGGTATGGGGAATGACCAGTGTAAAGGGACGAAGCCAGGAGCTGGGAGGGTACGAGAAACTGAAAAAAAGCCAGTTTGACTGAATCATGGAGTGTAGGAGAGGAAATAATGGACCATAAAGTAATGACTTAGTGATAGAGAGAATCTAAGCTATGTTCCTTGACTTCATGGAATTTATAGTATAATAAGGAAGATAAGATTTGTACACAATTATATTAGAGAGTATAATATGAGTCTAATAAAGGAAGCATATACAGTTTTAAGTTAGGTGACCTGTTGGTTTCAAGGGAATCCGTTGCAAAAGATAAGACTATCTGCTCCTTCAGTTTTGCAGTCAACACTATAAACCAGTGTCCACTGCAGCTTCCAAGATTTCATTGAAGCTCCTAAGAAAGGACCAGCATGGTCTAGTACATAGTTTTGGACCTGGAATCAAGGAGACTTGTTTTCAAAGTTCCTCCTCTCACACTTGTTATCTTCATGACCACAAGCAAGTTATTTCATTTATTTGAGTCTCATTATCCTAATCTGTTAAATGGGAATAAAAATACTTGGGGATAGTCTCTCATAAGGGAAGCTAGATGGCACAGTGGATAGAGGGCATGGAGTCAGGAAGATTCATCTTCCTGAGTTCAATACTTGCTGTGTGACCCTGTGCAAGTTACTTAACCTCGTTTGGCTCAGTTTCCTTATTTGTCAAAGAAGCTGGAGAAGCAAATGGCAAATCACTCCATTATCTTTGCCAAGAAAACCCCAAATGGGATCATGAAGAATTAGACGTGACTGAAAAATGACTGAATAGCAACATTCTCTCATAGAGTGAGGTTCAAACATAGAGTGCTTTGCAGACTTTAAAGTGCAATAAAATGTCAGTCACTATTCTTAGATTGGAGGAAGACTAGACTACCTTTTCCTTGGGGTATTCAGCAAAGCCTTAAAAAAAGAATTGGTAGGGGGCAGCTAGGTGGTGCAGTGAATAGAGCACTGGCCCTGGAATCAGGAGGATCTAAGTTCAGATTTGGACTCTAACACACACTTAACACAAAACTAGCCACATGACCTTGGGCAAGTCACTTAACCCCAATTGCCCTACCTTCCCCCTCCAAAAAAAAAAAAGAGAGAGAGAGAGAGAGAGAGAGAGAGAATTGGTAGAAACTGGATAGGCAGTATTGAGGAAAGGACATTTCATAAAAACCCACCAATCTTGGTTCCTTGAGCCCTAAACTCTTATTGACTTTCATCTCAGTAACCTATCTCCTCCCTCCTTGTGACCAGCTGATGCTAAGGATGCTGCCACCTTTTTTGGAATCCTTGTAGGGAGGCCTGTTGACCACTGAACTGATCTGATAGCATCATATGGGAGAAAATCGATCGGTTCAGATAGGAAATACTTCAGAGGAAGATCCATTAGAGTAGTAAATATAACAATATTAGGAATGTTGTTGAAAAAACAGGCAAAAACAGACCATCTGGTAGAAATGCTTTGGTTTCTGGTGGAGAAGACAAAAATATTGATGTGTTATTTGCTGAGATGATGTTTTTACTTCTATTACTCAAATAATAGAGTTTCATAACCTCATGTCTGTAGAATTCTCAGGAGTTATAGAAGGCTGTGACTTGCCCAGGGTCATACAAGGTAGCAAGGAGAGTATGAAGCTAGGATAAAATGCTGAACAAAGGAACCAATTTTTGACAAATGCCAAGTTTTAAAACATTTTAACTTTTTTCTCTGAAATGCACCAAACACATTCAATTTTAAAATTTCTGAGCACTTTAAATAAAGCTGCTTATGAGTTCCACTGAAAGGTATGAATCCTCAGCAGTTGCCAAAAATTGGTGTCAGTAAGTAGATTTTCACACCTCCTGGGCTCTATGGGAGTGATAGGCTTTGTGCTCACAAAGTAATATTTTAGATAGCATGTTGGGCTTGTTTGTTTTATCTCCTACCTCTAAGATTGTAAAGCTTCCCCCTTGCCCTAAGAAACCAAGAAAATAAATTCTTCACTGGGATAGGAAGGTTTAGTAACAAGTAATGCCAGCATGTCTGAATCTGCTTTTCACAACCAAATCCTTTTTGTTTTAGCTTGAAGTTTCTTGCTATTCCTCCTCCCACCCCCAACCACAGGATGCATATCCTGTACAAAACAATTAACAGAAATTCCTATGGGATTTTTATTCATTGAGCAGTCCTTAATTCAATGGCTAATTCTTGTTTGTAGCTAGTTTTCACAAGCCAAAGAAGAAAGGTTAGGTTTTGTAATGAGGTTTAATAAAACTGGATTGGAAATTTGGAAGTGTATTAGTCATTTGGCATTAGAGAAACTAGAGTGCATTTGCTGATTCTCTTAGGAAATGGGTGTTAAGACCCATTTTATGTAAACATTCGTATGTCCATACGTGATAAGTCTATATAGACCTTAAAAAATTCTGGTACTTCATCCTTTACTGTAGAATTCTAACTTTCTTGTTTAGCAGTACCATGAATTAGAAAACTAGAAACATGATGATAAGCTGTCATAATGAGAAGGCATTGCTGAATTTATGAACTTTGCTACTTCTGGGGATGGCATCTTAAGCACTTGTATTAAGTGACTTCACTAGAGATATTTAGTGACTAGAATGCTGGACCTGGAAATCATAAAGACCTAGGTTCAAATGCAGCCTCAGATATTTACTATCAGTGTGACTCTGAGCAAGTCACTTAACCTTGTTTGCCTCAGTTTCCTCATCTGTAAAATGCAGCTCCTAATAGCACCTACCTAGTAGGGTTGTTTCCAGGATAAGTAAGATGATGTTTGTTAAGAGCTTTGCAAACCTTAAAGTACTACAGAAGTGTTAGCTCTGATTGTTATTTCTGGGACTCAGCAGTAAGGCACAGTTTTCAGAAAAGCTGAATGTGACTATGGTAAGGGTGATAGTCTGCTCTTAATCCAGAACCTATTCATAGCTCATTTGTAATTAACAAAGATAGGAGTTTAAGAAAGGACCCCAGAGATTTGGATCTTTAGTTCCATTAGATTTTCACCAATATTTTAAAGTAGTTGGTCATACTTAGGAAGCAGGGAAAGGGTCTACAAGTGAGGTGACAGAATTTTAAATTGCCTAAAGAAGAACTCAAAGCTTTCCCCCATCCTTTCTGTAACCCTCTATCCCAGTCCTCAGCGCGCGCGCACACACACACACACACACACACACACACACACACACACACCCCAAGCAATGAACTTGGCAAAGTTCTGGAGTGGTTTGCTATTTCCTTCTCCCTCATTTTACAGAAGAAGAAACTTAAGACAAACTGTGTTAAGTGACTTGCCCAGAGTCACAAAGCTAGTAAGCTGAGACCAGATTTGGACGGAGAAAGATGATTTCAGGCCTGGCTCTCCATCCACTGAGCACCCTAGCTGCCCTGTATTTGTTCATAAGCTCAACTACATATTCCAGATGCCTGTGAACAATGGCATAGAAGTATAGCTTCCCACAATAACTTTTAACCTTTGATGTTATCTTATGATAACATTTTTGCTTGTGTACCATAGCTAACTTCTGTGATGCTTTAAGATGTATCTCAGGGAGCCATGTTTGTGCTGTATTCCTGTCTTGAAATGCAGAATTCATAAGCAAGTTCCTTAATGGCATGCAGTGAAATAGTGACTTTTGGTCTGTTGCTAGGAAACCTGCTTGTACATGAAGTTCCATGATAGTACATGATGGTATATAACCCATAGCAGGTATATGATCCAAAGAGAAGTAGTGTTCCTGTTAATTAACAATCTGAAGAAGAAGAATTGGACTATACAGAGCCACAGATAAATCCATACACAATATGCTCAGCAATACTGGCATTTTGAAAACCACCTCTTAAAAAAACAAACATTTTTTTCAGTGTAGATAGTTAAAGTGTCCTCATGCAATAAGAATAGCTAAAGGCATTTCCTCCTTATTATATGTGTTTGTTACAGGCAAGCTTGGGTGTTGTATGAAATTCTTAGGAATTATATTCATTGCTGTGAAAGATCTGGCAAAGTGCTGGGTTTAGACAGTGAAGCTTCTGTTACATGCTTTAATTGATCTTTAAAATGAAGGTTTACATAACCGAGAGAGAGCTCAGAGGTCAATTAGTCTAGACCCTATCCAAATTATGACATGCCTTGAAACTGATTATTCTGCTTCCTCATCATCTTCTAAAGAAATTCCATCAATAGAAAAAACATTACCAAATAAGGCAGTTTATTCTATTTGGGAGTTAAATTCTATTTAATTGTGAGGAAGTTTTTCTCATGTTGTGCACACTACTGTGGGACCACAGAAAATTAGGCGAGTGACCCTAAGAGTTCTGATCCTAATCTGGCTTGAAAGGATGATCTTATAATTCATAAACTATTCTAAATAAATAAGTCATACCAGAAAGATGTCTGTTAGTTTACTATATGCGTGTAATTTCTCCTGAATGGTTTTTCCACTTTAAGTGATCATTACTTGGTCAAAATTGAACCCGTTGAGTAGTAAGGAACTATGAACTTTAGAGTTTCTTAACTATAAATTAAGTGTCTTGAAGATACTGTTTCAGTTATATCAAAAGACCTGTAAGTTTGTCATTATGAACAGATCATTTTCTGACGTAGTTTACAACACTTTCATGCTATACATTTGCCTATTTCATGAGTTTGAGTACCTTCCCCCTCAAAAAAAACAAAACAAAACAAAACCTCTAGGCAACCTTTTGGTGGTGATCTTCTCCCTTAAATATTATTATCAAGCCAATGTTGGAAGCTTTTTAGTTGGTAAGGTCTGTCAGAGTTTGTATTGCATTAAAGAGAATCTCTGAGAATCCATTGTCAGTTATAATTAAGCTTTAGAGAACTTTGGTCTGAAGGAACTTTTACCTAGGAAAAAAAATTATTTTTACATGCCGAGGAAGAAAATAGTTTCTCCTTGGAACCAGGCACCCAGAAATTATCTGAAGAACTGAGAAGATGGAATAGTAGTAAGGTTAATGAATACTTAGGGTAAAATACCTTTATTAAATTGAGATTGAGTTGATTTACATGTATTTCACCTCATTAGACACTGGGGAATTTGGAATGGGCATTGAACTTTGATTTTTCCTTCCAATTCGAAAATTATATATAATGGTTTAGAAAAATCTTTCATTTGTATGACTTGTATGTTGACTTATATGTTTTCTAACATTCATTTGTAATTTGCTTGAATGAAAAAAAGTTTTCAGTAAGAGACATTTTGAAAGTTTTAGTACCCTGAAAATAAATTGGAATGAATCTGTGCATGTGGGACTAAAATGTTATCCAAAAAAATAGAAGATAAAAGAGTCAAGTTCTAGCAGTTACATAAAGAATGACCTTGTAGTTTATAAACTGTCTGTAATAAACTAGGCAATTTGCTCAACCTGAATATGTCTAATAGTTTATAAAAGATGTACATATTATCTGATTTCTCCTGAACGGGTTGTCACTTGGTCAACATTGCAGGCCATTGGGTAATAAGGAACTGTGAAGAAATTCAATGGAAAATCTAGTTCATACATTCCCTGGGGAAGGCAAAAGCAAACATCTCTAAATTTCCATGGCAGAGAGAAAGGAACAAAAGAAAACAGTCTATATTTCATCACTTTATAGATAGATGAAACCCATCTGCTCTGGAGTGAGCTTTTGCTTGGAAGCCAGTTGCTTTCGTGGTCAGTAGAGTGAATCTTTAGGTTTTGAATCCTGTGGTGTTTGCTAGTGACAATAGAAACACTGATGGAAATGAGCTGTGTAGTGAGAGTCCATTTGAAAGGACAGTAAGTAGACCATACAGGCCATTTCTCTATCAGTCACCTTAGCAATGTGTTCAAGTTAAATCCTGCTGGTAAACAACTAAATGGCAAACCTTTTTCCCTAGAGTAAAGGAGCATAGGTTTACTTTTTTTAATGGCTCATACTATTATTTTTAGCATTCTGTTTAATTAACTTGAGTTATTCAAATTGGACAAAGTTTTCCCCTGCTGTGCTACAGATCTTATTCACACAATTGCCTGTATCATGTACACAAAGCTACTGGCTCTGAAATACAGTTAAACATAGTATGACTAAGGAGGAGGGGAAAATTCCTTTAAGAACCTCGAACTTGTCCTGTTTTTCTTTTTTGCTTCTGACAGATTTCAAAGATCTCTAAAAATTTAAAGGAAATGAATTAGGTGAAAGATGATCTTTGAGTAAGATAAAGCAAAATTTTGTTTTCATATAATCATTTAAAAACCTGAATGAGGGTCAACTTGAGGAGATGTTAAAGTTGCTTTATTTAAGAAATCATTTCAGATGAACTTGGAATTTATAGCAAAAAAGCAAAATTATTTGCTTGGATTATATTTTTATTATATAGGAAAGGAATAAGATGTCAGACTGTATGTAGTAGGTTAACTAAATATTGAGCATTCTCCTGAGACTGATTTACCATCTTGATATTTTCTCTCTTGGGAGAATGAAAAACTCTTTGAGAGGAAGAAATTAAAAACAAACGGTGAGGAAGAAGTAGGGTTTTAAAGTGAACAAGTGGAACATAAAGCGTATGTTCTACATGCTAATCTTCAGTTGAGTGCAACTCAACTCACATTGATCAGTTAAATTTGTAATACTTCAGCACTTCGAAAGACCCACAATTTCATTGATCTGGGTACTCCTTCCACTATGAGAAACTGCAACCTGCCTTTCTATACCTTATAGATGGTCTTTGTAAGCTGCTGTGGAGAGGAGAGGAGAGAAGAGAGGAGAAGGGCGAGGAGGGGAGGGGAGGGAAAGGAAGGGGAAGGAAGGAAAAGGGAGAAAAGGGGAGGAGGGGGGGAGAGGAGAAGAGATGACCTAGTGACCCATCATTTGGTAGTGAGAATCTGGGAATTTAGACTTTTCCTCAAGTGACAGACACACACAGCTCTGAGAACTTTGGTAGAGGTTGTATCTCTTTACTGTTGAAACTAGTAGTCTTTTAACTTTGAACCATATTACCTCTTCTAAGTGTAGTCACCACTTATATACTTTCCATTATGATAAGACTTAGAAGTGTCAGCTAGTCTAAATTGCCTGGGTGAGCCATCAGAGTAGAACTTGGGCAAAGGATTCACCACTTACTACTATTAAGTTAAACCAAACCAAAACACCATTTACTTATCTGTGTTTAATTTTAAAGGTGTGTGACATATCATCACCCCTAAACTTATTAGCAGACAAGGGTGATTACTTTCATTTTAAAATCTATTGCTTCTGCAGTTAAGAGGTGCACTTTAAAAGGGTGCGATGCATTGTCACAACTAGCTCATAAGAGTTATTAACAGTAACAGATAGTGGGACCCAATTTTGTTTCATTTTTAATGTTGATGCTTCTGCAGTTACTTGACAGTTCCCACTGAAATGTGCTTTCCTTCACTGATGTTAAGTTACTGGCAATCGATGTGATGGAAAGTTTTAGTTTTTCTCACTCACTGAACATCTTCATGTTTGCCATCTGTACCCTAATTAGGAATTCTGTGTTAATCTGCGAGATGGATTTTACACATCAAAAAGTAAAAATCCTAATACTTCAAAAATTGAAGTTTCTTTCTTGCTTTCTTAAACAAATGGAAGCCTCATTCTGAACTTCCCAAGATTGTATTCAGACCTTCTTCTCATGGCTTCTTTTTTTTCTTAGAGCTAATTATTCTATTTCATTCACATTTCAAAAAGTTCAATAAATTTTCACTGAACATTTTCCCAGCTCAGTACAGCTAGACATTATAGCAGCATGGGAGTTGAGAACTAATCAAATTTTTATATACTCTAGACATCATCTTGATATTACTGAATAAATTTAGATGCTATAAGTTCATACCTTGTCTCTTTTTAAAAAACTAAATGACCTCTTCACACTTGTTTAAAAATTCCTTTTTAGTTTTTTTTTTAATATTAGTCTTATAATGGGTCAGATCAGTGGTCCATCTAACATTTTCCCATTAATAATGAAGCTTGGCTAAGGGATGTAGATATAGCCTCACTAATACAGCCTTATATTTTTAGCATGCTTCTCAGATCACCCAAAACCTTACACCTATTTATCCATGTCATACAACTATAATTTATGATTTTCTCTGTTTTAAACCCTTATTGAACCTATTTGTATTTCCAGCCTAAACCACCCCCAAGGGTGGTTTCATTATTTTTTATTTATTTTTTTACTTCTATGTCACTGATTCCAGGACCTATATTTTCATCAGGATTTTGTAGAAGAATATAGACTGCAATCCTTTTGAATGAGTAGATGATGTTTGAGAGTTGTAGGTGCTAAAGAAAATCCATCACCCCATCACCTACTTGGTGATGAGCCCTTTGAATAGAGGCTAGTTTTCAGACAACAGACATATCATCTGTCACTGGGTCCATATTCAAAGTTTTTCTAACTTGATAGAACCTACCAGAGCTTTCACTTTAATGGCACAGTCTTCTCCACTGTAAGTTAAGCATCGGAGTACTATATTCAGAGTTGTAACTAGGGTGAATTAAGCAAGACTTTTAACCAGAGCATAGAAATTTAATTAGAACAAATTTTAAAAGATTGAGTACCTTTCAAATTTGTTAGTTTCATTTTGATAGTACTTTTATCCCTTTAGAAGAATAGAAACTAATTAGAATAATTAGTTAAGTAGGAAGATAAATAACATACTTGTCATCTTTTCTTACTACCATGACTAAACAATAGGAGAGTTCCTCTCAAGGTAGCAGCTTTATGATGTACCAGGATTTCTGTCTCCCCATTGCAAGGTGGTACTCTGGGGTCTTACCCACAGGCCAATATGAAGAGTCTTTCCCCATGCTTGATTTGATGACATGTTAAGTACTACTTGACCTGAATACTGTCCTATGCTGACTTTCCCAGGGATTAAAATTGTGAGTTGCAGCTCTGAGAACTTTGGTCGAGGTTGTATCTCTTTACTGTTGAAACTAATAGTCTTTTCATTTTGAACCATATTATCTCTTCCAAGCTTACTTATGATCCCTAGTTCTAGCATCTTAAGATTGAGTGAACAAGTTCAAGCTTATTCTATACATTTTTCAAGATAATTACAATTTACTTTATAAGCTAGATTCCTATTTTTTTACTCTGCCCTCACATAAAAGCCTTTTAATCTTCTTGATCATTTTAGTTGCCCCTGACTAGATTTTCCTCATTTCTATGATGTTATTCTTCAGGGGAAGTACCCTAAATTGCATGTAACATTTTAGTTGTGAATGATGGCTAAAGAGTGACTTCTGCTTAGTTTCTGGAGTCCTTTCTTACCCTGTCATTAAACAAATTGCCATTCATGACAAAGCATTCTCTTCCAATATCAAGTTAATCAATGTTTTGAGTAACATTTATTGTGAAACCCAGTCTTAAAAAAAAAAGTCTTAAATACATGAATGCCCTAATTCCACTGTCTCTGCATATTCAGTCCCACACAGAATTGTAGTAAATTAGTGAGGAAACATTTTTCTTTGTTTGAACCACTTTGCCTTTGTCCAGATTAGTTATCTTTGTCTAAGTGTTTGGCAATCTGCCCTTTATTATATTTTTACCAATTTTCTAGGTACGGAAGTAAAATTTACTAATCTGCTCTCAGAGACTCCTGTGGACCCCTTCTTATGGATATACAGTGGCTATTTGTAATCATTGTTTATGTGTTTTAGAAAGGTGTTTGATAATTTCATTCTGGATTGACTTCAGAATTTTATCATGGGTGAAATCAAATCTTAGTCATTTATTAACATGTCTTAACAGTTAGTGCTTGAACTCCCTATGCTTTTACCACCATTTGGTCTGACATCTCTGACCTAAGTATTTCAAAAGACAAATTGGCAATCTTTCCACTTACTGAAAATGAAAGTTTAGGTGTCTAATTTGTATATCTAGGGCTAGGGACTGAACCTGTGATTTCATTGATAAAGAGAGGTCTCAGTAAAGGAAATTTACTCTGCCAAATGATACCTTCTCTGCAACGTATAGTCTTAAAAAGTTCCCCAGACAGAGCCTTGAAAGGTTAAATTGTTTGCTTAGGGTTACACATGCAGTATGTGTCAGTAGGACTTCATAGGATCTGAGGCCAACTCTTTCTCTATAACCCACCCCACTCCCCCTTGGCCGTCTCTTATTTATAGGCATGAGAGTGGGATAACCAATTCACTGGGCCTTTCATTGTGACCTATTTTATATTATAATATACTAAGGGTTCATCAGGAATGAAGGAACTTCTGAAAATTAGTCCCCTCTATTCCCTCTCCCCTTCTTCAAGAGAATAGCTAGCATTTCAACACTTTGGGACTAGGAGTTCTGTTTCCTTACTCTGTTCTAACTCTCTTCTTTGCAACTCCTCCATGTGTGAAGTAGACACCTGCAGAAAGTAGTTCCATCTGTCAGTCACGGTTTGTAGTCACAATTTCTAGAGGGTCCAATTTGCATAGGTGATGCTTTGTAAAAATACCAGGAGACTAAGAAGCTTTTAGGATGATGGGAGAAAAGGAATCGGAGGGGAACGGGCAGGGAGAGGAAAAAGTGAGACAATGAAAACAGCCCTAAAATAAATGTGTTGGATTAAAGAGATTGGGAAATTGATAGGGGGCTCAATCTTGGCTTAATGTAGAGAATTAAATGAAGAGGGGAAAAAGAAGGCACTGAGGGATATAGAGAAGGGTTAGAGGAATGGACAAAGGAGAAAGAGGGAAAATAACCATGTATATTTTTCACTCTTTTACTATAGTTCTTGCTAGGTCTTCTTCCCTCATTCTTTTTGATGTCTTCACCAAGCCAGTGTGCTTGTTGCAAAAATATTAAATACTTAAAATCTAATAGGGGCTTCAGAAGTTGACCAAAGAAGAGTTTCTGTAGGGAGAACAAAGAAGGTCCATATCCTCCTCAATACCCCTCCAAAAATACATACCCACCGCCTAACTGATTGGCTTTATACTATCAGGGTACAAAATACTATTTCAGTGGCTGCTAATTGTATTTCCAAGGCATTTTTCCTAGAAAAAATGTTTCAAGATGAGTTAGAAATGTGTGTCTGGTAGTTGTGTTTTATGTTTCAATTTCTCCAGTAATCACTACTGTATTTAGTTGAATAGCACGTCAAACAGATGCTCCTTGGCTCAAGAACTGAAAATTACCTGGCCTGCAAGACATCTTAAATAGTTGAGTAGGTACTCCCCTCACCACAAATACATTGAATCACACTTCAGAGATTTCCAAATATTGCCACCTTGACCTCACATCCAAACTGTGTCCAAATAGTCCTTTCTTTGACTATTTGTAATTCTCCTCCCTCTTCCTCTACCCCCAACTCTCAAGTTTTTTATGCTGTTTTCTTCTCCAGGCTAATCCACCAAGCATCATTGTAGTCAACCCAGTTGCTACCATCTGCAATATTAAATAGCCTTGCTTCTGGTAGCCCTTGAGATGCAGATAGGACAATGCTTTCAGAAATGCTGTCCTCAAGAAATTGATCCCAACAAGTGCAGCTGCTCCTTTCATTTTATTTCCCTTTCATCCACAGTAACAGAAGCAGAATTTTCCCCAAATATCTAAGGGGCAGCCCAGGAAGGAGAGAAGATGCTAAAATCTTTTAGACCCAATTCTTTCCCCAAAACTCAAAAGTGTTTAGTTGCAGGACTCGTACAGGAGGGACACTTTCAGATATCCTGTCCTACTCGCAGAAATGCCCTGGGGAGAAAGGTTGAATTCACTTTATACTATGATCTTTATTGATATTTTAGCACTAATGTGGTCCACTAGACTGCAGGCAATAAGTATTTGGTGCTAACAGATGGTTCCTGCAACCTCTAGGAAATGTTTTGGGTTGTTGTGTGTATATATTTTGCCCCCGTGGATTGTGCTAATGCTCAGATAATGAAGTCTGTTTTCCCATCTCTGGAGGTTGAATGCAAGAAGTGCTGAATGTACACTTTTCCATTTCACAAAAGTAAAAGGAGTGGAGGGGAAGGAGATGACTTCTATATAGTACATGATAGTTCAACCAGGGAAAATTAGAGATATGTCCTATATAGTTATAGATAGATAGATCTGATAGGATAGATAGACAGACAAACAGACAGATAGATAGATAGACAGATAGTCATATTTGTACTGTTTGGGGAATTAGAAAGCCTCAGTTCTTTTCTCTCTCTATGTCTCTGTCTCTCTCTGTCCTCTCTCTATGTCTCTGTCTCTCCCTTTCCCTCACTCTCTGTCTCTCTCTCTGTCTCTGTCTTTCTGTCTATCTGTCTCTCTCTCTCTGTCTCTGTCTCTCTCTCCTCTTCTTCCTCCTCCTGCTTCCTCCCTCCCTCCCTCCCTCCTTCCCTCTCTCCTCTCTCTCAATTAGGGTTATCAAGTTACTTCCCTGAAGTCATTTATCTGAGACTGGATTTGAACTTGGGTCCTTACAATAGATAGATGATAGATAGATAGATTGATTGATTGATTCCACAAACTTAAGGGGATATTCTATTACCAAAAAGATCATACTGCTAATGAAATGGAATGTTGTAATGGTTTAATAAGATAGTAAGTCTTTCCCAATTTGAGTTCATTAGGGAATGAGATGAAGGGTGAGAAAGTAGACTGCTGCCCAAATCTTTTATCCAATAATCTCAAGAATGTTTGACCCAGGGTTTTCTGATTGCACTAACTGAAATATTAGTAAAGGAAACTGTTGCAGGTGCTCAGCAATTCAGAAGCACTTGGAAGAAGTCAGTGGGAAATTTTAAAGTAAATGTTCATATAATTATGTAGGAATATATTACACTCACTTGTACAATGATACTATTTATACATTTTTTAAAAAAACTTTGAAACACTACAGTCTCAAGTAAAATTCAGAATGGATATTCACCAATTACCTTATTGACTTGTCCTAGAAAAATCACATGGTAATCAATTCTAATATCATCCATTTTCAGCTGGGGAAATCAGAAGAGGCTTCCTGTAGAAGGTAGCATTAAAGCTGAGTTTTAGAGGAGGTTAACAAGTCTAAGAGGAAAAGATGAAGAGGAAGTGTTTTCCAAACATAGGAGGATAGCCTATACAAGGGCACAGTGAAAGACAGAATGTAATATGTAATAGCTTTCAATTCCAAACAGAGAAGTTTGTATTTTATCCTAGGAGGCTGTGTGACCCTGGGCCAGTTACTTTTCTCAGCTGTAGAATGGGCATGATACCTCCCAGGGATGTTGTTAACATTAGGCAGTCAATGGAGTTTCTCAAGTAAGGGAGTGATAGAGTCATGCACCTACTTTGGAAATACCATTTTGACCACTGTGAAGTATGGGTTGGAAAGTGAATATGCTAGAAACAAAGAGAATGATTAGGAAGAAATTATAATAGTACAAGCAAAAAGTGATGAAGGCATGAGTTACAGGGTGTTCATGGGAATGAATAGGAGACAAATATTAACGAATAGTGTAAAAGCAGAATTGACAAGACAGATTGAGTGAAAATGAATATCTAAGCTTGATTCTGAAGCTGTGAATCTGGGTGACTAGGCAAATGATGGTGCTCATGACAAAGACAGAAAAATTAAGAAAAGATTTGGGTTGGGGGTAAAGCTAAGTCTATAAACATAGGATCATAGATATAGACCTAGAAAGGACCTCATAGACTGTCCAATCTAGCCTCTTTATTTTACAGGCCCCAGCAGCATAAGTGACTTTCCCAAGGCTGAGGAAGTCTACACAGGAAGCAGGATTTTGAATCCAACTTTTCCCACTCCAGAGCTACTTCTCATTCTAATGTATTAGGAAATAAATTTGGAAATGTCCAATAGACAGGTGGTGATTAGGCTGGAATTCAGAAAAGAGAGACTTATAGTCTTCAAGAGTGCCCTGGGGGACCAGGGGGTTCAAAGACAGGCTCACATAGCCAGTGTGTCAGAGGTGGGCCTAGGTAATTTTGACTTTGAGGTGGGGTTTCAATAGGCTATGCTAGAGTAGAATGAATCATAGGTGGGAGATGGGGCAAGCATTTTCCAGCTCATTTAGTCCAATCCCTTATTTAATAGGTGAGGGAAAATGAGGTCTAGCAAATTTGAACAACTAGTTCAAGGTCTCATCATCAATAGGAAGCAGAATAAACCTTCCCAAGAAGGAGAAAAGGTCTTCTTGGTCTGATCTAGAACAAGGCTTTGTAAGGATATTTGAATGCTAATTACTTGTTATAGATAGAAATCCACCAATCATGCTAAAGAATGGAATCCTTTGGTATAAAAGAACATACCTGGGCATGACCTCTTTCCTCTTTTGATTGTTTGTTCTTCTCATCTGAATGAGTACGTATTGGAATCTGCAGCTTTACCAATTCTGAGTATTTCCCAAAGTAAATATAAGGCACATTTTTGAGCTAGAAGGGACCCTAGAAATCAGCCGATCTGGCCACTTCTTTTTACAGCTGAGGAAAGTAAGGCCCAGAAGAAGAAAGTGTCAAAGGATCAGGCAGGTTGCAGAACCAAGACTAAAATCCTGACTCATAGGCCACTGCTCCTTCGCTGGTCCTAACCTGTGTGGTAGAACCTTTTGAACTCATATTGAACTAATCAGCCACAGTCAAACACCCTGTACCCTGACCCCAATATCATGATGTCATTGGTCCTCTTTGCAAATGAAGGATGAACAACAGTCATTTTCAAAGGACTGTACAACTGCCCAAAAGCTGATTTAAGCCAAAATGAAACTATTATACTGGACTTTGCACTTTGAATGGGACCCATTCATGTTCTTTTGTTGTATTGCTAACTGAAACTCTTTGAAATTAAATGTTCCCTTTATTATAGAAAAGAAGTTAATAGTATTCTGTTATGCTAAAATGGTAACCGATTTTTATGACATTTTAGGAAATTACATTAGCAGTGAGATTCTGATATGTTTTTTGTGATAATAGTGAGTCCGTGTGTGGTGAGGGCTGCCCCTCACATGCTGGGAGCTTGGGAGGGGCGGGGGAGAGGTGAGTATTGTTGGATGGATTGAAAGGGAGCAGAATAGAAATCTCTAGTCTTTTCTCCCCTGACCCTTGTCAAGGGATGCTTTTATTACTGCTAGGAGGAGAAATAGGAGGTTGGATGGAAAGGTCACTCTGCTTACCTCAGAGAGAGAGGGTACCAGGCTAGAATGTTATCTATCTGCTCCCTTAAATATTCTTTATCTAGGTGATATGGTCAGGTTCAATCTAACTTCTGGCTGCTTTGTTGTTATGGGGGAAAGGGTTCCCCAAGCTTTATATCCAAGGTTTGACCTCTTTCCTACCATATACCAGTTCTACAATAAACAAACATAGCAAATAGCAAAGAAAACCCATTTATCCAAACTGGTAACAAAACAGAAATCAGAGAAGATATAAATAGGAGAATATACCAAATATACAAAATAAAGTTATCTCCTTACTGTGGGGAGTGACATAACTCAGTTCAACCAAGAGAAAGTATCCTTGATCTCACCCAGGGTGAGACACTCAAAGTCCCTAGTGTAGCAAGCTGGGGACAGAGACATGATAGGTATTGCCAGTTGCTCTCCAAAGTCTTTTTCTTCAACAGCTTGAAGGGGCTTTGGCCTCTTCCATCTTCCCTCTTAAAGCTAGAAGCCAGAAGCACCCAAAGCAACAAAGCTTGAAAAAGACTGGAATCCTCCTGCCCTCACCACCTCAGCCCTGTCCTTCAAGGAGGGCAGAACATTCATTGGATGCCAATAAGGAGAGAATCAATCCCCTACCAATGGTCCTTGGGACCAAGGTTAGATTCCTTTAACTGAATACCTTAAAGGCAAGAATGTGCACTAGGATTAGAATGTGAGCTGTGATGAAAACTTTGTGCCAAATCTATAACTAAAATTTGAAGGGGCATAGCTTGAGTGTCTTTGAATAGACCTAAGAACTTGCGGGTAGAGAGAGATCCCTATCAGTGGACTATAAACATGGATGCTTACATTTTCTTTCTCATAGATCAAGTCAAGCTAAAATTTGTGCTTTTTGGAGCAGTAAAGTAACATGTGAAACATTTGTGGAGTTCTCAGTAGTCATCCTACATTTAAACAGAGGCACAAGGACAAAATAGTGTGTTGTCAAGATCATTTTCTGACACTCTTCAGCCCTTCTATTAAAAACAAAAGATACCTATGTCACAGCTGGAGGAAGGGGAGGGAAGGGAAGGGAAGGGAAGGAAAGGGAAGGGAAGGGAAGGGATACTACTATGTAGGGGCAGCTAGATGGCACAGTGGATAGAGTACTGGACCTGGAGTCTGGAAAACCTGGATTCAGATCCAGCCTCAGATACTTGCTAGCTGTCTGACCCTAACCAAGTCACAACTCCCATTTGCTTTAGTTGCCTCATCCATAAAATGGGGATAATGATAGCACCTACTTATCAGGGTTGTGTGGAAATCAAAGGAGATTATGATTGTAAAACTCTTAGCATGGTCCCTGGCACATAGTACTATATAAATACGAGTGATTATTTGGCACAGTACTAAGCACATTACAAATATTCTCTCCTTTGATCCTCCCAATCTCCACTTTACAGTTGAAGAAGCTGAGATAGAGTGACTTGCCCAGGATTACACAGCTACCAAGTGTAGGAGGTCATATTTGAAATCAGGTTTTCCTGATTCCAGTTGGGACCATCTGCTCATTGTGCCATCTCACTCCTCCCCCTGCTAACTCCTCTTGGTGCTTATGTGACCGTTGCAGAATCCTAAGATCATAGAACTTTGGAGTTGAAAGGAACCTTAGTTCTTTAGTTCATTATTTTTATAAATAATTCCATTTTCCATACAACTGCATTCCTAAAGCTCTTTTAGTGAAGAAACTTTTGATTCTGGATTATTTATACACATGAAATACCATCAATAGAGTATGTTAATGGGTCTATTGAAGTATGTTATTGCATTAGCCGAGAAAAGACATTTTGTATTATTGTTTTGTTTTTTAAATAGCAGGTTTAAATAACAGAGGTTCCAATATTGAAGAAGCAAGGATGAGTGGAAAGAAAAAAAAATAATAGCATAATTTGTTAAGTTGAAGATTTATCCTATTGTGATGCTGATTTCTTTTTTATTTTGGCACTGGAATAAGCTTTTCCAGTAGGAAAGCTAGGTTCCTTGGGCAGCATCCGCTGCTTCTAAACAACTGGGAGACTGATTTAATCAAGTTTCCTTTGTGGCCACACTATAGATGGAATACACAAAACCTTCCTGATCTCTGACTGCCTATCTTTCCATTGGGAAACTAAGACTGACAATCATGTGCAACTAGTCCCTGGGGTAAAAATGAATGTTTAAGCAAATTCAGAAAGCCTGAGGAGAAAAAAAACCTTAAAATGTGGAAATGTATTATTCTATCATAAGCATGGTAAATATATATTACAAAAATGTATGTGATGCATAAGAATTTTTATCCATTAATTATTTGTCTTTTCTTAGACTCTTTTCTAAATTCCTATAATTTTCATTAAAAAGAGAAAAACAAGACAGAAAAACTCCTATCTAATGATTTATTTCCTCTTCCAAATGCAAGCTTCAAGTTTCATAATTATGGTGGTTCGATGGTTCTGTTATGTAATTTGAGGCAGGAAAATATAACTTGAGATTTTTAGAACTGAAAAGAAATTTAAATTTCATTCCTTACTATAAGCTATTGGTACACTTTGTGATCAACCAAATAAGTGCATTCTTAAGGGACCACTGCTTGGCTAGCACTTGTAGGCACTGGAGAATATTAGGCAAAAAAAGGAATTAATCCCTACCGAGGAGTGAATATCCTATTGAAGTCAAAACAAGGTATAGAGATAAGTAAATGCCAAGTGATTGGTGGGGGAGAACCAAGAACTAAGGGAGTTAATCACTAAGGATCTCTGGCAGGAGTTGATACTTGAGCTAAACTTTGGTTAAAGCTGTGGATTCCGAGAAGTGAAAGTGAGGAGGGAGGGCAGTATTCATGAGGAACAACAAATAAGATAGTATGATTGGAACATACAGTTATCCCTTTCATATCATAGCTTTCCCCAGGGCAGTTTTGCTATCACAGCATAAGAAATTAAATGGGAATTTGGGGGGAGTTTTGCTGGTCACATATGACACACCAAGGCCAGCATATGACACAGAAAAGTTGAAATACATAAAGTATATGGATAGTATTGTGTAATATGAACATATATCATCTTTGAATACTATAGATATACACAATTTCTATTTTAAAGTTTAACTATGACCAAATACTTAACCCAGATTTTACCATAAGGTACTGTAAACACCCCATAAAAGAAAAAAAAAATTATTTTCTTCTTCCCAGACTTTTTTTCTGGTACGAAGGGAGGGCCGTTTTTTTTTTTTTTTTAAGCAATTGGGGTTAAGTAACTTGCTCAAGGTTACATGGCTAGTCATTATTTATGTGTGGGTGCTCATTTTCTGAGGCTGGATTCGATCTTGGGTCATCCCAACTCTGAGGCCAGCGCTCTTACTCACTACGCCACCTAGCCGCCCTGGGCCAAAATTTTTTTTTTACAGATTTTCCAGAATACAGGGGCACTGCACTCCTAATCCTATGATGTGGTACAGTTAACTATAGTGTGTTGAGAGGCATAAGGTAAAGCCAATCTGGAAAAGTAGGTGGGAGCCAGATTGCAAAGGGCTCTGAATGACAAATAGAGGGGTTTGTATTTAATCTAGAGGGAATTGGGACCTGCTGAAGTTTCTTAAGTGGAATAATGGCATATATGGTCAGCCCTATGCTTTGGGAATATTAGTTTGGCAGTTGTGTGTAGGGTGGATTGGAGAGAGAGAAAATGAGAGGCAGGAAGGGAGATGAAGAAGGAAATTATTCTGTGGTTTTCTATCAATTCTCTGATACATGGATATAAACATAAGCCTCTCTACTGGGCTTTTTTCCTAAAGCGACCCTTCTTAGCTTTTACCAAAGGTTAGGTCTCTTGCTTAGCAAATTTTGCTGTATTTTAGGCATTGCCAAGTGAAGCTTCTATTTGTTACTTGATTAAATTATCTGTGGGAGTGATGTCATGGCTTTCAGGAGATTTCAATCAAGCTACTTAGCTGCAGTTGATGAATGGCTTTGCAAGTTGTCTTTCATGGAGCCTGGCTTATTTTATTAAAAAAAAAAAGTTATTTACAAATTTAAACCCTTTATACAAATCAAATACCCTTCTTCATAATCTTCTTCAGCAAAACTTCTTAACCTTTTTTGAAGTACTTTTTTTTTCCCACCAACAATCAACTGCAGCTTGTTGAGGAAAGATTATTCACAAGATTGTTTATGGAACTTTTTCTATGAATATCAGTATAGAGCAAGCAAGAGTTAGGGAAATGGAGAAATTTAAGGCAACTAGCTTCTCCCACTCCCCACAGTATCTCTCCACAATAGTCATAAACTTCATCAAGACGGCCCCCGGGATTTCATTGATACTGAAAAAAAATATTTTTGAATCTTTGGGGGGTTTCATACTTTTAGTTCTGCTATTCTTTGTTGGAGATAGCCCCAAACCAGAACTTGGATATTATTTACGATTTGCCTTGGGTGGCTCCAAGAACCTTTTTTTCTTATCCAGTTAGTATTAAAAAAAATTTTTTTAACCCTCAATAGACAATCATCTAAAATGCAAATAGTAGAGATAACTACCAAGTCCTACACCTATATTTTAAGAAATCAACTGCTAATTTATAGGATGAAAGAAGCATGACTAGACTTCGGTTACTGTGAAAAAGATTTGGGAGTTTTAGTTGGCTACTATCTCATTATGAGTCTATAGTGTGATTTGGCAGAGTTCTTTCTGTTGTTGTTGCTATAAATAGCAGGAGTTTTCTTTTAATGGTTAAGGAGTAAGGATGAGTGGAAAAGAAAAATGAATTTTCTGAAGTTACTAAATTGGGGATCCATCCCATCATGATATTGATAATTTTTTTTATCTTTGGCAATGTTATAAGTTTTTCTATTAATAAAGCAAAGTTCCTCAGGCTACAAGCATCCTCTTCTCCTAAACAACCTGGAGACAGATTTGATTGAGTTTCCTTTACAACCACATTGTAGATAGCACACGCACAAAACCTCTGACTGCCTTATTCCCCAGTTGGGAGAGTTAATATACTTTGGTGGAAATAACAAAGTATTTAAAACTAGAGAGGTAATGATCCCACTCTGCTCTGTTAGGAACACATCTGGAGTACTATGTGCAATTCTGGGCGACATATTTTAGAAAAACAATTAACAAACATGAATATGCCAAGAGGAAGTCCATCAGCATGGTGCAGAAACTAGAAAAAGTTTCATAGGAAGATTACTTAAAGGAAATAGAGATATATAACTTTGGACAGGTGGAAGTTAAAAGGAGACATGATAATTATCTTCAGATACTTGTAGAAAACTTCGTAAAGTAAGATTAAATTTTTTGGCTTGGACCCAGAAGAGGGAATGAGCAATGGGTAGATGTGGAAGAGAGGCAGATTTTGAGTTCAATGTAAGGAAAATGCTTCCTAATAGAGAGCTGTGCAAATCTGTAATGGTTCCTGTTGGGAGGGTTAGTCTTCACTAGAGGTCTTCAAGTAGAAATTGTTTAACCACTTGTTAGGAATGTCATATAAAGCACCAAATGAAGTAATATAAGCAATGTACTTTGAAAATGATCAAGAAATTAGATTAAAGTCAGCTGCTGCCAACAGAGGATTTTTTTTTTTTTTTGCTTAAGTAGACTCCATCTATCATGTCAAACTGAAATAGAAATGAAAACTCTAAAACCATACATAAGGTCCCCTGCAGGCCACATATTGATTTAGAAAATTATATATTAACATTATTTGTGCTCTATTTTGTTTTTATTTATTTTGTTAAATATTTCCCAATAGCATTTTCACCTGGAAGGGTTTTACTGGAGAGAGTGTTACAGGTGGGCTACATAAATGATACCTCAGGGCTTAGAAGTTCTTTGAAGTCCCTTATGAACCCTAGAGTCTGTGTCTACTTCACTTCATCACTCACTGTGTATAGT
The DNA here is from genome assembly GCA_011680675.1 of Gymnobelideus leadbeateri. NCBI lineage: Eukaryota > Metazoa > Chordata > Mammalia > Diprotodontia > Petauridae > Gymnobelideus > Gymnobelideus leadbeateri. The sequence goes on from WOXC01010899.1 coordinate 163,595, forward strand.
TCTTTTCTGACTAATGTGATTTTCAACTCATATATATTTTCTCTTTTTGCATAATCACTGTCTGTGATCTGCCATAGATTCTCCATAGAGAATCTACCCAGCATTCTAGAAGCCTTCTTCCAGGTCTCTTTATATTTTGTGAATAACTACCTGAGTTAGTCGTCCATTATCCTTCACCTTTATTTCTTGGCTGGGACACTTCTTTTTCCACTCACCCATTTCCTTGATGTTTTACCTTATTTCTTACATTCAAATTACTACTGGTAATATGTGTTACAAGGACAGCTCAGTGGTGCAATGGATAGAGTGCTGGGCCTGGAACCCTGAGTTCAAATCTAGGTTCAGACACTTACTGTGTGACCCTGGGCAAGTCACTTAATCCTGTTTGCCTCAGTTTCCTCATCTGTAAAATGAGTTAGAGAAGTAAATGGCAACCTGTTCCAGTATCTTTGCCATGAAAACCCCAAATGGGGTCATGAAGAGTTGGACTTGACTGAAACGACTGAACAGCAACAATATGTTGCAGTGTACTTATGCTCACCATTGGTTCTCCCTATTGCTCTTTGGAAATTTTGGAAAATGTTCTTCTTGAAAAATATTTATGATATACAGGATATATAATATGCCTTTGCTATGGTCAATCTGTAAACCTTTGGACCCCTTCATTTCTTATTCCTAAGTGTTATTTTCCAACATATCCCCTTTAAAAAAATTTTTTAATTAAAAAAAAATTGCTATTCTTCACCTTATCATTAAAGGAATGTGGAAAGGGAAAAGTATTTATTAAACATTTACTATGGATCAGGCACTGGGCTAAAATGAATGACAAAGAATATCAAGAACTATGTTAATTTGATTCAGAGAATATTATCAAATTATTCATAGTTTCTCACTTAAGTCTGTGACAGATGTTGCACATAAGCTACAATTATCTCCATGGTAGTCTTTTTACTTGCATTCATGAGTACTACAAGGTTAAAGGACTAAGTGGCCCATGAATCTGTGCTTTATTGTGATTGAGAGCACAGTGGAACCAATTATACTAACTTCCTTTCAGGGCAAAACTTGGGAGCCATCATCCTCCCATTTAGCTTCAACTTCCTTATTTTTTTGCTTAATTTTTCATAAGAATGTTGGTACTGATGTGATTTTAGTAACTTTAATAGTGTACAGATTCGGTAAAAGGGGGAAAACTCTATGTGCTCCCCCCATAACCACCTCAAATATCTATAAAAATGACTCTAAACAAACTTTAGAGCTACAGAGCCCACAAAGTGACAGGAAAGTCTCCTGCTGAAGGCAGCCCAGCAGGTGGACAGAAAGGGTCCATTGCAGTGTGCTGGCATCAGAGCCCAGCCTCACCTGAGCCCATGGTTTTAGCCTCAGGGCAGCTATGACCAGCAACAGCTGGAGGGACTTTGGGAGAGTGGCGGTTTCCAGAATTGTCATCCTATAAATGCCAAAGACAAAGTGAGAGTTCAGTGTGGACTTTGGGAACAGGGGGTATGGGAGTGTGGTCTGGCCTTTGCCTCTGGAAGGAAACACAGCTGAGGCATGGTGACCACTACCATGTGGCTGCTTCAGAGGACCTGGCCTGAAGATTATAGGGGGACCAAGCAACCAGTCTGATGGGTAATCACTCTTGCTTTAACCTGCTTGGATCTGGATTGCTGTCTAGGGTGGAGGTCCTGGGGTGGGTAACAAGGTGGCAGAGCCGGTGGAGGCTTCTGAGAGGGCACCCAGCATTAGCTGGAGCAATAGCTCCAACAGCTGTAAAAACTCCAGCGATTTGGGACAAAATTCTCCTCTCTAGAAGCAGAATTTTACTGTGGCAAAAAGCTCAAAAGTCAAGTAATTGAGTGGCAACATGAGCAAGCAAAGGAAGCAAAGCAAGCACAGCAATCTAACTTTAGATTCCTATTTTGGGGACAAAAAGGCTCAAAGCATGGAACAGGAGGAAGACAACAAAGTCAGAATTCCTGTACCAAAAGCTTCCAAGAAAAATATAAGCTGGTTACAGGCCGTAGAGGAGCTTAAGAAGGATTTTGAACACCAAATAAGAGAAGTGGAGGAAAAATTGAGAAGAGAAATGAGAGTGATGCAAGAAAATCATGAAAAGAGAGTCAACAACCTGACTGAAGAAAATAATACCTTTAAAAAATAGACTAACTCAAATGGCAAAAGAGGCTCAAAAAGACAATGAGGAGAAGAATGCCTTAAAAAACTGAATTTGCCAGATGGAAAAAGAATCTCAAAAGCTCACTGAGGAGAATCATTCCTTGAGAATTAGACTGGAGCAAATGGAAGCTAGTGACTTTATGAGAAATCAAGGTACTATTAAACAGATCCAAACAAATGAAAAAATAGAAGGCAATGTAAAATATCTCATTAGAAAAACCACTGACCTGGAAAATAGATCCAGGAGAGATAATTTAAAAATTATTGAACTACCTGAAAGCCATGATCAGAAAAAGAACCTAGAAATCATCCTTCAAGTAATTCTCAAGGAAAACTGTGCTGATGTTTTAGAACCAGAGGGTAAAATAGAGGTTGAAAGAATCTACCAAACACCTCCTGAAAAAGATCCCAAAAAGAAAACTCCTAGGAATGTTATAGCCAGGTTCCAGAATTCCCAGATCAAGGAGAAAATATTACAAGCAGCCAAGAAGAAACAATTTGAATATTGTAGAAATACAATCAGGATAGCACAGGATCTGGCAGCTTTTATACTGAGGGATCAAAGGGCTTGGAATATGATATTCCAAAGGTCAAAGGAGCTGGGATTAAAACCAAGAATCACTTACCCAGCAAAACTGAGTATCATGTTTCAGGGGAAAATATGATCATTCAGTGAAACAGAGGACTTTCAAACATTCTTGATGAAAAAACCAGAGTTGAATAGAAAATTTGACATTCAGATAAGAGAAGCAAGAGATGCTTGAGGAGGTAAACAGGGAAAAGAAATCATAAGGAATTTATCAAAGTTGAACTATTTATATTCCTACATGGAAAAATGATAATTGTAACTTATGAAACTTTTCTTATTATGAGAATAGTTGAAGGGAATATAAATGTGTGTATATATGTGCATATATATATATATATACACACACACATACATACATACATATGTCTATATAGGAGGGTATATGGGCATATGAATACATATGTGAGTATGTGTATATATGTGTACAGGTACAAATAGACAGAGGGCACAAGACCAATTGAATAGGAAGGGATGATACTTAAAAGGTAAAATTGATAGGTGAGAGAGGAATATATGAGAGGAGATGGGGAGAGACAGAATGGGGTAAATTATCTCATAGAAGAGGTAAGGGAAAATTATTACAATGGAGGGGAATAACAGAAGGCAAAAGGGAGGAAATGATATATACACTAAATAGGGTGTCTCACCCTACAGGAGAGTAGGGGGGCAAGGGGATGAGAGGGGGGATGATGGAGGGGAGGGCAGGTTGGGGGGAAGGGAAGTTAGAAGCACCCACTTTTGAAAAGGGACAAGGTCAAAGTAGAGAATAGAACAAGTGGGGGGTGGGATAGGATGGAGGGAAATATAGTCAATCTTTCACAATATATCCACTGTGGAAATGTTTTGCATAGCTACACATATATAAACTATATTGAATTGCCTATCTTCCCAGTAAAGGTAGGTGATGAGGGAGAAAGGGGAAGAATCTGGAATTCAAAGTTTTAAAATCAAATGTTTAATTATGGGGGAGGATATAGGAGAGAGGAGATTGGGGGAGGTAGTATACAGTGGGATCGCTGTTTTGGGTTGGTGGGTAGGGGAAATACAGGGAGAAAATTTGTAATTCAAAATCTTGTGGAAATGAATGATGTAAACTAAAAATAAACATAAAATTTAATTTAAAAAATAGAAAAAAGTTTTTAAAAAGATAGATCTTGTATTATCTTATTTCAAAAGGCAATTATAAAATCATAATAAAAACTAAAAAAAATAGTGTACAGATTCATTAGTTATACAATAATGATGATTTTCAGAGCACTAAAAATTAAATTAATGCTTACAGATAGTTTAAAAACTGGGTGTTTGGGGCAGCTGCATGGTGCAGTGAATAGAGTACCGTCCCTGGAGTCAGGAGGAACTGAGTTCAAATCTGGCCTCAGACACTTAACAATTACTAGCCATGTGACCTTGGACAAGTCACTTAACCCCAATTGTCCTGCTTTCCCCCCTCCAAAAAGCAAAACAAAGAAAAAATCCTGAGTGGTTCTTAGTATGATCTGCCCATTTTCTACTACTTATGTTACTACTGTTATTATGAAAAAGGAAGGAATCTGGAGGTCCCCATCTAGATCTAAGGGCCATTCTGTTTAGCAGACAGACAGACCACAAAAATATGTGTGTGTGTGCGTGTGTGTGTGTACAGTATTATCTTTAAAAAAAAGAAAGATGAATGGAGCAAGTAAAAATACTGTTTGAACTGGCTTTTCAAAATATTTTAGGTATCACTTAAGAGTGTTGCTATTCTTATTACTTTCAGTGCCTACGAGTCAGAGCTGCCCATACCGAAGTGGCTGAAATAATTTTTTAATGAAATAATTATTTTAGGAAAAAAAGTCTGAAAGATGTATAGTTCATGAGGTGATTGGGTGTTTTTCCTATCAAGTAGAGCATTGATGATGGCAGTTTTCAAAATGAAAAGAGGAAATTTTTAGAATATGTTAGCGGCTATAATGGGAAAAAAAAACATACAGATGGAGGGGGCATGGATATGTACATAAAAGAATTTTAAGACTGATAAATACCGAGGTGATCAATTCATAATCAGTAATACTTTACTTCTATGTTTTAAGGTTATGATTCATTGTCTTTTCCTACACACAAATTCTGCTTCTTAGATAAGGAAAGAATTTGTTTTTCCTTACTTCCTCTTGAATATAATATGTTGCACTAAAGTGATAATAAAACTAGTGTGTTTTATTTTTAATACATGTTCCCCCTCTCTTTTTCAGGAAGAAGGCATTGTGAAGGAAATTGACATCAGTAATCATGTAAAAGAAGGATTTGAAAAGGCAGACCCTTCTCAATTCGAACTCCTGAAAGTTTTAGGGCAAGGTTCCTATGGAAAGGTAAGTTTAAAAAGTCTTAGATATTGCGGAGATTTTCTATGAAGCTTTCTATGATTTCTATGAAATTCCACAGGGACATAAGTATTATGTAGTTCTTATTGTTGCTACTATTAGTAAACACATGTTAAATTATATTATTGGGAATCTATACCCATAAAGTGATGGTTAAGGGTTTTGTTTGTTTTGATTTGTCTGAGGGTTTTATAATACCCCACCCCCAAAAAAGGGTTCCTCATTATTATGTTTTCTAACTGATATTAAAAGGAGGGAAACTTTTGAAAGACAATTTTATTCCATCTAACACGTTTTTTTCAGGATTTGTTGGGATTTTAAAATTCAAGATGAGCTGATGAAAAACAGGGAGAAATTCACAAAATCACTGCTTTGTCTAAGACCATTTTTCTTCCTGAAAAACTCATGATTTCTCTTATCCATTGTCTGTGCTGATGATACCTTTAGTAAACATCCACTATTTTACAGAGAGGTCTTTTTTTCTCTTTTTCTTCCCTGTATCTGGCCAGAGGTTTCAATTTGTTCACAAGGTTTTCTAATTGAGTTGTAAAAACAAAGAGGTGAGGCAAGATTATCATTTTTTCCCTGTAGAATTATAGGATTTTTTTTATATGAAAGTAACATCAGTGACTCACCAGTCTAACCCACACCTGAAAAAGATTCCCAAATAAAACACACACACAAATGGTCATCCAGCCTTTGCTGGAAGAGTGCCAGTAAGAATGTATCCATCATTCCCAGATTCAGCCCATTCCAAGTTTGTATAGCTCTAATTGTTAGGAAGTAATTCCTTAGGAATTTAGACTTGACTTAAGGCTAAATTTGTCTCTTTAGGCTAGAGTTTCAAGGAATATCTGAGACTGTCTGGTCCATCTTTATTCTTTTTATAGATGAGAAAACTGAGGCTTAGGAAAGTTAAGTAATGTGTCCTAAGTCACACAGGTAAGCACCACAGCCTGTGTCCTCTGATTCCAGATCCATTGGTCTCATTGTTCCTACATCCGTTTTCAGAGCCAAGCAAACCATGTGTAGTCCTCTTTCCATGTGATCGATCTTCAAATGCATAAAGAGTTATCATTTTCCAAAGCTTTCACTTCTCAAGCTAAACATCTGTAGTTCATTTAAACAATTCTCAGATGGCATGAACTTGAAGTCCTTTGCTATGGCAGGGGTTACCTTCCTTCATATGCTTATTCTATGTCCTTTAACCCTGCTCCCATCTTCTATACTTTGGAAGAACAGGAAAGGAAGAATAAGTAGTGACCACAACTCCTCTAAGCTCTCTTGAGTCCTCTGGAATCATGAAAATTTTCTGTTTGGTATAAACTGACCATATCTGGTTATTGGTTCAATCCAACTCACCTAGAAATTGCTTGTGACTAATCAGAACCACTAGCAAGCCTTTAGACTTTCCCCATCTATCTGAATATTATCCTCTCCTGTAAAACTTCCCTAAATAGATGACCTGGATAGAACAAAAGTCGCACCATTTTCTTTGGTCCACTTTGATAACCATCTAGATCCTCAGGATAAACCTGTGATTTGGCCAGGGTCCTGAAGCTATATACCAAGAGCACTTATTATAGTGACTAGCTTATTTGTACAGTGACCAACAACCTAACTGATAACTAGGGAGAGGAGAGAGTAGTTGTACAGAAGTGGCAGCATCTCCAAACTTTTCATCATTTACAAAAATAAGAAAAAGTAAGTCAGTGAGTATTGTTGGCTTTTTTTTGGGGGGGGGGTGACTTTTTTTCAATATATTTATTTATTCTTAGTTTTCAATATTCACTGCCATAAGCTTAAATTTTTCTCCCCTCCTTCCCTCTTCTCCTTTCTCCCCAAGATGGCATGTAGTCTGATATCAGCTCTACACATACATTCCTATTAAACACATTTTTACATTAGTCATGTTGCATAGAAAAATTATAGTGAATGGGAGGAACCATGATAAAAAAAAACAAAACAAGACAAAAAAGAAAATAGTCTGCTTCACTTTACATTCCATAGTTCTTTCTCTGGATGTGGATAGCACTTTCCATCATGAGTCCTTTGGAATCATTTTAGGTTCTTGCTTTGCTGAGAAGGACTAAGTCTATCAAAATCAGGTATGGCGCACTGTGGCTGTTACTGTGTACAGTGTTCTGGTTCTGCTCATTTCACTCAACATCAGTTCATATAAGTCTTTCCAGGTTTTTCTGAAGTCTTCCTGTTCATCATTTCTTGTAGCACAATTGTATTCCATTACATTCATATATCACAACTTGTTTAGCCATTCACCAATTGATGGGCATCCTCTCAATTTCTAGTTCTTGGCCACCAGAAATGGATCTGCATAAATATTTTTGTATATGTGGGTCCTTTTCCCCCATTTTTAATGATCTCTTTGGGATATAGCCCAGAAGCAGTATTGCTGGGTCAAAGGGTATACACATTTTTATAGCCCTTTGGGCATCGTTCCAAATTGCTCTCCAGAATGGTTGGAACAGTTCACAGCTCCACCAATGATGAATTAGTGCTCCAACTTTCCCACATCTTCTCCAACCTTTATCATTTTCCTGTTTTGTTTTTTTTTTAAGCAATTGGGGTTAAGTAACTTGCTCAAGGTTACATGGCTAGTCATTATTTGTGTGTGGGTGCTCATTTTCTGAGGCCGGATTCGATCTCGAGTCATCCCAATTCCGAGGCCGGCACTCTTACTCACTGCGCCACCTAGCCGCCCCTTTTAGGGCAATTGGGGTTAAGTAACTTGCCCAAGGTCACACGGCTAGGTTTTTGTTTGTGTGGGTTAAGTGTCTGAGGCCGGATCCAAACTCAGGTCCTTCTGACTCCAGGGCCGGCGCTCTACTCACTGTGCCACCTAGCCGCCCCCTGTTTTTTTTTTTCATGTTAGCCAATCTGATAGGTCTGATATAGTACTTCAGAGTTGTTTTGATTTGCATCTCTCTAATCAGTAGTGATTTAGGGCATTTTTTTTTCATATGGCTATAGATAGCTTTAATTTCTTCCTCTGCCTGTTCATATCCTTTGATCATTTATCAATTGGGGAATGACTTGTATTCTTTTAAATCTGATTTCGTTCTCTACATATTTTAGAAACGAGACCTTTTTCAGAGACACTAGTTGTAAAAATACTTTCCCAGTTTTCTCCTTCCCTCCTAATCTTGGTTATATTGGCTTTGTGCAGAAACTTTTCATTTTAATGTAATCGAAATTATCCATTTTGCATTTCATACTGTTCTCTGTCAAACAGTAGATTACTATAATCATTGACTACTGTATCTTGTGTAGCTAATCTATTCCACTGATCTACCCCTTATATTTCTTTAACCAGTACCAAGTAGTTTTGATGATTGCTGTTTTATAATACAATTTAAGATCTGGTATGGCTAGGCCACCTTCCCTAGCATTTCTTTTCATTAATTCTTTTGATATTTTGAACTTTTTGTTCTTCCAGATGAATTTTGATATTATTTTTTCTAGTTCTATAAAATAATTTTTGGTAGTTTGATTGGGATGATACTTCATAAGTAAATTAATTTAGGTTGAAGTTTCATTTTTACTATATTAGTTCTGTCTACCCACAAGCAACTAATGTTTTCCCATTTATTTAGATGTGACTTTATTTGTGTGAAAAGTGTTTTGTAATTGTGTTCTTATAGTTCCTGGGTTTGTTTTGGCAGGTAGACTCCTAAATATTTTATGTCTACAGTAACTTTAAATGGAATTTTGCTTTTTATCTCTTGATGTTAGGCTTTGTTTGTAATATATAGAAATGCCACTGATTTGTGTGGGTGTATTTTATATCCTGCAACTTTGCTAAAATTGTTTATTATTGCAAGTATATTTTTACTTGATTCTCTAGAACCCTCTAAGTATATCATCATATCATCTGTGAAGAGTGATAGCTTTGTTTCTTCTTTGCCTAGTCTAATTCCTTCAATTTCTTTTTCTTCTCTTATTGCTAAAGCTAACATTTCTAGTACCATATTGAATAACAGTGGTGAGAATGAATACCCTTGTTTCACCCCAGATCTTATTGGCAATCCATCTAGCTTATCCCCTCCCCCGGGGGTGGGGGATTCTTTAGTCATTTATTAAAAATGGACTTACTGTAAAACATTTTCTAATGTAGATCTAAAGTGACCAGTACTAGAAAGTGGCATTTGATGGTGAGATTTAAATATCAGAACCATATGATTCTGAACTACTCTGAAGCCAATAATACTATGCGTTCCTCAGCTGTGTTATCAGCCATTCTATAGAATATAACAGACAGAATTACTGTTGTGATTTATCACTATTGAAATACCATTATTGACACTGAAATTATAGCCTAAGGAATCCTTTGAAGTTGGGGGTAGGACTACTTCTATTTCCAGTTATTAATCTCTAGATGGATAGTCTGAAAGCAATCCTTTTCCTTCTTCATTCAGTATTGACCTAGTATAAACAGATACTAGGGTTTTTGTCCTCTGGTACTTGCTCTCAGGATTTTATCTTATTGGAAAGGCATTGGTGAGATGAGCTAGTTTCCTTGGGAAAGCCAGTGGGGCTTCAAGTGTTCACAGGTTTAAGTTATATAAGTGGCCTTTCTTGATGAAGTGCATTCTTGAGTTAAGGCAGCCTTGTACTTTGCAGCTGTGAAGGTCATTTCCTGTCAGGAACTGAGAAAACAACAATAACAACAACAGGTGTCTAGAATAGTGCCATGTCCATAGACTTTCAGAAAATTCTTTTCAGTTATGGTGACAGGTGGGGCCATGGAATATCTAAAATGTCCCTCGAGACCTATTCATGTGTCAAGTTGCTTTGTGTATAATCCTGGGTGTATATATATATCCTTTGTAGCCTTCTGTTGGACTGAGAGCTGGAAACAAATGGATTTCTGTGACATATGGACCTTAAATAAACTACGTATCTTAGGACTCACTATCTCAAGTATAGTAAGGCTGTTGACTTTGCAAAGTAGCTATTCTTAAACGTGTATCTTTCTTCATAGAACTTTTGATGTGACAAAACCAGAGTTGGCCCCTGTTGTTTGAATTGTAGGATGGAGGCTATGTTAATATTGTGTCTAATCTCTTTTGAGCAACATAATTATATTTTCTGGTACATTTACTCAGTGGCATGTGTTTTTCTTTCCCCATAACAACAACAAACATCTGTTAAATACTATAGTCCAGGTACTACGAGCTAAATAAATACCAAGGATACAAATATAAGCAAAAAGAAAGACATCCTTTGCCCTCAAGGAGCTTACATTTTAATGGTGGAAGATAACACACAGAAGGGAGATCAAAAAATCATATAGAGGGTCAAAAATACACTCATGGGTGTGTGGTGGCAAAGTCTGGAGAATAAAAAATTTAAAATTTATTCAAAATGGAAGTGTCAGGAATACCTTATCAACAGGGTCAAAGGGGGAGAGGGAGAGATCTTTTTTTTTTTCTGGTGGGGTGTGGAATATTTATTTATGTAGAACTATATTTATGGAAGTGAGGAATTGAAAATAGTCTTTTAAAATGATCCTCCTCTTAGACAAACAGCTCTTTCTAAGAGGATAGAAGGCTTACCACAGTTGAGGCAATACCACAAACTGACTGCAGCTTACTCTGCCATTTCCAGATGATATCAGAAAAGAGAAGAAAAATGATTTTTTTTTTCTGAGAACAGTAAATGAAACAGTACAGAGTTGTTAGGATGAGTAAGCACTTGTACTTTGTCCTTCAATATCTGTTGTGCCATACCTTACAATGGTACCTCCCTGGGCCTAGTGGTTGAAAGGAAAATGAACCCAATCCAGCACCTTATTGATTGAGTAATCAGCACTCAGTGGTCCAGATGTCTACAGAATATCTCATGGATGAGGACAATGAAATGTTTTGATAGATTTGCTTCTATTAGCCCAGTAACTGAATGATCCTTGTACTATTAGAGATGTTGCCTTTATCTCAAGGTTGAATCCTGTTCAGTATCTGACGTAAGAAGAAATTGCAGAAATGCTTTCTGTGCAGCATAAATATAGAACTAAGTCTCAAGAGGATAATTTCCACTTGATTGAATGAGAAATGCCCTTGAAACTTTTGCTGCTTAGGTAGCTGGAACAGTAATAATGAAGAGAGAGAAAAGGATACTCCCATTCTCCTCCTTTCTATTCCATAGCATAAAGTACAGTTTCACTCTTAAAGATGATTATTTTTTTAATAGTAATAACTACAGTGTTGTAAAAAAAAATGAAGACCTATCAAAGATTTACAGACCCCAGTCAACATGGTAACTAACCAGGATTCCAGGGGCCCAGTGATGAAGAAGCCTACCTACCACCTAACAGAAATGTGTTAGACTCAAGAGGTAGAAAGAGACATCTATTTTTGGACGTGACCAATGCACGAATTTGTTTTGTTTGTTTTGGTACAAAGACTTTGATTTTTTTTCCCCAGGGTGAGAAATGGAGGGACACTAAATGCTTGCTAATTTACATGTCTGTGTTCACACACATACATTCACAATACATATTTATATATATTTCATCTATAATACAGTATCAAATATAGGCATACATATACACATAGAGATACATGTATATATCTTTGGCTGTTTTTTTAAACTCTTATGATTTAAACTGTGATTTCATCAGTATAGAAGTTTCTTATCTATAAACTCCTCCAAGTGAGCCAGATAAGCAGCTCATTTATAATGTATAACCTAGACAATTGCCTCAGGCACAGAAATGCAGAGTGATCTGCCAGTAGTTACATAGCTAGAATTTGACAGAGGTAAGACTCAAACCCAGGTCTCCCTGACTCTAGGAGGGTCCTATGTTGCTTCTCACAATGAACCATCTCTTCCCTTTAACTTACATTAAATATGCAGGGATAACTTAAAAACATTTCTAACTAATGGTTATTGGCATCTGTGACCAGCAGTCACTCTATGACCCTATAAGGCAAGTATAATAATGATATTTCATTAAACTCCAGTGAAATGATAACATGTTCTAGTAGAGGCCTGCAGTTAGATAAAGTGGCATACAAATTGATGGCACTCAGCTGAAGAATAGGGACATACTTTTGTTATTCACAATGAGTATATGCCTTTAAGAAAACCAACATTTGGGGCAGCTAGGTGGCACAGTGAATAGAGCACTGGGCCTGGAGTAGGAGGACCTGAGTTCAAATCCAGCCTCAGACGCTTAACACTTACTAGCTGTGTGACCTTGGGCAAGTCACTTAACCCCAATTGCCTTGCCTTCCCCCTCCAAAAAAAAAGACAAAAAAAAGAAAACTAACATATAAAAACCCCAAACTTGTGAAATTATTTGAGTGTTACATCAAGAAAAATACTATTTTCCATAAACCAAATTCAAGTTGTCTTAATTGAGTTCTCCTACTTCCACAACATCACTAACCTTTATTCTTTTCTCTTCTATCACACTGCCATCACCTTAGTTCAGGCTCTGGTCACCACTTGCCTGATCTCTTGCAATAGGCTCTTAATTGGTCTCCCTGTGTGTAGCCTCTCTCCCCTTCAATTTATTTTCTACAAAGCTGTCAAAATAATATTTATAAAGCACAGGTCTGATCAGTAAATTCTTCTGTTCAAGAATCTAGGATCAAATACAAACACATGTCTGTTGGCATTTAAAACCCTTTGCATTATGATTTCTGCCTATACATTCCTCCTTTTCATGACTCCAGCCAAACTGACATATTTTCTGTTCTTTGTAAACAACATTCCATTGCTTACTACCATGTCTTTGCATAGTCTGTCCCACTTTCTCTTGTTCTCTTTCTCCTCACTTTCTCCCTTTTGGAACCTGTTCTTGTTGTTGTTCAGTCATGTCTGACTCTTCGTGACTCTGTGAACTATACTGAATTCTCTGTTCTGTAGTCTTTTAAAATGATCCCCCCCTCTCAGACAAACAGCTTTTTCTAAGAGAATAGAAGGCTTACCACAGTTGAGGCAATACCACAAAATGACTGCAGCTTACTCTGCCATTTCCGGATGATATCAGAAAAGAGAAGAAAAATGATTTTTTTTTCTGAGAACAGTAAATGAAACAGTACAGAGTTGTTGGGATGAGTAAGCACTTGTACTTTGTCCTTCAACATCTGTTGTGCCATACCTTACAATGGTACTTCCCTTTGCCTAGTGGTTGAAAGGAAAATGAACCTAAGCCCTTAAATATGCTCAGAGCATCTTATTGATTGAGTGATTTGCCATTTCCTTCTTCAGTGGATTAAGGCAAATAGAGATTAAGTGACTTGCCCAGGGTCACACAACTGGTAAGTATCTGAGGCTGAATTTGAACTGAGATCTTCTGACTCCAGGTCCAGCACTCTATCCAGTGAGCCACCTAGCTTCCCCCACACCTCTAGCTCCTTTCAAAGCTCAGGTCATCTCCAATTGAGGCCTTTCTTGATTGGATCCACTTGTTCTACTCTTTCTTCTTGATTTTACATATTTATTTTTGCATGTATTATATATTTATTGGTGTGTTCTTTCACTTTAGTAACAAATAAACAATTTAAAGCAGACACTATTCTGAGTTTGTCTTTTTATTCCTAACAAACCTAGTACATAATTGTGCTTCAATGCTTGTTGAATTTAATTAATTTGAATGATGGGGGGGGGGGGCGGGATCTTTCTGTTCATTTGTTTGTTTTCTAATCACTCACCATTTAAAAGAGAGCTGAACAGAAAAGTTGTTTGGGGAAGTAAGAGAAACTTAGCAGGAACCATTAGTTAGAAGTGTTTTTAAAGCATTCCTGTGAGTTTAATGCAAGTTTAAAATGAAGAGATGGTTTATTTTGAGAAGCAACATTGGACCTGTCTGGAGACAGGGAGACCTGGGTTCCAGTCTTAACTCTGTCATATTCTAGCTATGTGACCACTGGCAAATCACTCTTTGTTTCTGTGCCTTGGGCAGTTCTCTAGGTTATACATTACAAGTGAGCTGCTCATCTGTATGACTTTGGGGAGTTTGTAGACAAGAAACTTCTATACTGATGAAATCACAGGTCTGAACCATACTAATAATACTAATACTAATAATAATGATAATTGAAAGATAATTCAAATCTAAATATATGTATTTAGTCATATATATTTATTGTATATGACTAACTATAACTATTGTATAAACTGATGCACACTTGTAATTTTAATCATGTGCAATCTGTAAAGACCTGAGTTCAAATCCTGTTTCAGATACAGGATCCTAAGCAAGGTTTTTTGTAAAATAGGAAAAGTAATAGCATCTACCTCGCAGGGTTGTTATGAGGATTAAATGACATAAGGCATGTAAAGTGCTTTGCCAACCTTAAAGTGCTACATGAATGGTGTAAATTTTTCAGTCCTGTCCAACTTTTCATGACCCCTTTAGGGATTTTCTTGATAGATACTGGAGTGATTTGTCATTTCCTTCTCCAGCTCATTTGACAGATGAGAAAACTGAGGCAAATAGGGTTAAGTGACTTGACCAGGGTCACACAGCTAGTAAGTGACTAAAGTCATATTTGAACTCAGGTCTTCCTGTGTCCAGAACCAGCACTCTATCCACCGTGCCACCTAGATGTCCAATATGAACATGAGCTATTATTATTGTTACTACTACGTTCTTGGGGTTACAGTTATATCCTTTCTGAATTTTTTTTCTATTTTATTTTTATCACTCTATGTCTCAGTTCTCTGAAAACTGTATTTTTTTTAACTGCTCGAGCCCAAATCAACGACTTTCTTTCTTCAGCATTTAGACTTTCTTGCTAATCTCTGGAGTCCAAGTCAGAAAGGAACAGGAAACAAGTTCATGAAAACATAAGGAGATAGAACCTTCATAGTTATGCATGGTCAGATTAGGAATGAAACATAGCTAATTCAACTGACATTTATTTATATCCTCAGAACCATGCTAGACACTGTGGGGACTGAAAGAGAAGTGAGGTTTTGTCTCTGTCCTCAAAGAGCTAACCTAATTAAAAAGACAAAACATACATACATGGAGCTTTTAAAAAGCAGTAACAATGAAGTGGTTTGTTAGGGTAGTTTAAAGTGTAACAAAGGACTTTTCCGACAATACCTATATTAAGCAGATAATGTAACCCTTAATAGCCCCCTTTTTATAGAATATAGAACTAGAGCTCAAAAAGTTTAGACCATTTATGTTAAGCTACATAGATAGTAAGAGACAAAAGTTGATATTTGAACTAAAGGTTCTGGGAGAACCAATGTCAAATCCATTGGTCCCCTAGTCTATAAAAGCATAATGTGATTAAATATCAAAATGAATTGCCCAAAGAATAAGTCCGGGGGAGGAATAAGTCCTGTGGGAATTTAGAGTACAGAGAGATCAGATAATCCAGAATAATCCAGGAAGATATTCCCTCCCCCGTCTCCATTGTCCTTTGCCCTACATATTTGCTTTTAAACAAGGGTGTAGGAAACAACTCTTTAAAAAAGAGAATGACTTTAAAAAATTTTCAATTTAATTTATTCTTAACTTAAGAAACAAAACAAACATTTACATAACAGTAGAATAGAAAAAAAGATGATTTCACATAAAACTCCAAAGATATTATGTACAACTTGGCATTCCTTTTAATATGTAATAAAATTATCATGTAACTTTTTTTTCTTTCCTTTTTTTCTTCCTTCCCTTCACCCTGCTCTAGAGATGGCTACCATTAGACTCGAGTGTGTGTGTGTGTGTGTGTGTGTGTAAAATCCTCCTATACATACTTCTATTTATCAGTTCTTTCTCTGGATGCAGGTAGCATCTTCCTTTATGGGTTCTTCATAGTTAATCTGGATATTTATAATAATTAAAGTGACTTAGTCGCTCAAAGTTGTTCTTAAAGCAATATTGCCATTACTGCATACAATGTTCTCTTGGTTCTGCTCATTTCACTCTTTATCATTTTGTGTAAGTCTATCCATGTTTTTTTCTAAAATCAACAAGCCCATCATTTTTTCTAGCACAGTAGTATTCATCATGATCATATAACACAACTTGTTCAGCCATTCTCCATTTTTGGGTATCCCCCAATTTCCAGTTCTTTGCCACCACAAAGAGAGCTGCTATAAATATATTAGAACATAAAAGTTCTTTTCCTTTTTCCCTGATCATCTTTGGAAATAAACCTAGTAGTGGTGTTGCTGAGTCAGAGGGTACAGACAATTTAATAACTCTTTAGTTATTAAATATTCCAAATTGTGCTCCAAAATGGCTGAATGAGTTCACAGTTCCACCAAAAATGAATTAATGTCCCAATTTTTTACATCCTGTTTTGCCTTCAATCATTTTATCCAATCTGATAGGTGTAAAATGATATCTCAAGATTGTTTTAATTTGCATTTCTCTAATCAATAATGATTTAGAATAATTTTTCATATGACTAAACTTGTTTTGATTTCTTTACCTAGAAATTGCCTATTCATATCCTTTAAATATTTAGCATTTGGGAAATGACCCGTATTCTTATGAGAGTGCTTTTTAATGGTAGCATTTCAGTTGAGGAATATTTGGGGGCCAGGTAGCCTCTTAGTGCCCTTCAGATACTTTTCTGAGGGGAGGCAGATCCCAATCAGTTTCCTCATTCAGCTTAATTAGTACAATATGAAAGTTTGCTTTCTCTAAGCTGATCTCTTTTAGAGGACACAGTAATTATGTTAATGTCCTCTAAAACAACATAAGATTCCCATTTGAGTCATTGGTTTTAGAGACTACATATCAACAGCAATCTTCCATTATGGAGAAATAGCTGAAGAGTGGCTAGAGTTGGGTCATTTTGTGGTTGTAATTTTGCTTATTTAAATTATACATATTAGTGTATGGTGCATTTTAAGATGGTATGGCATACATCCTGGACTGCTTAATATTGTACGTTGCACTAATTGCCTAATTCCCTTACATTGTGACATTCTGGGTTAGTGAAATGACAGTTCTAATAATGAAATGGAGAAGCCTATCAAAAGTTGCCTTTAGGGGCGGCTAGGTGGCGCAGTGAGTAGAGTGCTGGCCCTGGAGTCAGAAGGACCTGAGTTCGGATCCAGTCTCAGACACTTAACGCACACACAAACAAAAACCTAGCCCTGTGACCTTGGGCAAGTTACTTAATCCCAATTGCCCTCCAAAAAGCAAAAAAAAAAAAAAGTTGCCTTTATTAGGTACTAAGGATTGAATGGCTATTTTTACTAAAATTGCCCAGTGTTGTTTCAAAACAGTTTTAACTACCCAGGGTTTTATTTCCAAATTATGAAAGTAGGAGAAAGAAATCTAATATATAACACGAATGAGTGAAAGAATATTTTCAACTCCATTTGTGGAGTTGTGGTTTTTATCTCTGTTTTATGCTTTTTGAGCTTTGCAAAGGAGGCCCCACTTCTTTTAAAAAGAATGTCTTTTTTGTTATTAACTTCAGAAACAAACGAATCTGAACATTTTCATATACAAGGTAGAGAAAAAAGGATACCGTCTGTATAGGAGAAAAAAGGAAATTACAGAGTTTAATTATGTAATAAATTTAACATGATAGCACCAATATTGACCTGATTGTCAATGTCCCTTTCTGCACTTTTTTAGACCTTCTTCTATATGTTTTTTCAAACATTTCATTGAACCATTAAAAGAAAAGGAAAAAAAAGGCCTTGTAACATACATATAGTTAAGAAAGATACATTCCCACATTGTCTACGTCCAAATTCTTTCTGCATATTAGCTCTCTAAAGAGGGGTACATCATTCTTCATCATCAATGCTCTGTAATCGTGATGGGCCATTATTGCATTAATCAGAATTCTTAAGTTTTAAAAAGTTCATTTTTATAATGTTTTTATCACATAAATTGTTTTTCTCAGTCTGCTTGCTTCACTCTGCATCAGTTTAAGGCTTCTGAGGTTTCTCTAAAGCTATCCCTTTCATCATTCTTATGGCACAATATTCCATTCCATTCATATCCTATACTTTATTTAGCCATTTCCAAGTTAGTGGATACCTTCTTAGTTTCCAATTCTTTATGACCACAAAAAGAACTACTATAAATATTTTTGTTCATAAGGGTCTTTTGCCTCTTTCTTGGTTTCCTTAGGGTATAGACCCCAGTTATGGTGTTGTTGGGTCAAAGGGTATATAGGGACCTACACCAAGAACTTGGTGCACTTACTTTGAAGGTAATTAGGATAAACTGGTCCAAGATAAGTGGTTATGCCTTGAAACCACATGGTGTGAATGACAAGGCACAAGTCTTCATCTAAAATGTAGTTTGAAAAATATCTTGGGGTTTTGGTGGACTCTGAGCTCAGGTATCAGGAATATGATAGCCCCCAAAAGTTAGCGTAATCTTGGATAACAGTAACAAAAGCATTGCATCAAGGAATAGAATAAATGGATGAGAGTCCTTCATCATTGTTGTTGTTCATACTTGAAGAGGACCAATGACATCACAATGTTGGGGTCAAAGTACCGTGTGTTCAGCTGTGGCTGATCAGTCCAACACAAGCTCAGAAGGCTCTACCAAAGGTCAAGCACAAAACAGTCCATTTGAATATTAGGGATAGAGGGTGCATCTCCCATTTATTTTATGCTACTGTGATTCTGCTTTGCTTGTACGGCACAGCACCTTCTTTGATGAGGGCACACCATGCTGGGCAGTCCTGTGCCAGAGTGTCCTATGTCTCAGAGAAGCTTTGATATTGTCTTTGTACCACTTCTGTCCTCCATTGGAATCTTTGCCTCATGATAGTTCTTTGTAAAATAGTTTTTTAGGTAAATGTACATTTGGCATTCGGGCTACTTAGCCAGCCCACCAGAGTTGTATTCTTTACAAGAGAGTTTTAATGGCAGTTCTGCTAGAGAGAGGATTTCAGTGTCCAGTATATCTTGCCAGCTAATCTTCAGAATTTTCCTAAGACAATTGAAATGGAAGTGAACCTTAGATCACATACAGAGCACTATATCCAATTATATGCACCAAAGTTTGAGAAAGACATTTATGAGTTGGAAAATTTCCAAAGGAGAACAAACAATATGGAGAAGGCCCTTGAGTCCACATCATATAATTATCTGTTGAAGGACCTGGGGATGTTGACTCTAGTGAAGACAAAACTCAGGGATGACATGATATCTGTCTTCAAGTATTTGATGGGTTCTATCATAGAAGAGAGACTAGATTTGTTCTACTGGGTCCCACAGAGAAGAACAAGGAGCAAAAAGTAAAAGTTCCAAAGAGGCAAATCCAGACTTGATGATAGGAAAAAAACCTTCCTAACAAGAAGAGCTGGAATGGGCTGCTTCTGGATGTAGTGGGCTTCCTTTCATTGGAAGTCTTCAAGCAATGGTTGGATGACCCGTTGTTGGGTATCTTGTGGTAGGGATTCTTCCTAGGGACTAAATGGCAACTGAGGTCCCTTGCAACCCTCAAACTCTGTTTCTGGAGACTTTTATCATATCAGAATCATTCATTTTCCACCCTGCATAAGAGACTCCATCTGAAGACTCTGGCCATTTTCATTGAATGTCCCCAGTGCCTGGAATTCTGTCCTTCATCATCTCTGTCCCTGGATTTTTTCATCTAAGCTAAAATTCCACCTGTTATAAAAAGCCTTACTCAATCCTTCTTAATCCTGGTGCCTTCTTGCTTCTTAGCTCCAATTAAACTCATATCCATCTTGTTTGTACATGGTTGTTTGCATGTTCTCTCCTATTAGACTGGAAGCTCTGTGAGAGCAGGAACTGTTTTTGTTTTTGGAGTGGTTATTTTTGTTTGTTTTGCCTTTCCTTTTATTTCTAGTGCTCACCACACTGTAGGTACTTAAAAAGTACTTACTGACTGACTCATTATCCATTTTTAAATTAAAAAATCAAAATAAATTAAGCTCTTTGCTAAAGCCACAAAGTGTAGCATTTATGAGTAACTATATTTAAAACAGTGACACAAATTAGAGGAAGATTTAAGAAAATATATGATTCAATATTTTTCTCATTAATCCTAAATAATTTGCTACCAAATCCAAGCCTTTCTTTCTTGCTAGGCTGGAGGAACATGCTTGTTTTTCAACTTATACTTTCTTTCAGTGTATGCATGCTATCTTTATTGAGTTGTCTACCCAATGACAACAGATATTTTCTCTCCTTAGGTGTTTCTTGTAAGGAAGATCAAGGGTTCAGATGCTGGACAGCTTTATGCCATGAAGGTTCTTAAGAAAGCTACATTAAAAGGTAATCATTCTGAAAAATGAAATCTATTCAGTTGTTTACTGCTGTGAGTTCTACTTTGCTTGTTGTCTGTGGGAGGCACACAGTGTATTAAGTCTTGGAAACTTCCAGCTACAATTGCTAAAGCAATATATACACTTCTGGCATGCTGCCCCTGACTGGGAGTAAACAGTATTAAAAACAAGTTTGTGGATATTGAGAAGATTTTCTAGTCATTTTCAGAAAACACTTTGTATGGAACACCCCCATTTTGTCCCCTTATGTTCAACTGTAAAGTAGCATCTTTAGAAATGAACAAAACTAAGGGAGGGGAGGGGAAGGCAAGTTGTGATTATATGAGGTATCACAAATCAACCCAACCATCACACATCAGTGGCTTGTTCAGTGTACAATGAAATAGGTTTCATCGGTTCTGTTATTCTCCTTTCTAATGCCTGTTTCTGTGTTCTGGAAATGTAACTCAGCAGCTTTTAATTCAGATTTATTCTCTTTCTGTGAATATATGAGCATTCAGAAGAAGAAAAAAACAAGAATGTTTTATTAGTTAAAATTTTGCTCTTTACTCTATCACCAGACATTAACTGAAAACCTAAAATGTTCAAGATATTAGTCCTGTGAAACATCCAAAGTAGAATGTGATTTGTTCTATGCCCTGAAGGACCTTACCACCAAATTGAGGACATTTCCCCAAAAGAGAAAGTCTGCTGTAAAAACCTGCCTTAATCAGGGGAGCAGAACAATAGAGAGTCCAACAGGGAAGAAATGAAATGCAAGTAGACAGCCTCTAATTTCAGGGAAGTAGTAAAAAGAGAAGAAAGAAAAGGAAAGGAAAGAAGTTTCTGCAAGTTGTCTTTCTTTCCTCTTCCTTCAGGTTATTTCATTCCTTTTGTATTTTATACCATGGTCATTTCCCAGTATACCCCAGAACTCCACAGAACGCTCTCTTGTAACAAAGAAAGACAATTGAGTAAAACCAGCTACCACAGTATTCCTATCTCAGAGAAAATGCAACATTTCAACATCTGTACTTTTTTGTCTTCTGCCTAATGAAGGGTGGTGTGTTTCATTATCGCCTCTGGAGGAAGTTGTTTTCCTGGAGATTTTTGTCAGCATTCTTTGTATTAGGGCATTGACAGGAATCTGCTGATCACAAATCAGATATACCCTAGAAAATAATCCTCCCAGGTAACTGTAGGAAAAGCAAAGAGACAAGTTTGGAAGGCAAGAGAAAATGACACAGCAAATGAAGGGAAGAAAGGCAGCTGAATTTTTGGAACTATCCAGTAAGCTCCAGGTTCTTCCTGCAGAAAGTGAGTGTAGGGACGGCTAGGTGGCGCAGTGAGTAGAGTGCTGGCCCTGGAGTCAGAAGGACCTGAGTTCGGATCCGGCCTCAGACACTTAATGCACACACAAACAAAAACCTAGCTGTGTGGCCTTGGGCAAGTTACTTAACCCCAATTGCCCTCCAAAAAAAAGCAAAAAAAAAAAAAAAAAAAAAAGTGAGTGTAGCCTCCACCTTGTGCTCTATAAAGAAAAGAGATCAAGTACTGATCATAGAAAGAAGGGATAAGACCTGTGGTTGGTTTAGCCCTTACTAAGGGCTGCTGAGGCAGCTATATGCCAACTTAACATAAACAATCAGGGCATATGCTGTCTTGCAGGGGAAGAATCCAAGATCTTACAGAAAATTTCCTGAGGATTCTCAGAATGAACAACTAATCCAATAACTAACAATTCATTTGGGGGAGAATGATACTATCAGAAATAACCTAGATAGGGCATCTCATATTATGAAGGTCTGAGCAAAAGAAGTAAAAACTTTAGATGCCCACATGATGTTTGCCTCATGGCTACCAAATGAAGGTAGGAACTTCAGAAGAGAGAGGCCTATGTGGTAATGAAAATAATAACTCACATTGCCTAGTACTTTAAGATTTACAAATTACATTCTTCATAACAGTGCTGTGCATATGTTATTCAATGCTTGATAGATTAGGGAATTGAGGCTCTAAGAGGTTTAGTATTATGTCCACAAACATAGAGCTAGTGGATATCTGAGGTGGGATGAGAGCCAGGTTTTCTTGATGTAAGTCTAATGCTTTATCCAATTTACCATGTTAACTATCAAGTGAATAACTTGCTAAGAAGATTGTGTCAAAGAATTGGACTTGAATTTCTGTACCTTGGCTTAATATATAGGAATAAGAGGCTCTTGGCCAGGAATAGATTGTATCTAATAAGAAAATATTTGCCTAAAGATTTTTAGACTAAAGCAAGAGGCTTTTAAATGAAAATGAAAAGAAGGGAGGATAAAATTCCCACATATATGCACTAAACCAAATGTTATTTTTTAATTTAATTTAATTTTTTTTAACATTTTAAGTTCTGAACTATCTACTTTCCTCCCTCTCCACGCTAGAGAAGGCTACCATTTGACATAGATACATAAATATATGTAAAACCATATTTTATATACTTTAGTTTATCAGTTCTTTCTCTGGAAGTGGATAGTACCATACTTCACAGGTCCTTTGTAGCTGAGTTGAGTATTTATAATACTCAGAGTAACTTGGTCATTCACAGCTGTTTTTTGAAAAATATTGCTGTTACCCTGTATAATGTTTACTTGGTTCTTATTTCATTCTTTACTTTTTCATATACATCTACTTGCAGATCCTATACTGGATTGTATGCTGTCATGGGGAGCGGGGAGAGGGAAAGGAGGAAAAGAAAATTTGAAACTCAAGAATTATGGAATTGAATCTTATAAACTAAAAGTAAACAAACAAATTGATAAAGAAAAAAATATATAAAAAAATAAAAAGAATCACAAGATACCGAGACTCCTTAAGAGTCTACCATTGTGGCGAACCTTTAATAAACTTTGCTTTTCTTTGGCTGAAAAAAAAAAAAACCTGCCTATTCATATCCTTTGATCATTTATCAACTAGGGAACAAATGTTATTGGTAATAATGACAGCATAAGAAGAAATCAGAAGAGAGGAGCAATAATTCACAGAAAATGCTAACCAAAAAAAGAAAGGCAGTGCTAGTATTCATGACCTCAGATGGCTTTACATAAATGTGCAGTTAATTTAAAGTGAATTAGAAATCTCTTCATGTTACAAAGAGATAAATTGAACCTCTTAACTAGTACTAAGCTTTGGTGCGATGAGATTCATGACCATAATATGGAAGATAAACCATTATACTTTTTGCAAAAGGAATTGATTAGATTAAAAAAAAAAAAAAAGATGTCCAGAGCAATATCTTATATAAAGAAAAAGCCACTGTGAGAAGAACTACAAATAAGAGGGGGAAGCATGGCAAAAAACCTTTGAGTGAAGATTAATGAATGCAGAAACAGAAGATATAGAGGGTGTCCCAAAATCTTCATGCAGTCTTAAGCTATTAAACTTAAAAGTTTTAATAAAATTAAATTTAGCAAAATTAAAGCTACATAAGGTATTAAAGCTTAAAACTGCATGAAGACTTTTGAGACACTCTGTATTATGATAGTAGTTACAGAGAACCAATGCAGAAAGAGAAAATGGATGATGAATTGAGATCATAATTCTGACTCTGATGTGTGATATATGGCAGTAATGGAAAACTTTAGCTATCTAAACTTCTGAAGCTTTGTCTCTTCTAAAACAAAGAAGCAAAGCACCTTAGGAGCTATTGCTTTACCTGGACAGTAATTTCATCCATTAAATGATGAAGGAAATGAAGGAAGCAGCTTTTCTAGATCTGATTCTTACTAATGAGGAGGGCCTTATTTCACAAGAAACTTGTGATTCTGTCTAATTCTGAAACTGTTTTCACCTTCTCCAGAGAAGTACAATAAAAAGCAAAACTCTTCCCAAAGGAATTGGGAAGTCATTCCACCTTGTTCTCATCCCTTCTGAAGTCTTTTATTCCACCAAGGATAATACTTTGTGAGGACTAAAAGTTCTGACTTTATCTTGTATGCTGAGAATTCAGCCTTGGATTCCTCACACTTCAGTAGTCCATGAGAATTCTTTGCTTAGGACTTAGTCTTATCACATAATTCTGTGAACAATGTGTTCAGGCTTTATGAATTAGTTATTATAATGTAGGAACTCTACGTGAGCTCTCTGACGAGGGATAGAAATAAAAATTCAATTCCCAGGTTAATCAAATTATGCTTTAAAAGTTAATCTCAGTAGTAAATGATGTATTTGCATTTTATTTTCATCTTGTGGGTTTTTTTTTTTTATTGGCTCAGCGTGAAGGAAGAATAGGAACTTTTTTTGTTCTTTAATCTGATTGGAAATTAGAATAATAAATTAACCCTAAATTAAGATGAAATCTTTATGGAAACTTTGACAAGGTAAGGCATAGGTGTTTTCACCTTGCATGTAGGAATGGGTGATTCAAAATTCATGTCAAAATGACTGCACCATGTGTTTCTCTTAGGACAATACCTATATACACTATATCAGACTTTGGAAGCTAACTCCACGCATCTCCATTAGCCATCTTCCCCCAAATCTTGAGATTTTCTTGTCCCTAAAAGACTAAAGTAACGGCAGGTGAATGTTCACTCAAGTTTAAGAAGTGTTGGCAATGTCCCTCTGTTTTAATTGTAGATGTATTGGTGTCTCCCTGTAAATGGAAGAAGAAAATATAAGTGGCTCTTAAATGGTACATTTCAGTAGATTTGAGGGAAAGATTTGGAGTTACAATATTAATGTGCATGATGGTATTTTATGAATAATATTTAAAGATATTTACTTACTGATAGCTACATACAAAAATACTAACTCTAATTTAGCCTAATCACATTCCAATTATGACAATTGAGTTGAGGAGAAATGCATTAGGAGTCAACACATTTGGCTTCAACTTTGGTCTCAGTTATCAAATAGTTATGTGGACTTGTCTCAAAGCCTCATTTTCATCACGTGTAGCATTAAGTGGTTGAAACAGATAACATCTAGACTTAAAATTCTTTAAATCTAAATTATTTAAATAGTCTAGCCCAGTTTATCTGTCTGGATGATAGGAACTGATCATGTTGCCTTTCATCATCATCATGATATGCTGAAGAATAGATCACATTTAAAAGACAATTAGGTGGTGACCAAGAATTGGAAAATCAGGAGATGCCCATCAATTGGGGAATGACTGAACAAGTTGTGGTATATGAATGTAATGGGATACTACCATTTCATAAGAAATGATGAGCAGGTAGACTTCAGAAAAACCTGGAAAGACTTACATGAACTGATGCTGAATGAAATGAGCAGAACCAGAAAAACATAATACACAGTAACAGCAACATTGTGTAATGACCAACATTAAAGACTTAGCTCTTCTCTGCAATGCGATGAACTAAGACAATTCCAACAGACTGATGATGGAAAATGCTGTCCACATCCAAAGAAAGGACTATGGGGTATGAATAAAGATTGTAGCATACTATTTTCTCTCTGTCTCTCCGTGTCTGTGTCTGTCTGTCTGTCTCTCTCCTTTCTCTCTCTCTCTCTTTCTCCTTTTTGGTTTTTTCCTTTCATGGTTTTCCCTTTGGTTATAATTGTTCTTTACAATATAACTAATATGAAAATATGTTGAGTATGATTGTACATGTATAGCCTGTATCAGATTGCATGCCTTCTTGGGGAGAAGGGAGAAGAAGGAGGGGGAGAAAATATAAAGCTCAAAATCTTATAAAAGTGAACATTGAAAACTAACACTAAATAAATAAATATTTACAAAATTAAAATAAAAGAGACAATTAGGTGGATAGAGCACTGATCCTGGACTTAGGAAGACCTGAGTTCAAATCCAGCCTCAGACACTGACTAGCTATGTGACCCTGGGTAAGTCCATAACTTTTGTCTGCCTCAATTTCCCCATCTGTAAAATGGGAATAATAACAGCACCATCCTCTCAGGATTGTTGTGAGGTTAAAATGATTAAATGCTTTACAAATCTCAAAGCACTCTATAAATGTTAGCTATTATTATTAAGAGGTAATGAAGGAACTGAAGCCAAAGAGGCAGGTCATTTGCCCAAGGTAATACAGTTAGTATATAGGAGAGACAGATATTGAACTTAAGTCCAGTGACTCCAAATTCAGCTTTTTCCACACCATGCTATTTTTCTATCATATGAGGACTTGGGAAGAAACTGAAGATGGTGTGCTGCTATTCTGCTTGAAAACAGTTTGCAAAACTAGAAATGAAGACATCAAAAGAGGAAATATGGGGAATTTAAACAGAAAGGTTATTTTTGGAAAGTCAAATGAAAAAAGCAGCTTCTTAAAGACTTAATTCTAAAACTCCAGATTGTTTCTCCAAAAACATTGATGATTATCATGTGTGCCGAAGTGAAAATTGTTGTGAGTAGGATTCCATAGAACTTTTGGCACAAAGGATAATAGCTTGTGACAGCTCTATTTTATCTTTAAATGAGTTTAGAATTGTTATTTTCCTGCCCCCTCCTTTTTAAATGGATGGCGAATCATTCCTAAAGGAAATGTCAAATGCTTGAGGACAGCTGGAAGTGGGGCACCCCTGGATAGGACTCCCCCTTCTCTCTCCCCTCCCCACCTGCCAATAAAGTGACTTTGCCTATTACTCAGTTCCTTGAGGAATTTTTTAAATTGACCAGCTTCCTTGAGGTTGTAAAGTCCATGTTTTCATTACTCAGTATTGAATTGTAAGAGGTAAAAATGACTTTGTAATGGATTCTACAGGACCCAGCTCGTTATATTATAATAGAACATAATTGTTATGTTATAATGGAATGTGATTGTTGTGTTGTAATTTTGTTAGGATGAATGAGTTGCCAGAAAACCTATCCTCCTATAATAGGAGACAGATCATATGTACTAACATCTAGCATCTCTGTAGTTAATTATCAAGAGAAAATAACTTTGACTGGAATGGGAGACTGAGGGAGATGTCTTAAACACACCTTTACCCTTAAACCCTCTTCTCTCAAAGCTTGTCTAGCTTTTGTGGGAAATTTGTAAGTCTAAGTGGATTTTTAGATAGTTGGGGTATTTGAGTTGGAAAGGGGAGAGGGAGTTGACAGAATAATCACTACCTTAAAAATGATCTGAATGACAACCCCCTGGGAGAGAATAAGTTGTTAGAAATTTCTTCTTCTTCATTCACCTGGCAACCCCATAGGTTCAGATAGAAATGAAGATGAAGGCAGTCTAGCCCAATTGCCCCATTTTACAGATGAGGAAACTGAGGCCCAAAGAGAATGAGTGACTTGCCCAAGATAAGACATGGAGTAAGTGACAAAATCTTTGCCATCTTTCCCTCCCTATAGTCATATAAGCAAAAGTCACCATCTGGGAAATAGGTTCATTGTTATGCTGAAATACTGACATCAACATCTTCCTTTTTTTCCCTTGTTAATTACAAAGGTGCTTAAGTTTTTCTAGCCTAAAAACAAAACAGAGCAAAACACTTTCCCTCAAGTTAAGATCATTTCTCTACTTTTCCTTTAATACAGAACTTCTAGAAATCATACACATGGTATGGTTTCTTACCTTCATCGACTCCACCGTCCCTGGTGGTCCATTATCATGCATTACTATGCTGAAACCCCTCTTTCCCAGGTCAACAAAGATCTCTCTCCACTCCTCTCCTCCCTCTCCCTTTCTCTCTAAAACCAAATTCTCTGGTTTCCTTTGACTTTTCTACGACTTGATTTCTGTTGCCTATTTCTGTTTTCTTGACACTCTCATCCCTCCATTTGTTTGACACTTCTCTTTCCTGCTTCTCCTATTTTCTGACTCTGCCTTTTCAACTCCACTGATTCACAATTTTCTAAGTGACCCCAAGGCATTATCTTTAACCTTCAGCCACTTTTTTTCCTTCCTCTCTATTCTTTGTTAAGCAATTTCATCTACTTTACAACTTATTTATCACCTCTCTGCAGATGACTACCAAATCTCCTGATCCAGTCCCAATGTATGTTCTAAGATCATAGCTTTTGAGCTAGGAACTAACCTTGATGGCCATCTAACCCCCTCATTTTACAGATAAGGAAACTGAGACCCAGAGAAGTGACTCATCCAAATTCACTCATTAAGTGACAGAGCCATGATTCAGAACCACATCCCTTGACTCCAAATTCAGCAACTTTTCAGCTCTGAAACACTGGAGACATCTTACCTGAGAGTTCCACCACTACGTCAAAATAAACATCCAAAACTAAATTCAGCAGCTCCACTCCCCAACCAGCCACTCCTCTAAACTTTCCCCTTTTCAATGAAGGTATCACAAAGCTCTCAACCACCTAAGCTGAAAACCTGAGTCATCTTTTATTTTTTTTCCTCTCACACCTGTCATATTGCCAATTGCCCAGTCCTGTCAATTCTACTTCTAAAAATGTCTCACATCTCTTCTCTTTTTCTACCACCCTGTTTCATCACCTCTTGCCTAGACTTATAATAGCCTCCAGTTAATGTAAAGAACACTCCCCTCCCAGAAATACACTTCTTTTATATGTATTAAATGAGTATCATGAACATAAAATCTTCTATCTCTGACTATAATATATCTTGACAGACTTTATACAATAATTTACAATCTCACAGCTCTTTCTTTGAAAACAGGGTTGCAAGTTTAATAAGCATGCATAATTAAAAATTATTCATATTGAAATTTTTATTAAAAAACAAATCTGTAAATCGTTGTTCGTCAGAATGAGAATTAGTCCGGTCAGATAGCTACACTGCATTAGTCTGCTGTAACAGTTTCTAATGTTAAATCACACACAGACATTCACACGCAGACATCACAATTAAGCAAAGAAGATGCATACCCAGAAGGGAAATAAATGGGGCTAGAATTTATGATAGAGAGAAGACATACACTACATATTGAGGTTAGAAGTGGAGGATGATGCAGCTTGCAGTGAAAAGAACTGTGGATTCACCAATCCTGAGTTCAAATCCCACCTCAGAAGCAAATTACCTCTGGGACCTTGCGTAAGCAGCTTAATGTTATTGGGCTTAAGTTTTCTTCTCAATAAAGGACATGAACAAGGTAGTCCAAGGTACCTTCTAACTAATTATGACCCTCAGCATGCTGATATCACCTTTCTTTTTATCCTTTTTAATTACAAACATGATCCTAAGGTATGGCAAAGAAATTAGAATATTTTCCTCTGACTACATTAGGCCATGCTTGCTGGGGTACTTTGGAGTACCTATTTAGGCACACACACACAAATAACAAAAGAGCTTTTGAGCCTCTTTGCCCTCAGAAGGGAAGTCAAATGTCCTTTGAGACTCTCCAAGGTAGGGGAAAATGAACAAAAATGGCCCTTCCCACAGTATAAGGCTTCAGGAAGAGAAAGCAAGAAGAAAGAAAAAAGGGGAGAAACTCTAAGTTATCCCTTCCACATCATGACTTTCCTCATTGTGATTTCGATATATAGTAAGTCAGCATAAGAAATTAAATGAGAATTTGGGGGGAGTTTTGTAGAAGCCGCAGATGATGCAGAAAAAGTTTAGTAACTCAGAAATACATAAAATATATATAGTGTTATAAAATATGAACATATTTTATCTTTTAATACCATAATAATTTGGATTTTTTCTCTGGAAGGTCAAAAAATTTTATATGGATTTTCCAGATCACAGGGGTGCCATGCCTCTAGCCCCCATAATGTGAAAGGAATAGCTGTACTCCAGTATAAATACGCCTTTCAAACTGAAGAAAATGTAGATATCATTATCATGCCTTCATTTCCCCTGGTTAAGATATATATTCTAGCCTCTCTCTCTTAATCTGCTTGTCCTTGCAATCATTTATTTTTTCTGTCTGTAGATATAATAGCTGGCTACACAAAAGCTCATTATAGAACACTTAGGTAGCTTTCTAAATCATCAGCTTAACTTACTATGTAAATGAGGCATGAGGGTAGAGTGAGAGAAGGGAGAACGGGAACAGGGGTGGATTCATTCTTCTAAGTTCTCAGTCACATGATTACAGGTTGACTTTGCACAGTTTCTGGGCCTAGTTTCTTTTAATCCTATTCTCATCCTAGTTAAAGTTGGACTCCGGAATTGTGAATCTATGCCACGTGTGCTCATGCATAAGCATTGTTGTCTTTGAAGGATGCAGTAGTCAGACCTGTTGTCAAACAGATGAAGGCGATCCCTTTCAAGGGAGGAAAACACCTGCTACCCCCTATGTTATTCCTCTTCTACAGTCTTTCCCACTACTCTGATATATGCACTCAGTCATTAGTATGTCTTCCCTCAGTCTCTCACAAGCATAGGGCAGCTTATTAATGCTGGTCTTCCTGAATCCACACTTTCTCAAATTTTCATTCCATATACCATGCTGTTGTCCAAGTGATCTTCTTAATGTATCATCTTCATCATGTCATTTCTCTATTCCAAAACTTTTGTGACTTGCTGCTACCCATAATCAAAGCCCTACATAATCTGACTCTAACTGTCCAGCTTCACCTCTGACTGTGGATTCAGCAATCCTGGGTTCAAATCCCTCCCTCAGAAGTGATGTACCTCTGTGACCTTGGGTAAGCATCTTAATTCTTTAGGAAGAAGAATCCTTCCTGTGTTCTAAATTTGAGGTTAAATGGGCTGTTCATGGTCCTTCATTCTCATTCTGCCCTTTGTTGTTCGTATGCCTGACCGACCCCCATACCCTCTCCATCTGTTGAAGTCCCTCCTTTCAAAGCACAGCTCTGAGCTGCCATTCAGGCTTTTCCCAAGCCCACTTCCAGGTGAAAGTGACTTCTTCCCAATCAGATTTCTCATAGCACCATTCCTCACACTCCACTGCCCCTTCACATTCTCCTTTACTTTTTTGTCTACATCTCATTTTTTCCCTCTCCCAGTAGACTGTACTTTCTTGAAAGCAGAAATGATCATTTCTCACCTTTGTATGTTGTTGTCCAGTCACATCTGACTCTTCATGACCCCACGGAACTCCATATATGCAGTTATCTTGGCAAAGATACTAGCACAATTTGCCATTTCCTTCTCCGGTGAATTAAAGCAAACAGATGTTAAGTGACTTGCCCAGGGTTACACAACTAATAAATATCTGAAGCCAGATTTGAACTCAGGCTTTCCTGACTCTAGAACTGGTGAACCATACAGCTCCCTCACTTTACATAGTAACAGGCACATATCAGATACTCAGTAAATCCTAAATTAAATTGAATCAGAGCAAGATAAAAAAAAAGTATATTCCTTCATGGATAGGGCTTAGAGAAAATATTTATTTTACAGGATTACTAGGTGTGTGAAGTTTCTTATAATGAAACCAGTGAAGAATTATTTCCATGGGCCATTTTCCTTCCCAGAAGGAAAAATCCTTTATCATGTGTATTAGTATTCATCATAACAGGGTTATATTTATATTATTTTCATTCTCAATTTTCTTTCATTCTAACAGCATTTTTTTCTGGGAGTCACAAATTTGGCATTAGAAGGGACTCTAGGTACCATTTAGCCAAGGCCCACCCAGGTAAATTGACTTGCCTGAGGTCACACAGGAACTAAATGGGCATCATTGGTTTTGGACCCAGGTCCTCTGACTCTAAGCCCAGCTAAATTTCCAATGCTGCATGCTCACAACTTTACAGCTGCAGTGTGGCAGCTAGTCTGTACAGAGTAAAATGGTGGGGGATGGTAATTGCTCTGCCAAAGCTTCCTCCTCCTCTTCGGTCTGAATTATTACTGGGCAGTTAAAAGTCAAGTCACAAATGTTCGTTGATGATTATAGTTGGGGAGAAACTGTGGAAGCACACTAGGGTAAACTTGAAGTCCTTACTCAATCAATAGAAACCCTTTTCCCCAGAAAATTACACCCTTTTTCTAAGAAGTAAAGCTCTGCTCCTGTACTCTGTCAGCAGATCCACTTGAGAATGTCAAAGATTATATGATGATATTATAGGAATGTAAGTAGCGTGCTTGATATCAATTACAGTCATGCCAAAATAGCACAATGTACACACAGGCCCATTTGGTCTCAAGCCTTAGTTTATGATGTCAAGTATCACTATATTTGTCTCTACCTACCTTTTATACTGAGATTGCTTATGAAAGACAATTCACTCAAAAACCAATATTAAATTATTCTGTTAAGTTTGTGGCAAGCTACCTTAACTGTGTATTTGGATGGCCCTTTCATCTCATACAGAATCTCAGAATTGAATGAAACTTCAAAGACCCTCTAATCTAACCTGTCTATGACTTAAGCTCAATTTGAATATAGTTTCAAGCTCTTGGGAATAAGAATAAGATCCATCTCTAAGTACCAGTTATTTGTACTTTTGTGTAAGCTAGAAGCATTAACTATGCCTGTATGTACGCATGTGTGTGTGTGTGTGTGTGTGTGTGTGTGTGTGTATATATACACGCACATATATGATTCTCAATAAAGATTTTGCACTACTTGTCATTATCTGAAAGCTTAAGGAAAGTACTTAGCCACTATAGACAGTAAATTTGTGAAACGTTTCATGCTAAAATATAGTAAGTGTAAAATTATAAGTAGGTTTAAAAGAGAGAGAAGTTTGGAGAGAATGAATTCGCTAAAGACCTTGTCTCATACTTTACTAAATAAATAGGGACTATGCACTCTGAGTTCATTCTTCTTCCTTTCTCTTTTCAAAACTCCCTGATATCATCCCTATTTTCTCTTGTTTTACGTCAAACTCTGATAAATAGGTAGACCTTCTCCTTGCCAAGGGTAGTCATATAGCTTCAATCCCATCCCCTCTCAGCTTCTCCAGCACATTGTCCCTACTCTCATCCCCCCTTCTCACTAATCATCAGTATCTCCCTATCTAATGTTCTTTTCCTGCTGCCTTCAAACATACCCATCTCCTCCTTACTTAAAACCCATTAGAACCTACCATCCCTACAAATGATTGCTCTCTCCATCCTCTTTCTCAGCCAAACTACTTGGAAAAGCTGTCTGTTTTATTGCCTTCATTTCCTGTCATCTCAATCCCTTTTAAACAGTCTGACTTCCAACTCCATAACTCAGCTGAGGCTGTCCTTTCCAGTGACCTCTTAATGGCCAAATCTAATGGCCTTTTTTCCATCCATGTCCTTCTTGATCTTACAGTTTATGTCATTGTTGAACACTCTCTTCATGAATAATCTCTCTTCTCTGTTTGTTTTTAGTTCTGGTTTTAGTGGGTTCTGTTACTTTCATGTTGGATTACTCTTGGTTCTCTTCCTACCATTCTACTGCTCCATTTCAGTCTCCTTTGCTGGATCCTCATCCACAATGTGACACTCTATTTGTAATTGTACCACAAGGTTCTGTCCTTTGGTTTTATCTATCTGATCTCTATGCAGATGACTCACAGATCTAATCTATTCTTCAAACTCTAGTTGCTCTTCTGAGATCCAGTCCCCTATTACCAACTCCCTAATGGATGTTTCTAATTGGATATCTATAAACATCTCACACTGAACTCAGTATCTTTTCCTCAAAACCTACCCTTCTATAGAACTTCCCTATTTCTTTCAAGGATATCTTCATTAGTCATCCAGGTTTGCAAACCCCACAGCATCTCATATCAGTTCCCTTCTTTCCATTCACACAGCCAATACCCTAGGTCAGATCCTCATTTCCTCCTGCCCATAATTGCAGTAATCTCTTAGTTGGTCTTTCGGCCTCAAATCTCTCCCCATTTCTAATCCATCTTTCTCATCATTGACAAACTGTCTTTGCTAAATCTCCCTGTGTCATTTCCTCTACTGCTGTCTAATTTATTCTACTTTATTATTATTATTAATTTATTTATTAAATATTATTTATTAGCATTATTATTTATTATTCATTGCTTCTAGGACAAAATATAAACTCCTCTCTTTGCAATATAAATTCCTTCCTAATCTAGTCCCAACTTATTTTTCCAATCTTATTATACATTACCACTCTTACCACATTCAGCAATTCAGCCAAACTGGCCTTTTACTATTCCTCTCAAACAACTTCATCTCCTATCTCTCTGCTTTTGACCTAGCAACCCACTATGCTTAGAATGCATTCTCTCTTCACCTCTATATTTTAGAATCTGTTTTCTTCAAGACTCAGTTCAAGCACTACTTTCTACATGAAGCATTTCTCTTGATGCCCCCGGCTCCAGATGCCCCCTTCCCCAAATTACCTTGAATTTATTTAATATATATTCTTAATTATGTATACATTATGCCCCTGGTTGAATGTAAGTTCTTGAAGGCAGACACTAGTTCATTCTCTTTTTTGCCTGTGAATAGAATGTAAACTCTTTAAGAGCAGAACTGTTTGATTTTTATCTTAGTATTTCAGGTGCCTCGAAAAGGGCTTGGCAAATAGTAGGTAAATGAGATTAATATTTTGTTGATTAAATATTACTTATTTTTCTTTACTTTGAGTACTGAATAGCAACTAAATATAGACTTGGTTCTTGAATGTTGAACAATAGAACCACTCATCCAAGGCCATTCTTTTGTTGGGACTTTACATTTCTCAAAGCTAAAAAATAATTTTGAAAATGAATTTTCATTCAGAAACCTAAGAATTAATCTTAAATTGGATGTAATTTTGCCTGTAGTACCTTTTTATGGGCTTTGAAAGGAAGTTTTGAAAAATAAATGCTTCATCAGAACTGTGATTTTGCCATGACGTTATTTAAAGAGATTGCAGATGAAGTGCATAATTCTCGTCAGTCAATCTTTCTAGAAACTCTAAAGCCTTGTTGGCAAGAGCATGAGTCAGTCATTTAACTGTATGATCTTTGGGTTATCCTCAATGTAAAAAAAGATGTAGAGTCACAACCTCCTCAAACAACAAACATTTATTAAGTACCTACTATGTGCCAGCTAAGTCTGTGTGACATTAGTGACCCACACATGACATTGCCAGACCTATCAAGTGTCATTATACATCTTTATACAGCATCAAGCACTATTATACTTGCTTTTTTTTTTTAAATCACAACTATGTTGGTGATTCACTTTCTGCTTGATATGTCTGGTTTTATAGAAAAGAAAAGAAAAAAACCAAGGGGTCAGAGTGAATAACAGGCCAAATGTGAATCAATAACTTAGCAGCCTGCCTAATAATTAATGGATATTGGCTGCAAGGAAGAAACATGTAATGACTGCAAACTAGACCAGGCCTACAAATACTGGGATAATGATGACAGGTTCAATGAGAGGTATTCAGGAAAGTGGCCTGTAGCACTTGGAGACTTAGTATTAAGGGAGCATGATCCTTTCAAAAGAAAAAAAAAGTGATTAGTAGCTAAATTTACATGATTCATCCTACCTACTAAAATGAGTTGCCAAAATGCCTCCATGTTTTGCTAGCAAAAAAAATTGTGCCCTTCACACTGGAATGAAGCTTGTAGTTACCTCTACATTTGTCACATCCACTGAGGACCACTGCAATGCACCATTATATCTGGGACCTGTGCTAAAGGGTAGATGAAAGTCACAGCTGGTGCAGAAGGTAGCAGCTTGCCTTATTGCATAAAGCAAACCGTGAAAATCACATCACCCCAATCCTGCACATCTTGGGCTGGAGACTGATAGAGTGTTAGCTCAAATTAAGCTCTTTTATCCACATATTTAAAGTCTGCTATTAGAAGAGATGCTCAATTCACTGGGATTTTTCTCTTTTCACTTTCCTAACAGAACAGCCCATTATATTGTAACTTTAACTTGTCAAATAGCAGAAAAGAAGCATCCTGCATGAAGGCCAGACAGTGAAGAATTTCTTAGATTCCTAGAATTTTAGATGTAGAAGGAGCTTTAGGGTTCACCAAGACCCATGCCTTCCTTTTAAAACCTTTCAACAGAATACATATTGTCAAAATTTCCATTTAGGTCTATTTTGACAAATTTCTACCTCAGCTATCCATAGGTCTCAAGAAATAAAAATATAGAATATCACAATTCCTATATTTCATCATTCACTCTGATTCAGTTATAACAGGAGAAGGAAAAGTATCTTCTTCAATTTTATTGTAATAAATATTCATAAAGCACCTACTGTGTACAAAGTTCTATGCCAAGGTCTGAGGGCACAAAAATTACACATCCCCTGCCCTCATGGAGCTTATATTCTATGATATGGACACAGACTGCATATATATAAAATAATTTGGGGAATTAGTAGTATAATTGGGGGTAGGGGAAATCAGGAAAGACTTTGGGGTAGGAAGTAGCTTTTAAGTTGGCCTAATAATACTTTAGTTTATGCACCTAGAATTAAGGAAAAGTACAATGGAACTCAGCTGCCAAGGTGGGTGACTTATACAAATTAAGCACCAATTACTTCTTTTCCTATATAATAGAAAACAAAATATTTGCTTTCTAAATATACTTCATTCTCAATGGAATTGTGTCTACATGACTTTGTCATTCAAATGGCAGATCTATTGTCTTAGCCATCTTCTTCTGTCCCTTAGATATTTCACTGGAAGTCAAGCATACCACAAAATCTGTATAGTTATAATACACATTTTGCAGCTCTTTCCCCAACAAAGCTTTACTAGGTGACATGTGGGTCTTTTTGATGAGCAGTCTCAGAAAACCTAGCTTCTCATCTGGGCCATACATGTCATGACTGTGTTTACTACAACTTGTGTGTATATATGTGACCAGCCTTACAGATCTGAGAGTATCATTTCATAAAAGATTCCCCTTTGTCATGATGTCTTATCAACATTCCATTCAAATGACAGGACTCATTTCTTTGATTTTTTTTTTCTGTTCTCTTAAATATAGCATCTGTCTTTGGAAACCTAAACCCAAGATGTGTTTTCTTCATCTCCTTATCATGTCTATTTGTTCTTATCATCAGGACTATAATCAGGGGGAGAACATAATGGATATATTTTGGGGTGGGCTTGAACCAATCAATCAGCCATTATTTTTTAGGTATCCACTAAGTGCGAGTATGCCAGGAAATGGGTATACAAATAAAGTCCAGAAGATATGGGTTCAAATCCTGAAATCACTTAATCTCTGTGTACCTCATTTAACTTCTAACACTAATAATAATAATTAAAGTTTTATAGCCTTTTAAGTTTTGCAAAGAATTTTACAAATATTATCTCAATGAATCTCACAACAACCCTGTTAGATGGGTACTGTTATTCCCATTTTATAAATGAGGAAACTGAGACCCAGACAGGCCAACTGACTTGCTCAGAGCTATACAGCTTCTGAGAGTATGAGACAAAATTCAAACCCAAGTCTTCCTGGCTTTAGGTGTGATTTAAATGAGATTAAAATATAAGCATCCAATTACAAGGCCTGCAGTTATCCCAGAAAGTTACCTTTCATTTAGTCCATTCTGGTCACTTAACTTGGAGGTAAAAAGAAACTTCACTAAACAGCTGTAGGGCATGCTCTCCAATAATATCTTCATAGGATCAATTTGCTATAATTAGAAAAAAGGACAAAACTGTTGAAGAAGAGACAGACTTCCTGACAAATAGGTGTTTCTGACACGATCTCCATCATAAGGAAAAGCTGCCTGAGTCACTGAAGAACCCATTTATTTAGGGCACCTATTCAGATGGCTAGTTATCTAAGAGGGAACTATGTTCTTTCATTTGAACTGGATTTTATGTCAGCAAGTTGCCCAGAGAGACTTTTTTTTTTTAATATTCCTATAAAAGATATGGGGGTTTTGTATGTAGATATCTTGGTTACTGAAAGTGGCAAGGAAAATACTTTAGCAAAAGAAAACCTGATAAAGTCAACAAGAACCACAGCCTTTCAAGTAAAATATTGAGGAGAAATATAGACTATTCGCAGGACCAGATAGAGAACTGCCCCTCAAGTGAATGTAATGAGAGAACATGTTTGAAGGAAGAGCAAAACTGAAGTAACAGATGCTGGAAGGCATTGTAGTCCACAAGCTTATTTGCATGTAACTTTTTTAGAGTTTAACTGAGGAATTATAAATAAAGGAACTAGGAACTATAGATCAATTAGATAAGAACTATGGGGCTCATACTTGACAGAAAGTTGGATTTCTTGAGTTTTACCTCATAAGGTAATGATGAGTTACTATCATAAAGAGATTCTGATTTGAAGCATGAAGACATGAGAAACAAGAGAAGAAACTATAGGCCAGAAGGAGAGAAGCTAGAGGGAGAGAAAGACAAGAGAAGCAGGCAGGTAAGCAAGACACAGGAGTAATCACAAAAAGCCAAGGGCAGAAGATGTAGTGATAGCAGGAGAAGCTGCTTTCCAGCTTAGACAGCTGACACTTCAGATGCTTTGCTGGGAGCCTGCTGATGAGAAGAGAGGCATTGCTTTGCTCACCAACTGGAGAAAGAGCGGGGTCAGATAAGAAAGCTATTTAGCTATAGTGCTAATTGGAGGAAAGTTGAAGCCTGCTATTGTACATAGAGCTGTGTAGCTAATTGCCTTCTAATGTTGACTACAGTTTGAGAGAGGGGAAACTTATCAGGGCTTCTCGTTTCTTCTTTATTCCCCTCTATGGTTTGAGAGGGGGAAAGAGGCTCATCATCTCTCTCTCTCTCTTTTTTTTTTTTTTTTTGCTTTTTGGAGGGCAGTTGGGGTTAAGTGACTTGCCCAAAGTCACACTGCTAAGTAAGTGTGTCAAGTGTCTGAGGCCGGTTTTGAACTCAGGTCCTCCTGACTCCAGGGCCGGTGCTTTATTCACTGTGCCACCTAGCTGCCCCTCTGTGTTTATTGGAGAAGAGGCTCTGTTTCACTAGATGTTGATTGACGAAATTAGAAACCTGTTTCAGAAGGAGCTTGCTGGGATTATCCCTGTCATGTAGACAGCTAGCCTGATGAGCTATGTAGTTCAATAATTTAAGGGAACTACTTGTCACTGAGCAACTGCTATGGTGATGCTTTCTTTTTCTTTTTTGCTAGTGTAATCATTTCTCATCATCTTGTTAAGAGTGTCTGTGAACTAAAAGAGCTTGCAACTGTTAATCAACTGGAGAGCCAAAAAGTCTTTGCCCAACAGGAGACTAGTGAAATCCAGGTTATCAAGTAACCTTCTTATGGTACAGAATGTTCGTAAAGAAACCAAGGCCCTTGACGCCTGTGTAATTCAGAGTATAAGTTATCATGTAAACATGGAATTCTCTACATGTACCTTCCTGCTAGGTTTCTTTCATTCTATGCCCACCCTCCCTTAGAGAACCTGTGTTCATTGGTAGGAGAGTTTCCCTCAGGTTTATCCATGGGCTGTGACGTTCTGATTTTGTCTTTTCTTATATAAGTGTGATGTCTAATTATTCTTGCTTTTTCCTGCTATTGACCAAATGTTATAATCATTTTTACTTTTGTCTTGCCATTGAGGGTTTTGGGTTTTTTTTACATTTAAAAGTTAGTAGTGTCATGGTGACTGGTTTGGGAATCACATGGGGGATCATTCTCACAGTGGCAGCTGATAGAAATATATATTCCTACACCAAGGTTAGCTGTAGGACCCTAAAAGATTTAGAGTTATGTTAATGCAGCATGCCTCTTTTGGGGAACCAGAGACACGTCAGTGAGTACAGGTTAGGTGAGGGAGTCAGCTCAGAAAGAATGGGGGTCCACACCAAGCCTGAGGGACACTAAGAAGGAAGAGAGACCTGATCGCAGGTATATAAGCTTTCCCCTTCCTACTATGAAGCTTATCCATATTTCATATCTATTTATCTCCCATTATTTATTAGTTTTTATTTGGAGAGAACCTTCCTGATGTTGCCACTGTTTTCATCAAAGGCTTTATCTGGATGAGACCTTTTTTTTCTCTTTTGTGAAACGAACAAACTACAATGATTGTCATTCTCTACTTCTGAAGATGTTTCCTTAGTTGTTCACATTAACAGTTGCTACTACCACTTAAAATTCATTATAGTAGGTGTAATGTATAGGTACTTTGTGATTGCTTCTGCCACGCAGTAGGTGTAGATTGTGGGGAGTGGAGGAGTAGGGCAGTATCTTTGCCTCTTCTAGGTTACAGAGCCATACAATCAAATACAAAGCTCATAGAGTTTTAGAACTATGATCTTATGGTGCCGAGTTTAGGTGTTTATAATATTTCAAATCATATAGGGAGGTAACTTGATGTAGAAAAGTATTCTAATGAACAAACTAGGATATTGATATGAGGCTTTGTTCTTGGATAAACATACTTGTTTATTTCTATTAATGAGCTGCATTAATTTTAGAAGATGAAATAATAAAAATATTCTCTAATCAAAAAGTACATTTGCATTTTAATATGAATGTAAAGTTAATAATAACCTTTGCTGAGCATTTAGAAGTCACATATCCAGATTAATCATTCAGTAGAACATTAGCTTAAAGCCTAATTATGTACAGGAATGGCAGTGCATTGCAATGAATAGAAACTAGACTCAAAGTCAGCAAAAGCTGGGGTCGAGTCCTGCCCTGCACTTGCATTAGCTGTGTGACCTCAGGGAAGTCATTTCATCTCTCAGTTTGCCTAGACAACTTTAGAACCATGTAAGTTGTAGAACAGTTACCCCTCTGAATTGATAATTTCCATCGATTATTGATCTCATTATAATTTGATATATCATCAATCATACCATTAAGCAAGCATGTTATTTAGCATCTGCTACATTCAGAACTCTACTTGAAGGTAGGTGAGATACGAAATTTGTAGAGTGAGAGAAGGGAGAACGGGAACAGGGGTGGATTCCTTCTTCTAGTTCTCAGTCACGTGATTACAGGTTGACTTTGCACAGTTTCTGGGCCTAGTTTCTTTTAATCCTATTCTCATATGAAATTTGGATAAGACATAGTCATACCCTCATGGAGGGCAAATAAGTATTATTCCATTTTTGCAAGGGAAACATGAATAATTGTGGGAATGGCAAGGTGAGCCCAAAATCTATAGGTCCCATGCTCTTGGCTCATTTTTTTTTACAACTGTGAAATAAAAGAGTTAGATTAGATGATGTCCAGGGTTCCTTCCAACCTTAACATTCTATAAACCTCTGACCTCTGTGATCCATGTTGGAAAAGAGTACCTTGGGAGGGACAGGATCTTAGTCTATCCCCTTTTCCTGGAGTTTGTCTTCCCCCAGCTTGCTACCCTATCGGCAGCCTCCCCTTGCCCTTCTACCTA
Organism: Gymnobelideus leadbeateri; assembly: GCA_011680675.1. Classification (NCBI taxonomy): domain Eukaryota; kingdom Metazoa; phylum Chordata; class Mammalia; order Diprotodontia; family Petauridae; genus Gymnobelideus; species Gymnobelideus leadbeateri. Next base: position 205,051 of record WOXC01010899.1, read on the forward strand.
CATTCCCATCCATCTCAACATCTTACTGCTTATTCAGCAGTTAAGGTGTTTCTAAAAGTGAACGAACAATAACTAATTCAGTAGTTAACTCAAAGAGCGTTTCAAGATATTTGTGAATTTTTCAATAAGAAAAGATGGTAAGACCAGACTGTATTCTCCAGCCTGTAGAACAGATTTTGAAACACAGTTACTATGATAATGAAGAGAAAAATGATCGCTAAGCTCAAGGATCATTACTCTAGAGACAAAAACATAGCCAGTGATTTAAAATTGTATTATAAATACAAATATTCAACAAGTATTTTTACTTCTGAACCTAGGGCTCAGTCTATAATTATTTTGGGTAATAGTTTCCATTCATAATCCTTGCTTCATTAAATTCTTTCCAACCTAACTTACCTTTGTTTTTCTTTTACCTCCCCCAAAGCATTTGTTATCTGTGGGTTCAGGCTCTACAGACTACCTCTCCTCTAGCTGTTATAGTGCCTTAGTGTAAATGATGCATTGTCCTGTCATCCAGGATGTTATGAATAGAATATTGTAGCAAGGAAACAGGACACCTGAGTTCTAGTCCTAGGACTTCCCAATAATTAACTGTGTTACTTTGGGCAAGTCATATAGCCTCTTGGGTCTCAATTTTCTTATCTGCAACATAAGTGAATTTAATTGCACAATCAGCCCTGAAAGTATGATACTGTTATTTAATCTAGGGGAATTCTAATAATGAGCTCTCAGGCTTGAAAAGTAGGGTCATTACAGATTATAGAAGGTCTTGAATGCTAAGTTAAAGTGGTTAGACTTTATTTAAGAGGTAAGAGGGAATCTTGAAGGATCGAGCACTTTGCACATGCCCCAATGATGATCACATATGGCATGCATAAGGGAATGATTCTACCATATCAAAGTGTAAGAGAACACTTGATTATGTGGTTTAATTATGCTTTTGACTATGGATTTATGTAAACCTTTAAGTTGTCCTTATTTAGAGAAGTGGGGCTGGTAGGGATATTTATGCCTTTAAAACTGGTTGCATCCAAGTTTGTTCCTTTTACATGAAAAGTTTACTTCTTTCCTTCTGAAAGTCTTTGTTACTGTGCTTTACAGTTCGAGATCGGGTGCGATCAAAAATGGAGAGAGATATTTTGGCGGAAGTGAACCACCCTTTCATTGTCAAACTTCATTACGGTAAATATAATTTTTAAAAAGTAACAAATGATTGTAAGGAGTTAGGGCAGATTACTCCAAATAAAAAAAGGGGTGGCTAGGTGGTGCAGTGAATAGAGTACTGGCCCTGGAATCCAGAGGACCTGAGTTCAAATTTGGCCTCAGACACTTAACACTTACTAGCCATGTGACCTTGAGCAAGTCACTTAACCCAATTGCCCTGCTTTCCCCCCCTTCAAAAAGCAGGAAGGAAGGAAGGAAAGAAGGAAGGGAGGGAGGGAGGGAGGAATTCATACAAATCCAATCCAAGGATGTTAGTGCATGCTTGTAATCATGGCTACCAGGAAGGCTGATCCGTCCACAAACTCTCACCTAGTCCCCAGGTCACCAAGGGAATGCATTTGTAGGACAGTTGACCATAGCTGATTGTGCTGTCTGCTACCTGGAACACAACAAAAATAATTAGTCACACAAAGTGTTCTGCCTCATAAACTTAGTTTCATTAGCATGGTGCCATAACCAGCTGTGCTAACCAGTCCCGGATGCTTCTATAAAAGATGTAACAGAGTGATGTCCAACACAGTTATAAAGAACATGGTCCTATTGAAAGTATAGGGAGAAACAAACTATTCTCTATCTAAGGTCTCTTCTCACTCAGACTTATGTTTTAGCCTTAAGTTGTTGCACTCCTATGATCTTCAGAGCCTTTACCATTTAATGTACTTATCAAATATATCAGAATATGTTATATATTTATCAACAATATTGAAATAAAGGCTTATTATTAAACTTAAATCAGCTAGTTATATTCCACATTCCCCTCATTCTTGCTCACGCTGTTCTCAGCATCAATAAGACAGGTTCCTTTATGATGAAGAGAAAAAGGAATAAGAAATACCAAAACTCTACATTAAGAAAAAAAAGAAAAAGACAGTAGAGCTATTAATTTTAGGCCATTTTTTTCTGTTTTCTCTATCCACGTGTTTATTATCCCACCTGAGCTCCTTTATCTTTTCTGGAATGACTCAGTTTTATAAATGGATTTTATTATGTTGACTAAAGAGAAACTTTTAAGAACAAAGAGAGAAGTCAGAATGAATGAGTGATGTTCAATCCAAGGAGACCTTCACCACTGATGACCTGTCCTACCTTCTTTCCCAATACAGCCTTTCAGACAGAAGGAAAACTGTATCTAATATTAGATTTCCTCCGGGGAGGAGATCTTTTCACCAGACTCTCCAAAGAGGTAAGCTTGTAAGCTGAAAAAAATGTGAGTTACCATAAGTCTCCTTCTTGAATTCAGGTTAGTGCTATTGGGGATGCAGGACAGACCTTATGACGTGAATTTGTTTTATAAGGAGACTGTCACGGGGCAATGCAAAAAAGACAAGAGATCTACAACTGCTGAGAGACCGGGAAGTAAATAACTCCTGTGTGGCTCTGGACAGTGGGAGTGACAATAATTAGACTTTCTCTAGTGCCCTTTATAGAGAAATCTGAGCTTGTTATTCTGATTACCATCTGAAGCTGTTTCCAGATTGCTTTGTGGTCCTTATTGGAAGGATGCTTTGGGAACAAAGCTTTGCTACCCACACTGGGTGAAAATCCTTAATCACACCTTATTTTCAGGGACATCTATTCAAGTGCTCCACAATAGAGATGGAGGGCCTTCGTGTTTGTTAGTAATTCTCCATATAATAACAATAACATGTCTATAGCTTACTTACCTACTTTAGCTCTAACTTACTATGTACCAGGTGCTATGCTAAGCATTTTACAGTTATCTCATTTGATCCTCATAACAACCCTGAGAGATAGGTTTATTAATTATATGATTATATAATAATTATTATTATTTCCATTTTATAGTGGAAGAAACTGAGCCAGACGGAGATTGAGTGACTTTCCTAGAGTCACATAGCAAGTACATGTTTGAGGCTGAGCTTGAACTTAGGTCTTTCTGACTCCAGGCTCAGAAATTAATAACATTCAACAGTTAGTCACTTTAAATGGAATATTTTGCTACAGTGGAAAGAACATTGGGTCGTCAGAGTACCTGGGTTTGAATCCTGACACTGTCGCTCATGACCTTGTGACCCTGGACAAGTCATTTAATTGATCTAGTCATTAATTTTCTCATCTATTAAACAAAGGGTTGAAGTAGGTGACATTCTTGTACTCTTGCAGATATAAATCATAACTGTATGATCCTTCTGTTTCTTAATTAATCCAGCTTCCTGGGTTGAGTTGAAGGACATGTTGCATATTAAAAGCTCAGAAAAATCACAGAATTTTGCCAGCAACAATGACAATACTAATGCTTATGGTCATCAGCCATCATTTATTAAGCACTTACTATTCTCTATATGGAGGAGTTAGTTAGTGTAGTGGATAGAGCGAGCACTCAACCTAGAGTCAGGAAGATTCATCTTCCTGAATTTAAATCTAGCCTCAGACACCCACTAGCTGTGTGACCTTGGGCAAGTCATTTAACTGTGTCTGCCTCAGTTTTCTCATCTGTAAAATGAGCTGGAGAAGGAAATGGCAAACCACTTCAATCTCTTTGCCAGGAGAACCCCAAATGTGGTCAGAAAGAGTTGGACATGACTGAAAAATGACTGAACAATAATATTTCCTCTGCATTGTGCAAGACTCATATAAGACAAACAATTAAACAGTCTTTACTCTCAAAGAGCTTACTGAGGCAACTGATTCTATATGTAGTGTGAAAGTGGCTGAGGCTGAGGTAGTACCCTTGACAGAAATTGGGAAACTTAAGAGAGGGAGGATAATGAGTTAAGTTTTGAACCTATTAACTTGCAATGTGTCTGGAATATCCAGTTGGAAATGCCCGACAAGGAGTTGATTAACACTGAGCTATATCACTCTGGGGAGAAACAGAGGCTGAATATATAAGTCTATGAGTCCCATGCATAAAGATGATGATTAAATCCATAGAAGCTGATATGATCACCAGGAACAAGCATAGAGATAAAAAGGACACAAGTTAGAGCTTCAAGGTACATTCAAAGTCGGGGGCATGATATGGATGATGAGCCAGTGAAGGTGATGGAGGGGTTGACTGGGAAAAAAAGAATCACCTTATTATCACAGATTGCAAGAAAGTAGAGAGTGGGGAATGTTGTAACAGGGTTTTGAGTTGAAGAAAAGGAAAAAGGTCATGTCAATAGGCCTTGATTTCCTCAGTAAACAAGAGACAAGAAACTCAAAATCTTGTGGAAATGAATGTTGAAAACTAAAAATAAATAAATAAATTCTGGAAGAAAAAAATATATTATGGAGAATATCCTCCTATACCCCACCTACACCGGGATTCTAAGAAACAGAGATGTGAGGGATGGAGTGCTTTCCAGGCAGGCATGAAGGAGGCTTGGAAAACCAAAGAAATATGAAATAGGATGTTGGTGTGGGGGACAGCAGGCCATCCACTTTGGCTGGAACATAACATGCATGAAGAGAAATCATCTAAAAAAAAAAAGATGGAAAGGGTCTTGTGGTTGAAATGCTGATGTGATAGATTGAAGAGGAACCTAGTTCTCCCTTTACACCACAGTAAATATCTGACATCAGGTAAAACAATATTTTTTTTAAGGAAGGGGAAAGCTATAAGAAATGATGAGCAGGCATACTTCAGAAAAACCTTGAAAGACTTATATGAACTGATGCTGAGTGAAGTGAGCAGAACCAGGAGAACATCGTACACAGTAACAACCACAGTGTGCAAGGATTGACTTTGATAGACTTAGACGTTCTCAGAAATGAAAGGTCCTAAAACAATTCCAAAGGACTCATGATGGAAAATGCCATGCACAGCCAGAGAAAGAACTATGGAGTCTGAATGCAAAGCAAAGCAGACTATTTTCTTTTTTGTTTTGTTTTGTTTTTTTCTTTCTCATGGTTCCCCCCATTCGTTCTAATTCTTCTATTCAACATGACTAATATGAAAAAATAAATTTAAAATATATCAAATAATTGAGAGTTAATGTAGAAAAAATCTCAGAAAAATCTCAAAAAATTTTTCAGAAAAATAGAAACCTAAAATAATTTTTAAAACAAACCAGAGCAAGAGACAAGATCCTCAGCTTATCCATGTGAAAAGGCAGAGGTAAGGGATGCTTGAGGGGGAAAAATGTTTGGAATATATTCTAAATGGAGTGGAATAAGGAATCAATTAATGATAAGTAATAGGATTATCTTATATCAGTGTGGACCCAATTGAGGTTAAAATACTTAAATGTGTAGTGTCCCCAGTAAGAGAGGAGAATGGTCAAGAGTCAACATTTTAATAAAATACTTTGGGTACAATTTGTATTTCTGATGTTTTCTAACCATAATTGTACTTATCAGACTATAGGTATGAGATCTTTATTTTCCACCCAAGTATTTCCACATTGTACATCAAATGACTGAATCTACCCAAGTATTTTGTGTTCAATCTGTGTCCCACTAAATGAAACTTTGTCCTTTGCATGTGCCAGCTGTTAACAAGGTATCATTTGACCTGTTTTGTGTCTATTACTATCCATGGATCACTTAGAAACTGAAAGTTACTGTGGGTGGCCAATCTTGGGTTATTTTTTTGTATGATCCCTTTCTGTGATGCCATATGTCCACAAGCTCTTGAATAATAGCTAAGTACCTGACTGAAAAAATAGCAAAATGAATAAGGAAACTGCCTGTGTTGGTGAGATTAGATATACAACTGTGATGGGGAAGGTAGTAAACAGCAGTTATACCATCATATACAAAGAGATAAAAGAGACCTTGGAGGCCTTCTAGTCCTATGTCATCATTTTTCAGATAAGTAAACTGAAATTGAGAATAAAGTGATTTGCCCAAGGGCACACAGGACGTAAGCACCAGAAGTGGAAGTCAAACCCAGGTCCTCTCACTCTAGAACTCATGTTTGTTCCATGGTCATGTTCTTGATTTAGCTTAGCTGAATTTTTACATTATTCTTTTCCTCAAATCATTCATGAAGTCCCAGGAAAGTATGGCCTGCTACCTTGTATTGGTACATCTAAGGTGGATAGACCATCAAGATTTTTGGTGAGGGATAAGAGAGAAGAATTAGCTCTGTTATTTCTTTGGTGTAAAGTAGCTCCCAGAGAGAAGGTCCCTTTTTTCAATATAGTTCAACACTTTCTCTATAACTTGTACTCTTAGAAAGGTGCTTAGAACACTGTAAAGGAAGGGGGGAGGGAGGAAAGAAAAAGAGGAAGAGAGGGAAGGAGGGAGGGAGGAGGGAGGGAGGAAAGAAAGAAAGAGAGAGGAAACAAGTGTTTATTATGTACCACTCCCTGTACTAAGAGCTTTACAAATATTTTATTTGATCCTTACAACAAACCTGGAAGCTAGATGCTATTATCACCCCCATTTTAAAGTTGAAGAAGCTGAGACAGACAAAGATTAAGTCACTTGCCCAGGGTCACACAGCAAGTAAGGGTCTGAGGTCAGAGCTGAACTCAGGTTTTCCTGACTCCTAGCCCAGCACTGTAGCCACTGTGCCATCTAACTACAGTTAGATGACTTGCCCAGAATCACACTGCCAGTCTATGTGAGATGTGGGATTTGAGCCCAGGTTTTCCTGGCTCTAACGCCAAACCTTATCTATTACAACTACAGTAGTACTCACTAAAGATTTGGTGACACGAATACATAGCTAACTTTTCATTATTCATGGGCTAGTTAGCCCAATACCAGCTACTCCATAATAAATCTTGTTGCAAAATTCCCCTAATCAATAACACCTCCTTAGTTCTTTGTTGAAAAACAGCCTGATATGGTGGAAGAGTCCTGGATTTAGAGTCAAAGGGCTAATTTCAAATCTTGATTCTACCATTTATTACCAATATGACCTTGAGCAAATCACTTTGCTTTTCTGGGCTGCAATTTCATCATCTGTAATATGAAGGAGCTTGATTAGAGCACCTTCAAAGTACCTTCCAGCCCTAGATCTGTGATCCTACCTTGAACATGGAGACTGCCCACAAAACCTTACTCAAGCCCAGCAGGGAAGCCTTTTGAAACTTAAACCACTTCTCTCTTTTTTCTTTCTCTCCCCAAAGAAAGAGGACAAGTCTAGATTCAGTAATTTTGTGAGAGCTAGGAATGATGCCTTCTTTTCCTTATTCTAAATTAAAGAGGGATTTAAGCAGAATAGAAAATCATAGATATTTGCAAATTTTTCTTGTTAGGTTTTCAATGTAGCTCCACTTTTTGGTTGAAATGTTATGATTATCTAAAACAGAAATATCCTTACTTATGTATAAGAACAAAATTATAGCCCAAGGTGAAGTAATCATGGATTGGGAGAATTATCGGCTATTCTGCTCCAATATATTTACATCAGTGATTGAGAGATGCCTGCACATTTAATCTTTTCTCTTACTTCCCTTATCTTAAAACTATGAACTTTTTATTTCCATCAGAAGAGCCAAAAATGACTAGGTAGTGGGAGCCCATGGCTTTCTCACAGAACAAATTGGACTAAATTGTACACTTTTTAGGAGAAATGAGTCACTCTTTCTGGCAGAGTTCTCTAGAGCAAATCAGCCACACAAGAAAGTAAATGGATTTATTCTTTTCTCTCCTACTAGGTAATGTTTACTGAAGAGGATGTGAAGTTCTACTTAGCTGAGCTGGCCTTGGCTTTAGACCACCTTCATGGTCTAGGAATCATTTACAGGGATCTAAAGCCTGAAAAGTAAGTAAGGGGAAAGAATCAAAGGGAAATAAGAATTCCTGGAATCCACATTTGTTCTTTATCTACTACTGACAAGTGTTAGGAACACTGAAGCCTTTACCCGTATCCACCCTTCCTTCCCCAAAGGTCCTGGCACTGCAGACCAGGGTCAGAAAAATTTTGCAAAGCAGACTGGGAAAATCTTCATGCTGTCACGTTCCTAGGAAGAGATTCCAGTACAGGCTAAAAAATATGCTCTTATCCCTATCCCTGGAAAAGTCACCAAGCTACTGCCTTTTAAGATGTATTCAGACCCTCCTGAATAGTGGGAGAAATATTTCCTAAAGTAAGATGCTAGCCCCATCATTTTTCAACTAGGACTGAGTTTTGTCCTTCTTTCCATCTCTCAACTATACATAATAAGTTCTTTCAGATGTTTGATCAGACTCAAGGAAAATGAACTTTAAGCTTTTCTCAATATAAGCCACTCAGTGTGTGAGTATGTGTGTATGTGTGCGCGCGTATGTGCGTGTGCGTGTGTATGTGTAGATATATATCTATACACACATATGTATATATGTACGTGTTGTTGTTTAGCTGTGTCCAACTCTTCATGGCCCCATTTGAAATTTTCTTGGCAAAGATACTAGAATGGTTTGCCATTTCCTTCTCCAGCTCATTTTATAGATGAGGAAACTGAGGCAAAGAGGCTTAAGTGACTTGCTTCGAGTTACATACCTAATAAGTATCTGAGGCCAGATTTGAACTCAGGATCTTCCTGACTCCTAGCTCAGAACTCTATCCACCACTCCACATACCTGCCCCAGTATATTTTTTGACACCTTCTCCTACAGATCAGTTTTCCCTTAATTCTCCTTATGATCAGCCAGTGATAAAAAAGAATGTCAGTCAGCTAACATTTATTAAGCACCTATATAAAAGGCAGTATTTTAAGCACTCTGTGTTTAACCATACTAGCTAGCCCTGGAGTCAGAAGGACCTGAGTTCTGATCCGGCCTCAGACACTTAACCCACACAAACAAAAACCTAGCCGTGTGACCTTGGGCAAGTTACTTAATCCCAATTGCCTTCCAAAAAGCAAAAAAAAAAAATAATGAAAGCAGTTTTTTCAAAAAGTACCTTTCCCTTTCTTGTTTATCTATAAGGCTAATATAGATAAGATGGCCACTCAGAGATGACTAGATTTAATGCATGATATTTTTTCAGGTCTAATTGACCAACATAATGTAAAAATTCTTCTCTGAGGCAAGCTTCACTAAATGTGTTTCAGCTTTTTTTGTGTGAAATATCTGCATATTCATAAGCAAAGTTTGCATGCTAAACTTTATCATTGTGAGGGGAGGAATTCATAGTTTATGTGAGATTGTGGGAATGACAGCCCACATAAACAAGTACGTTTTTTGGCATTTCTTATTAAATTGCATTTGATCTATTTTTGAAAGTTCTAGCTTGAATCTTAACATAGAAAAGTAGAATATTTTATTAAATATAGCTATCTTGTTGAAAAGCTGATGCAAAAAGGAAATATTTTTCATTGCTGCCTCTTATTTGTAGGTGAGTACTTTAATCCTTTAGCTATTGACTTTTTGCTTAGTTTTACATATAAGATAATACTTAAGAGTCTTTTCTGTCATCTTTGGTAGTTCTAAAAGGTATCCCTGAGAATAAGCTTATCTTTCACCTCTTGAATATTACATTATAGATATATATGATATTATGCCTGCTTTACCTCCCATTGATGTAGGGGGTAAACAGACATTCCTGTGTGAGAGAAGAAGCAATGTATGCATCCATATTAAGGCAGTGGCAGCTGACTTCATTCTCCTTTAAAGGTTAAAGTGATCTTTCAGAGTTTAAATATAGTAATGTTTAATTGCAGTGCTTAAAAAGTGTCTTGTTTATCTCAAGTTATTAGATTACCATTCTTGAAAGTTGTTCATATCTAGGTATGGATCATGAGTCAGACAAGCAAATTTGCTTTATCAGCTAAAAATTAGCCTCATAATTCTTTGTGACACATTTTTTTCTTTTAGTTTTTTTTAACTCTCACAAAAACTGTATAAATATTTTTCTAATGGAATTCCATAGGAAATGCATTTATATATAACAAATGACAAAATGAGATAATGTGTAAAATGTTTCTACCTTCCCAAACTCATCTGTCTGTGTGTCTGTGTGTATGTCTTTGTATTGGTGAGAAAAAAAATAACAGTATAAAATGTTTTCCAAACTGGTTAGAAAGATAATTCATATTCTGTGTGACCTGAATAACACTTTTGTGAGAAACATTGTGTTGCTAACCAATGTTTTTTTTCTAAAATACTAAATATTAAATTACGTTCATGAACACTCATGTTTGGCCATCTTGGACATAAAAATAGGCTTAAATTCCTTTATTTTCTGCCAAAATTCCCTCAACTTCTCCCTAGCCCATGAGTATTCCATCTCTTTAAGATTCCTACATCAGTATTTATAGATTATTTTCAATATACTTAAAATTTCAAAGTATACTGTGGGTATATTAATTCAGAAAATGCAGCTGAAAAGATATTTTCACCTCAAACAAAAATTTCTACCAAAGTCATGTGTTAAAGGGAGTAGTCAAGTCAAAAGATACCCCTTATTCATCTTTACATTTATCCCATTTCTTTTCCTCCTGTCCCAGATCATTCATACTCTGGGCACATGGTAATGTTTTCAGCTCTATACAGACATCCCTTCTTAATTGCTGCAAAATGCAGACATACCAGAAACACATTCCAGTCATTCCTAGAGAGTTGACCCAAACCCCTGGGAAGCATCTGTTCCTACCACTGCCACTCACGCCCCTAGGATTTCTGAGACCATCCTGGTTTCAAAGAAATTACTTTTAAGTGTTTCTAGAGTGGAGTAGCCATCAACTAGAGTAGCTTTAGAGCTCTCCTAAATCCTGTCTTTTTCCTCAAGAAAAGATAGGCTTTGAGAAATTGCTAAAACTGCTTTGATGCAGGCAGGGCAGGACAGAACAGAAGTGTTTGAATGCTGATGATTAAAAAATACTTGTTGCTTTTTGACTGATTAAGCATGCACCAGGGGGCTAAATGTACCTTCCTTAATTCTCATATTTATTGCCTTGAACAATCTAATCAAAGATTCTACCCCCACCCAAACCTAAGTAGAACACAATGGTATTAAACTCCTTGTAAAATTAGGTGGGGTCCTACTGAGATTGAGGAGAGTTAATTCAATCTCATTATCAATAATGTCCTTCAAGACACTGAACTTTGACCTGAGGACTATAGAAAAAGGGAAAACTCTGGATCTCCCCAAATCATTAGTAATTAATAATGATTTCTCTCACCACCAAGAGCAAACAGTTTGAGTAGAAAGTATATTGTCTCTAAACCCCAAAACCTACATAGACAGATATCCCACTGGCCGTGGTCAATTCCCTTGGCTCATTTTTTTTTTCTACCATGCTAATGAAAATTGTTCTTTCAACTTTCTCTTGTGGTTTAAGATGCTGAGTCTTCTTCTAAAGTCCAATTTTTTTCCTTTAATTTTAGCATCCTGCTAGATGAAGAGGGGCACATAAAGATTACAGGTTTGTAAGACAGCTTTTACTAAGACTTCCTTTCAGCCCTTGTAAACTTACATGTCATTTGTCTGTTAGTGTAACTTCTATTTGTTTGCAAGTACCTTTTCAATTGATTTTCATAACTATTTTTGTTAATCTTGTAGTTATGATCCATTCTCTGCTATACTCCAGCCTCTCTTAAACTGTGAATTTTTAACCCCTCTTTTTTATTTCTCATTTCTTTCCTGTTCTCATCTCTCATTTTACATCCTCTAGTTGAGGCTTATTTATACTTCTTAATGCCATTATATCACTCTGAGTAGAATAATGATACTTCAGTCAAGAACCTCTGTATTTAGATCATATTTTAGAAGTCTTCTTGCACTTGAGTATTTCTCTACCTTTCTCATAAGCTTAAAAACAGTAAGCTGTGGCAGAAAATTTGAGGAACCCAAGCAAAGCTTTGAAAAAAGGCTACCTAATACTTGTTGATACAACTTCACCCTGCTTACAGGATTGTATAGCTGTTGGGCCTGTCAAACAGGCACAAAGTTAGCAGTTGAGGGCTCTCTGCCTTCTCTGACTTTAGCTTTGACTGCACTACCGGCAGACTTCCTCTCAGACCAAGGCCATGGAAGGAGTTAACACGTAACAAGCTGAGTAATTGAACTTCAATAAATGGACACCTTCCAAAAGTTTGACTAAGGTGGCATTTAAAGGTAAATGTGATACTTCTTGGAGCCTGAGAAGTCTGTGATGATGCTCTGCCTGGAGCCACTGTTTAAATAATCCCCAAAGTACAGAATTATCACTGCTTCTCAATGGCATTACTTTCTGGAATTCATCATTTGGGGGCTTTGAGCTATTTGAGGGTATTTACCCATAGACAAACATGCGTTTTAAAAAGGGTGAGAATGCATTTAGAAATGCATTTGGAAAAAGTGGGATAACATACAAGACAGCCCATCAGAACCAATGTCTGAAAACGTGATTGGACATGACCGCACACTTTTGAAATACTGGCTTGATGATACACATGGGGGAAGGGGTATGATGGCCACTGTTATATTCAAGTTGTCTCTTTTTTTTTTCCACTTTAGATTTTGGCCTGAGCAAGGAGGCTATCGACCATGATAAGCGAGCTTATTCCTTCTGTGGGACAATAGAATATATGGCTCCAGAGGTCGTGAATCGACGAGGGCACACACAGAGTGCAGACTGGTGGTCCTTTGGTGTGCTCATGGTAATGGCCTATTCTAGTCCTCCTGCTATGTGGAGTGATATTTTAGTCATTCAGAAAAAAAAATGTGCATTGTTCTTCCCCATCCCCTTTTTTTCATTGCTCCTGGACTTCCTGGGGAAAGAAATGTGCACAATAACAACACATCAGACAGAATTAGTGGATGGCCTCTCATCCTATAAGCCATGCACCTGTACTCCTGTGCCTGTCTTAATCTTCTGTTTCCCTTCCCTTATTCCAAGATATGAGTCATAGACTCTCAGAGCTAAAGAAAACCTCAGAGGCCATCTAGTCCAACCTACAGTGGAAAGCAAAATCTTCAAAACATAGATAACAAGTGGTCATTAATTCTTTGCTTAAAGATCATTAAGGAGAGGGAACTCATATGTCATGGGACACCACAGTCCCATTTTCAATTCAATTTAATTGTTAGGATATTTTTTATTCCAGTAAAGTTAAATCTGTTTCTTTTCACTCTCTATACATTTGATCTGAAAACATTTAAATACTTTATTCTTTCTTTAAAAATACATTTTAGGGGCAGCTAGGTGGCGTAGTGAGTAGAGCGTCGGCCCTGGAATCAGAAGGACCTGAGTTCGGATTCGGCCTCAGACACTTAACACACACACAAACAAAACCTAGCCATGTGACCTTGGGCAAGTTACTTAACTCCAATTGCCCTCCAAAAAAAAAAATTAAAATCAAAAATATATTTTATTGATGCCTTTTTTTATAATAAGTAAAATTAATGCAAAGATTAAATATGCTAACTTAAAGATGGGCGACAAAAATGGTATCTCTTTCTATCTGTCTCCCAGAGTTCAAATCTGGCCTCAGACACTTATTAGCTATGTGACCCTGGGCAAGTCACTTAACCCTGTTTGTCTCAGTTTCTTCATCTGTAAAATGAGCTAAAGGAGAAAATGGCAAACCACTTCAGTATCCTTGCCAAGAAGACCCCAAATGGGATCACAGAAAATTACATCATTTAGACCATCATAGAAGAATCACAGAATTTTAAAATTGGAAAGAACTTTTAAAAATAATCTAGTCCAGTCTCTTCACTTTTTAGGTGAGGAAACATACCCAAGGAAGCTCAATGACTTCCCAGAATCACATAGATATCTAATAACACAGCCACAAAGACAACCCAGTTCTCCAGAGCTTAAGTAGTGTTCTTACCAATTGTTGTCTGTCTCTGTAACTTATGCTATATTTGCCTGGGAGGTGTCATATTACCTTCTGTAAAAATTATCTAAATGTGCCAACTTTAGGAAAAACAGATTAGCTTGCTCTGGGGCCAAGGTGACAATTTGGTTGTTAGGCACTGACCTCCTGAGTTTTATGAATTCCTCTGAGAAACTATAGTGCTAGAAAGTATCTGACCTTCCAAGATCCCAGAGAGGGCATATATCAGTCAGTGGCTCTTCACTCTAAAATTTATCTTTTCTCTCTGTCTCTCTCTCTCATCCTTTGTATGATCTTCAGTAGAATTCTGCTGTGATGATATTTATCTCTTTTACCCTTTCCCATTAAAGCAAGCCCTAAAATCCTGAAAAGATGACAAAGAAGAAAAAGAAACCAAGCTCTTAAGTGATTTCTCTAACCATTCCCTATGAACTGCAGTGACAAAGTTCTGTCACCTACAAATCATAGGACCACTGAATCATAGATTCAGTAACAAATAGAACTTCGAGACCACCTAGTCCAACCCCCTCATTTTTAAGGTGAGGAACTGAGGCCTAGAGTGGTAATGTTACTTCCCTGAGGTCATATAAATAGTAAGTGGAATAGACCAAATAAATTACAGTAAGCAGAATTTAGTTTGAAGGAGGAGTTAGGAGGGAGAGAGAAATAGAAAACATTTTGCACATCAGCTTTATAAATGAAAAACAGATGTGAAAATCTATTTAATTAAAATAACAAATAAAAATTAAGGCAGAGAAACAGACCAGCATTTCCTGCAGCCTGCAGTACATTTCTACCTGGATGAGCCACTACCATCTCAAATTCAGTGTTTACAAAACTGACCTAATTATCTTTCACCAAAAAACCTGTCCTTTTTAAAGTGCCATCCTTTTAGTCACTCAGGCTTAAATCCTCAGAATCATATTTAATTCTTACATCTTTCTCTATCTCCCACCACCAGTACAGTTAGTCAAAAGTCCGTTGACTGATTATACATTCACCATAATTCTCACATCTGATCCTCCCTTTCTGACCCCCCCCCCAATATTCAGATTCTCATTCACTAATCATTTGGATTATTATAGCAGTTGTCTATCTCATCTCCCTTCAGCCTTTCCCCACTCTAATCCATCCTAGACACTGCCAGATTAATCTTTGTTAATTAATTAATGTTTAAATATTTCTGATTCTAGTACTCTACCACTCCTTTGCCTTCACTGGATCCCCCTTTGCCTACCAATAAAGACCAAAGTCCTTAGCCTAGAGAAAAAGAATTCCTTAGAGAGACATTCACAGAAAATCTTATATCACAAAAACTCCTCATGCTAAATAAAACTCACTCACTAATGAGAGTGCCACATGGCACCTTCAGAACCATAGGCAAAAACAGGGTTATCACTCCTTAACGTCCCATAAATTAATCTGTAATAACTCCCCAGTAACTTAAGTAGGCAGTTAAGTGGAATAGTGGGTAGAACCCCGGACTTGGAGACAGGAAAATCCAAATTCAACTCCTGCATCAGGCACTATGTAACTATGGGCAAATCAGTTACTCTCTCTTGGTCTCAGATGTCCAGTGGGGATAATATTCCCCATACCTGCTCTAAGCTCACTGTAGGAACTCTTTGAGGTCCCTTACTTTTACCCATCTCAGATATTACTGGCATCTGAAATGACATCTGCCTGATTCTTCCTGCCAATTGGACCATTCAAGGTACCTAACTATGGCTCCAATTTAGCCCTGGCTCCCATACCAGTAATTGTCAACAGTTCTTATACTGGGACTGAATCGTTTTCGCTAAAGTGACTAGCTGTTTCACTGTATTGACTAGTCAACTGTTTGAAAATTACCAAAGTAATAACTAGTAAAGTCATCCATAGGGATGAACATAACTATTCCCCATACCAGTGTTCTCATCACATTTGGGGTATGCAACAAATTCAATTCAACTAACATTAATTAAGCCTCTTTGTGTAAGGCACTGTGCTGGAGGCAGAACACAGTAAAATATGATACATGCATAAACTATATCAAACTGCCTACCACTTTCAGAAGAGGGGAAGGGAGGGAGAAAAATTTGAAACTCAAAATCTTGTAAAAACGAATGCTAAAAATTTTTCTCACTATGTAATTGGGGAAAAAAACAAAATACTATTTAAAGAAAAACAAAAAAAAAAAAGTCCCTAATCATCAGACAGACAAAAAAAACAGTGAAACAGTGCCGGCCTTCAAGGAGCTTACATTCAACTAAATGTATGGAGTCTCTGGTGTGCTTAATATTAATCACCCAAACAAGCAAACTCTAAGCCTTCCCCTTGCAGTTTTTGGTTTGTTGTTTTTATCATTATCATAAACTCAAATAACTATGAGTAAAGTCTAACAATCCAAATAAACAGAAATAATAAAGAATAAGATCATATAGAAAATGTACATTTTTAGCATTTAACAGAGTTGTTTCAGTCATGTTCAACTTTTTGTGACCCCTTTTGGGGTTTTCCTGGCAGAGATACTGGAGTAATTTGCCATTTCCTTCTCTAGGTTTTTTTTTTTTTTACAGATAAGGAAATTGAA
Source organism: Gymnobelideus leadbeateri (assembly GCA_011680675.1). Lineage (NCBI taxonomy): Eukaryota > Metazoa > Chordata > Mammalia > Diprotodontia > Petauridae > Gymnobelideus > Gymnobelideus leadbeateri. Next base: position 221,498 of record WOXC01010899.1, read on the forward strand.
ACAAACAGGGTTAAGTGACTTGCCCAGGGTCTAATAAATAAGTGTCTGAGGCTGGATTTGAACTCATGAAGAGGAGTCTTCTGAGTTCCAAGTCCAGTGCTCTGTCTACTGTACCACCTTGCTGCCCAGAGTAAAATTAGTCAAATTAACAGATGATAATCCCACCAAAAAGTATTTTCTGTATTTTTGTTGGCAGGGAGAAAAAAGGAAAGAGGGAGAAATGAAGTTGGGGAAGATTAAAAATAATGTTAGGGCAGGTTGTGCAAGGGGAGCTGACCCCAGAGTCAGGAAGACCCCATTCAAGTCCCATCTTTAATTGATACTGCCTGTATGCCCTAGAAGATGTCATTGCCCCTCTCCCCATCATTGGTTGAGAAATTTTATTCACCAAGAGATTCCATACATCAATAAAATCACTTATCTGAATATAACTCTATCTATCTGCATGCACATACATATACATACATGTGTGTATATGTATGTATATATAGAGAGATATATATACACTTAAAACTCTGCTAAGAATTTTAAGACACCTAGGGCAGGAGTGAAGGGGGGAGGAAAGAGAAAGAGAGAGAGACAGAGGGAGAAACAGAGACAGAGAGTAATCAGAGAAAGACACAGACCCACAGATGGATAAAGATAGGGAGAGCTGTACTCAAGTTGCCTCGGACACATACTATGTGACCTCTCAGTGGCCCAGGTGACTATTTCAGATTTTAGGTACCAATCAAAGTACCAGAGCAGGTACCAATTTATAATGACAGCAGTAGCTCCTCACCAGGAAATTCCACGTACAATCATTTACAGTACAATGAATTGACAACCCAGTCTAAAGAAAAAGATAGATGGATAGACAGACAGACAGATAGATGGATGGATAGATGGATAAGTGGACAGACAGATGGATGAGTGGAAGAGATATGTATGCATATATAGAGGGATACATTTATGTATGAATATTTACATATATGTATGTTATAGATATATATGACAGGTGGATGGATAGACAGACAGGTAGATAGATGGATAGACAGATAGATGAGATATATATGTATATATAGAGGGATACATTTATGTATGAATATCTACATATATGTGTGTTATAGATATATATGTGCCACAAAACCACCTAAAACATCTTTATTATTACATTTTTAAAAACCATGTTAGATTTCTAAGTAGATGCTGTCAGCTGATATATACTTGGGCTTCTGCTGACTCATTTTCATCACTTCGTAGAGGTCTTTCAACAGCACCTTGCATTGTTCATATTAATCTTTCTCTATAGCACACAAATCCTCCACAACATTATGGACTCCAGCCCATTCACCTCTTCTCCCATCTTATACTATCCACTGCTTCCTATTACATCTTTTGGCTGTCCACTGGGGCATGCAGAGGCATCCTGCCTACATAACGAGTTCTGCAGAAAAGCCACTGTCATCAGCCTCCCAGCATTGGCCAGCATCGTGCCTAGTCATCGCCTAAAACAAGTTTCAGTGACAGTTTGTGGGATCATAGCATCAGGAGCTTCAAGCTGGAAGGGGCCTTAGAAGGTCTTAGGACCAACCCCTTTATTTTACAGATGATGAAACTAGAAGCCTGGAAAGGCTTAAGTGACTTTTCAGAGGTGACCAGGTAATAAGTGTCAGAGACAGGATTTGAAACTGGGCCTCTGTTCATTTTATTTGCCAACTGAAGAGATCCTGATGGAATTCCTTATTGTAAGGGGCAGTAGAGAGAAGAGGAATCTCCTGTCACTACCCAGCTTCTTCCTGATAAATCCCCAAACAATCTGGTTTTGCTGAAGGCACATACTCAGCATGGTTTAAGTTGGTATCCAATAAGAGAGGGATTGTGAAGGACAGGAAAGTTATGGGGTCAATTATTATAGTTGTTATTATTATGATGATGATACTTGCATTTATATAGCATTTTAAGGTTGCAAAGCGTTTTACATATATTCTTGTATTTGAGCCTTCTAACAACCTCGATAGGTAGATGCTGTTATTATTTCCATTCTAGAGATGAAGAAAGTAAGGCAGAAATTAAGTGACAGGGTCACATAGCTATCAAGTATCTGAGCAGAATTCAAACTCAGGTCTTCCTGATTTCATTGGCCTCTTTATCTACTATACAACCACACTGCTTTTATAGAACTGAAAGGGACCCCTGGAAGTCAATTAGTCCAACCCCCTAATTTCAGAGTTGAGGAAGAGGAAGGAAAAGTTAACCAGACAGGTCAAATGATTTGCCTAATATCTCACCAGTAAGTAAATGTAATAGGTAGGCCTTGAACCCAAACTCTGACTCTGGAAATAGTACTCTTTCTTCCCTATCACGCTGCCTCCCTAATGTGAATTCTCTTTTCCTCTGGCAATAAAAATAAATCCAGACTGATACAACACTACATTTTACATAATTCTTGACAACCACCCTATTAAATAATTAATTTGATGTACAGAGAAGTATGCCAAGGTGTCATAGAGGTGAAATAATCTGCTTGTGGCCAAACAACAAGCCGGTGACAGAGCTGAGATTTATTTCTGGGTCTCCTGGCTCCGAGTCTGTTACATTCTCCATGGTAGCTTCACAATCCATTTTGCAGTAAATGGAATGGTCCATTGGGAAGGTACAGGGGGAGATGTAGCATGTATATAATAGCCTTAGCTCATGAAGAGATCAGCTCATAAAACTCATTTGGTTCACGAGGCACCTTCTGTTTGCTTTGCTGAGAAAGTTAACCATTAAGTTCATACACCAAGGAGACTGTTTGGTCTCCCACATAGTAACTGGTTCACTTCACTAAAGACAGAAGCCTGTAAAAAACTATAGTTTTATTTCTTCCTTCCTTCTTTCTTTTTCTCTTCCTTCCTTCCTTTTTTTTTCTTCCTTCCTTTCTTTCACAGAACTGTAAAAAGACTATATTACTATTCTGAGTGAACTTCCTCAGGGAGGATTAAATTTTCTCTGTTGGGAACTTGTAACTTGAAGAAAACATTTTTTAAAATGATATTCATGTTTATGTCCTTAGAAAATTATTAGCATACTTCTACATTAGGCTGGAAATTGCTTTAACAAGGATGTTTTGATTAATTCTTGTGGACCTTTTCTCTTTCTTTTTCATTTTTTTATTCCCAACCTATTATTTACTTGATATGGGGGATAGTGTGGAAACACCCTCTGCTCATGCTGATTGGCAAGTCCTGTGCATTATAGTCTTACAGAGTTTCATTGAGAGATTAATTTTTTTTAATTTCATAGGCTCAAAATCTAAGAACTGGAAAAGATCTTAGAAATTATCTAGTCCAATCTCTTCAGGGCAGTAAGGTGGTGCAGTGGAGAGAGGGCAGGGATGGGAGACAGGAAGACTCATCTTCCTGAGTTCAAATCTGGCCCCAGACACTGACTAGCTGTGTGACCCTGGGCAAGTCACCTAACCCTGTTTGCCTCAGTTTTCTCGTCTGTAAAATGAGCTGGAGAAGGAAATGGCAGACCATTCTGGTATCTTTGTCAAAAAAAATCCCAAATGGGGTCACAAAGAATCAGACATGACTGAAAAAAAAATGACTTAGCAGCAACAAGATAAACAACAGTAATAGTCTGGTCCCTTCAGATTATAGATGAGGAAAAAGAGATCCAAATTTCCCCAAACTCATTCCACTAATTAGTGGCAGAACCAGAATTAGAACCCAAGTCTCCAGGTCAATGGCATTAGTACCGCATAGCCTCCCGAAATCATGTGGGCAACTCTTGTTTATAGGATCATCTTACATTGGTCTTTTTGGGTCCCTTCCTAATGCGGAATTTTTTAGGTAGAACCATTTTTGCTGGCAGAGGGTTACTTTCATATTATCTAGGTTAATTTTTCCTCCAAGAGTGCCTTATGGTATGACAAGTATTTATACATACATCTAAGTAAAAGATATGTAGTCAGTCCCCAGTACAAAATAGCTATAGAAGAATAAACAGTTGATTTACATGAAAGTTCTACTGTATGTACACATACACAGAACATGAATGTTCCACAGTCACAGGGACTATAAACTTTTCATTTCATCTGATACCTAGTATCAATGTTTGTACAACTGAACTGTGAACATGTATTATATAACCTTTAGGATTAAAATGGCACCTTTAATTCACTTTAAGGACTTCTGTCAGTGAAATAAATTTAAAATCTGGACCGCCGAGTAAAATTTCTAACTTCTAGCCCCTCACTCCCTAGAAAGATCCATTCTATGAACCATGAAGGGTCCCACCTTTCCTGGGCCCTGAGGAATTTCCCCTATAGGACTGCTTGAGCCATAATTATATCTCGTATTCAGTCTTTTGGTAGTAAAGGACATGTCCACTTCAGGATCTCTCTGCTGCCGTCCTGTTTCGGCGGTCCTATTTCTTGCTTTCTAATCAGTCACAACTGATCATAGCAGCAGCTGCGAAGCCCATCCTGATGACTGGAATCTATAACCAAAATGGGGGCAGGGTTCTACATAAAATCCACTCAGCGGAACATCAGGGCCTGGCCTTAGCAGGTGGTAATTTGTAAAAGATTCTCCAATAGTTCTTGCTAAGCACATTCTGCTAGAGTCTGGGTCTCAAAGGTGAGCTGTCTTTTTTCAATTTGCGTTGGATAACTTGGTCAGTATAGTAATGTGGTCTACCCGAGCCAAAAGGCTTAATATGCATAATGTTCCAGGGATTCGTATAAATCAGTTCCTGATTAAATGGAATGATAAAATGCCTTCAAACAACTCCTGAGTGACTCTATTGCTGGCAGTCATAATGAAATGATCTCCTTCTCTGAGTTTGAGAGGGGCTATTGAGGAAATGGAGATGGAATTTAAGTAGACTGATGGTAGCTTGAAAAAAAAATACGAAAAGTATGACCACGATCCTCAATTAAGAGGAACTTGTTAAGCAAGAGCATGGACCCAGCACAGCACTGAGTGTTGTATATAGATCAGGTATCATTCTATGGTTAACACCTTGTTAATGTCCCATTCTTAGAAGTCCTCAAAGAAAAAGCAGAATGGCTATGAAATATTAATTGTAATATCAATTAATTAATTAAATGTTTTATTAATAGCAATGTGGGTGTTTTTTTTTTTTCAGCACATCCTAACTTAGATAAAAGAAAGCTTATGGTTTAACTTGAGACATCTATTCCACTGTTGGATATTTTTAATGGTTTTGTCATTTTTCGGTCATGTCAGACTCTCTCTGACCCCATTTGGGGTTTTCTTGGCAGGTGCTAGAGTGGTTTGTCATTTCCCTCTCCAGCTCAATTTTTTCAATATATAAAATATTTTATGCTGAACTTAATAAAACAAGCATTTTCCATAACATAGTAAAAATTTTAAAAAGATAATTGCCCATTTACAGATGAGAGACTAAGACAAACAGGGTTAAATGACATGTCCAGGGTCACAGCTAGTAAGTGTCTGAGGCCACACATGAACTCAGGAAGATGAGTCTTCCTGTCCAGGCCCAGCACTCAATCCACTCGACCACCTAGATGGCCTATGAATTCTTAGAGAGCTTTTTCCCTTTTCTTAATCAAGCCAAAATCATTCTCCCTACTACTTCTACCCATTGTTTCTAGTTCTGCTTTCTAGGTCCAAACCAAAAATAAAGTTTGATTCATCTTCCATATGGTCCACTCTTCAAATAATTGATCAACACCATCCTGCCTCATCCCAGGTCTTTCCTCTCTGGGAAACCTTCCCAGTACTTCAGTATGTCCTCATGTGCCACAGGTTCCAGGCTGTTCACAATGTTGTATGATCTACTATAAATGAGCTTTAAGCTTGCTAATGCCTTTTTTTTCTTTCTTTTTTTTTTTTTTAGAACTTTGAATTGTTTTTTTTTTTTTATTAATTTATTTAATTTTAGTTTTCAACATTCACTTCCATAAAATTTTGAGTTCCAAATTTTCTTCCCATCTCTTCCTTCCCCCACCCCAAGAAGGGGTATAATTTGAAACACGCTCTGCATATATATTCATATTGAAACTCTTTTCACATTAATAATGTTGTAAAGAAGAATTAGAACCATGAGAAAGAAGAAACAGACAAAAAAAGAAAGAAGAGACAGAGCAAATAATATGCTTTAATCTGCATTCAGACTCCATAGTTCTTCTTCTGGATGTGGACAAGCATTTTCCATCATGATTCCTTTTGAGTTATCTTGGATCTTTGCATTGCTAAGTGATAAGTCTATCAAAGTTAGTCATTGTGCATTATTACAGTATGTTCTTCCGGTTCTGCTCACTTCACTGAGCATCAGTTCATTTAAGTCTTTCCAGGTTTTTCTGACATCTGCCTTCTCATCTTTTCTTATAGTGCAATAGTATTCCATTACACTCATATACCACAACTTGTTCAGCCATTTTGCTAATGCCTTTTCAAAATGGAGAGACCCCGTCAAATGTAGTCTGTCCAGGTCAGAATACAACAGAGAGTAAGCCTTCCTCATTTGGGCCCTTGTGTCTAAGATGATACGCCTTTTTTTCTGTGCATCATAACTTTTTTTAGATCTTAATCACTAGCTCATTTTGTACCTTCTTATCCTAATGGATAAAGCATTTTTAAGCACTTACTGTATGCCAAGCACTATGCTAAGCACTAGTAATGCAAATATAAGCAAAAAAGAAAGAGTTCTTATCCTCAAGGAGCTACTATTCTAATAGAGGAAGACAACAGGGTTGTGATCATAAATGTTTAACAATTAGCTCTGGGGAGGAGGGGGAGGATATACATAATTTTAAATTTAATCTGCATTTTCAGCATTTTCTCCATCTCTTTCTTAAATTTAAACCATCAATAGAATAAAAAAAAAAAATCAAGTCATGATTTCTAGCCGGCAAGGGGAGGAGAAGGTAGAGTGAGATTGGATCGGTGATTAGTATTGGGAAACTCCCTTTACCAAAGTAGGTCTCTATTGGAAAGTAGCCTCTGGAGCAATGATAGTTTAAGTAACTTGTTCAGGCTCACACAGCATGTGTGTGTCAAAGGCAGGATTTAAATCCAGGTCTCCCTAATCTTGAAGCTGTAAATTCATTATGTCATACATCTCTCTCTGTGTCTCTTTTCTCTCTGTGTGTCTGTCTCTGTCTCTCTCTGTGTCTCTCTCTCTGCCTCTGTCTCTCTGTTTCTCTCTCTCTGTCTCTGTCTTTCTCCCCCGTCTCTGTCTCTCCTCATCTCTCTCCCTCTCCCTTCCTCTCCCCCTCTCTCCCTCTCTCTTCCCCTCTTCCCCACAGACACACACATATACGAAATCAATACTAGGTAATGGTGGGGAGGGGGGGTACTAGCAGCTGGGTGTAATCAGGAAAGGCCTTATGAAATAGATGGTTGTTGACCTGAGTTTGGAAGGAAACCACCTGTAATCCCTTTTTCAGAGACTTGTAGGGAGGTCCAGTGAGACTGTATGTAAAACACTTGGCAAATCTGAAAGCTCCATGTGAATGTTATGCTCTTGCAATCACCACCCTCGTATGCAAAGAACAGCACATTTGACTATTGTGGAGCTCTCTCCAACCATCCAAATAGGCAGAGATCTGAAAATAGCTTTTCAGAAGTGGGGACTGAATTTCAAGGGGGTGGCAATAAAATTGAGATGGAGAAATATGCCACCACGTTAGCCTAAGCAATCAAGCGTGGTACAAATTTAACAAGATCACATAAACATCTGCTCCACGACTGCCCTCCCTTGTAACTTCAACTGCCAAAGAGCCATGGAGAGAGTAATACTTGGCTCGCTTCAATTAGAGTTGGGATCTTATCAAGGGCTGGTCTTTTGGGGAGAGGGAAGGGGGAGTGGGAGCTGTAGCTTATAAAGCAGAGCTACCCAGATGTTAGTACTACTGTGATAAGACCATGCAAATGCGCCACTACTGCCAGCTTACATCTAATTTAAAGCTTTGTGGGCTAAGGGAAACGAGCACTTGAAAGAAATTTATTGTTTGGAAAAAGGCAAGCCTCAAAACTTGCTTTTCATTAGAGAGTGCAGCCTAGCCGCTATCCATTATTTTTTACTACCTGGAGTGGAAGGGCACATGGATTGTGATTTTCTATTTTCATTTCAGATTTTTCTCCCTACAGCATATAAATTCATCCAGCCTATTTGGCTTCTCTTGTCCCCATGGTGTATTAGGAAGAGTCTTGGATTTACAATCAAAAAATCTGGGCTTGAGCCCCAGTTCTGCCATTTTCCACTTACTAAAGCAAATTAGTTAACTTCTCTGAGCCTCTATCTCCCCATATGTAAAACGGGAATGATGATAATACTTCTACTACATACTTTACAGTGCTTTTGTAAAGGTCAAATGAGAAAATTATTTCATGACTATAAAATTACTATATCAATATAGCAAATATAGTTGATGTCATTGTCTCTTTTCCAAAGCATTTGCTTTTGAAGGAGCTGATTTTCTAACCTATACAAAATTGATTTGTGTTTTCTGCTGCCTGGGTCACTGAGTCACTGGCTATCATTTGTGAGGATATAGCCATGGGATTCATCATTTTATTCGTTGTTCTGCAGTTCGAGATGTTAACCGGGTCACTACCATTCCAAGGAAAGGACAGAAAGGAGACCATGGCCCTCATCCTCAAGTAAGTAATAAAACTCATCATTCGAGCACATTCTTATGATTGCTAAGAGTAGGACAAGTTTCTCAGAAGAATTGGATGATCCAGGCAATGCAAAAGGTTCTTGATTTAGCCGAGTTCTTAATATGAGATCTGTGAACTTTATGGTTTTTTTTTTCATAATTGAGTATAATTTTTAGTAATGTTATATATTTTTTATGCATTTAAAAATATTTAATTGAGAAAGGGTCCCTCGGCTTTACCAGACTGCCAGATAGGTCCATGAAACAAAAATTGTTAATAACTTCTGCTTTAAAAGGAAAGCCACAACAAGGCTTAACAGGAGACAACCGAGGGAGCATTATGGGGAAAGCAGGACCCAAAAGGGAAAGACGCTAAGGCATCAGGATTCATTACCCAAACTGGGTCTGTAGCTGCCATCTCCAAACTTAACTAACCTACTGGCTCCCCACCCTAGACACTGCTAAGGCAGAACATGGAAAGAATATAATCACTGATGTCACCTGGGAACCTTGGGCATGATGGTACTGATGGCATTGCAGGAGGTCATACTTTATTACAGTATTGCCAGAGCATACTCCCAAAGCCCTTTGCATATTTACACCAAGCCCTCTAAAAGCAGTACTCCTGGTTCCATCATGGCAGCTCAGAGAAACTGAGCAAGGCCAGGTGTTTTATGGGGCTGGGGGCTTCTGCTCAGATGGTTGGGAATAACGATAGACTATTGGCAGTGTATTTAGTTGAAGAATATCAAATTAATTTCCATCTATGCATGAAAGAAATGTCTGGGTGTGAGTAATCACACTGAAAGATTCTGGTAAGCCCTAACCAAGAATTGATGTTTGCAATCAGAATCCCACAACACTTAGGAGAATAAATGAGGTGTTTATAAAGTGCTTTGCAAACCTTTGGCCAACCACTCCAATATCTTAGCCAAAAATACCCCATGGACATTATGGATCACGGGGTCAGGAAGAGTCAGACACGACTAAATGAACCCCAACAATGACAAAAACTGTAAAATGCTACATAGCATAATGATGCTTGGTATTATTATAACTATTAGTATTCTAGAGCTGGTTGTTATTGTTGGTGAGTAGCTGCAGTCACATCTAATTCTCTGTGACCCCATTTGGGGGATTTTCTTGACAAAGATACTAGAGTGGTTTGCCATTTCCTTCTCCAGCTCATTTTGCAGATGAAGAAACTGGGGCAAAAAGGATTAAGTGACTTGCCCAGGGTCACAAAACTAGTAAATGTCTGAGGCTGGATTTGAACTCAGGTTTTCCTGACTCCTGGCTCTATCCCTGTGTCACCTAGAAGGTGGAGGGGGACATGTAAGATCAGTTACTCTAACTTTAGTGAGCTGTTTAGTAGAAACCACAAGTAAAAGTTACTTATATTAACCGTAGGGGTTCTGACCTCATCGTTTGTTTTGGCCACCGTAAACCACAGCAGCTGAGAGGCAGTGTGATTTAAAGGACTCAGAGAACAGCAATGGCCAGGTGATAGGGAGAGAGGTTTTCTTCTGATTCCTCTGTGCAGCTGACTTGTTCTGATTGACCTTGGGCTGGTTACTGATCCTCAGCCAGGTACTGATGGTGATTAGCATCATTTTGCAATTGCTGAAATAGAAAGAAATCCAGCCATTCTTCTCCTTGCTCCAGGTAATCCAGAAACTTCTCGGTAGCAGAGTATAGATAATTACTAACAATGGGTCAAGACTCCTGAATCAGGGCCTGAAATTGAGTTTAATATTGTCTCTTTATCCCTCATACCAGCTCTTTCTATACTCCATGGAGTTAGAGAGAGATGTTCTGTCCTATCAGTTTCACAACACATGCCTCACTCATCATTGCAAAAACCTGTTCAGCAACTGAAGGTGATTTCATCTGGTGGTCCCTCAGAAGACTTGGGGGTTGAGAAGGTACATAGCTCGAGTTGCTTCTGAGAGACCATCTATATATAGTATCACCCAGGTTAAACACAGATACCATCCTAGGCTATCTCAGGAATAAACCTATATCCTGGGACAGCTTTGTGTCAGTCAAGCTCTCTCTAGTCTAGGTTCATGCTCCCAGGCTTCTCCAGATCTAGCCTAAGCTCCACATCAAGGGTTCCCAGTTTTTTGTGTGGTTCATTGGGTCTAAACTTTGGCAGTCTGATGAAACCTGCAAATTCCTTCCTAAAGGAAAAAATGGAAATGCATAAAATAAAATACATGCAAAGGAAATCAGTTGTAGTGAAATGTGGTTATCACAAAAAATTTCAAGTTTCCAAGCCCCTGCCCTGGGTATTGTGCTTTCTGCCTAAAGCTCTAGGTATTCTTAGTAGTACTCATGATAAATTCAAGGTAATTTTAGGGGCACTTAGACAGGTGTCCCTGCCCCCAAATATCTTCTCATTCAGTTTCCTTAGTACAAAAAAAATACCAAAATTAAATATTCATTACTTTAAGTCATTGCCCTTTCCTTATAGTCTTTGAAAATGTAAATAAGCTCATACTTTGGTCTCAATCTATAGTTTCATCCACTCCCCACGCCAATGAAAAGTCCTTCCAGTGAGGCAGATTGGCTATTAAGTCTTACCCATGGTTACACAGCTAGAATGTGCCAAGGGTAAGACTTAACTTAGGCCTTCCTGCCTCCAAGTCCAACTCCTTATCCATTGCCGTACACTACCTTTCAACCCAAGTATTACATGTACTAACACTTTAACCAGATTACTTTATTCCCTATAAGACAGAGCCAAAGACTCTGATAATGGGTCCTTAGAAGAGTGAGATTGTTGAAAAGGGCATCATATGAGAGGGTTCCCCAAAACCACTTTATCTTCTTAACAGTTTTGATAAAGTCAGTCCTGGCCCTAGCATTCACCCTAATATGATAATACAGCCTCCATTGAAAAACCAAGCATTAAGTAAGGCAAAGAACAGATTCTTCCCTCCTCTTAAACAACTTTCCTAGAATACAGCAGGGCAATTAAAACTTAAACTATTCCTACCTGGAGTATCCTAATTAAAAGTCATTAGAGGAACCTGTCTGCCTTTATAATTAATGTGCCACCTTGTCTAAGAATTATAATCAAACCTAAAGGCATCCATACACTGGCTGAGTCTCCTTACTACTTCGCAGTTCATTCATTGGAAGGCCCTGATTACATTTTTCATCCTTTATTTGCAAATTGTTCTTGGCAAAAAACATAATAATAATAGTAGTAATAGCCTAGTTTAGCTCATTTATCCTAATTACTGTCAAGATTTTTTTTTACCCTTAGGCTTAGGATGAGGGATAAAGAAACATGAACGTGAACACATATCTACAATCTAACCATATCCTCATCTCCCAAGAATTTCAGGAAATGAAAAAGTCAAAAGAGAAAGGGGTAGGATAGGCATGGGAAAATAAAAGAGAGGATGGAAAAAGGAGACTGCATTCTGGAAAGGCTTCTACAAACTCACAATTAAGAGAATGAAATTACAGCCAGCAAAAGAATCCAAGGGCTAGTTTGCTTAGCCACCCTCCACCCCCAGTCCTGCTGACTGTGCATACGCTGGCCATTTTGTATAACAGAGAGCTTCCTGAAAAGTGGAACATAAGCTAAAATTTTTGTAAATTAAAACCTATTTTAAATGAAAGAGGGAAGCAATTTAAAAGGAACCCTATTGCGAATCCTTTTGGAAAACAAATCATCTGCTGCCACCACCTACCAGCACCCCATCCTAATTTTCTCCTTTAAAATAAATCTGAATATTTATATATTTGTACTTTAAAATAGAACATACCACTCCTTAATTTATTTGGAGCTGTGACTTCACCAGCTCCAGAGCATAGACATTGTTTCCTTCTCTGTCTTCCTATCCCCAAAGCCTTGCACAGCGCCTGGAACAACAATTTTGAAATGCTTTTTGGTGAATTATTTGCTTCTTTATGAAATGAGCCATGCACAAAATTTCATTTAAACGAAGGAATAGAAATAGTTCTCTCAAAAAAAAGCCTAAAAGTGATTCTTTTGGTATAATAGAAAGATTCTGCCCATCTTGCCAAAAATATGACTTGTCATTTTCTTCTTCTGCTGTACTTCCTCCCCACCTCTCCCCTTCCTTCTCTTCCTTCTCCTTCTTTCTCTTTTTTCTTCTATTTTCCTCCTCCTTTTCCTCTTCACTTCTTCCTCTCCTCCTCCTCTCCCCCTTTTTCTCCCCACTTCTCCTTCTTCCTCTCTTTCTCCTCTTCTGCCTCCTCCTTCTACTCCTCTTCCTTCTTCTTCTTTCATCTCCTTCTCTAAAAAAATGCATTGCTCCATATTTTGAGAACTGGTGTTTCAGCAGACTGGTATTCTAGCAACATAAGGAAGCTTAAGTTATCCCACCAATATGGCTCACCTAACTTGGCCAACGTGGAAAATTCAACTTTGTGAGCTGGTTTCCTTTGACAGCTAGGTGATATGGTAGCTAGAGTGCTGGTTTGGGACTCCAGAAGACCTGACTTTGAATCCTACCTCAGACATTTACTAGCTGTGTGACTCTGAGCAAATCACTTACCTCAGTTTCCTCAACTGTAAAATAGGGATAACAACATCATCTCTACATATAAAGCACTTTTCAGACCTTAGAATGCCATAGAAATGGAAGCTGTTATTATTATGCCCTTGAAGCTTTAGTTGAAGTTATTCTATAGGTGCTAAGGCTGAATTAGGACCTAATGGACTTCATTTGAAGGGTAAGTAGATATAAAGTATATCTACTTTACCCATTTCTGAAGTTAGTGAAATCACTGTAGCAAATGAGAAGTCCTGTCACCTGCTAGAAACCCAAGGTGTCCCCAAAAGTCTTAGTGCAGTTTTAAGTCATTACAGCTTACAACTGCACTAAGACTTTTGGGACACTTTGTATAATCTCAAGTCTTACTTTTTAGCCAAGAATGTCCATGAATCTGAGTGACAGAATTACAGAAGGACTGCTAATGCTTCAATGCACGGGTGCTCTTGATTGATCAAAGGAGGTTCTGTGTCCCTGGGCTTCAGATACCAGGACTGATAACTTGGTATTTCAGATGATCTTCAGAAGAGTTTCTCTTCCTTTGTTTTACACATTTATCTATACAAGAAAAAAATTCATATTTTTCAGAGCCAAGCTCGGGATGCCTCAGTTCCTAAGCATTGAAGCCCAGAGTTTGCTGCGAGCGCTCTTCAAAAGGAACCCTTCCAACAGACTAGGTATGCATGAATGTGTGTTATTTTTGTGTGTCCCCATGCAATTCTGACTGACAGCGTAGACATGGTTACTTGTTCTTCCCTCCCCCTAAACATTATCTAGGGCTGACATTGAGAATTCAGTAATAATAGAAGAGTTCCCAGGGAAGGGCACAGAAGTTTATGAGTATAGCATTGGGCCCCCAGAGCATAAATCGCACCCATGATCTAGTTCTCTGAGAACTGCAAGTGGCGAATCTTTGTTACGGTCATATAAATAAGCCATTCCTTCATGTGGGCAAAATGCAAAAAGATAAAGCATCTAGTTTCTGGAGAGGCAGCTGAATCTATTTCCAGGATGCAATGTATTTTGTTGGGTTTTGTTGCTGTTGGTTTTTCTGTAAAATCATTGTAAAAATAAAAAACAACCCACTCAGCTTATTTTCATTACTTTAGAGCAAGTTTCTAACTAGTTTCCATCCTCAAAAAGGAATTACGGGTTGTGGTATCACGTGGTTGTTGATAGAGAACTAGCCTCAATCAGGAAGTTACAGGTTCAAGGCTTGACTCTGTTAGATACTAGCTATGTGATGTTGGGAAAGTGATTCCTCTTCTCAGTACCCTAGGGAACTCTCAAAGACCATAAACTGTACAGACAGTACAGATTGATAGACATTCCATAAATCAATGTTTCTGATTAAAAAAAAAAACTATTGGAAAACTGAAAACAGGATTTTTAATTGCAGTTCCTTTAAATGTGGGTTTTCCCCCACTTGGAGCAAACCCAGCATTTTCGTAATGAAGATCTTGGTTTACCAAAAAAGAAAGAAGAGTCAGTTTGGGGCTGATTTTTTCCTATTTCTGCACAAATAATTTACTAAGGATTCCTTAAATAGCAAATTTTCCTAACATACTTGAAAGACTTTGTTTGGGGTCTGGTTTGATTCCATCGGTACAAGGAACTCCCGAAGTGAAAACTCCCTCTGGTAATGGAGAGCACTAGTGAATCTTGCCTAGTCTTCCTTTCCTTTATAAATCATTAATATGTTAAACAATTGACAGCATGGGAGAGGAACTTTCATGGCACAGCACAGCAGCAGCCTCCAAAGTAATAGTAAGTGTCTGGTGGCCATTGGGGTAAGAAGTCCTGGTAATGAATACAGTACGGGCACATTGCCCTTAACAGGAATGCCCCTACCCTCTGTCTTGAAATTCATACAGTCCTCATAGTCACTGTGCCTAAATTGGAGAAACTGAACAAGGCCAAGTGTTTTATGGAAAGCCTCCACTCCCCTTCTGTTCAGATGCCTATGCTCATATACAGTTATAGATAATACTCCTTATTTATTACCCCCCACAGATATATAACCATTCTCTGACCTTGGCAAGTCATTTAATCTTTCGAAGTCTCAGTTTTCTCACCTCTAAAATATTGATTTCTGTGGCCCTAGAGCATCACTAAGATGCCTTCTATTTTTCTATATATTTCTAAATGCTGTAAAATAAAAATCAAACCTCTTCAGTGATCCTATTCTTTTCAAAATTCATTTTTTTCTGCTTATAAAAGGCAGAAAGTGAGAGAAACTTAGGATGTAAAGATTATCAGACCCCCAAGTTTCATCTTTGTCTCACAGCTTCAATATACTTTAAGTGATAAATGGATCCAGTCCTACCCAGGGCCCAAATCTTTCACTCACACTTATTCCTACATGTAGAAATTCACATACTAATAGCAACTTGCATCATGAGGTGGGTCACCACAGTTACATAAGGCACTTGTGAACAGAAAAGCCACCTATAATCATTGAAACACACTTACCTAGTATTTGCAAGACTAAAGTACCAATATTTAATATTAATACTTTGCATTTGTGTAATACTTTATACTTCTCAAAGAATTTTCATATTTGGTCGTCATGGCGCTCCTGTGATGCTTTTGTTCATTATTTTCTATTTGCACATTGGATTTTTCGGGGATGTCAAGACTTAGGCTGATACCCTACATATTTAAGGATTAACTTTCATTTCCCCTCATTCCTTAAATAACTGGATTTTAAAGCGAAGAAAAAGTATTTGATTGTATATGTGTGGGGTATCCTGACTTCAATTCTTACACATTTTTCCTTTCTCAAGATACAATCATGACCAAGCTTCCCAAGCGGTGAATAATCTATTCATAAAGTGAAAAACATCATACTGGTCATTCCATGAAGCTTTGGGGAAACTCAAAATTTTATTTTTCTACTTCTGTGCTTTGCAAAGATAGCCACAAAACCTAGAATCTTTTAAACACTAAAATTTAGCACTTTTTAAGTACTTCAAGTCTTTTCATCTGAAAACTCAGGGTTTTTCTTTCCTTTAAAGTCCATAAGAAAACATTGCATCCTTTCAGTCAAAGATCAGCTAAGTTTTCTTTCTTTTCACGTGTATTTCCAGAAATATGCGAATTTTCAGTGTCTTGTTATTAAGGGTTAGCAGGACATGAGAGGGCAAAAAAAACTAAACGCAGTGAAAAGTAATAGCTGGCGTATGTTTTATGCTTAAAGATTACAAACCTCTTCAAATAGAGAGGTAACTTAGCTTAGTAGATAGAGAGCTGCCCTCAAAGACCTGAGTTCCAGTTCTGCCTCTGACACCAATTGCTTATGACCCAAGCCAATCATTTAACCACCCACCAACCCATCCCCATTGCTCTAGTAAACTAAGTTGTAGAGGTACCAGCACACAATGATAGAGGGAATTTCTTAACCTGGAACTTGCCTATATTAATGAAATCCCAGGTCTATTCCCTATACCTACTGATTTTGGTTGGTACACTTACGTATTTTTTTCCCCAGGTAACAAATGAGAAAACCTAAAATCAGAGAGATTAAGTGACTTGCCTGTAATCACACAGCTAATAAATAACAGACACATGCAAAAAAAAAAAACCAAAAAAAAAAAAAAAAGGAAAAATAAATAAGTAACAGGCACAGAATTCAAACCCCAGTCTTTCCTAGCTTGAAGTCTACTATGGCATGCTCTCTCCCAATATCAATAGCTGACATTTATTTAACAGCAGATAGTTGCCAAAATTCTTTGTGTACATTATTTCATTTGATCTTCACAATAACCTTATGATGTAAATAGCACCAAAAAGTATCCCCATTTTGCAGGTGAGGAAATTGCTAAGTGCCTTGCCAATGATTGCAGTTATATAGTTCAGAGCATTGCCTGGAGTCTGACTAGGTTCAGATCTCACCTCTGATTAATCATCCAACCTCTTTTGTCCTCAATATCCTCATCTCCAAAATGGAGTTGGACAAGATGACTTCTGAGTGTCCTTCCAGCTCTAGACCTATGAACCATGGAATTCGATGAAGTGTTAGAGTTGAGGTTTAAATGCAAGTCTATTGGAATAAAAGTTTTTCTGTCTACTAGTCACCATAGCACCTGCCATGCTAACCATCTATTGTTTACAGTGGCTATTAGAAGTAGTGGTTCAGGGGTAGCTAGGTGGTACAGTGGATAAAGCACCAGCCCTGAAGTCAGGAGGCCCCGAGTTCAAATGAAGCCTCAGACACTTATTAGCTCTGGGTGACCCTGGGTAAGTCACTTAAACCAGATTGCCAACAGAAAAAAAAGTAGTTCAATGCTAAGGGTATTGCCAATGGAATCAAAGGACATGAGTTTGAATTTCAACTCTGCTATTTACTGTGGGCAAAAAACAGTACGTTGACTATATGGTGATAATGGACTATAGTGTGGAAAATTGCATGTACTTTCAGACTCAGTTGATGGCTCAGTGAGTTTCACTGAAATTGCTTTCCCCTCCCTTTCTTTTTTTAATCTTTGTTATAAAGGAGGGAGTGAAATATTTGGAAATGAAGCTGATACAAAAACAAAGCAATATCAATTTAAAAATAATGACTACTAAAGCTTAGTGATAAGATTAACCTGGCAGATTTAGTAAACTGGCATTTAAAAGTGCCATCTTCCTTGACTATGAAATAATCAAAAATTAAAGTTGAATTTTAAAATAGGGCACAATGGATAGAACTCTGGACCTTGAGTCAGAAAGAAAGACCTGATTTCAAATATGGTCTCAGCAATTCCAAAAGACTCATGATGGAAAATGTTATCTCTATCCAAAGAAAGAACTATGGGGTCTGAATGCAGATTGAAGCATACTGTTTTCTCATTTTTTTTCTTTCTCGTGGCTTTTCCCATTGTTCTGATTCTTCTTTCACAACATGACTAATGTGGAAATATCTTTAATGTGATTGTACATGTATAGCTTACATCAGATTGCTTGCCATCTTGGGAAAGGGGAAGGAGAAAAAAAAATCAGAATTCAAAATCTTATAAAAGTGAATGTTGAGGGGTGGCTAGGTGGCGAAGTGAATAAAAGCGCAAGTCAGGAGGCCCCCAGATCGGTTCCAGCCTCAGTACTTAGCACCCACACATAAATAACTAGCATGTAACCTTGAGCAAGTTACTTAACCCCAATTGCTTTTAAAAAAATAGTGAATGTTGAAAGCTATCTTTACATATAATTGGAAAAAATAAAATACTATTAAGTGGGGGGGGGGGGGAAATATGTTCTCAGATATCTAATAGCTCTGTGTGACCCTGAGCAAGTCATTTAACTTCTTTTTGCCTCAGTTTCCTCATCTATAAAATGGGAATAATAACATCTACCTCCCAGGGTTGTTGTAGGTATCAATGACATAATTATAAAGATTTCAGTATAGTGCCTAGGACATAGTAAGTGCTATATAGATATTTTTATTAAATTGTTATTATTATTATTGTTGTTTACCAACTTACTTTTGTCCATGAAAAGAATGAAGATTGATGTTTTTCAAAGGAGATAAATTGCCACATATACATATAGATAGAATAACTCAAAGAAGGATCAGAATACCAAAGAAGAAAAACTATATTTAGAAATAGGTCTATCATAGAACATTAGTTAGTATCACTCTCAGCTGATCAACCCATTTCCAAGGATTCAGGAAAATGCTCTCTAGTCTATCTTCTTTTGGTTTTCCTTTCAACTCTAATAACAGAAGTCTTTTCCATGGCTTGAGCCAAAAGAATTGGAGTATATCTTCCCTTCTTTCCACTGACAATAGAAGCCTTCGAAACTATCTTAGCAAACCTATCCTAAAATTCAGCCAATGGCTCCATGTTGTCTCTACTGTG
The DNA here is from genome assembly GCA_011680675.1 of Gymnobelideus leadbeateri. Lineage (NCBI taxonomy): Eukaryota > Metazoa > Chordata > Mammalia > Diprotodontia > Petauridae > Gymnobelideus > Gymnobelideus leadbeateri. Next base: position 240,493 of record WOXC01010899.1, read on the forward strand.
GTGAGCTCTGAGGCCTCTGGATTGTACCTATAGGACTTAACCCTAGAAGCTACTATGAGACCGGATTTCAAGATCTTCTCTCTTCACTGGTTGAAGCATCTTTGCCTCTGGACTGGGAAAGACTCAATAATGTAGAATTTTTTACTTGAAACTGCTGATGGTAGTTTCTAAAAATAGGTAAAAAAGGAAAGCGCTGGAGATTTAAAACTAGTGTTCACATGTGCAGGCACATAAACACATTTTGAACAGAGATGAGTATATATGTAATTTCTTTTTTAACTCCATTAAAAGAATTCAAGTTAATGCTCCATAGTCTTACAAAAATTTTTAAACCTGTCACTGTGGTTTCCAAAAGGACATTAATCCTCATCTCTAGGTTAAGATGTCAAGCATAAAAACCTTGATTCAAAGGCATATATTAAAGCTACATGCTTAGTTTGTTCCAGTCTTTGAACCCATAAACCCCAGTGTTCAGCTTTTCCCAGCCTCAGTCAGGAATTGAAATATGATGCTTCAAGGTCTTTTCTAACAACTGCTTCATCCTGCCTGTGAAATTTCCCAGAAGCTATTTTTGTATTTTTGATGACTAAAGCACTTTTATTTGCCCTTATTTAAGTTGGGGAGCTTGAAAAATGAAATGTCACGAAGTTGAAGCTTGATTTTTTTTTTTTAATCTTCAGTGTGAAGTTTATAATAAAAATCTTCCTCCAGCCTGCAGAGATTGTACTAGAATTTTACTATATAGATCTTTTAACCAACTGGCTTCTGCTATCTTTTTGCTATCTTATGAGCTCACTACTCTTTAGAGGTGTCAGCAAATCTTGCACATTGTAATAAAAGTGGAGAGTGTTAGGAATTTAAATACCTCAAGAAAGAAGATGGAATATATGTAATCTTAGTCTTTAAACTAATATAATTCCCTATTACTCTTTAAGCTAATATAATTAAACTAATTTCTCACCTGGATGAAAACAAACTAAATTGTAGGTTCCAATCCCAGCTTTGCTGCTTACTATCTTTGTGACACTGAGCCTCAGTTTCCTCATATATAAAATTAATTGATCAGATTAGATGACCACTAGGTCCCTTGTAGCATTAAATCTGTGATCCTATGAGCTACAAACCACGAGATCGAATTATTATTTCAAGATTTCTTTTTCTCTCTGGTAGAGGTGGTAGACAGAGTCATTATTTAATTTGAATCCCATGAAAAACGAATCTGCATTTTCATGAAATGAGACTTCTACATTTCTCTGTGAAACTTGCTTTTATCATTGTTGTTGTTTAGTTGTTTTCAGTCTTGTCTCACTTTGTGAACCCGTTTTGGGTTTTCTTGGCAAAGATACTGGAGTGGTTTGTCATTTCCTTCTCCAATTCATTTTATAGATGAGGAAACAGAGGCAAACAGGACTTAAGTGATTTGCCCAGATTAACACAACTAGTAAGTATCCAAGGTCAGAGTTAAGTTCAGGAAGATGAGTCTTCTGACTCCAGGCCCAATACTCTATCCACTGTGCCTCCTAGAAACTGACTTTCTATTGCTTGCTTTTTCTTCAGGAAAAGATTTGCCGTTCAGTAATTCACATTGTCTACTGACACTTTACCACCATAGGGTGAAAAAAAGGGGGAGAATCTTAAGACAAAGAAAAATCTAAATAGTAATTGTCCATCAGTGAGTATTTATTAAGCACCTATGACAGGTCAGACACTCTACTACACAGTGGGGATATAAAGGCAAAATTAAAATAGTACTTAACTTTATTATCTGTACGTCTCCTAATTCTCCCAGTTCCGTTCCATTCCACTCTCATTTAGATATATGGAAATTCCTTACCTGGGAAGTATGAGAGAGTGGCTCTCTATGTGAACATTTCTAGGACTATAATAATAGAAATTTCTCCTTGCTCTCTGTCCCAGCCTTTTTGTTTTCTGAAAGTGGATACCCACGTTAGTTTTTCTGCTGTTTGGTTGTAAAATAGACACAGAGGAAGATGACAATAGACGAAGTTCCTAGCAAGGCTTTATTCTTATAATGAAAGCCGCACCATTTTGAGGGATGTTAAATAGGCATTCTTAAACCTTTTATCCCCTCTACCGAGATAATTATAAGGAGGAGGGAGAATGGAAAAGGTCCTGTTTACCTTAGCATTATAAATATCCTCATCCTGGACAAGTATATAAGGGCAGCCTACCAGAACACTGGGCTGGAAATTTGACAATGATAAGAGAGGAAGATATATAGCCTTGCCTAAAAAAAGGGAAGGAAGGAAAGAGAAAAATAAAGAAATGAATCCTTGCCATAATCTGCTAGAGAAGACAAATCATCCTGATTCCGCCATCCTCAGGGAGCCCCTTACGTGAGCTACCCAGAACCCAGCTTTGCTTATTAAACTAGCTAATGGTTGAAGAATAACATTTAGTTCATTTTTTTTGTTTGTTGTTAAGAAAAATCAATGTGCTCTGATCTTTGTCCCTCTTTAGTTTAAGAGAAAACCCTCTCTTCTAAAGAAATGAATGAACCAGAAGAAAAGAAACAGACAATAAAGCTGTCTTTTATTTCTATGATTCTTCTGCCCTTAGTGACACTCTTGACCTTTTTGTGTAGAGTAGTTTGGGAATCCTATGGCTTACTCACCAGCCTGGGTTCTGACATCCTTTCCCTTCTGAAGATAGTTTTCCCCATCATTTCTTAATAGGGACAATGATTTCCTGGACCAGATATTTAGCAAGGCTATAAAGTTGCTGATATTCAAACATTGAAATGATTGTTCACTATCCCAAGGGATTGTATGAAGTACAAATTGGGTTTGTATATGAAGGATAAATGCAAAGGAAGCAATTCAGTGGGCATGGGGGAGAGGGAGGAAATCTATACAGTTTCTTGTTTATTCATCATTTCATCATGATACATGTGTATCCACATGCCTTGGAAGTTAACAAATTCCCAAAGGAACTAAAATAAATGAGCAGAAACAAATTTCTGCAATTGACCAGATTATTCCACTGAGAATCCAGGAAATTGAAATACAATAAAATCTCACTAATTTAAATAAACTGGGGGCAGCTGGCTAAATTATAAACCTTTTTTTTAAAGAAATTAAATTTTCTCATATTCAAATACCTAGAGTAGCTAGAATCTGGTTAATGAAATACTACTTAGCAAAGGATGTTAATGGATTTGCATACAAAATGCAATGTAAGTAGTAAATCAATTCCATACTGATTGGTGTTTCTACACTGAGTATATTTGAATCCACGATTTTCTCTGCTTTGCTTCTTCAGTGTACTGATTAGATCCTCAGTTAGTGGCCTGGGAAAAGTATAGATTGTTACTTATCCTCAGTTGATTATTGTTCATTTAGGAATATCACAGCCCTGTGGCTGAACTATCAGGATGGTTCATATTTACATGCCCCCCTCCCCCAAATATTCCTTCTTCAATGAATTTGGTGGCTGTGATGATTGGAGAGATAAGGGGAGGGAACAGGACCAGAGGTTGCTATAATACAGTGAAAAATCACACTGGATTTGGAATGATGGAACTTGGATTCAAAAGCTTGTTTGTTAACAGTGACGTTGCACAGATCACTTAACCTCTCTACTTCTCATCTTCATCTTTAAAATAATTGTTGTGGGGATCAAATGAGATAATGTACTTAAGTAACTTTGTAAACCACAAATTCTTCTCTATGTGAGTCTTTAGTAGTAGTAGAATTGAATTAGAATCCTCTCTCCAAAATTCCTAATCCACTGTTCTTTCCGCTATTCTCTCCAAGAATTTCAGAGTCTTAACCTAAAGGAATGAACCTCTAACAGTGGAATCTAAAGAACTACAGAAAGTCAATTGAGATTTTTTTTTTTGGGGGGGGGGGGCAGGGCAGAAGGCCATTTCTAAGTCTTTCTATAGCAACTGAAATCTGGCTTCTGACCTCATCTTTCAACCGAAACTGCTCTCTCTAAAGTTACCAATGATCTCTTAATTGCCAAATTTAATGTCCCTTTCTAAATTCTCATCCTTCCTGACCTATTTTCTATACCATTCAACAGTGTTGATCATCCTCTCCTCTCTTGCTAGACCCTCTCTATTCTCCAGGTTTTGGTGATGCTGATCTCTCTTGATTCTCTTCTACCTGTCTGACTGCTCATTCATAGTTTCCTTTGCTGAATCTCTATCCATGGCATGCCCATTAACCATGAATATCCGGAAAGGTTCCCTCTTGGGCTCTCATCTCTTTTCCCTCCATACTGTCTCACTTAATGATTTCATTGGCTCCCATGGGTTCACTTGTCACCTCTATGTGGATGTTTCTCAGACTGATATATGCAGTCCTAATCTCCCCCCTGAGCCCTAGTCCTTCATGGCCAACTGCCATCTGCACATCTTGATATCCTAGAGGTATCTCAAAATCAACATGTCCAAAACCAAACTTGTAATTTTTCCTCCAAAAGCATTCCCTCTTCTCAAATTTCCTATTACTGTTAAAAAACCACCATCATCCAGGCTCACAGCCTCAGTATCATCCCTGATTCCTCTCTCGCAGAAACTACATTTACCCAATCTACTGCCACATTTTGTCCATTCACACAGATACCACCCTTTTACAGGCCTTCATTGCCTCACACTTGGACTATTGTAATAGCTTTCTTATTTGTCTCTCTGCCTAAAGCCCTTCCCCACTCTAATCGATCCTCCATTTGACTTCCAAAGTGATTTTCCTAGTTTTCCTGATGGATAGGTCTGATCATGTCACCCCACCTCCACCACTCAATGAACCATAGTAGCTTGTTATTACCTATAGTTTCAAATACTATAAAATGCTCTGTCGGGTATTTAAAGCCTCTTACAACCTGATCCCTTCCTGCCTTCCGGTCTTCTTAACCCTTACTGTCCACTCCACATATTCTGTGATCCTCCCAGACTAATCTACTTTCTATTCCTCAAATATAATAACTCTATTTCCTTGACTCCATGACTTTTCACTGGCTACCCATCATGCCTGAAATCTCTGTCCCTCGTTCTGCTTCCCACCTCCTCTGGCCTCTTTCAAAAATCATAAATCCCTTCTTTTACAAGAAGCCTTTCCCAGCCGCCTTTACCTCCTGCCCTTGACTGCTCTTATCTTTGCTCTGAGATTACCTTCCATTTATAATGTATACATTTTGTATGGACATAGTTATTTGTGTGTTGTCTCCCCAAATAGAACATGGGCACCTTTAGAGCAGGGATTGTGTTTTGCCTTTCTGTGTATAACTTGCACATCACACAGTTCCTAGAAAATAGTAAGTACTGAATAAATGTGTGTTGAATAACTGTTGACTGATCTCACAACCCCTAGCTAACAGTCCACTTGATCTTTGCAAAGGCTGTTTGTTTGTCCCAGGATGAAATCAAAGGACCAAATGGCCTGTTAGAATCAGCTAGGTGGCGATAGATAAAGCACTGGACCTGGAGTCAGGAAGAACCGAGTTAAAATCCATTTATACAAACTTACTAGCTATGCAGTTCTGGACAGTTCACCTAACCTCTCTGCCTCAGTTTCCTTAACCAAAAAATGGTGATAACAACTGCTTGTACCTCCCAGGATTGTTATGAAGATCAAAGGAAATGTTTTATAAAACCCAGCAAGGTACCTGGCACATAGCTTGTTTCCTTTCTTTCTCCTCTTATTTCATCAACAAATATTCCCCATAAAGTATCACAACTACCAATTTTTTTTTATGAAGGAATAGTTGGGTCTAAAAATAAACTATGACTCAGCCACACTGTAGACATGACTGAGAGACTGCTAAATGAACAAAATAATCGCATGAAAACAAGTAACAAATTTATTGCAAAGAATAGTCTGTGCTTGGTAAATCTAAGAGATTACATGAAATAGCACAATTCAGTGCCCTTTCTACTAAATGTCTGTGTAAGTTCTAAAAAGAAAAAAAAATTACAAATTGTGCCTTAGATGGACTTAAGCAGTAGTATTTACAACAATTGATAACAAATCCATCTTTTTTTGACCTTCACAAAAAGAGTGTGATTAAAAATAAGAAGAATCCCTCCTCTTTTATTAAGCTTTTATTAAAATTAATAACCTTGGTTAATTACTAATGAGTATCAGTAGCTTTTCTTAGAATCACTAAAGCAGATAATCCTGGGAGATTGAAAGTGTCCCTGGAGAATTTGAGGCAAAGGTTAGATATGCTGATGAACACAAAAATACTGCAGTTAAACAAGCTCCCTTTAAATAATTCAATCAAATTGTCATTCAGAGAGCACCAGTGTGATCACAGCCCTCACCATTAGCAGAAGAGGGGTGTGTGTGTGTCTGTGTGCTCATACACATATATTTTCCTTTCCAAAGTTGACCTTTTCAACCTTCATTTTAGCTAAGGGGTTAAAATATAATGACCCCAAAAATATCTTGACCTGGTATAAATTAATACTAACTTAAGTCGAAGCCAGCCTTGGGCTAATTGGTAAAAAATAGCCCCTAATACTAGATCAGGCCTGGAAATAGTGATTTAAAGCATAGATGGCTCAAAGGGTTTTATTTCATGAGATATGACTCACAAAAAGGCCGTCTCACCCCAAAGTAAACAGGAGGATCTAATAAAGTCCAGAGTTCTTGGATCTACCCTGCACAGAAATAAGGGTTTATATTTGTCCTATACATGATTTATCTACAGTGTAAGCTCTATAAAGTCAGAGACCATGTTTTATCTATGTATGTATCTCTCAATGCCTAGCACAGTATATTGCATATAGCAAGTATGTCAAACACACTGAACAAATGAATGAATGTAGGATTATACTTGGCACTTGAGTACTATAAAGGTTTGACTCTTAAACAGATATAGTACATATAGAACATATATATGAAAGAAAGAATAGGGAGCAAAGGGGACTCTAAAAAAATCATATCATCTATACAGATGATATAATTACAACAGATTACAACAGATAACCTGAAAATTATGTCCACAAAGTAAAATTTGTAGCATAATAGGAAGATAAATTTAGAAATAGTGAGTGTTCTTAATAAAAAATAACATGACATTAGTAAAATCAGAAAAGAAGTCTGGTTTTTATAAGATAAAAATATCCATGTTAGAAGCTTCCAGAGACAGGGACAAAACACCTCTCAAAGCCAGTCATAGACATGAAAAGGGACAATAAATATTTTATTATAGGATGCTATCAAGAGACTTTGGGGAGCAACTTACTCAGTACATGGGAATACCATAGAGTAATAGTATCATATTTTTAATCCCATATATGCATCATCAGGGCAATAGAAATTAAAACTTTATGACATGCTGGCTAAAATAATTTATTTTAAAATTCCCCCAAAGAACCATCATGGCATATAATAAAAGTAAAAATTGAAACAAAAGTAAGAGTTCTGGCTAATTTATGTTCACAGTTATGTCATGGTTTTTATGTTAAGACTTTAAAATGTGATTTTAAAGAAAAGAATATAGCACAAGGGATTGAAGTGGAAATGATGAAACTTTAATGACAATAAACAGAATTAATAAGAATCGACACCTATATGTGATGCTCTTTAGACTTTTTTGAAGGGCACAATGGCATAATGGATGGTGAGCTGGTCTTAGAGCCTGAATTCAAGCATGGTTTCTAATGATTGCTGGCTGCGTGACCCTGGACAAATCATTTATCAGTGATCTCTAAGCAACTCTTTAAAACTACAAGTTGGAAAGAAGGTATCAGCCTGCATTTGCAGAGCGATTTTTCCTTATCCAAGAATCCCCTATAGCAATTGAATCACAGATCTACTCCCATCCTTAGAATCTCTAAATTAGCACATTATCCCAGTTCCTCCCAAAATTAAACATCTAAAGATACAGGTGGCAAATGATTAGGTGAAAGCATTGTTTTGTGTGCCAGTTTTTTTTTTCTGTGACCTCAATTGTTATCTCATAGCTTATGTATAATGTAGGTAGATTGTTAGTGATATTGGTGGGGGGGGTTGTCCTTTGTTCATGAAGAGGACCTTGACTTCAGTAAGGTGATATCATGACTTGTAAGTGAATTGGTTTTAAGTGAGGAAGGGCTATGCAAAGTCACCAGCCTCATTTTCTCCTCCAGAGCCATCTAAGTCCAGTGGTAAGATACAGATCAGGACAAATGGAGATGGCTCCACAGGAAATAATAAACTTTTGGGGTTGACCAAGATTGATTGCCTCAGTGAGGTAGTAATATCTAATTATGATCACATAGGAAATCACTGTCAGTCCTCAGATAAGCATGCCCATTATTTGATGTCCTCTTTCAGGCCAGAACTCTATTCATTGTCACTGGTTAGATACGTTAAGCTTACTTGTTAAAAGTAGCTATGTACAAAAGACCGTTATTATAAATTGTTTTGTTTGAAGATAAGCAGAACCAGAATCTCTAAGAAAGAATTAAAGAAAAAAATTACTGGAGAAAGGAAGTCCTAATATATTTAGCCAATCAATTAAAGAATAATACCCTATTATAGCACTACCTACTTCTTTGTTCTGTGGGGCAACGAGGTGATTCAGTGGATAGAACCCAGGACTTGGATGCTAGAAGACACATGAGCTAGAATCCTATCTTAGACATTTACTAGCAAATCACCTGATCTCTCTGTGATTCAATTTCCTTATCTATAAAATGGGGATAAAAATACAGTCTACTTCACAAGGTTATTGTGAGGATCAAATGACTTAACCTATGTAAAGTACTTTGTAAATATTCTAGCTATTATTATTAATCTGGGTTTCATGATCAAGGGCTACATCTGTGTCTTGAATCATTAAGCCTATGCAGCCTCGTTAGCTTCTTTGATCCAGTAATCTCACTGCTAGATATATATACCAAGGAGATCAAAAACAGAAAGAAAGGTCCAGCATACACCAAAATATTCATAGTGGTGCTTTTTGTTGTAGCAACGAGCTAGAAACATCAGGGATGCCCATCAATTGGAAAATGGCTAAATAAGCTATCATACAGTGATATAATATTTATAATAGCATGATATCTTAATATACAATAGAGATGGTAAAAGTGAGGAATTCAGGGAAACAGAAGGTACATATAATCCGATGCAGAAAAACATTAGCAACATTAGAAAAGCAATATACAAAATTACTGTAATTATGTAAATGAAATCACTGAAAGGAAACCAACTAATTGAAAAATTAATAATGGTCCTAGATAACAGTTAATGGAACATCCTTCCCACCTCTTGGTATAGAGGCAGGGATAGTAGGGCAGTGCGCATTGTTAGACAATTATCAGTTGTTTTTCCTTAATCATTTTCCTTTCTTTTTTTGTAAGGAAGTGTTTTATTCCTGGGGGAAGGGGAAGGGAGGTATTCAAAAGTGCCTATTCTGTAAAAACAGAAGTCATCAATAAAACAAATTAAAAAACAAAGACAAAAGAAAATGGAGACAACAGTGCTTGTACCCCCTGCCACAAAGTGTTATTAAAGAACTATATAAGTGTGACCCCCTCAAAAAAAACTGGACTTTCCCGCAATGACTGATTTGTATTATGCAGAAGAGTGTTCATTTTGTTTGCACTTATTTCTTTGGCACCTACAGATCTGCTAAATGGAATGTTAATGCATTGTTAATTTGGCGTTTCCTGGGGCCTCAATTAAAAAAAAAAAAAAACAGTCCAAAAACTGATAATAGTGGAAGAAGTGAGTAAAAAAAAAAAAAAGGTTTTCAAAATCCCAGAATAATCTGCACTAGCTAAGAAAAAAAGCATAGTTATAGTTATACCGTTAGAATTGTCCTTTGCATACCAGCTTACCATACCAACATATGCATAACAGTATACCATACTGTGCCTACCATCTATATTGGTTGCAAATGCTGAAGGACAGTCTACTCTGATGGAAATATATGATGAAAAATAGATTCCTCAAAGAGTTACTACTAATGCATCACCACAAAAAAATGCCTTTTCCTGAGACCTCAAGGGCTGTTTACTGAGAGAAGCATAATATAGAAGGCATATTCCTTCAACACATAATATAGAGAAGCATAATATAGAAAGGAGACATCAATATAGCAGTAGACTTGGTGGAGTAATAAGATGATAGGGTGGTGTAGTCAAATGAGCCTTGGGTATGAAGTCAGAGGACTGAGCTTCCTATCCCAGGTGGTGTTAACTAGAAGAGATTTGCTGAATTGACATAGGCCACCCAAGTGTTGGACAAGCCATTTAACCTCTCTGGTTAAATAGTCTCCTGTGGCTTTGGAAAGTTCATTCGACCTCCTTGGGACTCAGTTTCCTGAAACATTAATAAAAGGACTGATCTCTGAGGTCCCTTCCAGCTCTAAATCCTATAATAGGTGATCTGTACTTGAGCGCTAGTTAAGATGAGATTTGTAATAGATTTTTTAATAGTCTTTCTGAGCCTGAAAAAAAAATGTTTCCTAATCTAAAAAATGAATCAATGATACTTGTGCTGGCTCTGTCACATGGCTTTTGTGAGAAAAGCATTGTCTAAAGCACTATGTAAATGGGATCTATCCCTCTTCTTAAAATGGGTATTCTTTCTTTGGTATTGCAATACATTATATTATTCATTTACTGAGTGTTGCCTTTGGTACAATTTCAGTGCTTTGTGTCCTGACCTGAAGCAGATTTGATAGTGTGCCAATTGAGTCATAATCGGAAGCTTCAAAAAAAAGTTGGCAAAGAACTACAGCAAAGTTAAAAGAAGGTTTTGAAATATTATTATAATACATTATGGTAATATATTATAACAATATTAAAATTAAAAAGAGAGTTTATATTAGTAAAGATTTTTAAAACCAAAAGAATCGTCATTATTTCTTTTCCTTTTTATTTGATTATTTTTAGCATTCGTTTTTTTTATTTTGAGCTCCAAGTTCTCCTTCTTCTTTTCCTTCTCTCCTTCCTTCCATCCCTTACTCCCTCCTTCCTTCCCTCCCTCTCCCTCCAGCCCCAAACAATATGATACCCATTTTACATGTGAAATCCTGTCATTATCATTATTGAAGATGGCACTGTATTAGGATCCTATACACTGTAAGTTAAGGTTCTCTGAACTTCACAAGTTTACAACTGAAAACAGAAAACATTGACTCCAACAGTTACAATTATAGTATGTGTTGAACAACAGTACAGCAGGCTTATTTTGGTTGGTTGGGAGCTGCCAAGTTTGGATTACTAATTTTCTAAGAATTAAAATAAGCTTAACATTAAAATAATACTGAACCTAATTTAATCTTTGATAATGCAGAAGGCATTTCAGAATTTTGCAATACCCCCAGGCTAACAGTCATGTGCATCAATAGTCATCCTAGAATATTATAAAGCAATCTTGATTCTCTGAATGTCTAGTTGTAATTCTGGATAAATGGAAATTTAACGATTACACCAAGCTCTTTTAATTGCATGCTATATATTTTCTTTACAAATCAATGGACTGACTCTACACAGCTGATTCAGAAATAACTCCTACAATAATAATAAGTTATTTCATATACACTAAAATATGAGTTTCATCTCAGGGCTGTTACTAAGTACTAAGATCTAATGCTTTTTGTTCTATTTTTGAAGAAATCATTCATGGTATATAGATGTAGGGCTTCTGTGCTTTCTGTAAATCTTTGTCCTCTCTCATTACTTATTCATTACCCACATTTTCCAACATAGTTTCACTATTTCTGCCTTTGAAACCTTCCTTTTTATCTTCCTCAACACGTGTCAGACCATAATCTGCCATTATTTTCATGTTGGTTTTTTTTTTTCAAGTACTTAGTGTGCCTTTTAAAATGAGGGAATCAAACGAAATGGCTTCTGTTGCAGAAAGCACCCCAGCATCCCCAGGATGGCTGCCAACACAGGTTCTTAGATCTGCTTTTCTAAAGGAAAGCAACTCAAAATGGTTTAACAGTCTTGCTTTAATCAATCAAACATATCATTTACCTAGTTCAGTGGGAAAAGTCAGCACCCCAAACTTCAGAGTATACAGACAGGTTACAAGCAGAAGTTACAAGAAGACAGAGAAACATTTCAGCAGACAGGCCTCCAGCTATCTGACCATTAAATCCATACCTAGTCATAGTTACCAAAGAGGGAAGCACCAACATCTAGGTTTTTAAAGCCGGGGGGCTCCATTGTTGCCCAGAGTCTTGTCAAATCACACAACACTTCTCAAAGTGAGCCCCAAAATAGAGCCTCACATTAGGGTATATATAACTTTCTTCTGGCTCAGAAAATGTCACAACCCTCTTGACCCACTGCCCAATCACAAGGGCACCAAGGTGTGGGCATTCCTGAAAACCAAGCCTCCTGCCACAGGCTCCAGGTGCACTTAAGCCTATCAAAGGGCGTAGGAGCAGGGAATATCTTAAATTCCCATTCCCACAACAGCTTCTCAAGCCTCTTCCAGACCAAGGACCAGATGAACTTATGAAGTCTGAACAGTACAGACACTGCAAATGATGAATTGGGCCCAGAACAAAAAAGGAGGAGTGTAACAGGCTGTTGACTAAATTGGCTTTAGGAAAACTATAAAGTTCTTTAATAACCTCAAGCCCTGAAGCAAGATCAATCTTTTAATTCTAATATTCTACAGTTCTATATGTCTTTAAGGAATAGCTTGACTATAGTCTCTGAAGAACTAAAAATGAGTACCATTCAAAGAGCAATATGGAAACACAAGTGGGTATAAGCAGGCTGCAAGACATTACCAATAAGAAACTATGAAGGAAAACCAGGGTAAAGAATATCATCCAGTGAATAGAGCACTGGCCCTGGAGTCAGGAGGACCTGAGTTCAAATCCAGCCTCAGACACAACACAAAAACTAGCCATGTGACCTGGGCCAAGTCACAACCCCAATTGCCCTCCAAAAAGAAGAAAAAAAAAGAATATCATCCAAGGAATATATGAAAAGGGCCAGTCATGTGGCAATAGCAGGGGATAACTGATATGCAACCAATTTGTTCCAGTGGCATCCTTATCATGTCAAGCAAAAACAAAGCATTCCTTCAGCACATTGGGAGGACTCCCAGTGCTGAGCTTGTAGGAGGGAATGGACAAGAATCATGCATGAATGGGTTTTTATTTATACCCTTGGGTAAAATATCCACCTTCAATGTATAGCCTTTTATTAAGAAATGAGTGTAAAATTGTTAATAATTGCTGCTTAATGAGTTCACAATGTAATTTAGTTCAGTGAAGCAAATGGGCATTAAATGAAATTTACAATGAGAGTTCTAGCAGTAAATTCAGGCTTCTAGGCTTGAATCTCAAGGTACTAAAAGAACTGACAGATATAGTTGCCAAGCCAGTATTGGTAATCTGAAAATTCCTAGTGAGTGGCAGATATAGCACAAGAAGAGTAAAGGGGAAAGGACTTCTGAAGCTTTGTAATATAATGGTTTGAGGCTCTACCCATAGGGCAGAGCTAGATTCTCCAGGAGAAATACCTTCTCATAATCTAAGGAAAAGTGATAAGGAGACAGAAAAGAGATCATGTCTTAGGGGTCGACAGAAGAAGTAAATGAGTCATAGCTATTGACTACTTGTTGCTCAGATGTATCAAGGTGGCTCTTTGTTGACTTGATAAAAAATAGGAATATAAGGTTATTTTTAAAGTTCAGTTTTATTTTATTTTCAATTCTAAATTCTCTCCTTCCCCATCCCCTCCCCCACTCATTGAGAAGGCAAGAGACAAAATACCATTGCAAATAGAAAGTCATATAAAGCAAATTTCTGTATTAGTCGTGTTCTGGAAGAAAAAAAGAAAAAAAATATGCTTTAGTCTGCACTCTGAGTATATCAGTTCTCTATATAAGATATTTTCCAAAGGCATTGATCCAGAATATGACAAAGAACTTTCCCAAGATTTCTCAAACCTGATTGAACAAAGTCCAATAAAAGTATCTTTATATGGAAGCTTGGAAATCTATAGCTTTCAACAGAAAGTGAAGGGAGAAACAAGATAGGTGGAGCATTGTGCAGGGGAGGGCTAGGTGGCACAGTGAATAGAGCACTGGTCCTGGAGTCAGGAGAACCTGAGTTCAAATTTGACCTCTTACTAGCCATGTCACCTTGAACAAGTCACTTAACCCCAATTCCCTCCCCTCCCCCCTCCAAAAAGCAAAATTTTTTAAAAATGGGTGGAACATTTGTTAACAGATAATGGACTGTTTAACTCATCAGTAGTATCAGAACACAAGGGAGTCAGCACTTAGGATAAGTGAGGAAAGGATGAAAGTATCTAACAGCAATGAGTTCAAACCACCAGTCCTGTGTGATATAAATTCCAAGGTACTGAAAAAAAAACTAGGGCAAGTTATACATGAATCTATGTTGATGATCACTGAAAAATCATGGTGAAAATTAGAGGCTCCATAAGACTAGAAATGGGCAAATATTCCAATTTAAAAAGGGGGGGGGGAAGAGTAAATCTTCAGATTATAAACTGGTGAGCTGGACAAACTTATTGTAAAAAATTATCAAATTATCAAAAAGATGAAATTTGAGTATTTGGAAAGAAAACCAATTGTTTCTAAGAGGATCAGTCAAGAACCAGACTATCTCCATGTCCTTTCCTGGCAAAGTTATTAAACTGGAAGAACAGGAACATATAATAGATATAGTTTACCAGGATTTTGGCAAAGCCTTTGGCAGATTTTTTCATGATAACCTCATGAAAAGGATGGAGGGATGTGGGTGCACAGTGATAGTATAGTTTGCTGGATTTAGAATATGTTGGTTGATTAAACCCAAACAGTAGTGACTAATGGCTTGGTGTCAACTTCAAAGCAGGTTTCTAGTGATGTTCCGGGGGTCTGTCCATAGTCCTGTTCTTTGAATGTTTTTATCATGACGTATGAAGATGCAGACAGTATTAAATTTGCTATTGACATGAAGTAGGGAGGCACAACTAACGTATTGGTCAGGATACAAAAAAACTCAAGAAGTTTAAAATAGCAAGCCAGATCTATTAAGATTTTAAAAGATGAATAGTTCAATCAACAGTTTTTTTTAAATGTACCAAAGATATACTGTGTGTCAGGCATTATGCCAAGCACTAGAGATACAAAGAAGAAGCAAGAGTAGTCCCTGCTTTAAAGGATCTCGTATTAAAATGGAGAAGACAACGTGTGGTCATGAAGGTGTGCACATGTCACATACACATTGGAGAGGGATTCAAAAACTTAGCTGCACAAATACAAGATAGTGGAGGCAAGATCAGTCAATAGCTCATCTCTTTAAAAAAAAAAACTCTAGAGTTTTATGGAACTTGAAGCCTAATATGAGTCAACATTGTTATATGACAACCAGTAAAGTTAATGCAATTAGTCTTTGGCTGCATCGTATCTAGGACTAGGAAGGTGAAAGTACCATTATACTCTACTCTGGTGGCATCACATTTTACAAAATACAGAACTAGAGCATATATCTAGAAGAGAGCAACCTAAGACAATTGAGAGACTAAAGACCATGAGATCATGTAGTACAGGGTTTAGTCAGAGGAACTAGGAATATTTAACCTAATGAAAAGAAGACTTTGTGCCCCTAAGCATTTTAAGGGCATTTGAAATATGGCACAAATCTGGTTCTCCTTGATCCTAGAGGGTATAACTTAGAAGGATGGGTACTAGATTTGGATAAGCAGATTCAGCTTCATGTAATAAAAAAAAAACTAATAATTTGAGCTATTTCAGAATAGGATGGGCTGCCTTGGGGGTTTGTTATCACCAGAGACCTTCAGTCAAAGGTTCAGTGACTACTTTTCAAGAATTTCATATGTACAGATTCATTATTAAGCATGGGGTGAGCTATTTTAACTCATTTTTGAGGTCTTTTACTCCATTCTGACAATTGGCAAGTATTTATTATGGACCTATTGTATGCCAGGCACTGTGCAAAGTATGGGGGGGGGGATACAAAGAAAGGTAGCCCCTGCCCCACAGGTGCTCACAACATAACAGGGGAGACAACATGCAAACAATTACGTACAATATTCATACAGGATAAATAGGATAGAGTCAAGAAAGGAAAGACACTAGAAGCAAAGATATCTTATAGTTGGTGGGATTTTAGCAGGGACTTAAAAAAAAAGCCATAGGTAGAGATGAAGAAAAAGAGCATTCTAGGCATGGGAGAACAGCTAGAAAAAGTACCCGGAACAAAAATGTGAGTTGTCTTGTTTAAGGACACAGAAAAAAATCCAATGTCACTGGATTGGAGAAGGAAAGGAATGAGCATTTATTAAGCACTTGCTGTATGCCAAGCACTGTACTAAATGCTTTACAAATGCCATCTCTTTGACTTTCACAACAACCCTAGGGGAGGGGTAGGTATAACTATTTCCCTTATTTTACAGTTGAGAAAACTGAGGCAAATGGAGGTTTGTTTGTTTGTTTTTCCTTTTTCCTAGTGACTTGCCCAGGGTCACATAGTTACTAAGTATCTGAGGTAAGATTTAAACTCAGGTCTTCCTGACTCCATGCCCAGTGATTTATCCTCTGTACCACCTAGCTGCTTAAACTTTTTTCTGATATGTTTATATTCAACTATGAGAAAGCTTTGGGTTTTGGGAGGGTTTTGAAGCAATAAAATATAATAATATAAACAACAGCTTATCACTATATATGTGCACTGGCTGTCTCTTATACCTATAATGTTTTCCTTCCTCATGTCTACCTTTTAAACTCTCTGCTTTATTTCAAAACATACCTCAAACTCCACTTTTTTTTTTTACTTTTTTGGAGGGCAATTGGGGTTAAGTAACTTGCCCAAGGTCACACAGGTTTTTTTGTTTGTTTGTGTGTTAAGTATCTGAGGCCAGATCCAAACTCAGGTCCTTCTGACTCCAGGGCCAGTGCTCTACTCACTGCCACCTAGCTGCCCCCAAACTCCACTTTCTGTAGGAGAGTTCTCCTGGCCCTCTGCTTCTAGTGACTTCATCTTTAAGGTTACTTTCCACCTACTCTGTATATATTATACATGAATGTTGTCAAGTATGTATGTTTTATATGTGTATATGTACGTGTATACATATATATATATACACACACATTTACATGTATGTTGTCTCCGCTATTCATATATAAATGCCTTGAGGCTGGGAGTGTGTGTGTGTTTAATTTTTCTTTGTCTCCTCAGCACTTATAAGTGTGCCTGTCACATAGTAATCGCTTAATAAATTCTTCTTGAATTGTTGACTGACAATAAGGGAAAGACAATAATTAATCTGAGGGACTATATTTCCAGTGTTAGCATTTCAGGCACTATTGGTACATCATTAGGAAAAAGAAAGCCTTTTATTTGTCAGAAGGGGGGATTAAATTTGTGATCTTATTGAGAAAAAACAGAGGGAAATTTTGAAGAATTTATTTAGAGCCTACTAAGCTCCAAGGATAGAAAAAGAATCAAAAGAAAGTCCCTGTCCTCAAGGAACTTATAATCTAATGGGGAAGAAAATAGGCAAAAATATACAAACTATATAGAAGATAAATAGGAATTAAATAAGGGAGGGAGAGCAATAGATTTCTAAGAGGTTGGAAAGATAGGATTTTAGTTGGGACTTGAAGCCAAAGAAGACAGTAGGTGGAGATGAGGAGAAACTGGTATGGGGGACAATCAGAAAAAATGATCAGAAGTGAGAGGTGATGTGTCTTTTCTGTGGGACTACAAGGCCAGAGTCATTGGATCAAGGAGTATTTGGCAGGGAGTAAAAGGTAAGAATACTGAAGAGGTAGCAATCTGGTACTGACTAATAAATAGCATGTTGGATCAGTGGACTAGTTTAGATACAAATTACCTTACAGTAAAAAACCATAGTAATCTAGTAAATAATAAACTAAAAGATCTAAGCTTTTGAAACAGATACTCATTATTTGACAAAAACTACTGGGAAAACTGGAAAACAATATGGCAGAAACTAGGTATAGACCAACATCTCACATCATATATTAAGATAAGGTCAAAATAGGTATATGATTTATACCTAAGTGGAGATATCATAAATAAATTAAGAGAATATGGAAATGTTTATCTGTCAGATTTATGGATAAAGAAAGAATTTAGGACCAAAGAAGATATCTTCATTAAACATTAAAAATGTAAAATAGATCATTTTTATTACATAAAATTTTTGCACAAACAAAACCAATGCAACCAAAATTACAAGGTAAGCGGAAAACTTATTTTGGGAAATTATTTTGCAAAAAGTATCTCTGATAAAGGCCTTATTTCTCAAATATATAAAGAACTGAGTCAAATTTATAAAAATACACATCATTCCCCAATTGATAAATGGCCAAAGGATATGAACAAGCAATTTTCAGATAAAGAAATCAAAGCTATCTATAATCATATAAAAAAAATACTCTCACTATTAATTAGAGAAATGAAAATTAAAGCAACTCTGAGTTACCACCTCACACCTATCAGATTGGCTAATATGACAAAAAAAGGAAGATGTTGGATGTTGGAAGGGATGTGAGAAAACTGGGACATTAATGCATTGTTGGAGTTGTGAACTGATCCAACCATTCTGGAGAACAATTTGAAACTATGCCCAAAGGGCTATAAAACTGTGCATACCCTTTGACCCAACAATACCACTGCTAGATCTATATACCAAAGACATCCAAAAAAGGGAAAAGTACCTATTTGTGAAAAAATACTTATAGCAGCTCTTTTTGTGGTGGCTAAGAATTAGAAATTGAAGGGATTTCCATCAGTTGGTGAATGACTAAACAAGCTGTGGTACATGATCGTAATGGAATATTATTGTGCTATAAGAAATGACAAGTAGGATGATTTCAGAAAAACCTGGAAAGACTTACATGAACTGATACATAATGAAGTGAATAGAATCAAGAAAATGTTATACAGTAATAGCAATATTGTTCAATGAAGAATTGATAATGACTTAGCTGTTTTTAGCAGTACAAAGATCCAAGACAATCTCAAAGGACTAATGATGGTATTATATTAATAATGGTATTATATGACCCCAGAGGAAAAAAAAGCTGATTTATTTGAATACAGATTGAAGTATGCTATTTTTCTTTTTTTTTCTTCATTTTTTTTCATTTATTCAAGTATTCTTGAACTAAATGACTAATATGGAAATGTTTTTTGTAATTGCACATGGAGAACCTATATCTGATTGCTTACCATCTCAGGATGGGGGAAGCAAAAGGAAAGAGGGAAGCAGAGATATAATTGGAAACTCAAAATTTAAATTAAAATTAAAAAAACAAAGATTGAAGAGGTAAAAGAGGGCTTGGTTACAAAGCACTTTGGATGCCAGAGGATTTTGTATCTGATTTGGGGGGCAATAGGGAGCCACTGAAGTTTATTGAGTTGGAGAGTGACATGATTGGACCTA
This sequence comes from Gymnobelideus leadbeateri, assembly GCA_011680675.1. Classification (NCBI taxonomy): domain Eukaryota; kingdom Metazoa; phylum Chordata; class Mammalia; order Diprotodontia; family Petauridae; genus Gymnobelideus; species Gymnobelideus leadbeateri. The sequence continues at coordinate 259,874 of WOXC01010899.1, forward strand.
CTCTTCAGAAAGGTCACTTTGGTGGCTGAATAGAAAATAGATTGCAGTGGAGAGAAACTTAAGATGGGCAGACCCACCAAAAGGCAATAGTCCAGGTATGAGGTATGATGAGGGTCTATACAAGGATGGCGGCAATATCAGATGAACAAAGGGGATTATATCCAAGAGATGTCACAAAGGTGAAATTGACAGACTTTGACAACAGATTGGAGGGGGCAGAGTGGGGAGAGATGGTTAGGAGTCATGGATGGCAAGGTTGTAAATCTGATGGTCTGGGAGGATGATCCTGCTCTTTACAGTAACAGGAAAGGTAGGTGGGGGGAGAAAGAAGGTTTAGGGAGAAAGATAATAAGTTTGGTTTTGTACATGTTGAGTTCAAAATGTCTATTGGACAACCACTTTGAGATGTCTGAAAGGTAGTTTAGAGGTGCAAGATTAGAGATCTGCAGAGATTTGGGGGCAGTATAGGTACATTTGAAAATCATCAATATAAAGATGGTAATTAAATCCATGGCAGTTTATTAGATCATCAAGTGATGTAATCAAGAGAGAGAAGAGAAAAGACTCAGGCCAGAACCCTATAGGACATAGGGTATTTGTCCTCAAAGGGTTCATATTATCATTATCTTTTAAAGTCACCTACCTAGTGAAATTTATTATGTGAAAACTGAAGCCCAGAGAGGTCGTGACTTGTTGAAATTTAAACATATGGAAAGGGCCAGAGTCAGAATCTCATGCATTTGTCTCTGTATAGGATTTCTCCTTACCACATCAGCATTGTCTGCTCCATGTTGTTGTTTCTGGCACAGAATGAAGGCTCTTTGAGAGTGAGAACTTGGCCATTGTATACCCCATTATGGGGCAGCTGGATGGCACAATGGATATCCTGCTGGGATATCAGGAAAACTCCTTCATGAGTTCAGATATAGCCTCAGATACTTACTAGTTGTGTGACCTTGGGCAAGTCATTTAACCCTGTTTGCCTGAGTAACTCATCTGTAAAGCAAGTTGAAGAAGGAAATGGCAAACCAATCCAGGATCTTTGTTAAAATGACCACAAATGAGGTCACAAAGAGTTGGACACAACTGAACAACAACAATAACAACAAAATATCCAAAATATCCCTTTATACAGTAACACATAGTGATGTACATGAGGATACAGTTTTCAATGTAACATTTCCCCAGCTTTTGTTATATTTTCATTGGCAGTTGTTTTCCCCCGCATTTTTAGATTCTCTTGCAAAACTCAAAAACACAAACCTCTTCAGAATGACTGGGCACCCCAACCTAGCTCTTTTCTCCGATCTTTTCCTATTTCCTCTAAAGCAAAACATAGAATTAAAAAAGGTGTGAACTGTGAACAAGAACCCAATTATACAAGACAGAACATCTTATATAAAACACATACTTTTACAGATGGTGACTGCCACATTACCAGCTATCAGAAAGAAAACACCATTCTGTTTTTACTGCAGTGCTCAATCTTTGCTTTATTGTTGGCAGGTGCTGGCCTTGATGGAGTAGAAGAAATTAAGCGCCATCCTTTCTTTGTAACCATCGACTGGAATGTAAGTTGTATATTAAATGTTTCTGAGGTTACGCTAATATTAGATGAATATTAATGACAGGCAGATGGAAACTGGAAGATTACTATATTCAGACTAATTGGGACCAGACACAATGCAAATACATGTGTATTCCATGTAAAATTACCCCAACTAACATCAGTTTACAAATAAGCTTATAGGCAAACCCCACTGGAAATCTCTAAAATTCTGTTGCAAAGTTTTATGGATCCAATTAATGATATTAGGTGGGATAAGCCTGTATGTCAAAAAGTCAGATAATCCTGGGACACATTTCAGAACTTTCTTTCAGCTTGGTTATAGCAGACATACAGGAAAATGGAATGGACATTATTTTAGAAGTACTGAGAATAGCCTTTTGTGCCCCTTCTATTGGGACCCCCACTTGCTTAGGAGAGAAAAATTCCTTTAACAGAAGGACATTCTGCACTTAAAGGTGAGCTCTAAAATGAACCTACCACCAGAATGTGTGACACATTGACACACAGTCATTCATGCTAAAGCATAAGTGGTCAAAATCATGTCTTTTCTTGAGAAAAAACTTTGATAAGTCCTTGGGGATAAGACCATAGCAATTTTTGGTACCTAAAAGATGAGAATGAAGGAAAAACATGGAAACCTACTAACAAATGTCAATTTCACAATTTTACCCAAGGCCATCCCATGAGTCGAGATATGCTTTGAGGTCCTTCCAGCTCTGAGATTTTATGATTTTATACATGGAGGAGGATGCTCTGTCCTGATGAATGCAAGTAGAGAGATTTCCTTGTATACAAATGCAGCTTGTATAGCAAAATGATTCCAAAATCTCAGAATTCTTTAGCAGGAACCAAATAAAAGAGACTACATAGTAATTTTTTTTTTTTTTTGGTAATATGAGTCATAACATTCTCAGATTTTACAGTGTGTTTTCATTCGGTATAATGAAGTTCATTTGAATAGTATTTGAAGTATTTTCTATAAGTGATAGCAATAAGTATAGAAAGATGTGTTTGACTAGAATGAAGTGGAATCATTGTAAAAGTAAAACACCTCTACTTTCACATACTCTGTGTTGCCTCTTTATACATGTATGTGTATGGTAGTGATGACCTCTGGCTGGAGGGATTAGGGGAAGTTCATCTCCATGAACTGAGTCTTAAAAGAAAAGCAGGATGTGAATAGGCAGTGATGGATGAAAAGGGGAAAGGAAGCAGCATGAACAAACACAGAGGATTTGGTTGTTGTTGTTCTTTAACCATGAAAAATAGCATGGTTTATGTTAGCATCAGGTTTAGGATCTGAAGGAAGTCAATCTTCATACTTAAAGGATGGCAGTTTTGCTAGAGGAAGCAATTCTCATATACAATGTTCCATCTCCTTTATCCGTGCTTTTTACATAGCCTCTTTTCTTTGCCTGAAATATACTTTTTCTTAACTTTTCTTTACTTCTGACTCTAAAAAACTCCAGCTTCAACTCAAGTATCACTTTCTACATGAAACCTTTTCTGATTCCCCCAATTGTCAGTGATTTCCTTCTAAAGTCACCTTGTTTCTATTGGACACATAGCCACATGGCTGCATATTGTCTCCCCAAGTTTGACTTTTAAGCACCTCAAGAGCAAAGATGGGTTTTACTTTTGTGTTTCTATACCTGGTGCCTAGTACAGTGCCTGGCACACAGTAGACAGTTGACACTAAGGAAATGTGCTCTCTCTCTCCCTCTCTGACATTCTAAGATTTTTCAACACTTCAGAAAAAGAAAAAAAGAAAAACCAGCCCTGAAATTAACATCTATGACTACAACCACCATCTTGTTTATTTTTTATTTTTTACCTTTTCCCTTCTCTGAGCTAAATAGTAGAATTTAAATTGAAAGAGTATGCGACGTTCTTTAAGTGCAGTTTACTCTCCATTTTCTCAAGAAGATAAATTTGAAAAATAATTTTTGGAGAGGGGTATGGTAAACCACATACATAATTTCTGATGAGGTATGGGCTCTGGGAGCCCCCTTGAGCTCTCCTTGAGTCCTTGAGGTACAGGCTCTGGGAACCTCCCTTGGACTTTTGATTAAATTGTCTCATTTGATGAGGTATTTACATGAGGCAATAAGCTTTACATTGTGGCTGGGCCCAGACTTCTAGCCTAGTTACTAGACTAGCCTTCCATTGTTCATCTACTTCCCACCCTTGAGCCTATCAAAATATCAATACACCCTTGAACTGGCCTAGCCCACCATTGTCTGTAGCCTCCAGCAACTTCCCACCCTTAATCACTCATTGACCTCATTAACTCCTCCTGAAGACCCTCCCCAAACTCCTCCTCTAGACCACCCCTAGATTCCTCCCACAACCTTCTGTATATATGTGGTGTGACAGGGCCATGGAAGAGTGAGAGGTCCATGGAAGAGTGAGAGCACCATAGAATTTTCTAGCACAGACTTACTCTGTGTCTAATGCGAGCAAACTTTTAATAAACTACTTTGGCTGAGAAGACTTGAGTCAAATTCATTTGACAAGAGCCAGTGTGTTGGTATTTTGGGGTCTCCAGAGCAACCCTAACCCTCTTAGTGGGAAACCTCTTCATTTTTATGGTTCCCTGATCATGAGTCTAAGGGAGGTTCCTAGAGCCTCAAGAACTCAAGGAGAGCTTGAGGGGGCTCCCAGAGCCCATACCTAATCATTTTCTATAAAAGACATGAGTGACATGAAATTTTTAAATGGGAAGAGCATATTCATTCAGTGTCCTTCAGATTGTGTGTGTGTGTGTGTGTGTGTGTGTGTGTGTGTGTGTGTGTAGGAGAGAGAGCACATTTCCTTAAAGTGTAATACAAAAAGTGTCCCAAAAGTCTCAGTGTGGTTTAAAGCTATTAAGGCTTAAAACTGCACTAAGACATTTGAGACAATCTGAATAAATTTTAGTTATTATTTCCCTGGATCAGTTATATCAAATTTTATGTTTGCCATGTCTTTCTCTAAAATTATGTTTCAAATATATCTCCTTAGGTAAGGAACCTTAAAACTAAAACCTTTCCAAGGACCCCAAACTTATGCTCTAACAATTTAAAATCTATCTCAGAATAAAATGAAAATATTTTACATGATTGCACATATATAACCTATATCCAATTGCTTACTAGATGAGGGAGGGGAGGGAACGAGGAAAGGATAGAATTTGAAACTCAAAACTTAAAAAAAATGTTTAAAATTATTTTAATAAATCATTGGGGGAAATTAAATATTGTTAAAAATAAAATCTGTCTCAGAAGAGGGAAATGTAATAAGAGACGAGAAATGCATCAGTCAGTCAAGAAAAACATTTAAGCATTCATATTATGCCTGGCACTGTGGTAAACACCAGGAATAAAGGAGCTTACAGTCTAATGGAGGAGACAACATCCAACAACAATGGGCCAACAAGATATAGAGTAGATGGGAGGGGATCTCAGAGGGAAGACACTAGCAAATTGGAGGGGGGAGGGGGATGAGCGAGATAAGCCAGGAAAGGGCTCTTACAGTGTCATAAAGGAAACAGATAGTGACTGCACATATGCTATTTCATTTGACCCTCAAACCAACCCTGTGAAGTTGGTATTACAAGGGGTACTGTTCCCATTTACCAGATAACCAAACAAATAACTTCTCTAGTGTCAGATACAGTAGGTAGTGAGTAGCAAAGAGAAGCTAAAACTCAAACCCCATAATTGTTACAGGCTGTATGTAAGGAGGATTTTGTTATCCTTCTTAGTTTCTCAGGATCCATGGCCATGGAAATGTCTAGTTTCCAGGTCTTTGATAATAACTCCCAGTATGGCCCCAAAGATTCTAAATAGTATTTCCCAGAATCATAGTGACAGTCCTGTTGAGGCTGTGTCATGAGGGGTGACATAATGTAATATTTACTATGCTTGCACAGAATGATGATATTGCTAAAGTTAACTTGTGAGCTTCATGTTAGCAAGATGCCTTCTTTGTCTGTTGCCCTATAAAGCAGGTGGGCACTGCTCATTGAGAGGAGAAACCACAGGGAACCCATAGGGGAATCTGTGTGTGCCTCAACAGCCACCCATTGAGGCTTGAGGGGATGCAAGGGAGTGTACAAGTGCACCTTTCTTGACTGACCCCATGGAAACATAGGGGTAATTGTCCCCTCTTCTCCCTGGCCCCTGCAAGAAAAGTTAATCACTCTAGGAAATGCTGTAGGAGCTGGTTCTCCCAGCAACCATTTGACAAGACCAGATTAGAATAAAGCTGATTATTAACCCCTGGGGAGCTGTCTGCCTATCTAACCAGATCAAGAGTGAACCTGTTAGAAGCTGGAGACAAAACTCCAGGGTCTCCTGTGTGTTATCAGTGAAACAAGGGTCATGGGAAACCAGACAAAATTTCCTGAAAAACATTGAATAAATATGTTCTGCCTCTTTAAAATATTCTATCACTTGGATTTCCTGGCACTTTTGGGTTGCTGACTCCTGGCCCCTGGTTGCTTTGGGGGAACACTCAAATGTAATATTACTACAGACTGGAGTTTGTTTTCTTATCCCATCGAAGTGGGGAACAGCCCATGAAAGGAGGACAAAGATGGTAAAGAGGGTCATCATAAAATGATGATGGTTAGGCTAGGGTTGTTCAAGACAACAAAATACCAACACACCAGGTCCTGCCGAATGAATTCAATTCAAAGTCTTCTCTCAGCCAAAGAAAAGTAAAGTTTATTAAAAGTTCGTCATGTTGGGTAGACTCTTAAGGAGTCTCAGTGTCTGTACAGCTTGTATTGGACAAGCAGTCCAGAATCTGTCTGACACAGAATAAGTCTAGAAAATTCTATGGTGCTCTCATACCACATACCTTGGAGGTAAGATGGGGTCTTATATACAGAAAGGTTCTGGGAGGCATCTAGGGGTGGTCTAGAGGAGGAGTTTGGGGAGGGTCTTCAGGAGGAGTCAATGAGGTCAGACTCCAGTAAATGAGTGAAGTTGCTGGAGGCTACCTGGAGAAGACAGACAATGGTGGGCTAGGCCAGTTCTAGGGTGTAACTGTTGAGGATCAAGGGTGGGGGCTAGCTGGATAATGGAGGGTTAGGCTAGTAAGAGATTTGGGCCTAGCTATAAAGAAAGATTTATTGCCTCAGGCAAATGCCTCATCAAGTGGGAAGATTCAATCTGAGTTCAAGGGGGTTCAAGAGGGACAGAATGAGCAAGGGTGGGTGGAATTAAGGAAGGCAAATACTGCAAAAACAATTAGACATTTTTTTTTCTCGCCTAAACTTTTGAGAGCTTTAGGAAGAATGGGTTGGTATGCCTTCCAAAGCTCCCAAGTCAATATCACTTTATGCTAAGGCCCACTTCTTTCTACCATGTCTTTATGATAACAGCCCAGCTGTCAGCAGAGCTCTCTAGGGTGGAGGTAGATTTGGACAGCAAAATAAGCATTGGTCTTGTGCAAATGTTTAGCAATGATCTCTGTATTGTTAAGGGTAAAGGTCCCTGTTATTGCAGAGATGGTAATTGTGTTCCTACAGCAAGTACATGGTATTTTGCATTAGTTTGCATGCAATCAGCCAGCATCAGTACTAATGCACTAGATAATTAACATTGATTTGAGGAAGGAGGGTTATTTCAGGGTTTGAGGTTTTTTATGGATCCAGAAAGTAGCATATAGACCAATCTTTGGGGTAGAGGACTGTCTCAGATTCATTTGTACATTTTGGAGAAGGTCTATTCATTTAATCTTTTTTTTTCTTTTTTTTTGGAGGGGCAATTGGGGTTGACTTGCCCAAGGTCACACAGCTAGTTTTTTGTGTTGTGTCTGAGGCCAGATTTGAACCATTTAATCTTATTTATTATCATTAATCTGTCAAAGGGAAAAAGGACAAAATCTAGAGGAAAAACATCTTACATGGATTTCTATGCACATGATCAGATGGCCTTCTATAGCTAGCAGGCTCCAGAAACACCCCAACTCCCACCCTTGCCACCTTATTTCCTTCTACCCTCTAATTGCACTCTCTAGACCACTGGACTGGGACACCACCCTTAGTAGGACAACCTAATCAGCTTTGGAATGCCTACCCTGGCCAGCAAGGTCAAGATTGACCAGCTTGAGTATAAAATCACTTAGTTGAAAGGCCCATTCTATTTGGCCAGCTCCACCCACAATCCACATTCCACCCCAACCATCTTCTGGCCCTTATTTGTATATTATCTTTATCTCCCTTCACCCTTTCTTCCAGGAACCACAATGAAACTAATACATCCCTTGATATTAGAAAGAGTATGTCAATGAATTCTCTTGTGACCCTATTAACCATCTCTGATTTTCACAGCAAAATATCCTTCCCATTTCCCTATTAGAATGCAAACTCCTTGAAGGCAGGTACTATCACATTTTTTTATTTGTGTCCTCAGCATTTAGTAATTGGCATGTTGCTATTGTTGTCCTTCAGTTGTGTCTGATTCTATGTGACCCTACATGATGAGGTATGGGCTCCCTGGAGCTCTTCTTGAGTCCTTGAGGTACAGGCTCTGGGGAACACCCCCACCCCACCCCACCCCTTGAACTCTGATAAAGTCTTCTCATTTGATGAGGCATTTATTTGCATGAGGCAATAAGCCTTATAGAGTGGCTGGGCCCAAACCTCTGTTACTAGACTTCCCGAACTTGAGCCTATCAGAATATCAATCCACCTTTGAACTGGCCTAGCCCACTATTGTCTATAGTCTCCAGGTAGCCTCCAGCAACTTCCCACCCTTAATCACTCAATTGACCTCATTAACTCCTCCTGAAGACCCTCCCCAAACTCCTCCTCTAGACCACCCCTATATTCCTCCCACAACCTTCTCTATATAAGACCCCATCTTGTCTCCATGTGAGAGCACCATAGAATGATTGAGCACAGGCTTATTCTGTCTAATACAAGCGAACTTTTAGTAAACTTTATTTTTCTTTGGCTGAGAGAAGACTTGAGTCGAATCCATTCAGCAGGACCTTGCATGTTGGTATTTTGGGGTCTCCAGAGCAACCCTAACCCTCTAGCATGTTTCCTTCTCCAGCATGTCCCTGTCTTACAAATGAGAAACTTAGGTAAATAGGGGTTACATGATTTGCCCAGGGTCACACAGCTAGTAATTGTATGAGGCCACATTTGAACTCAGATCTTCTTGACTCCAAGGCCTGGTGCTCTATCCATTGTACCACCCAACCATTCCATTTGGCCTAAGTGCTAAATAATAATCTTTTTTTTTTTTCTGTTGTTCGTTTTCTGAAAAACAAAGACCTAAAAGTAACTTAAGAGTCAGGAAGAATCACATCTGTGTTAAACTGCAATGAATTGACAAAAGGTTGGACGAGAAGAGAGTGTAATGTTCTTTGCAACCATAACAGTTTTTACCTACGACACCCCCATGAAGAAAAGTCACAAGCCTTTAGACTGGCTGACATGATTTCTTCCCAGAGTAAGGAGGTACTTATGTGCTTGAGGCAAGTTTTAAAAATTATGACCATATGTATTGTTGCCTTCCAGAGGCTCAGTGGGCCTATCACCAGAGAGATACCCACATTCCAAAAAGAGCAAAATTTTCTGGCATTAAAAAGAAGAGTATCATATCTTTTTGATGCCCTTCTCTCTCCTCTGTGCTGCTTCTCATTCTGTCTAGTCTTTGTCCAACCTGTTTTCTCTGTATGAGTATTCTCATCCACATTGGCTCCCTTTTACTTTCTGCCACCCCAAGTTGGCTTAGTCTCACCTGCATCTGTCTGCTTACCCTAGCCCTCCAAGTGCAAATGCCAGATGAGTCAATCAAGTATACCTCCTGGCATTCAAATACACCTTGTAGTGGTAACAGGAAAAAGTTTAGAGGAATCCAATGAGCAAATTTAGGGAAAGATTTATTCAACCAGAATGTATTTGTTCTGTTTCTTAGCTACATGGACAAATGAAAACATAATGGAATAAGACATGTAAACTATATCAAGTCTGCTTTGTGAGAAGGCAGTCTTCATGGTACAGGAATCCTGAAATTCTTTCTTCTCAGACCCTTTGCTGACAGCTGGCCTCCTGCCTGGGTGATGAATCCAAGTACTTACCTGGGGGATTCAAATCAAAGACCACAAGGATAAACCAGTTTCTGCTCTGCTTTATTTTATGGCCCAAAACTGCCAGCAAAAGGTACCCTTGTTTCTTTGAGGCAAATATCTGTCACAAAGCAGCTGTCCCATGGAATCTTTGGGTCACGAGCATCCCTAGCAAGAACTGACTCAACCAGCCAAAAATAGAAATGCTGACAGGTGTTCCAGATTGATCCTAGCTGCCTTTTCAATTCATTTCAAAGACCCACAAATGAGTTTTCAGTTCTGGAGAACTTCTTTTTTAGAGCTTTCTCCATCTGACTAGCAAAGTTAAAACTAACAAGTTAATTATTGTACCTCTGTCCTTAAGTTATGTGAGGGTTACCAACACAACCTTTATTGTGTTGATTTTTTTCTATTTCTGAAGCTCATGCCATAAGTGCCAAATTAGCATATATGCAGAAGAAGAGTACCTTCCAAAGATTTAAGGAAATTCAGATATTTCAACCCACATAATCAAACACTTGGAAGGTTTCCAATCCATCCTTGGCCTTCCTTGCACTAAGAACCTTGGCTCTCCTGACTACGGAGGAGCTATTTGTTAGAATAGAGTCTAGTGCTTGCATTTGCCGCAGTGTACGAAGACCATGTTAAAAAGAGAATTCAATTCATGAATTCCTTTCTTATTATGTTTTCTGTGACTGATATTTCTAGCACACCAAGGAAACTTTTTTTTTAAAGGACACTAACAGTGAATCCTTCTTAAAGCAGTTAAAAGTAATTATTAATCCTATAATTTATCAATTTTGTAAATTTAGATTTTTTATAGAAGGTTTCCTTAAAATGAAGCAAACCAAGAAAAAGTCACTATCCATTTATGCACCAAAAACTAAAGGCAACGGAAAGCATGAGAGCATGTATTAAACTTCTCCATTAGTCTGTCCTGTGCACACTGTCATTCTTCTACACCTGCATATTCATGCAATCTCATTTCCCCTGCAGTCTGTAAAAATGCCCTTTACTCTGCTGAGATTTATTAGTTTGTTTCAGATTCCACTAAGGCAGGCTCTGGTGCTATCCAAGTTAACACATCCATTATATCCCACCTGTAGCTTTTTGTTTCCTCTCCCATTTGAGAGTGACTTTTTTGGTTTAAAAACAACCATTAATATAGTTATTCAGAGCTTTCTATTATATTGCTTCAATCATGTGAATCTCATTCTATCAATGTTGTGAGACCTATGTCATGAGACCTTTTTATAAAATGAGGTGATTTTAAAATAGTGCCCAGGACATTCTATCAAATAAATCCCATTTTCATTTATATATGAATCATTCTGCAGTATCGTAGACTGAAAATGTAGGTCAGAATCACTAATGCGCATCTTGCAAAGTTAAAAGTCCTAAATGAAATGCAACCTCCATTTTCATGTCAGCTTAATTCTGAAGTAAAGTAATTCATGTTACAGACTTTGGGGCAAAATCATTTAATTTGTCCTTCATATTCAGCTCAACTAACAAGAATTTATTATTTATCTGGCAGCTAGGTGGCACAGTGAATAGAGCACAGGCCCTGGAGTCAGGAGGACCTGAGTTCAAATCCAGCCTCAGACACTTGACACTATTACAAGCTGTGTGACTTTGGGCAAGTCATTTAACCCCAATTGCCCCCCAAAAAGGAAAAAATTAAAAAATTAAAAAAAAAAAGAATTTATTATTTACACATGTGCCAGGCTCTGTCCTAGGTGCTGAAGATACAAAGAAAAAAAATGAAACAGATCCTGCCTTCAAGGCACTTAAAGTCTACTGGGTTGGGAGTGGGAGAACATGTCTATAAATAAATCAATGTAAAATATATAGAGAGTGATTCTAGGGCAGGGGTGGAGTGGAGACAGCACAAATAATTGGGAGAGATCAGGAGAGGCCTGGTTTAGGAAATACACCCCAGCTGAGTTTTGGAAGGAGTTCCAGATTCCAGGAGACCGAGATGAGGACAGAAAACATTATAGGCATGGAGGCTAGATAGTACAAAGGTGCACAGATGGGGGAGATGGAACCTCATGTTCAAAGAACATCAAGTAGACTAGGTTTTTTTTTTTTTTTGCAGTAGTTCAGATTGTAGAGCTAAGAATTCAGAAAAATGTTTTTGGTAAATCATTTTATCTTAGTAATACAAAACCAAAGTATAACGTTTCACATTGAGAAGGATCTGCCTTGCCTGTCCAGTAAAACTGAGGATTAAGTATTGAAATTTGCTTTGGAAGCGGCTAATCTGGAGAAGAAAATACTTAGGATTAGGGTTCCATCTTGTACCTAGGGATAGTTGGTTTCTCCGTGTACGTTAGTTAGACTTCTGTAGAAAGTGGAAGCCTCCTGCTTCAGCTTCAGCTTCTAATATGACCTTGTGTTCACAGTTCCTTCCTGTAAGTACCCATCCCTCCATCTACTCATGTAATAACAAGCTCTCAGAAATATAAGGGACTTGGGATAATCTCATCCAACCCAGACCTAAACAGAAATCTCCTCTACAACATTGCTTGAAAGCTTCTTGTTACAAGAAGTCTGCTGCCTTCCAAGACAGTCCACCCTACTTTGGGACAGCTCTAATCATTTTGAAGTGTTTGCTTCTACAAAACCATAATCCAATTTTGCAGCTTCCTCCCATTGTTCCTGGTTCTATCCTCTTGCATCAGTCAGTAGGCACTTATTCCACACCTACTATGTGCCAGAAACTGTACTATGTATTCAGATAGAAAAATGAAAGTATTTACCCTCAAGGAGCTTACAGCTGAACTAAAGGAAACATTGTTTACAAACATAGGTATATACAAAATAGAACAAAGGTGATTTGGGTAGGAAAGCCCAATAGAATTAGTCTAATTCTGCTTCAATATGGCATCCATTCACCTTTTGTTGTTGTTATTGTTGAGTCATTTTCAGTCATATCTGACTCTTTGTGACCCTATTTGGGTTTTCTTGGCAAAGATACTGGAGTGGTTTGCCATTTCCTTCTCTAACTCATTTTAATGATGAGGAAATTGAGGCAAACAGAGTTAAATGACTTGCCCAGGGTCACAGAGCTAATAAGTGTGTGAGGCTGGGTTTGGGTTGGAATGCCCAATAGAATAAGTCTAATTCTGCTTCAATATGGCATCCATTCAGCTACTTGAAGGCAATTGTCACATCCCCCTGAGTCTTCTCTTTTCCAGACTAAACATCACTAGTTTCTTCAACCAAACCTCAGATGGCATGGTGTCCAGCCTTAGCCAACAGTTAGGAAGCTTGTTGATATATTGGAGTGTATCCTAAAATGTAACTCCTGCAACTGAGTACCATGCCATCAGTATAGACCTTACCTAAAGGGACTATCACTTCTCTCATTGTAACCTTCAAATTCAATAGTCAGGAAATTATCATTTGCTTCTCTCTGTCTGTTTACTTCAAAGGACATTGATGTTATGGGGGATAAGAGTGAGTGTATGTAGTCAGGTGGAACCATGCATCAAGTTGGATGTTCTTTCCAACAGTGGAGGTTGCAGGCCATCTACATTTGTCCATCTTGTGCAGCTCGTATCCACATCCTCCCTTAAGCTAAACAGGGGGGTGGAAGTGGGAGGTGCAACATGCTACTTGCTTGCTCCTAACAATTTGAGAATATCATTGTAGCACATAGGAGATCCACCAACTCTCCTTTACTCTTGCCATATGAACAACCCATCTTATTTTTTATAATAGATGTGTAATAACATCCTTTTCTTTGGTTCTTCATCATAATTCTTTGTTAATAAAGTGTACTAGTACTCATGTTTAATTTTGTAGAGATTCTTGTGTTCCAAGCTTTGCTGCCATATAATACTGATATAAGGGTGGCTTTAAAAAAAGGTGATCTTTTGTTTCTGGGAGTAGTGTATGTATGTAAACACATATGAATATGTATGTATGTATACATAGCAATTGCTATTGTGAGAAGTGGTATTGTTTAATGAATACAGAGCTAGTCTTGTAGTCTGGAGAACCTGGGTTCAAGCCTGCTTCTGATACTTATTACCTCTATGACTTTGAGCAAGTGCATAAGCTCCCAGGGCCTCAGCAACTGTCTTAGACTCCAAGTTGTAGAACAGATGCCAATCTATATTGGCAGAAGGAGCTTCCTTCCTATACAGATGAAATATATGAGTCTGTATGTGTGTATGTACATGTATGTGTATATACACACACAATGAGAAGTTGGCATAAGAGGACACTGAATTAAAGGTCCTAAAACTTTGATTTTTGCCTGCCAATTACAGTTTGTATTAGAAACAAAGCAAAGGCAGACAAGATACAGAGACAAAGACAGAACTCCACACAAAAAACTACAGAGAGACACACAGTGACATAGAAGAAAGAAATTATTCTGAAGGGGCGGCTGGGTGGCTCAGGGAATAGAGCACCAGCCCTGGTGTTAGGAGGACGTGAGTTCAAATCTGGCCTCAAACACTTAACACACAAAAAAACTAGCCAGGTGACCTTGGGTAAGTCACTTAACCCCAGTTGCTGTACCTTTTCCCCTCCCAAAAGCAAAAAGGAAAAAGAAGAAGAAGAAGAAGAAGAAGAAGAAGAAGAAGAAGAAGAAGAAGAAGAAGAAGAAGAAGAAGAAAGAAGAAGAAAGAAATTATTTTGAAGCTACATGTGTAACAGGGTAGAAAGAACACTAGAGTTGCAATTAGTGGACTTGAGTTCAAATTCTGGCTCAGCTACTTATCAGCATATCCTTAACTGAGTCATTTAGACTTATTCATATGTTGGGCTCTTAGCCTCAGCTTCTTTGTCTATAAAGGAGGGAAGTAAACTAGAGCACCCTTCCCTGATCTAAATCCTATGTTTCCTTTGATAGTTTTTTCCTGACCATAGAAATGAGCCCTCTCTGTAGGATAGCAGCATAAGGAAGCAGACATTTGGAGAAAGAAGAGGATATGAGTTTTACTTCAGGACAAATATTTATTTAGCAATTCAATTCACATATCACAGAAGGTGATTTATAGAGGTTATCAAAATAGGCACAAACCTTCTGTGTCCAACAGTACTGTTTTGCTATCAGTCTTGCCTTTAAGGGCTAATATTTCAGTGATGACCCAGAGCTTTCTTCTGCTTATTAGATTTCTTCCAACAAGTATATGTATCAAGGAAGTTTATACAAGTGCGTCACTAAAGAGCAGCAGTATATTTCTATTTCTGGAAAGAGTTTAAGTAGTAACTCAATTCTAGAAATTCACTAACGGCAGGAAATGACCAGATCTTACACGAATTGAATAATTATTCCCCTTTTGATATTCCCAAATGAATATATAAAGCTATTATCTATGCATTCTGGAACACCTTCTGGTCACTAAAGTAACAGAGCAACATTAAATATCTGACCGTCCTAAGATATAGCTCCCTATAAATAACTGTTGTTCTACAAACCACCATTTCTCCTACCCTTACATTTGCAGCCTTGATTCCTGACTCGTTTTCTTAAATGTAGTGGACTCAGTGGCAGTAAGAGTGTTTTTATTCTGAGTGCCTTAGTTTGCTTTTGCAGATTCCTGCCCTTCTTTTGTCCCTATACAGCCATCTTCCATAACTTCTTTTTGAAAAATCTGAGTTAGATCCCAAGTTCCCTCTTTCCTTCTTTATTTTTAACATTCTTTTTTAATAACTCTCTATTTTTTAATATTCATTTTTAAATTTATTTTTGTTTCAAAAAAATTTTATTTTTAGTTTTCAACATTCATTTCCACAAGATTTTGAGTTAAAAATTTTCTCCCTGTCTTTCCCCTATCTCTCACCCCAAGATAATGAACTTACTGAATATCCCTTCCCCCAATCTTCTCTCTCTTATATCCTCCCCCATGCCTCCTCTAATTTTCTAGTAGGGCAAGATGGATTTCTAAACCCCAGTGCCTGCATATCTTATTTGCAAGTTGCCTGTAAAAAGCAATGTTTTTTTTAACATTTGTTTTTAAAACTTTGATTTACAAATTCTTTCCCTTCTTCCCTCCTTGCCTATCCCCACTGGGAAGATAAGCAATTCAATATAGGCTGTACATGTGTAGTTATGCAAAATGTTTCCATAGTAGTTATATTGTGAAAGACTAACTATATTTCCCTCCATCTATTCCGCCCCCCACTTACTCTGTTTTCTGCTTTGACCCTGTCTCTTTTCAAAAGTGTGTTCTTCTAACTACTCTCTCCCCCAATCTGCCCTCCCTTCTATCATCCCTCTCTTATCCCCTTTCCCCCTACTTTCCTGTAGGGTTAGATATACCCAAATGAGTGTGTATGTTAATTTCTCCTTAAGCCAAATTCAGTGAGAGTAAGGTTGACTCATTTCCTTTCACCTTCCTGCTCTTCCCCTCCATTGTAACAGTTTTCTTTTGCCTCTTTTAAAGGAGATAATTTACCCTATTCTATCTCTCCCCTTCTTCTTCTCTCATTTTATTCCTCTCTCACCTCTTAATTTTATTTTTTAGATATCATCCCTTCCTATTCAAAAGTCCTGTGCCCTCTGTCTACGTATACATGTACACACATTTACACACACTCACATATGTATTTATACACACGTATACTCTCCTATACATTCATATATATGTATGTGTGTGTGTATATATATGTATATATATACACACACATATATATTCCCTTCAACTATCATACTGAGAAAAGTCTCATGAGTTACAATTATTGTTTTTCCATATAGGAATATAAATAGTTCAACTTTAATAAATTCCTTATGATTTCTTTTTACTGTTTACCTTCTCTTGCTTCTTATATTTGAAAGTCAGATTTTTTGTTCAGCTCTGGTTTTTTCATCAAGAATACTTAAAAGTCCTCTATTTCATTGAATGACAATATTTTCCTCTGAATTATACTCAGTTTTGCTGGGTAGGTGATTCTTGGTTTTAATCCTAGCTCCTTTGACCTCCAGAATATCATATTCCAAGCCCCTCAGTCCCTCAGTGTAGAAGCTGCCAGATAATGTGTTATCCTGATTGTGTTTCTACAATACTTGACCTGGGAACTCTGGAATTTGGCTATGATATTCCTAGAAGTTTTCTTTTAGGGATCTTTTTCAAGAGGCAATCAGTAAATTATTTCAATTTCTATTTTGCCCTCTGGTTCTAGAATATCAGGGCAATTTTCCTTGAGAATTTCCTGAAGGATGATTTCTAGGCCCCTTTTTTGATCGTGGCTTTTAGGTAGTCCAATAATTTTTAAATTATCTCTCCTGGATCTATTTTCTAGGTCAGTGTTTTTTCCAGTGAGATATTTCACATTGCCTTCTATTTTTTCATTTGTTTGGATCTGTTTTATAGTATCTTGATTTCTCATAAAGTCATTAGCTTCTATTTGCTCCAATCTAATTTTGAAGGAATTATTCTCTTCAGTGAGTTTTTTAAATTCCTTTTCCATCTGGACAATGCAGCTTTTTAAGGCATTCTTCTCCTCATTGGATTTTTGGGCCTCTTTTGCCATTTGAGTTAGGCTATTTTTGGGGGTTATTTTCTTCAGTATTTTGGGGGGTCTCTTTTAGCAGGCTATTGACTTGCTTTTCATTATTTTCTTGCATCATTCTCATTTCTCTTCCCAATTTTTCCTCCACTTCTCATACTTGATTTTCAAAATCCTTTTGGAGCTCGTCTATGGCCTGTGACCAATTCATATTTTTCTTGGAAGCTTTTGATGCAGGACTTTTGATTTTATTGTCTTCTTCTGGTTCCATGTTTTGATCCTTCTTGTTCCCAAAAAAGGATTCTGTGGTCTGATTGTGCTTCCTCTGCTTGCTCATCTTGCCAGCCAATTACTTGACTTTTGAGCTCTTTACTATGGTAGACCTCTGCTTCCAGAGAAGAGAGAGCTGTATCCCAAATCACTGGCTTTTTTGCAAATGTCAGAGCTATGAGGAGGGCATCCCCTCTACAGATACCCAAAGCTCTGGCACACTGGCATTTCTTACCCCAGGACCGCTACCCAAGACTGTGATCTAGATCCAGGCAGGTCAAAGCAAGAGCAATTGCCCTCTAAATGGTCACTTGGTCCACCTACAATCAGACCAGGAGCTCTGGAGGCAGCCACTCGGTAGCAGTTGCAGCCACCATGCCTCTGCCATCTCTCACCCTGGGGGCAGGAACCAGACCATGCTCTTTTATCACCCAGTTCCAACAGAGTAGAAATATGTAGAAATATAGATATATAGAAATTCAGGAACCCAAGTATAGAAAACATGGTAGAAGATATTTGAATGGGGATCAACAAAGGGAAAGTCATAAGTCTGCTGACATGGGGTAAAGGATATGACAAAAGCAAATACTATTCTGGTCCTAATTTGAATTTCCTTTTCAAAGGAAAGGATTCTAAGACCCATTGACCTTTTACTTTCTCTTTGGCATTTATGGGTTGAGAAGTCTAGAAACTACCATAGCTGCTGGTGAATCACTCTCCTGAAGTCTGCTATGGCCCATTTGTGTGCTGGTCAGGGGCACCCTGGGTCTGGGCCTACGTAGCTCACACAGGACAATGCTCAGCTCCCAGCTTGGTTCAATAGACCCTTCCTATTGGCCTGCCAGACTGTCTTCAGCAGGAGATTTGTTTCTCTCTGTCACTTTGTGGGTTCTGTAGCTCTAAAATTTGTTTAGGGTCATATTTTACAGATATTGGAGGTGGTTGGAGCAGGAGCTCAGACAAGTTCTTGCTTTTACTCTACCATCTTGGCTCCATCCCTTAACATTCTTTTTTTTTTTTAACATCTTAAGTTCCATATTGTCTCCCTCCTTCTCCCTCCTCCCCAATACATTGAGAAGGCAAGCAATAGTATGTCAGTCATACGTGTGAAGTCATGCAAAACATTGCCACAATAGCCATGTTAAAAAAAAAGTGAGAAAAATAGAGTGAAAAAATATGCTTAAATCTGTACTCAAAGCTTGAAGTGGCAGTTAGATTCCCATAGTGCTAGCTCCTACACAAGGCCTCTCACAAGGCCCCTCAGGGGGCCCCAAGAACCTAGCGTAAAGATATGACCATTGTGAAACCTCACCCTTCACCTGCCTTGTAACCAAGATGTAACTAAAACAAAGAACTGTCCTTTAGCTTGCAGCCCCGCCCCCTTAGTTTACCTCCCTATGTAGCAACAGTTGCCTTGCTGACCACTGTTTGTTTCAGGAAGTACTTTTTACTGTATATAAGCTTGCTGGACAGACTTCTCAGGGCTGCCTCCCCCTTTGGGGACAGCTGCCGGCTAATAAAAGTACCCCCCAAAATATTAATTGGCTATGCCGTCTTGTATTTGCATTAAATTAAATTTGCATTAAATTACATTGGAGGTCTCCCAGCGAGATAGCCTTTGGCTCTGTGATTGATGGCTGGACCAGACACCATGGAGGGTCAGGAGTCTATTCATTCCTAGGGGTCAGCCACTGAGATGATGTTCCTCAGCCCCAGGACTGATTAGACTTACCGTGTGGACCAGGAGTCTGTTCCTTTCTATTGCTAATTTGGCTCAATTGGCTTCAAAAGAGTGTACCTAGGTTTTTGTATTGGTGAATACTCTAATTTTTAAGGGAATATATGTGTATAAGTGAATTTGAAGCATCTGGCCATGCTGGACGCAGTGCTAAAGCAGTTGCTTTTGCCTCCATGCTGGGACGCCACCGGAGTGCCCCGAGTAGTAGAAGTGATAGTTTATGTTTGTTGGTTTTCCGTGTCAGTTGTCTGTATCTATTGTCTGTGTCCTAATTTCGTTTTGTCTGTCTTGTCTTTCTGTCTTCCCCTGCCCCCCTGGGTCCATAGCAATCAGGGCCCCAAGAAGAAGAAACCCCCCTCCAGTATTTTCCTAGGGAGGGGAGAACCAGCCCAGGTCAGAAATGGAGCAGGTAGGAATTCTTTAGTCTGAGCAGGTCTAAGGTCCACTGCAGATTGTGTGATTTATCTCTTTGTCATTCTGAGTAGCTAACGAGCTGGTTAGAAAAAACAAAAACAATTTTCTATTCTGAGTCTCTCTGAAAGTCCTGAACCAAAAGCCCCACCCCCCTCAGTTCCAGGATGAAAACCCAAAAACCAGAGCCCAAGAGATAGCAACTTTCTATTCTGAGTCTCTCTGAAAGTCCTGAACCAAAAGCCCCACCCCCCTCAGTTCCAGGATGAAAACCCAAAAACCAGAGCCCAAGAGATAGCAACTTTCTATTCTGAGTCTCTCTGAAAGTCCTGAACCAAAAGCCCCACCCCCGTCAGGTCCAGGATGAAAACCCAAAAACCAGAGCCCAAGAGATATCAGGAGGAATTTGAAATTGAATTTCCCTGCCAGTTCCTGCCCGCTGTGCCATGGCTCTAGAGTGCAGTGGATCTCTGCCCCAGCCTTCCCTTTTCCTCCCCCCTCTTCATAAATGGACTTTAAAGACAGTTTTAAATTAACCTGGTGTTAAAAATGGTATCTTTCTTTTCTCTTGACTCACCTGATGATTCCCCTCTTAAACAGTTGGGACTCAAAATCATTTGGATAGATCTATCTCTATTTCTTAGGGAGCTGGGTCTATTATATTCACTCTGATTTAAAAAAAATTTTTTTTCTTCTAAAGGTATTTTCCTTTCTCTTAAAACAATTTCAAAATCTATAAATAATCACTAAACAAGCTCATCAGTTTTCTCTCTCTGGAGGTAGATAGGATTTTTCATCATGAGCCCTTTGGAATTGTCTTGGATCATTGTCTTGATCAGAATAGTTGTTCACTGTTGATCATTGTTATAATATTTCCATTACTATGTACAATGTTCTCATGATTGCTCACTTCACTATGCTTCAGTTCATACAAGTCTTCCTAAGTTTTTCTGATATGATCCACCTCATCATTTTTATAGCACAATAGTATGCCATCACAATCATACACCACAAGTGGTTAAGATATTCCCTACATAAGCTTTTGGCGGTTAGAAAGATCCCTCACTTTGACTTTTTGTTGCCTCTGCCACTCCAAAATTCAATTTAATACTTTATTTTAAAGTTGTTGAGAGGCCAATGTTGGGTAAGCTCATCTGTAATTCTTTCTCTACTCCACCATCTTGGTTCTACCCCATGAGTTTCCTCTTTAGCCAGCCATGTCTCTCCAAGGCTCACCTTTCTTTTCACACATCTCTGCTTATATCAATCAACATATATTAGGTGCTTGCTATGTGCTATGCTGGGGCAACTAGGTAGCACATTGGACAGAGCACTGGGCTTGAAATTAGGAAGACTTATCTTCATGAGTTCAAATCTGGCCTCAGACACTAACTAGCTGTGTGACACTAGACAAGTCACTTAACCCTGTTTGTCTCAGTTTCCTCATCTGTAAAATGATCTGGAGAAGGAAATGACAAACCATTCCATTATCTTTGCCACCAAGATCTCAAATGGGGTTATGAAGAGCCAGACACAACCAGGCAATGTACTGCTACCCCACAACCAGGAAATGCTAGGGATATGAAAAGAGGCAAGAGATGGTTCCTAACCTTGAAGAACTTACAATGTAATGGGGGAGACAACATGCAAAAAATAGATATGAAGAAAGTGATGTTCATTATAAAGAGGATATCAAACTTCAAAAATCTTCATATTCTTCTTAGGCTGACATCCTCTGTAAAATATTAGTCCACAGAATCTATCCTACCTTTTATTCCCCTTTGAAATCTCCCAAAATATCAGGCAGATATCACACTATGCCGCCTAACATTCTTCTCTAACACAAACTCTATGATGAAGTAGTCACTTAATCCTAGGGTTTCTATTTCAGTAGCTGGGTTCTTCTTATTTGTCAAAATTAGGGCCAGAATAGTATTTCCTTTTGTCATATCCTCTACTCCATGTCAGTAACATTTGTGACTTTCCCTTCATTGATCCCCATTCAAATATCTTCTACCAGGTTTTCTGTACTTGGGTTCCCGAATTTCTACATATCTCAGTCTACCAATGGATAACATTACTCTTCTACCCCTTTTGAATAAGGTTTACTCTGCCAGAACCATTTTGAGTCATGAATTTTATCCTACCAAATCTTTAGGGTCAAAATTGTCCCTAGTATTGGAATCTCTAGTTTACTCTGTTTATTACTTGTATGTTGTATATTTGTATATATACCTATCAGGCCATGACTTGTTTTTGTTTTTTTTTCTGCTTTCTTGGACCCTTGCTTCTATTGTTTTTCTACTCTTTATGGTGCTAGTAGATTTATGCTATTGGGTTTCTCCCTCTCCCTCCTTTGTAGTTTAAAGTCCTCTTTATCAGGTTCATAAGTCTCCAGGGGAAATGTATTTTTTAATTGGTTCTTGTCATGTGCACTCTGTCACTGGCCATCAGCTCATTGTTCCAATATTTTAAGTCGTTTTTCAGATACATAAATTCCATTCCCACACACCATCTTCTTAGCTAAATGTTCACTTTCTGAAGGTATTTTTTCTTCTGAACCCCTACCTCTAGTTTTAATGAACATTTCATATTGCTTAATGCTTTTCCCTGGCACAATTTTGAACCCAGAAATTTTGTACCAAAAGTGGATAGTGGTAACCAGGATTGACAAGTCTCTGGATGATCTCTGTCATGTCCCAAATACATGCTCCTGGAACACTATGGATGCCTAACACATATTCATACTGTCGTGGTAGAATAAAGACACTGAGCAGTTACATTCAAACAATTATTTATTTAGCAATGCATACAGTTGCAGGAACAAATCAGGTCAATGCTCTTGGTCCACACAAGGACCCTGACCGTTGGTTTCTACAGTTATGATGTAATTGAAGGAAGTAGAAAAACAGGAGTCCAGAGATTGAGACATATTGTTTCTCACTGATGGAGGAGGATCAGGAGATACTGAGGTAAGGGGGAGGGGCAGAGCAGTCTTGTGACTTTCTCAAATCAGATAACTTACAAGAAATTGAAACTTAATTTCACAAAATGGTGGATAAGGGCAAAATAGAGTCACTAAGTCTGTTTTAATGTAACAGCACATGCATGAACAAGAATATATGAGATTAAAACAATGACTCTTAGCTCATGAAACTCTTTCAAGGTGTCAAGGCTATCCAGTTATTTCTGCTACCCCACAAGCAATATGTAAAATGCAGGATGAGCCAGGTCCCGTGGGAGGAGGCATGGTTAGAAAAAAGCTGTCATATTTCTATCTATGTCATTATAATGTAATAAGACTTTTTTTTAAACCCTCATGCAGCTTTTTATCTCCAAATGAGTGTCATTTTCTCCTAAGTGGTCAATGTGGGAGATTAAAAAAATGATTTCAAAATGCTTCTATTGGTCCATTTTAGAAACTCCTCCTTTGGAATTGCTTTCAAAGCCAACTTAAAAACCATAAAAGAAAGCCACTCCCAAAACTCACATGCCATCTTTATATGAAGCCTTTCCTAAGCTTCCTAACTTCTAGAGCTCTTCCCTCCCCCAACAAATTTACCTTGTAATTATTCTGATTTTATTTCACATGTAAGTATTAAAGTACATTTTGTGTCCATATTAGAATGTTAAGGTCCCTAAATGGTTTTATTTTTCTATCTCCGGTGTCTACTGTAATGCCTCATGATTAATAAATATTCACTGATTGAATGATTGATGGCAAAGATAAAGATATTCCCAAGTAGTACTCAAGGGTGTATACCCAAGGCAAATGCACATGAAATCACCGGTTAGAAGAAGGGAGAACCCATATAAAATGTCCCCATATTAATAATAATAGCTGATCCCTCTAAAGCATTCTATAGTTTACAAAATGATTTTGCATACATTATTCACGAGATTTAGTTCAGTCCCTTCATTTTTTAGATAAGGAAACTCAGCATGTCCTTAGTCCTTGCCCTCCAGACTGACCCTATTTTCTTTCCAGCACTTTAGTGATTCTTTTGTAAGCTAAGATGGCCTGAGAAGAGAAGCAACTTTTGTTTTTCAGAAAGCCAATGCAAACTGCCTCCCTTCCAGTGTCTGAGTTTTTTCATATTGCTCTCCTTCTAGAAGCTGTACAGAAAAGAGATCAAGCCACCTTTTAAACCAGCAGTGGGCAGACCTGAAGATACATTTCATTTTGATCCCGAGTTCACATCCAGGACCCCTACAGGTTAGTGCGGGCAGCACAAAGGGGGAAAATCAGCTGTTATTGCCAATGACATATTTTTCCAATATTGCCGAACAGCTAGGGGGCAGACATCTAGGAGCCAGAAAACCACATGAATAAACTATGTTTAATAGAAAACTATCATCACTGTTTGTTGTCTTTCCTTCTTAGCTAGACGTAAAGCTATAGATGTAAGTGTGATACAGCAATTACCAATTATCCAGGAGCTGGTTATATACATTTTGGATATTGTCCAGGTTGCATGGATTTTCCCCCTCCTGTTTCTTGTGTTTTGCCTGTTTTACTCCTTGGCACTATCTCCTCCACACAGGGAGAAAATAATAGAAACTTAAATCAATGTTGCTACCTCTCAAGTAGTGTTACACCAAGGTTTAGTTAGGAGAAAGTTGAAACTGTTGGTAAGACTAAAGGTTTGTGAACTCATCCAGTCTGAAAATAAATTATATTCTCATTTGAAATCACTGTTACAGACCATTTTATTTAAAGATTGCAGACTAGTCCAAAAAGTCGAGTCAACAGGGTTTTATTAAGCAAAAGAAAACCAAATAGTGCATATAGAGATACCTGTCAACTCCTTGGAAAGTTATAGATTAAAAAATATTCTTTGTGGGGCGGCTAGGTGGCGCAGTGAGTGGAGTGTCGGCCCTGGAGTCAGAAGGATCTGAGTTTAGATCCGGCCTCAGACACTTAATGCACACACAAACAAAAAAAACCTAGCCGTGTAACCTTGGGCAAGTTACTTACCCCAATTGCCCCCCCCAAAAAAAGAAAAAAAAATTCTTTGGGATATAGGATGGCTCTCTGGAAGGGAAGAAGGGTCCTAGGGATACAGGGGAAAGTTTTAGGCAACATAAAAACAAAATATATCCATCAAAATTTATTTGTAAAAATTATAAAGTTATGGAATGAATAGACAGATACTCAGGGTATGTAGTTAAATTAAAGGAGAGACTTCCCTAGTCCTATCAGTGAGATTGGAGGATTATCTGTGAGTTTCATCTCCTTGTACTCTCTCAAATTCCCACTACTGTGGGTGATAAGAAATGAACTGAATGTAAGACATTACAGGGATATGAAATGATTACAGCTTTGTCTTACTGTGCTCCCAGGCAGGATGCTTTAACCAAGGCAACACTGCTCTGGTTTAGCAACAGAAGCTGCATAGAAGAAACCTAGGTTCATTTGAGTCAGTTTATTATTAACTAATTCATTAGGAGTCTTATAGGAAACGCCAGATAAAATCCAGCCTGTCATTAGTATAAGGACCTGAGAGTCCCATACAGTAATGACTGCCTCCAGTAGGGAGATCAGTGCTGAATAGCTGTGATTTAGCAGAGCTTCCAATGACAAGAAAACCCACTTCAAATAGGGGGCAGTTAATAATAGGATGCTTTACTGCTTTGAAAGATATTTCACTTTGTGTAAGGTTCTGTCTTAATACAACAGAAGATGAAAGAGGATGTGATTCCGAGGTTTCATCTTGACTCAGTCACTGGAATTCCTTTAGTAATTTTACTTCTGTTCTGGTTTATCCATCTGTCAAATAAATACAATGGCAATTTGTAAGATGGAGGGACATTAACGATTAATCCTCATAAAATGTTTAAATCTTTGAATGGGGTATGTTTTCATTTTGGAAGCAGACCTCTAGCCTTCAACCTGTATTTGAAATATTCAAAGTCAATAACTAAGCCTTTCTGCTCACTGTTTTTTAATGCTAATATTGGCCTGTCCCTGTAATCTACCTAGGTACCAGGCACTACTCCCTCACCCAGTAAACCTTTTAATGTGATCTGGGAGTTCAGACTTATTTTAATAGTAGACTATTAAATATTAGTATACTATAGGAATGTTAGTATTATATTAGTATACTTGTAGGGGGAAAAATTAAAAGGGAATCTATTACCCCACAAAAAAAATTAACAAAATGTATCTCAAAAAAAATAGCCAGAACTGGCAATGACCTACTCTCTGTTGCACAAGGAATACATCCGTATTTCTTGCTCCATCTTCATGCCTTTATTTTGACTGTCCCCCACCAAGAATGTGCTCTCTCCTCAACTCTGCCTCTTAGAAGCCCTGGTGTCCTTCATGACTAAGCTCAAGTACATGTTCCTTCATGACGCCTTTCCTAGTTCTCCTACCCACCCACCCCTGCCAGCTGCTAAGACACATGTGCCCTGAATCACCAGGTGTTCATTTTTCTCTAGAGGCTCTCAAAGGCCCCTTCATAGGATTATTTTATTGTATCACAGAATTTACGTGTGAGGCACATGGATTTTGCATTACTAGGGACACAAATATCTTAGATTTTTAAAATTAGGCTATTTTTAGAATTTTGTGTTTGGAAAGTTCAGGGCTAGACTTGAGCAGGAGGGAGGGAATAGGTTAATGGTAGCAGCAACACTGCTGTTTTTTTTTTTTAAACAAATACTTTATTAACTTCTGTTTTACATCATTCATTTCCGCCAGATTTTGAGTTACAATCATTTTCCCCCCATTATTCCCCTACCCAACCTCCCAGAATAGCAGTCCCACAAGATATCGCTTCCTCCAATCTGCTCTCTCCCATACCTTCTCCCATACCCCCATCGACTTTTCCATTAGAGGAAGATGAATCTTTGTGTCCCAATGCCTGCACATCTTAAAAAGCGTATTATACATAAAATCATTTGTATTTGACTTTAGGATGTATAATGTAATTTTCTTTCTTTTTTTTTTTTGCTTTTTATTTTTTGGAGGGCAGTTGGGATTAAGTGATTTGCCCAAGGTCACTGAGCTAGTTTTTGTGTTAAGTGTCTGAGGCCAGATTTGAACTCGGATCCTCCTGACTCCGGGGCCAGTGCTCTATTCACTGTACCACCTAGCTACCCCTATAATGTAATTTTCTTGTAATAGGTTTGTACTCTTGCTTTTATTTGGTTTAAGAGAAGACTACAAGTGTTTTATGTTCCCTGAGCACATACCTATTACTGAGAGGAGAGGAAACTCTAGATCATGTTGGTTGGCAAAGAGAAGCCAACCCATGATTAAAATTTTATCAGGTTAATCTATAAGGTAGAAAATACTCAAGTGGATAGTCAAGGATTGACTGTACTCAGTTTTAATTTTTCATGCATTTATTCCATATTTTTTCTCTTGTGTTCCTCCTTAAGTGTCATGCTAAAGAATTATTCTCCTCCAGATCTTTATCAGATCTAATCAAGTCACCCATCATGTAGTCATCATTTAAAGCCTATTCACATTTAATTCTGCAATCTTTCCTAGGTTTCTCTGTCTTTTAGTCACTTGCCATTACTCCTTCATCAGTTTCCCTTGATGTCTACATGGTAAAGTAAAAGCCCCAGTATAGTCAATTCATGTGTATGGGGGAAGAAAGTGCTCCTTTTAGATTTCCATTCTCTTAGTGTTAATGAATGTGTACAACCTTATAGCAATTCTTTCCTTTCTTATAATATTATAAAAGAGACTGACCACCCAGGTATATACTCAGACCTTAATATTTCCATGACCTGTGAAAATCCATAATAGTGTTCCCTTCAATAGAATCAGGCTCTTAAATCTAGAAACCTCAGGGAAGAAATTAATGCCTGTCATTTGAAGTAGCTGAAAGCAATGATATATCCACTTGTATTTTTTTTCCAGTGGGTACACTTTTCAATGAACTACAAGACAGTTTAGGGAATTTTGAAGAGGCAGCAAGTAATAGGGTGAGCTGAAAAGAAAGATGGAGTACAAACAGACTAAATGAAATGGAAACCCATCCATCCAAAGAAGCTTGTACGCAAGCAGGAAAAGCAGAGCAATGTTTCAAAAAACGTGTTTGTTGTCTCATGTGTCTTGCACTGAATAATTTTCAGATTCCAAAAACTACTCAGCCATGCCTTCTGTTTTTTAATTAAGCTTCCATAGTCTGGCAGTTGGGGAGTTTATTCCCAAACACCGTCAACTCTGATTATATTAATTCAGCCATCATGTTGGCGTCTACAACTGGACATTCATGAAGATAAAAACTAAGCAATGATGGTACTTTTGTCATAACCTGGAAAGAATTAAGACTTCCCATTGGCACGTATTGCCTTTGTGTGCTAGGGTTTAAAATTTTCTTCATTGGCACAGGACATAGAAGATGAACAAAAACATACAGAGTCTTCCAAAAGAAATCTAGTTATTCCTTTCTGTGTGATCTGATCACTCATGCCCTGAAAGAACTGATCGCATTATAATGAGACATTCGTATTTCAATATCTAAGCAAATGAAAGGTACAAGACAACATTCATTATCATCTTCTTCCAGTGTGCTAATTGCTTCCTGAAAATATTTTTGTGACATTAGCAACTCATTATTGTTCATAAATCAGTTGTTTTTCTTTCTGGAGAAATCTTTTGCAACAAATTTTTAAATTATTTTAATTGAAGTATAAAGTAAGAAAACATAATTCTTATGACCCATTCTCTCCACCCTCCTACACAGAAAGAGGTTCAAAAACAAAAATCCCCTCAGCCTAGGAGCTCAGGGAGATGAAGTGACTTTCCAGTTGGGGTTAAGTGATTGGCCCAAGGTCACACGGCTAGTTTTTGTGTTAAATGTCTGAGGCCGGATTTGAACTAAGGTCCTCCCGACTCCAGGGCCAGTGCTCTATTCACTACACCACCTAGTCGCCCCCTGTAGCTGCCATTCTTATTTATTTTTGCTTTTTTTTGGGGGGGGGCAGTTGGGGTTAAGCAACTTGCCCAAGGTCATGAAAAAAAATTTAAAAGAAGAGTAGGTTTTGCCGTATTACAGAGTCTATAAGCATCTTTTAACAACCCTCAAAGTTAATACTTTATATATATGTATATATGTATATATATTTATATATATATTTATATATGTATAATATGCAGATATCCACTTCATTGCCGAATTCACATATTTTATTATCTTTATTAATAGTATTATTAATGCTAATATCACTTAATCTCTCTAAGCCTTCCCTCATCTACAAATTGGGTATAATACTATCTGTAGTACTTCACAGGGATGTTGTGAGGATCAAATAGCATAATGTATACAAAGTACCCTGCAAAAATTAAGCCAGAAGAATGCTTTAAAATGCTTATTATAAAATTTTATTTAAATGACACACAATAATAACAAATATAACAATAATAAAATACAACTAGATATAAGGCAGGTAGTTGATATAGTGGATAGAGTGCCAGGTCTGGAGTCAGAAAGACACATCTTCCCAAATTCAAATTTTACTTCAGACACTTGCTAGCTGTGTGATCCTGGGCAAGTCATTTAACCCTGTTTATCTCAGTTTCTTCGTCTGTAAAATAAGCTGGAGAAGGTAATGGTAAATCACTCTAGTTTGTTTGCCAGGAAAATCCCCAAATGGTGTCATGAAGTGTTGGACACCACTGAACAACAATAATAATAGCTAGGTATAATAATCTGTAGCTAATAATCTTTATAGTCATAATAATGATAGCATTTATATAGCACTTCAAGATTTGTACAATGCTATATATGTATATGTGTACATATGTATAATTTTTGTTGCTGTTGTTATTTAGTTATTTTTTGGTCATGTCTGACTCTTCATAACCGCTTTTGGGTTTTCTTGGCAAAGATACCGGAGTGGTTGGGGGCCGCTAGGTGGCGCAGTGAGTAGAGCATCAGCCCTGGAAGGACCTGAGTTCGGATCGGACCTCAGACACTTAACACACACAGAAAAACAAAAACCTAGCCGTTGTGACCTTGGGCAAGTTACTTAACCCTAATTGCCCCCCAAAAGCAAAAAAAAAAAAAGATACTGGAGTGGTTTGCCAATTCCTTCTCTAACTACTTTTACAGATGAGGAACTGAGGCAAAACAGAGTTAAGTGACTTGACCAGAGTCACACAACTATTAAGTGTCTGAGATTGGATTTGAACTCTGGGGTCAATCTTCCTGACTCCAGGCTCAATACTCTATCCACTGTGTCACCTAGCTGCCTTTTATATATGTTATCTCACTTGATTTTATGATTCTACAAGTATAAATGACTTCCATGAAGGAATGTACTGATAAATATTTAACAACTAGCTCTCAGGAGGGTGGGGAAATGTTCACAAGAGACACTTTTAAGTTTAATCTGCATCATTACCACTTTCTCCATCACTTCATTAGGTCTAGACAATCAATAAAGCAATAAATTGAACTCTGATTGATAGCATTTGCCTGTTTCTGTGTTGGAAATGCTCACAATGAAAATGTAATAGTCAGGGCAATTGGAGCTGGCTCCAGCATACCACTGCTTTCATGCATTCTTCAATCCAAACTGAACCTGACATTCAACTGATCAAGGTGATAGGGCTATTTAATCATTTGTCCTATGTATTAGCCATTATGTGGCACCAAATTCTCTTTTTGCATGCATAATTCCTGGTCATAGCCATATCTGTATCCGGGGAGATTATTGGGTGACACCCAAATTGAAGGTTTGTGGCTTCAGGGTGTGCAAACACTCCCCAGTGTCCACATCTCTCTTTTTAATGAAGTAAAAATGATGAACCCACAGTGGAAATCACATTTTCATCCCTAGAATGATGGGTTTTGAGAAAAAGAGAGAAACGTAGTTTGTATCAGAGAGGCCCATGGGGAAACATAGTCCTTGAATTGAGATTGTTTGGGGTTGAAAACAATGTCGGGAAGTAATTCTTAGTTTCTTGAGTACCAGGACAAGTGAGGTATAGAAGAGTGAAGAGGAAACAAGGAAAGACTTCCTTACTGAACACACTAGCCTTTTCTATATATACAAAACAGCTTACATGGAAGCTTTAAATGTCTCTACTTAAAAAGAACTGTGGAGATGCAGCATTAACCACAATTGAACTTAGAAATACACAACAAACTGAAGGCAATATTTGTCCTACATTTTCCTAATCTATATCCATCTCTCACCTCAAATGTAAAAGATCCAATCAATCCAAAGCATGTAGGTACTAAGCACATTTGAAGCTATTGGATTGGGGCAGGGGGGTGTTGCATTTTTTACAAGCCCCACCTCCCTTCCACTTCACTTCCTGTCATTCCCTTCCTTTATACTGTGATGATCATAAAAATAATTTCATTTATCATAACATTGATTCACCTACAGATTCCCCTGGTGTTCCTCCAAGTGCCAATGCTCACAATCTTTTTAGAGGATTCAGTTTTGTGGCTTCCAGCCTGGTCCAAGAACCTGCGCAACAAGATCTTCACAAAGTTACAGTCCATCCAATTGTGCAGGTAATGTCCATTATGACTGTGTTTCATTTGTATTCCCTCAGTGGTCCATTTCACACTATCCACTTGCGAGGGCAGTATCCATAATGACCGTACTCTACTTGTGTTCAATGAGACCCGGTAAATGAGACCCTCACCGGTGCTCACACTAGGTGTGGGTGAATGAGTAAATATTCAAGACCAGTTAAAAGAAGACATTTGGACCTCCCAAAGTAGCACCATTTTACCTAGATTTCCATCATTTTCTGTAATGAGAGGAGGAAGACAATTCAGTTCAAAGACATTTAACAAAGAGAATGTTGCCTGAAGTTCCTTGGACTGCCTGAGGACTTAGACTTATTTTGGGGGGACTCACAGATGAGGTAGTTACTGGTCTTTCAAACACAGTGACAGAAGCAAATATGCACTATTTACAATTTTAGCAGCACCAGGCCTCGGGATCGTGATTCTTAGTAGCATAACAGAGGAAAATTTTTGCAAACTGACTCCAGGAAACAAAAGTCCCCAGGAAAATGGATACAGCAGCTTCCCTTTCCACTTTAAATGGGATAAACCCTTTTCCCCAGCCTTTCCAAACCCCGAAGAAACACTAATAAATAAAAAGAAACTCATTCTTAGCAAAAGTCAGGGATACATAAATAGATCAGATTCTTCCATGTCATAGGAGCATTGCTTTCCATTGAAGGAAACATCCCAAGTTTTATTTTTCCTCTTCACTAGGAAAGGTCTCTCAAGGGAGACCTGGGAACAGACAGATTGCAGGGATGTGAAAATTCACAAGGCTCAGCACTGTGACAGCCTCACTTCTGCAGCCCCAGAGCCCACTCAGGCATGAGTCAGATATAGTACCCATCTTTGAGGGACTTAGAGGCTAAAGGCAGCAAGAGATGAGGGGAAGGGAACTACATAGGCTGTGCACCACCAAGTAAGACAAAGAACAGGAGGGCTCCAGATGTTTTAAGGGTTTTGTTTTAGTTTTTCGCATCAACTTGGAAATCATACTGCAGAGCAGTCTGTTTGACAGTCACTGAGATTAACTGATAGATTTCTTTAAAATATGTATTTGTTTGTATATGTAGATATCATAGCTCAAGCAATACAGTTTTTTAAGAAGTTACGGCTTTCTAAAGGTACATTCAGACAAGCCCAGGAAAGCAACCACAACACTCAAGAGAGTTCACCCTATTGCAGCAGCTATGATACACATCTAAATCAATCCAAGCAGAGTTATCTTTCCCCAGAAGTAGTCAGAAGCAAGAGGCCTCACACAAAAGCAGCCAGTCACCCAAGACTCAGAGGACTAGATCTGGCTCCAGCATAGGCTGTGTTAGTTGTCACTTTCTAGTATAAAAAAACCTACCATTAGCTTATGCTCCATTGCCAGACCTTTAAATAATCCAGTTCCATGAAGGGACATCACTGTAAAACTTGGGTGCTTTCTTATTCAATGAGTCTAGAATTTCCACGTTAGTTTCATGAAAGTTAATTCTAACACTTCCTTCTTTTATTGTTCTCATTCCACAGCAGTTACATGGGAACAATATTCACTTTACAGATGGCTATGAGATCAAGGAGGACATAGGAGTAGGCTCATACTCGGTGTGCAAGAGATGTGTGCATAAAGCTACTGATACCGAGTATGCTGTGAAGGTAAGAAACTCTCCCCCAGGGATGTTGGGATTGAGCAAAAAATGCATGTGCCAACTGCTCTTTTGCTATCTCAGCATCTCCTATTGACACATTTGCAAAATGAGCTTAGATTTTGTTTGCATTTAGTCTTACCCTACCAACTTCACAGGGCTGTCATCAGGAGAGCATTCTGAAAACCATAACTTGCTGTTCAAATGTAATGTGATCTATTATTTTTGTTAAACTATTTTCATACAGATCAACTTACTTCAATTTTGGTTATTGCCAAATACTGTGCCGTGTACTGTTTCTTAGCCATTTATTAGACTTTTCAGTCAGACACATACAGGCGGGGCTCCCTATCAGTGGCCTCGTGTCTGTCAATCTGCAAGCATATGTTAAATTGCTTGCCTTCTCAATGAGAAGGGAAGGAGAGAATTTGGAACTCAAACATTTTTTATCAATATATGGTTGTTGACTTGTATATTTATGAAGCTGGTACAGTGGGAAGGGCAGAGTGGAAGAGAAAGGAAAGGAAATAACCATTTATTAAACACCTACTTTTTGCTGGGCTCTGTGCTAAGCATTTTACAAATATTATCTCATTTGATTCTCACAGTGGCCTTTGAGGTAGACTTTATTATCATCTTCCTTTAATAGTTGAGGAAACTGAGAGGGAGGTTAAATGTCTCATATCTGAGGCTGGATTTGAATTCAGGTCTTCCTTACTCCTGGCCCAATTCTCTGTCCTCTATGCCTCTTCTATACACTGAGTCTGGAGCCAAAAGGCTGGATTCAGGTCTTAGTTCTTCTACTTTCTCCCTGGGTTACTTTAAGGAAATTATTTCACCTCACTGGTCTCAGTTTCTGTAGTTGTAAAATAGGAATTGACATGATAATCTGAACTCCCTTCCATTTCTGAACCTATGAAACTTTACATCTTTCTATGGAGTAGAATCAATGTGTGCAAAGATAAATAAAATCTAAAGTACATAAAATGTTATACATACATGTGTTGCATATATATACTTGTTATACACATAAGGATGAGGGCATGGCATTGTGGACAAAACCCTTAGGGTCAAGAATACCTGCGTTCAAATCCTACCTCTAAGACATACTACTTGTGTATAACCACATACAAATCAAACAACTACTCAGTGCCTCAAGCAACTTTTTAAGACTAAAAGTTACATAGTAGTTGCCACTATCTTTTGGTAGAGAGAATTCCCCCCACCAATTAAATCATAGGTATGGACAAAAAAAAAAAAGCACCACACCCATATATTTTATAGATATGCACCTGCCTCCCGACAATTGAGGAGCCAGGAAGACCTGGTTTGAGCCCTGCTTTTGACACATACTTCATGTGTGACCCAGGGTCAGACACTTTACCTCTCAGGGCAGCCATGCAATTCTCTATGACAATAAGGTGCAGAGAAGATGCCATTTTTGCATTGGTAAAGGTTATTTATTTCCTCAGCAGAAGCTCCTTAAGTCAATGAAATCATAGACCTGGGCCAAAATATATTAGCACATCTACAGAGCAAAAACTTTGTGATCCAGGATTCTGGAGGGAACAAATCACATTTACTAACCCCAGACTCTAGTTAATACTGCCTCAAGTGTCCTTCCCTATAAATCCTCTCTAATCTCCCTCCTAAGACTAATAGGTAAGTGACATTCTATATCAACATTGTCTGCAAGAGCCCAAAGATTCCAGAAGCTGACTACACCCTGTCATGCTTCAAAAAAAAAAAGTATTTTTTCTAAACCCTCACTGAGAGCTTGATTTTGTGGGCAATGGATTCATGATATTTGGTGTTAGCCTTAGTAAAAGTTACTAAATTGAAGAATTGTTGTTTGGATATCTGAGATACTCATTTCAGAGTTTATTCTTTGGTAAAATTCAAGATACCTCTTGTTTTGCTGTATATAGATAAGTTATTATTTTTATATGTTGAAGTTTAAACTTCCCCTTGCTCCCCCCCAAAAAAAAACCCAAGAAATGTATTTTTAGCTCTTGATATGTGAAATGCATAAAAGCATATTCTGGCTAGCTCTGAAATCCAGTAGTCTTGGTGAGTCACTTAAAACCAATTCTTTATCATTACTCTCTAGTTCATTAGATGGTAATTTAAAATATTTGGGTAGTGAAGGGAAAAACCACAACTGTCATGTAAGTCTTCTGATGTTTTGCTATCCATTTTTATATTATTTGACACTATGTTGGTTCCTGCAAAGAGCATTTTAGGAGAAAGTGGCATCTTTCCAATGAATAGTAATAGTAGCAGTAATAGAAAAGGAGTACATTCCTTCTATCATTAATTGTCTCCTTTTTTCCTTTTTTTTAAAATTATGTCTTAAAAAAAACATGCAAATGATAACTGCTGAGAAGTAGTTTCCAATTCAGGAACCTCAGAATTAAATCCTCACAGCCATTTATTGAAGACAAAGACCTATGATACCTTTGCAAGAAGGCAAATCCTAAAGCAGTAAGCAAGCTCATTTGAGACACCCACCCTGCATTCCTCACACTACTGAAACACGCAGCTATGTCAGGAAAGACACAAGCCAGAGACACAAATCCTGTTGATTTAATTTGGACCAGGAGTTTATGGCTTCTTGCCCCATTTATCTTGATTTCCTCAATCAATAAAGAATGTGTTTAAATGGAGGAAAATATAAATTTGTGAGTTCAGCTGCTAGATTTATAAGTAATGCTGGTCTGAAATCTTGAACTTATTAGGAAAGGTTAAAGGAGGGAGATGTTCAGTGATTTAAGGGACAGGAGTAAATTGGTTTCTTTGCAGTGACTATGAGTGTTACTGTAGTGGCAGGATGTCCACCAGGAGAGTTCTTAGCAAAGGAAAAGCTGGTTAAGTTATTAAATAACTGCCTATCCTGCATTATCATAGGCAGGTATGGGAGTGAATGTGACATGTCTGGGGTGATTGGAATAGAGAGTTAGAAAATAGAATGGGGACCTAAATATGCAGTTGAGCACATTGTTCTTCTGGAATGTGCAGGAGATGCCTAGAGCTGAGGCTGGTCATTTTTCCTGAGTCCTCTGAGGGTGTTCTTATTACTTGAGCAGAAATTACCTTTAAAAAAAAAAAACTAACCAGGTTTACATCCAAAAATAGATGCCCGTTATTTAAAATGGAACCCTAGATGTCTTCACCATGAAGCTTTTCCCAATTCCCCTGTCCCCCAGGTTTTTAATAACCCTCTTCCTGAAACTTATTTTTTTTACTCATTTTGCTTATGAACAGTTTAGGCTTATATTATATAGAGATTTCTTACTATACAGTATATAGTCTCTATCTATATTGGATATATGCTTATCTCACCTATTGGAATGTAAGCTCCTTGGGGGTAAGGGGACTGTTTCCCTTTTGTCTTTGTATCTTTAGTGCCTAACACAGTAACTTGCATATAGTAACTTAATAAATTTTGATTGATTCACTGATTGATACTACTACTTTTGGGCAAATCGGTTAATGCTGGTTGTATCCAAAACAAAGTCCCTACTGGTGACGGTAGTATGTCCTCTGTTTTTCACAAGTATACTTATATGGAATCCAGTACAGCATTGATTTCATAGATTCCCAAAGACCTCCATAATGTTGATTTGGGGGCATGAAATAGATGGATTTAAAAAGGATTTGGTAATTATTTTTACTTCGGTTAGCAATGGTAAAAGAACATCTAGTCCCTTCCCTTCCCTATCCTCCTCCTATTTCTTTATTTAAAGCCTTGTAGCAAAGCCTGAGCGAAAATGAGTTAGGGGGCATTAGCCATTACTAGCCACTCCCTTTCAGAAATCACAGTGTGTCATAAATCACTGTCTTCACAATTCTTGAATTAATGAAGTATCCATAAGAGAAACTGTGTTCAAAGACCAGAGATTGTTTCAGTAAGAAATAGATCTTATTGCGGCGAGTAGGTGGCACAGTAAATAGAGCACCAGCCCAGAGTCAGGAGGACCTGAGTTCAAATTCAGCCTCAGACACTTAACAGACCTTGGGCAAGTCACTTAACCCCAGTTGCCCTCCAAAAAGCAAAAAAAAAAAAGAAAAGAAAATAAATAGGTCTTACTGAATTGCTGAAACATTCCCTTTCTAACCTAAAGCTTTTTCAGAGGCACCTTACAAAACAAGAAGAGAGCTGAGGATACTGGAATGAATGACACTCAATTTGGTGCCACGTTTATCTGAGGATTGATGCATGCCTTTGGCCTTTTCTTAAAGATGAAATAGCTGCCAGGAACGTTATGACCAAGTGTTCATTATTCAGGACGAGTTTCTTAGTTATATAAATTGCATCAATAGACTAAAAGACCGTGACTCTTTTTAGCATTTAATATGTCTAAAGCATTGAATATTTATGATCACTGGGTGATTAACCCTTATAACATCTTCAGGAGCTAACTTGGTGACTAGTCAATATTTTTATTTTATTGATGGATGGTAAGTAGAATAACAGTATTAAATTACTTTCTAAGATGACACAATCAACCAAACAAATATGTGTAAGTACTTACTATGTGCCTAGCACTGTGCTAAGTGCTAAGAATACAAATATAAATATTAAGCAGTCTCTGCCCTAAAGGAGCTATCATTCTTCCAAAAGAAAACAATATATACATATATTCAAAATGATATGAAGCAAATACAAATATTTCAGATATTGTAAAATACATAATACACATAGTATATATATATATATGTGTGTGTGTAGGTAGATTTCATTCATTGAGTATATATTGTTCATTCACTGTATATATGTGTGTGTGTGTGTGTGTGTGTGTGTGTATAGGGTAGGTAGGGTTCATTCACTGAGGAATAGCTTTAAAATTCTACTTCCAATTCCAAACATCTCTACCTAAAATGGTACCTCTACCAATGAAGATCTACAACTGTTCTTGAATTTATACACTTAGAAAGTTATCTCGGGGCGGCTAGGTGGCACAGTGAGTAAGAGTGCCGGCCTTGGAGTTGGGATGACCCGAAATCGAATTCGGCCTCAGAAAATGAGCACCCACACATAAATAATGACTAGCCATGTAACCTTGAGCAAGTTACTTAATCCCAATTGCTTTAAAAAAAAAAAAGAAAGAAAGAAAGTTACTGGGGGCTATGAAAGGTCAAGGGCAAATAGGTGATGGAAGTGGATAGAGTGTCAGGCCTGGAGCCAGGAAGATTCATCTTTCTGAGTTTAAAGCTGTCCTCCCGACACTTACTAGCTATGTGACCCTGAGCAAGTCATTTAACCTTTTGCCTCAGTTTTCTCATCTGTAAAATGAACTGGAGAAGGAAATGGAAAACCGCTCTAGTATTTTTGCCAAGAAAACCCCAAATGGGCTTACAAAGTCAGACACACCTGAAACAACTCAATAGCAACAAATGAGAGGTGAAGTGAAATCATAAATCTAGACAACTTTAAAAAACAACAACAGGGTAGCAGAAGTAGTATTGACTATGATTATGATTAGAAAAAGTTTAGACATGGGAAATTGAATGGGGTATCAAATGCCTTGTCAAAGAGAGCCAGTATGAATTTATAGTGTAACCAAATATACTAAGAGCTGCCATGCCAGTCTGGTCAGTATGCCCTTCAGGTACTAGAGGTGAGCCAAGGAGCATACCAGTACTCTAACAGATCCTCCTACCAGGCAGCATAGGGTTCATACAAAAGCATGTTCTGTTTCACCATTCAGTTTTTCCCGGCTCCTAGGTCTCCCACACCATGGGATATGTAGTGGCAAGTATGTCCAGTGCTTTCATCAGCCTTGAGATACATAAGTCCACTTGGGAAAAATGACCCTCAGCTAGGTGGCACAAGGTATAAATGTGAACACAATCTTAATATATGATAAGCAACTTGAGTCAGACCAAAGAAACCAATCCATTTGGAAGGTGAGAAAATTGACCAATAGAAATCAAGCAGTCATGACAGGAGAATCAAATACTAAAAATGGACATTTCTAGGTAAACTGAGGCACATAATTCAAAGGTGAAAAACTGTAACATCCTATCAGAAACAGGTAACATAGACCTTCCCAGCTATACTGGCTAGATCTCCTGGATGGCTATGGTGACATTTTAACACATCAAAAACACATTCCCAAATGATGTAGATAGCTTATTTTAAATAGTTTGTGTATTATATTGTCATACACAGATGCTAAAATAAATGAGAACAACTTTAGAATAGTAATACCAAGGTGATATCCCTTGGAATTGCCCCCAAAACAAAAGGAATCTGCCCCCCAAGTTGCTCTTTGAAAATTAGATTGGCTTTAGAGGATCACAATGGAATTGCCCTTTACCCAACCCTCATTGCCTTCCCTATCCAAACTCCAAGTTTGGTTCTATATAATTAACCTCTGCCATATAGCCTAAAATATAAAGTCTAAGTAAAACAAATCTTATTTTATTTTAAAACTTGCTTTTTTATCCATTTTCAGGCACATATTATTTGAACAGATACATATTACTCTAGATGTCACAGTGAATACAGCACCAGGTCTGGAGTCAGGAAGACTCATCATCCTGAGTTCAAATCTGTCCTCAGACACTTACTAGCTGTGTGACCCTGCGCAAGTCATATGACTCTCTTTGCCTTGTTTCCCCATCTGTCAGATGAGCTGGATAAAGAAATGACAAACCACCCCAATATCTTTGCCAAGAAAAATCCCAAATGGGGTCTCAGAGAGTCAGGTGTGACTAAAATGATTCAGCAACAACAACAATCCTACTCTAGGGCCAGGAACAATTTCATTAAGATATAACAGCCCATTAGTCTAATACAGAAATCTAATTCAAATGTTATTTTATATAAGCAATTTCATATGACTTATGAAAGGGAAGTAAATTTTACAGTAAATTAAAATAGTATGGCACATTACTCTATAGACTCAAACTAATGTCAGTAAATTTAAATGTATAATGTAAAATAAAGCAAGAATAAAGTTAATTCTTGAGATCTGAAGGTGATAAAAATTGATTTTGATGAAAAAGTGGAAGGAGACCAAATTGCAAAAAAAAAAAAAAAAACCCCAAAGGGTAAAATTATTACCCTGTTAAAGATGTAGAAAACTCTCTTGTACAAGATTTTACTCTTGGGGAAATTCTGAGATATCTAGAGTTGCATTTTTTAGGCAGTTCCATTTTATATGAATGGGCTGTTGTCACTAAACCAAAAAACAAAATTCCTTGGTGAGTGATAGCTGATCTACTATAACCAAAGGTCAGAGGGGGCTCTCCAACATCTCACCTTTTCTCAAATGATCTCTAATTGGAAATTAGGGGGAAAGAGAGTCTGATAAAAATCTGCAACACCTAGAGTTAATTTATCAAGGGAACTCTTTATCCTTATCTCTTTATCCTTTATCTTATATCTTTGTCCCTATACAACAGTACAAAAAGAGGAAGAGAATAAGCATTTATCTAGCACCTACTATGTACCAGGAGCTGTGCTAAGCACTTTTTACAAATATTAACTCATTCAATCCTCACAACACTGTGAGGCAGGTGCTATTATTAACTTCATTTTATAGTTGAAGATAACTAAGGCAAACAGAGGTTAAGGGACTTGCCCAGGGTCACAATGCTAGTAAGTGTCTGAGACCAGATCTGAACTCAAGTCTTCCTGGGTCCAGACCCAGTGTTCTAATCCATTGTGCCATCTTACTGTCTCAATACAAAGGCAAAACAAGTAATGTACCTAGCATCCTTCAGGGATAAGAACAGAAACATCCCATTTTAAGTATAATTGAACTTTTAATACCTCATCTGCTGACTAGATTTTACAGCAGCTGTACAGTCACACAGAGCAAGTAGAAAATCAAGGCAAAACTGTAAACCTAGACTTCTAGAACAGAATGTTATGTGGTCATTAAGAAGAAGCACAAATCATTTGATAGCCTAAACTCAAAGGAATAAAATTTGAGATTCTCCTTTATTTTATCATGTAAAAATAGATATTTTAATAAAATTATAAAAATGTGTGTTACTTTCTTTTTTTTTTAAAGCAATTGGGGTTAAGTAACTTGCTCAAGGTTACACGGCCAGTCATTACTTATGTGTGGGTGCTCATTTTCTGAGGCTGGATCCGATCTCGGGTCATCCCAACTCTGTGGCCGGCACTGTTACTCACTGCGCCACCTAGCCGCCCCTATGTGTGTTACTTTCAAAGGTAAAAGTAAAATAATACTTTCATAGTTATTTACTTCAAAGTCATCAGAGCAAAACTCAACTTAAAAAAAAAAAAAAGCAGAGGGTGGCTAGGTGGTGCTGTGAATAGAGCACTGGCACTGGAATCAGGAGGACCTGAGTTCAAATCCAGCCTCAGACACTTAACACAAAAACTAGCCTTGTGACCTTGGACAAGTCACTTAAC
This sequence comes from Gymnobelideus leadbeateri, assembly GCA_011680675.1. NCBI lineage: Eukaryota > Metazoa > Chordata > Mammalia > Diprotodontia > Petauridae > Gymnobelideus > Gymnobelideus leadbeateri. The sequence goes on from WOXC01010899.1 coordinate 300,927, forward strand.
CCCAATCGACCTCCAAAAACAGCAAATCCAATGACAAAAGCTACAAGTTCCATTTTGGAAGTAGCTTCCTGAAAATTCCATTGAAACAAATGCCCAAATCAAATGAGCTCCATTGTATTGATGGAGACTTCTGTGGAATTTGAATTCAGGGAGACTCCAGTTACTTTATCCTGCAAGCTAGATTTAAGCCACTGAGCTAGAGATGTGATCTACCCAATATGAGACTTTAGTATCATGTGTAGTATTAACCAGGCTAGCCTAATTGGAGTTCAGGAGAGCCTTGTACTGCTAGATTAGATTCAGCCATGGCCAGACCTGAAATCATGTGCTATTCTGCTGTCAGTGTTTTAAGAATCTAAAAATAAGATATTTTTAAGCACAGGAAAAATGCTAAGCAAAGAGAAAAAAAAAGGATGTGAAGATTGGGAGGTTAGATATGTAGAGGAAGCTAAATTAACAATCTGGAGAATAACAGAATCAGCCGGAGACATGATCACAGACTAAAAATACCTTCACACTCTCAGTACAAATACAGGGAATTATTCACAGCCTCTGAAGATAGGACAGAGAGCAATGGCTTCAAGATTTGTTTTTTTAACAAAAGGGGGCAAATGTAAGCTAAAAAGCATGGAAGGGTTCTGGCAGTGATTTTGAACGTGAAACAGACTACTCAGGAAAGGGGTGTGGAAGCAAACTTTTCTACATATAGTAAAAGAAAAGTCAGGGAAGACAGGAAAAGTATAGTTATTAATCCTTTGTGACAAAGCAGTGGATCTTGTTCGTCTGAATACTTTCTAGTTCTACAAAATAAAAGAGCATTGAATAAAATGAATTACAACATGAATGATTCTCCTGAAACATTAATTGTTAAGTTACATTGCCAAATACCTTCTCTTGGGAAGGCAGGCAAGTTTAGTGGGTGTTTAAAATTCCTCAAAGAAGCCAGTAAGGAAGGCTGACTTCCTTTTGACTCCTTATCAGATAATGAGACCACTGATACTTTATTCTAGGCAATTTCCTTTTTGGTAACCTACAATTACAAATTAATTTAACCTTGGTTGTAAATTTTGTAGGAAAAAAATATCAGTTAATTTCTTCCTTGGGGCAGATTCTCAGCATTAAAAAATTAAGTTGTCTAAAAAAATCAATAAGAGGGTTACTTTTTACCCTCATATATAAGTATATTGAAGAGCTTAGAAAAGTAATTTAAAGAAAGCAAGATTGGGGACCTTATTCCTTCAAATGAGAACTATTTCTGTGTCTTTACTTATGCTCTGTTCTTTTTTATGTGCTATGTCCATATGGACTTTATAAATGAAGTACTTTTTGTATATACCACTCACTTGACAAATATACTCCCTATTATTACTACTATTGTTATAGTATATGAGAGTTAAAGCCCATATTTTTATACACTCTCAAACATAGACATGAGTCATAGCAAGCTGTGCATAATGGCTTTGCAGTTTCATGTGCAATCATGCCTTTTTTTATTCTACTATATTATGGAAATGTTTGTTTTGTGTCATAAATTAATTTATTTCGTAAATTAAAATTTAATTTAATTTTAAGAGAAATTTTAAAAATAAAAATAAAGATGACTCAGAGGTCAAGTCTAACACATCCCAGAAGCAAGAATCCTATCTACAATATCTAAGTAGTATTTATCCATTTTCTTGAAGACCTTCAATAAAGAAGAACTCATTACCTCCCCAAAAAGTCCATTCCTCTTTGTAATTGCTCTAATTGCTCTTTTTCTTGTTGTTGTTTTTTTTGGAGGGGGGAAACAAGGTAATTGGGGTTAAGTGACTTGCCCAAGGTCACACAGCTAGTAAGTGATAAGTGTCTGATGTTGGATTTGAACTCAGATCCGCTCCATTCCAGGGCTGGTGCTCTATTCACTGTGCCATGTAGTTGCCCCTTTTTTTTCTTCTATTTTTTCTAAACACCATAACACAAATACAGAATAGAGAAAAGAAACAAAAATATCTTATAAACTTAATTATTGGGACTTAAATATAAATGAAGAAAGCAGGGGAAGCATCTCATATGTATAATATAACATGAGAGGATTCAAAATATGTAACAATAAATTTTCATTTCAAGAAAACCTGTATGATAAATACTACATGTTGTGTTGAGGGCTGTCCATCTTTTCTTTGCTTCCTTGTAAGTTTTCTTTCCTCCATTGTGCATTTTTTTTACTTTGTTCTTTTTTTTCCTCCCCCTGACCCCCCCTCCAGAAGGCTACAATGAAGTGTGGATGTATTTCTCTATAGCTATAGATATATACATACATATATAGACATATACTTTCCCAAACAAGTTCTATTCCTGATCTTTGTTTTTATGTTTGTGCATATCTTTTTCCTATCCCTCCTGCCTCCTCTACTTTACATCTACCCACTACTTTGCTCCCCTATTACTTGCCTCCCTCCCTCCAAGGATCCTTCCCCTATCCTCTCATTCTCATAAATCTAAACAACATTCTATAGCCCCCTTTTACCTATTCTCTTAGCCTCCCCTCTAAAGGTCCTTCCCCTGTCCTCTCCCTCTCCCTTGCCATTTTATTTCTTCTGAATTTAGAAGATTTTTTTACTCCTCTAAATATATATGTATTGTTCTCTCTTAAAACCATTCAGTGTCTTCCCCTTTCTAGTTCCTTTGACTTCACCATCATGGTCAACCTCTACTAGATACTCTCCAGTTTTTCGATGCCCTTCCTAAAACATAATACTCCAGAGTGGTCTCACCAAGCACTGCCTAGGCTTTTTGATTGATTGTTCAGGACAACAGCAGGATTCTGCTTCCATTAGTGTAGCCACAAAGCATTCCCTTTTTTCCCTTTTTTACACTCTATCATACTGTTGACTCCTATTGAGATAGCTTCTATAAAACCTCCATGTCCTTTTTTTTTTTAACAAAATGTGTTGCATACCATCCTCTAACTATAAAGCTGAATTTCTGAACCCAAGTGTGGGACTATTCATTTGTCCTTTCAAGTTGTGTTTTATTAAATTCACATAGGTTTTCCCATCCCAGCAAAATCTTTTTAGATTCCAGTTGTCATCTTTCTCTCCTAATTTTATGTGTGAAACAAAATAGGACCAAGGATAGAGCCCTGTGATACTTCACTAGAGATGTTTATCCACATTGGTATTGATTTGTGAATTCACACACTTTGGTTCAAGTCATAAATCCAGGTCTAAAGCCAACTAATTAAACTATTACCCAATATACATTTTTCTATCCTGTCCACAAAGGTATCTGCGAAACTTTCTTATTTCCTATAATGAAATGTCATGGCTACAAATTTTGCCTATCAAGTAATATCCAAAAAAGAAGGAAACTAAATTAATCTGGAATTATTTGTTCTTACTGGAAGAATATAAACTCCTTGAGAGGGAACTATTTTCCTTTTATCTTTGTATCCCCAGCATGAAGCACAGGGCCTTGCACAGAGCAAACGCTTGATAAATCTGCGTTGGATGAATGAATAGACAATAATCTCCTTAGGGGAACAAACCATGTCTCATATTTTTTTTTTATATTTCTCTCAACATTTAGCATAACACCCTGTAAAAAGTAAACACTCAGTAATCTTTAGTTGACTGACTATGAACCCAAAGGATCATCTGCATTGAGAAAAAATTATAATCTTCCCAGGCTCTTTCTGCTGACACAATTCATCCTATTTCCCCATTGGATTTTTCATTAATCATTATAATTTTTTTTTGTTCCTCTTGTTTTTATTTAAAAAGGTTCAAGTATGCCAGGGTTGAATCATGTGTGATGATCAGCTCTTTCTATAAGGAAGTCTAACTTCCAGAATGCCTCAGCCCACTTCTGGACTTTTTTTTTTCAATAGCATATTTTCATGGGGTGATTGGAAATGTTTTAGTCTAGTTTCAATTCCAGGTTCACATGTAAATAAAAGGAGGTTATGAGTGTTGTGTAAGGGCATGATTTTTCACATAATTCTTAATTATAGTGATAAATTTGTCCAATGAATTCCTATGATCTTAATATGGAATTAGCTTTTTCTAGAAGGACCTCAAATTTACAATCATACAATATCATTTTAAGTAATGTTATCATCTCTGCACTCATTTTTATACAACTTTGCCAACCCCTTCCCCCTCAAAAGGAATGAAATTAAGGCAGATGCTTGACATGAATAGGACTTATTTTTAGAAGAAAAACCAATTGGAAAGGAAATTTAACTTTTTCTAGCAGAGCAGAACTCTGAAGTTCTTTTTCTGTGTCACTTGTTTAAATTAATTTCAAAGAAGGTGTCTGTTCAATTTTTAAAAATTATTGCATGCCCCACTGTAGCTCAAATGTGGTATTTATCTTTTTGACAAGTAAGAAGCAGCATCTTCTTTAGACCTGGTGTGAATAAGCACTTAAAATTATGAATGATTATGAATGCATCATGGAGCTGATTCTATCTCTTCCTTTTTAAGCCCATCAAACCTCACAAATAGCACAATTCAGAGAAAGTGGGAAGGTATAGCCATACCAGAGGGATAATTTGAAGATAGTAAAATGTGGTGTTTGTAGCTTTCCTGCTCTTATTCCCTTTCCTAACCTTAGTAACAAAATTTTGCCCTCCCTGTCAGATAGCTGTCTTTCTTAGGATTTCTCCCCATTTCTTCTCATCCTCTCATGGTCTCTGAAAGGATTCATGGTTCTAAGGAGTAATTGATAACAGCTAAAAGCATTACTCGTCCTAAGAAGATTTGCGTTTAGTCAGGGGTCAAAGTCCTTAACTAATGAGGGTAAATCTCTAATGGTGGAAATTTTAGGCATTGTACAGTAAGTGGGTAAGGAGGTATTTGTGATTCAGTGGGCCTCCCTGGAATTCCTGAAAGTGGCTGCCCACTACATTTAAATGTAAGATCATTTTTCTCTTTCCTTATTTTGTACTTAAATTTTAGTATTTTGGGGTTTTTTTTCTTTTCTTATTTTATATTTAAGATTTTAAAATATAAGGCCAATTCAAGTCATGCGGACAGCAAGTGAGAAAGTGATCGTTTGCCCTATGAGCACAGATTCTTTGTATGCCCATAATACTAAGCCTGATACTTTATGCGTAGTAGAAACCTAATAGATAACTGCAAAGTACATTAGACAATTCAATGGTATAGTAAACTAACATCCTAACCACTACTTATGATCAAGTCAAAATGGAGATAACCCAGGACTCTGAACTCAAGAGCCCTGGCACTAGCAGTGTCCCCCAGAATACTAACCCTGCTTCTAGCGTGTCCTCAGTAGCCATCACTGGGGGACGCAACCCCTATAATTGACCATTCTTACCATCAACACAGACCATTGACTAGCATCCATCAATGAGGAGAAAATCCCAAGAGTTCCATGAATAGCCATGCCTCCAAGAATACTGGCCTTGCTTCTAACCTGTTCATCATGCCAGAGGGTGACCCCCATAGAGAAGGGGCCTTTCATACCCACTAAATGCCAGCAGACTTCTACCTAAACCAATCTAGCTAAAGCAGTGAGTCTCCCTGAAAGAGATAGGAAACATCATGTACATGTTTCAAACCACTGCCATCGTCTTCTTGGCCACCACCCCTCCTCAGACCTCAATGGAGACAGCCTAGGACATTGAGTTCAGGAGTTCCAAGAATAGCAATGCCACTCAGACCCCAAGCCTGACTTCCAGTCTGGCCCCCACATCCATCATTAGGAGAAACTCCTATGGAAATGTCAACCTAATGATTGTTTCTGCTGCTTCTGCAGCTCTTACCTCTACCAGCCAAAGCTACTGAAGACCTAACAAAGAAAGCTCCTGCCACAAAAGCCCTTGAAACTGCCAAATGGCTCAACTCTGAAACGGATATGGCTTGATCAGTGTAAATAAAATTGATGAAGATACACTATGATTTGATCTGCAACCTAAGGACCACTGTACTTTCCATCTGACTTGCAGCTAAAATATTCTATGTGTTGGCTTCCCCTATTAGAATGAGTTCCTTGGAAGCAAGGCCTGCTTTGCTTTTATATTTCTTTCCCAGTGCTTATGAGAGTGCTTTGAACATAGGAAACATTTAATTAATGTATTTTTATCATTCAATCAATCATTGGTTCCTCATAGTAACCAGAGAGAGGGAAATCCATTGTAAGTAGTTCTGTGTTCATCAAGGTATTCACTTAAAATTCTAAGAAATTTTGAGCATGTACCTCAGAGTTTTTGCCTATTTGTGCAAAATAGTTACTATTTGTAACTATTTTTTTTTGCTTTTTGGAGGGCAATTGGGGTTAAGTGACTTGCCCAAGGTCACACAGCTAGTAAGTGTTAAGTGTCTGAGGCCAGATTTGAATTCAGGTCCTCCTGACTCCAGGGTTGGTACTCTATTCACTGTGCCACCTAGCTGCCCCTATTTGTAACTCTTTAGGGGTGATATTATTGGATCCATGTTCCAATATCATTCATTTAATATCTTCTAAGGAAGAGAATGCCAATTATAGATAGAAAATACAGTTAGGATAGACATCAAACACACACATACACATACACACATATATATCACCTGCCTTAGGGAGTGAGTGATTGATAGGTGATGCCCATTCTGATGCCTGTTTCTACAGAGCCAATAACAGTCCCCAAAAGGAAAGGCAGGTAAGCAATCACCTCTCTGATTGGCTGTGTCTATTGTTTATATTAATGGAGCATCAGGATGGAAAAGGAGAACTTCGTCATGGAATATCCATGCTGTTTCCTCTGAAAATGCCTCCTTGGAGTTTGTCATTCAGTAAAGCTTAAGAAAGCTGCAGTCCTCAGAGCATCCTTACAGCTTACTTCACCTTGAAAGGAATACAACAGCAGTTCCAGGAAATTGAGCCCACAGAGGACAGATCTATTTATAGTGAATCTTGCAGCTCAGTTCCTTGTTTTCCCAAAACAACATAGGTTAAACCCCTGCTTATGGGCTTAGCAGCACACTAACACTGAAGAAATCTACATTCAGTAACCAGGAAAGGTATTCATTCCTCTTTATTAACTCTCACTTCCCATAGTATCTGAAAGAAAATAGCCCTGAAGACATAGCAATTGTCACTTCCTGACACAATTCAAGTATAAACATTAGGGACAAAAATTAGAAAAAAATTCATATTGGGTGCTGTCAATATATGTGTCTTTATTACAGTTAAATGTGACTGTGACCTTGGGCAAATTGCTTCCTTTCTCTAGGCTTCACTTAAATCTGAAAAATAATGAAACATTTGGACATGATCAGCTCTAAAGTCCCTCCTGACTCTGAGTGTTAGGAACCTGTGAATTATAAGATTTTAGTTGTAACCTTACCCAGATCATTTTTATTTTCATTATAATCAAAGCCTGATACAAAGAAGGTGAGACTTCCTCCTCTCTGATTCTGGCCTGCCACAACCTGCCCCAGCATTGATGCAAACAAAGATCATAATAATCCTTGGCATGAATCGCAAAGGTGCAGTGTGGGGCTGTGTGCATGCAATTTGGTACTTTGAGGAGGCAGCATGGTGTAGTGAGAAGAGCACTATCCTGGGAGCCAGGAGTCCTGGGTTCCAGTCTTGGATCTTCTGCCAACTAGCTGTGTGACTATGGCCAAGTCACTTAATTCTATGGATATCAGTAAACTAGAGAAACTCTTAAGATTCCTTCTACCTCCAATAGCATGTATTGAATCTAGGATTCTAGGGTCTTCAAAAAGTGGCAATCAAAAAGCTTGCTTAATCCCTGCTCTCTAATACAAGCTACAATATTCTTCATTTATAGGGAACCACAGAGAAACTAAATCCTCATGAAATGAAGGGATTTATTCAAAGACCAAAGCTTCCTGTCTTATACTTTAGTTTACTCTAGTCACTATATTTCCCCACTGTGAGGAATCAGGCAGATTTTGAAAGCTAAGCCTAGAGGAGGAAAATTCAGTAAATTCCTGTTAACAGCATTGTCTTTTCAGATCTTGCACTGATGGAGATGGGCATTCACTGACTATGTGACCTTGGGATAGTCTTATTCCCTTTTGTACATAACAGATGTCCAACGTGTCCTTCAAATTATAACTCAAGGCAGATGTTTAGATAACGAACCATGAAGATAATTTAGTCTCTAAATGACTTGGGCACATGTTTAGTCATTTTAAGCATGTCCAATGCTTTGTGACCCCATGGGGATTTTCTTGGCAAAAATACTAGAGTAGTTTGTATTTCCTTCTGCAGCTCATTTCACAGATGAAGAAACTGAGGCAAACAGAGTTAAGTGACCTGCCCAGGGTCACACAGATAATAAATATCCGAGGCCAAACTTGAACTTGGGAAGATGAATCTTCCTGACTCCAGGCCTGGAACTCTCCACTGTACCACCTAGCTGCCCTTGGGACTTATACATCACAGTTTATATAGCAACTGAGTTTCTACAGTGTTGAAATAGCTTTCAGATCACTCCCACAGCACTTTTTAAGCATGTTGTTTCCCTAGTTAATCTTTGTTATTTAGATTGCATGCCCTCTTGTTGACATTATTTAATAATAATGTTGAAAATGAGAAGCATTGTGCATTAGGCATAAAAACTGGTCTAGAAGCTAGAAATACTGGGCTTGTGTCTTGCTTCAGACATTTAATCCTGACCAAGTGTTCTGGTCAAGTCTCCAAGGCTATAATTCCAATGGAAGTGCTAACCTGCATCGGTTGGGAGAACTCTTGATTTCTGAGTTCACTCTACTGTTGAAATCCCAGTTTCAGTTCTTCTCTGCCTAATACTCAAAAATATAGCTTTTTGTTACTTTTGACCTTAACCAGTGAGGTCAATGAGGAACGTTTGTATCTTAGGATTCAGGACTAGACCTGGGATTTTATGTATATAGGCCATTCCCAGTTGAGTAGGTCATAGCCCTCATGGCATTATAGAGGTGGCCAGCACACAAAGAAGTGACTGCCTGGAGTCACATAGCCAGTGTGGGTAAGAAGTGGGTTTGAAACCAGTTCTTCTTGGCTCCAAGGCTACCTTTCTTTGCCCATACACCAAGCTGCCTCCCAGACACCTTCCCTGGCTAGAAACAAAATCAAGGCCGTGGTGGTAAGAGCAGTGAATCCCAACCACTAGACCAATGGTTCTCCAACATTTTACTCTTAAGATCCCTTTACACCCTTAAAAATTATTGATGACTTCTCAAAGAACTTGTGTTTATGTGGGCTATTGTTATCATTATTTACTATATTAGGAATTAAAACACCTTAGTATCTTTATAAAAATAGTTCTGACCTCACGGGCTGCCTAAAAGTGTCTCAGAGACCCCCCCAGGAGTCTCCAGATCATATTTTGAGAACTTCTGCAATGGAATACCAGAGAAACCAGAGATTAAGTGCCTTTTTGCTACATTCATAACAACAGCATTTTGGGAGACCTAGAGGAAGGTCACTAGCACACTGCGAAAGCCCTTTCTTGAAGAAGAATCACTGAGAAGACTTGGATGGGTTATTCTCTATAGTATGGAGTAGAAGTTAATACCCAAGGTGATAACCTCCATTTTAACCAGTGCATAGGGGCAGCATTAGTGGATAAAGAACCAGCCTCAGAGTCTGGGCGATATGGGTAATAGTAACAATAAAACAATAGCTGGCATGTCTGTGGTGCTTACTGTGTGCTCGCTACTGTACTAAGCTTACACTTTACCATCATCTCATTTGATGCTTACAGCAGCCCTGGAAGGTTGGTGGTATCCCCATTTTACAGATGAAGAAACTGAAGCAAACGAAGGTTAAATGACTTGCCCAGGGTCACATAGGTAATAAGTCTCTGAGGCTGGATTTGAACTTAGATCTAGGAAGCACATAGGAAACCGTTAAAGAGCCATCCTCAGAGGAAGATCTGGGTTTCAATCCTGCACCTGACACATACTGGCTGTGGGACTTTGGGCAAGTCATTTAATCTCTTGGTGCCCCTGAGCAGCTCTCTAGTTGTAGGACGGATACTACATAGCACTTCCAGAAGGAATTTCCTCTTAAAAAATCCCCTATCCTGGGGCAATTAGGTGGCGCAGTGAGTAGAGTGCCGGCCCTGGAGTCAGAAGGACCTGAGTTCGATTCCAGCCTCAGACACTTAAGGCACACACAAACAAAAACCTAGCCGTGTGGCCTTGGGCAAGTTACTTAACCCCAATTGCCCTCCAAAAAGAAAAAAAAAAATCCCCTATGTACCAACCCTAACCCTAACCCTAAATGTGTGCTCTAACCCCAGTACAAAAGAAAAAAATGGAGGAACTATCATTTGTGTGTTGTAATCAGATGGTCTCTTGATTGGTTTTCAGGTTTAGTTCTTTTACTGGCACAATAAATATGAATGAGGTTAATCTATCACACAGTAATGCCTGGGAACAGGCTAAGATCCAGCCTCATGAGATAATAAAAGACTATGCTTCCAATCCTTCCGCTTTTTTCAGGGTAACACAATGTCTTAGAAGTTATTATAAACAGACTCAGTGTCTTTACTAAAATAATAATAACTTAGATTTATGTAGAATTTCTTTAATCTACAGATTGTTAGTCTGTAATACAGAACACGTATCTACAGCCCTTTGAGGTAGTTATCACATGTGGATCATATACCCTCATTTTGCAAGATGAGGAGACTAATGAAGACTCAGAAAATTTAAGTGACTCTCATCCGTGGTCATTCCCTGTTAAGTGTCAGGGCCCAGATTTGAACTTGTATCTCCTGACTCCTTCTTTCCATTCAGCAGGCTGGAAACTGGAAACGGGGGTGGGGGGGGGAGAAGAAGGGAGGGAGAGACAGAGGGAGACAGAGAGATGGAGAGAGAGAAAGACAGAGAGGCAGAGTGACAGAGGGAGACAGAGACAGAGAGACACAGGCAAACAGAGACAGAGAGAGAGGCAGAAACAGAGACAGAGAGATGGAAAAAGAGAGAGAGAGAGAGATGGAGACAGAGAGAGAGAAAGAGAGAGAAATCTTAGAAAAACAGAGGCTCATTTTCATTGTTTAGAGGTTTATGTCATTTTGGATTCATTCAGTCACAACATGCATGATCTGTCAGAGTTTGACAGTAAGCTCCAGGTATTTAAATAGGGATTAAGCTCTTCATCCGTTAAACCATGTGGAGTTAGGGGTAGAGGAGGGGTGGAGGAAAGGTGGGAGAGGGAATTGTTAAGGGACCTTAAAGGAGAGAAGCCAACACAATTGTACCAACTAAGCATTAGGCCTTAAACACCTTCCTGGACTTCCTGGATTTTTCCTGGCATTGAGTTCAAATGCCAGTTAAACCTTCCATTCAGCTAAAGAATCCAAATTAAATGCTATTCAATACATTTTGCAGTGTTTAAGGTCATTTGAGAAATTCCACAATGAATATTCTATCCCATTATTAACACTAAATAAATTTTCATTTTAACTGTGCTGTACAGACTTTCCAGTTAAATAGAGCTCATAGGAAATGCTGAGATAGGTTGCTTCATTGCAGTAGTATTTAGAATTGGACTGTTCTGCCTCCTCACTTTTGAATGCCAGCAGCAGGTTGTGATCTTTGGGTTATGCACATATGTTGGGGCATAGTTAGGATGCCTCCACCAGTGCCTTTTTGCGAACACTTCTAGACTCAGACATTAGGCACAATAGTCGACTTGTGCCGGCAGATGGCCCATTGCGAGTTGGCAGCTGTAGGGTGGCTGGCTCTGAATTGTAATTCTGAAATTGGAATAAGACTTGGAGGCCTCTTAGTCATGCTTCCCTTGGTATTAGAAATCTTTTTGTTTCTCATTAGGCTGGGGAACAAGCCATCTGAAGCACTAAAGAGTGCCTCATCTACCCCTCTACCCATCTACCCCTCTCCACAATCTTACCCTTGAACTTCCAGTCCTCATTACCCTTCTTATTCTCTGCTGAGAGCGATGCAGGCAGTTTCCTACTCCCTGAAAACAGTATCCAACCTTTGAATATTTTCCATTAGTCTTTTGTTTTGGATTTTTTTTTTTGCTTGCGGGGAGGAGTTCACAGGGGTCTAGACTTGAGATTTCATTAGTATAGGAACTCCCTAGGAAGAAAATGCAAGTGAGCACCTACTCTATTTTATAGCCTTAGAGAGTTGTTTAAAGTGTGGGTGGACTTGCTAGGATCATACAGCCAGGAGTTCCTAATTCTGAGGCCATTTTATTAGTCATTGTTCAGTGTTGCCTGTTTTTAAGGAGCAGTGGATAGAGTACCTTGCCTGGAGTCAGGAGACCTGAGTTCAAATTTGACCTCAGATACTTACTAACTGTGTGACCCTGACCAAGTCACTTAGCCCTCTTTGCCCCAGTTTTCCCATCTGTAAAATGAGCTGGAGAAGGAAATGACAAACCGCTCCAGTATCCTTGCCAAGAAAACCCCAAATGGTGTCACGAAGAGGCAGACATGGCCAAAAACTGACCAAACAACAAAAACATATTTTTAAAAGGTTTTGTTACTAAGCCCTCTACTACAGTCCTACACCAATGCTTCATCCCAGCATGAAGCTTGCCCTGATTTTTTGAAAGCTACACAAACTTTGTCAGGTTTGTATTTGCAAACATTAGAGGGGAACATAGAATCTACCAGACTGCCAAAGGGGTCAGTGATACAAAAAAGATTAAGAACCACTTCCCTACAAGTAATAGGAAACTATGGAAGACTTTGAATGTCTAGAAGCCCTATGCACAAAGTAGGCTTTCCTATACCTCCAATTCTTGTTCTCTACTCCCCCATAAGTCTTTTTCTTGGCTCTCATCTAACTTAATAGTTGCTTCCCACACCCTAAAGACTGAAGCTATTAACCTAGGGAAGAGGGGCAACATTGTCCTTGCCTTCCACTCCCTACATGAAAAGGACCCTTTCCAGGGAGGTGCTGGTTAAGTATTTAACAACCAGCTCTCTAGGGAGGGAAATGTACCTAAGACATACTTCTAAGTTTAATTCGCATTGCATTTTCTCCATCACTTTCTTAACTGATCAAGGAAACAATAAATCAAGTCCTGATTTAGAACATTTACTGATTTCCATGATATAAATGCTCACATTGAAAATTCAACAGTCAACCCTTAGAAGCTGGAACAAACTGACTCCAGCACACCACTGAACTTTCCCATATTACCACCAAAGACTTCTCACTCTAGACTTTGACCTTCCTGTTTTGATGGTGATGGTTATATGGTTATGTACCCTACCCTCATTGTGATTCCAAAGACTTTAGCCTTTGAAGCTTTCTTCCCCTTCCACCTTCTTTGTTCCAAGTATTCTACCTGAAACAAATTTGATAACCAAAAATTAATCCTTCCATTAGTGGTGAAGTTGACAATTTTCTTACTTTGGACCAAACCCAGAGCTCCTTCTTCTCTAAAAAGCTATATGGTCCTGGGTCTGCACAGTCTAGACTAGTATAATTTCTGTGAGCTCTAAGACTTCCCTATTTCCTGACTGGGTACCCATATCTAGAATGATCTTATTCAAACCCTAATCTTTGCTGTTTACCCCATACACTATCACCACCACTACACTCCTGGCATGGCTTCCAAATCATTTTTGGTGTGACACAGATCCTAAACTGTAAGAGATCCTTAGAAGTCATCTTGTCTAAGTGTCTCAATTATAGCTCAGGAACCTGAGACTTAAAAGGTAAAGTGATTTTCTCAGGGTGTCACAGGTAGTACACAGCAGAGTTTGGATTTGAATCCTCATAGAGATTTCAAAGACCCTAGCCTTTGAAGCTTTCTTCCACCTTCTCTAATTCAATATTCAACCTGAAACAAATTTGATAGTCCTTAATGGTAAAGTTCCTCTGACTCCAATTTCAGTATTCTTTATCCTACAGCTTGCTGCTTCTCTTTAATATAGAACAGACAGTCTGGGTCTGTGAACCTACATATACCTTCTCCTGGCCCTGCTGCTGCCTCTTTCCATCTCACTCTATTCAGTGTGCTAAGTCTTTATTCTACCTCACCACCATCCCTTGGGAAAGATTTTACTCTAGAATCTAGGTTTACAGTTAGAAAAATTATTTGAACCCATAGTAAATAATTTCAGAATAATCACTCCTCCCAAAAAAGGTAGGATCTGGTACCATAGCATCTTCCTTATTATGTGAAAAATGTCAAGTACAAACATTGGTGCAAAATAATCACAAAAAGGTGTCTGAGAAACAGTAGCAGGTAGTGTTTTCTTTATACCTGCCATCTCTTTTTTTGTTTTGTTTTTTGCTTTTTGGAGGGCAATTGAGGTTAAATGACTTGCCCAGGGTCACATGGCTAGTTTTCTTGTGTGTGTTAAGTGTCTGAGGCTGGATCTGAACTCAGGTCCTCCTGACTCCAGGGCCAGTGCTCTATTCACTGCGCCACCTAGCCATCTAATACCTGCCATATCTTGAAGAGAATCTTGCAAGTGTGTGCAACTCACTATGTAAAATAAAACCTGATGCACATCTGATAGTTTGTCCTAAGTGCCAAAGTCCAGATGCTTTGGTGACCCAATAGAAATGTACAAGCCAGAATCTACTTTCCTATATCTTAATTGTAATCCCTACAGTAATGGATTTCAAATTTTACTTCCCTTGAAAAGCTCTTAGGATATCTTTGGTTTAAAAGCTCTCCTTTTTTGATGAATTCAATAAATTGATAGACAAGCTTTTAGAACTCAAAAAGTATATTATTTGTAGTACATAAAATACAGATACTGTTACTTAGTGGTTTTGACATGCATTAACCCATCATTTGTAGCAGATTCCCCAGATCAGCTTCCTCAAGCCTTCTATGACCACTCCTTTCTTTGGAATTATCTCAAAATTAGGTCCTGATTTTTTTTTCATTCATTTTGTGAGAATTGGGACAAAGGAAATGAGAGGAAATTTTGTAGGCAATTTGAAGTGTGATTTGATTAGTGGGAACACTAGCTCATATGAGTTTGGAGAAAGGAAAAAAATTATTTCAAGTCAATTTATGAAATTATTCCTAGCAGACAACAGTTGGTGATGGAGGAGTTGAAACAAGAAGATGGCTTTTTTTGGTACTGGAAGTGTATAAACAGATTGCTTATTGTCTGTTTGCTCCATTTGTTCCAGATAATTGACAAGAGTAAAAGAGACCCCTCAGAAGAAATTGAGATTCTCTTACGATATGGACAGCATCCAAATATCATCACCCTGAAGGATGTAAGTAGCCTTAGCACACATAAAATGTTGCTACTCTTTCTACTGCTAGTCTTTGTTTCATCAGTGGGAAAGAAGTTGTTTCATGTTTCTGCATAACTCAAAGGATTTATAATGCACTGCTCTCTCTGAAAAATAGGCTAAGCTTCACCTGCCATATCGTCCACCCTACAATATCATGTGTCCTTGATTCACTGAACTCTATAGAGTAGCTGGACCAGATGCTTACATCACCATCCCTCTTCCCATCCTGTAATTCGTATACAAAAAATGAAACTATCTCTTTTGTGAATTATCAGTCATATATAATTTTCTTATCACCCTAATTTGTAGCTATGACTTGAAGACAGAAGTAATAGACCAGAAAGCGTATCAAAAACCAAGACATCTGAGTTTTATTTCTTAATTCCTTCGTTATTAAGTCTGTTTCTATTTCTTTGTCTGTAAAAGGGGTTCATACTAGGTGATCTCCTAGAAGTCACTGATATTCCCCCCAAGGTACCCAGTGGCTATTTTTCTTTGCTGTCTGTGACCCAGGGAACAGGTATTTATTAGTCCACTCAGCACCCACACAGCATTGTCACATTCCTATGATGAAAGGGATCTGAGAGGCAAGAGGATTGGTTCAGGAAGACACACCTCCTCTAGAATGCCGGAGTGCTTTTAGGAATCCCTAAATCTAGAGTTTAAAAGTGTCATAGAAATTCAGAGTTGGAATGGACCCAGAATCCATCAAGTAGAATCTGTATCCCAAAAAGAATCCCTGCTACAAGCTACCTTGCAGGTGAATAAATAGCTTTTCCCTGAAGCCTTCCCAGGAAAGGACCCCCACCGCCTACTAGTCCTGTATAGCTCCTAGCATGGGAGGATTTCCATGGTAGTATTCCTTAGCAATAAAATATTTAATGAAATGTAGCTTTAGACTAAAGTACTGCTTCAATTTCATAATCTTCTCATTATCTAATTTATTATAATTATTGTTAGCCTTATTAATATCTAGAATTTATAAAGATATCTAAAGTTTGAAAAGTACTTTATATATATTCTCACTTGTACCTCCCAATAATCTTATGAGATAGGATTTTAAAGGTGAAGAAACTGAGAATTAGAGCACTTAGCCTTGGGTCACATAACAAGTAAACGTTTAAGACTAAATTCTCACTGAGGTCTTCCTGACTCCACGTCCAACACTTTATCCACCAGCCCATTGTCCCTTATTCATGTGTTATTGACCAAATGAAGAAACCAATCCTACAAGCTTCCAGGTATTCCATATTACTTCTATTAAGTTCTAGAACAATTTCAAAACCAGAGAAAGTACAATTTTTTGTATTTTGTTTTAACTATGGGTTGAATTGACAGTAAGATAAAGCCAATTACATTAATTTTTAGAACATTTCTTTGAGTGACAACAGACTACTAACTTACTTGTAACTATAAATAACAGATTAAACTGTCTGTGAAGGAATAATATGAGTGGATAAGGTCTAAGTGCAAATGAGAATTGGCTTAGGTCTAAGGAGGCTTTCTTGGAGAAACCATGCCCTTAAGAAAGGCTATTGCTTCAGAGGGTGCAGTCTGAGGAAGTCTCTAGTCCAGTTCTCAGAACTTTTTCCCTTAAAGAAAAGAAATACCTTTGCCTGTAAGTTATTTTGACCCTTTGGGCTCTTGCCCCAGGATGCCTTTTGCTCATCCTTCCACTTTGTGCACATTCTAAGCTCATCCTACAAGGTTGGTACTTCTGGGGGAAAGAATTAAGAACTAGAGCTCCAGCAAGAACTTACAACAGGAAAGGAGAGAAAAAGGAGGGAGCCCAGGGAAAGCTACCACAGAGAGGGAGGAGGTGTAGGACATTTTATGTGTGTGATCCTGGGGAGCTGAGTATAGAATGTTCTACTGAGCAGCATCAATCTTTGAGCCAGAGTAGTTAGGGAATCCTCTGCACTAATAAAGGCTTTTAGGGCTACACCTCAATTCGTCTGTTTAGCTTCAAGCCAGTCCATTGTTTTGACACAGGTCATAACAAAAATATTAATAGGATTTAGAGCTGGAAAGAACCTTAGAAATCATACAGTCCAGCTTCATCGTTTTACAGGTGAAAAAAAGGAGCAAAAGAAAGCTTGGTGACTTGTCCAGGGCCAACACAGGAGCAAAGCCAAGACTCCAAACCTAAAATCACAGTGCTTTTTCCACTGCAGTATGCTATCTACATGGAAATCAGTGAGTTTGAAGTGGCTTTTCCAGTAAAAGGAGCCTACACTTTAGTGATATTTCCTGCTAAGATGACTCTTGGGACAAATTCTCTTTATCAAGTTGATTTAACTCCACTTGAATTTTTAGATCTTCTCAGCATTAGTTTCCCAAATAGATCTTTATGATGCTAATAATGGTTCAATTTCCAAATTCATATATGCATGACAATGCTCTTTACATATCATTTCCTTATTTAAGCTTATGAACTAGGTAGTTCTATTTTATTGTCCGCATTTTCCAAGTGAGAAAAACAAGGCTAAGTTGGATTAAGTTAATTAAAATCACACAGTAACTTAATTTAAACCATAGAGCTGGAAAGCAGGCATACTCAGTACTTTTGACTCCTGCCAGCATTCTGCTTATATCACACTGGGACTTAATGAATGACAAATGTTCCAGAGTAGCACTAAGACTGTGAGACTGATGTCATAATCCAACCTGAGCAAAAACTATACTTTGATCATTATTTCTGCCTCTAAAATGCTACTTCCACATTTTCCTGACTACAGCCAACGAGTTACATTTACATCTGCTTTCATATTCTAATAAATGAATTCCCCCAGAGAAACTTGCCTGACCTGATCTTAATACATTTGTTGGCAATTTTGACCACAAAAGCGTGAGAAATAGAGATGTTTAAAGGAATGAATTATTTTATTATTCAGCCATTTTCAGTCATGCCTGATTCTTTATGACCCCATTTGGGGTTTTCTTGACAAACATACTCGAGTGGTTTGCCATTTCCTTCTCCAGTTCATTTTACAGTTGAGGAAACTGAAACAAGCAGAGTTAAATGACTTGCCCAAGGTCACGTGGCTTGTACATGTCTGAGGCCACATTTAAATTTAGGAAGGTGGTCTTCCTCATTGCCTGCAGATTCATACTAGACAATGAGATGATCCCCCAAGGGAACCATGTTAGTATTTTCCATATATGTATATATATCATGCTATAGCTTATTAATATTGAATTTTGTAGCTTATTAAAACTGAATTTCCATGGAGGTCATGGCAGCATAGAGAGCTGCTTCTGATGTGGATTAGAATAACTATTCATTTGTTTCCCAGTAATGATTTTTTTTTTACTCACAGGTCAACACTCCAGTCACTACCAACTAATATTCTGTTCTATCTCCTCTACAGTTCCTTCAGGCACCATTGTATCCTCTCTAAGAGGTGCTATAATGCTTCACAGTAATGAGCCTAGATTATGATAGAATCACAGGCATTTCTTAATATGGCAGGACTATGAGGTCCTTTAATTTCACCTTTCTCTGATCCTCTAGGTCTACGATGATGGGAAGTATGTTTACCTTGTGATGGAGCTGATGAGAGGTGGGGAGCTTTTAGACCGCATCCTCCGACAGAAGTATTTCTCAGAAAGGGAGGCTAGTGCTGTGCTCTGTACCATTACTAAGACTATGGACTACCTCCATTCCCAAGGAGTAAGTTTCTAGCTTTCTTCTGCATGATAGATCATGAAGATCATAATTTTTACAATAAAATTAGGAACAGTAAAATGAGTTACAAATTTATGATGTTGGAATTAAGATGTCCTTTTAATTCCTGTCAAATCAGTACTTCATATAAATTAAATTATTCCTCCATTAAATACACCTGTGTACAAATGCCAAAGCATTCACACATAGGTATTTTATACAAAAAGTCATTTCAGTATTTCAAGGATCTAATAGAAAGTAAGCTACTTAAGGGTAGTATCAAACATATTTGGAGTTTGAGGTTCATTTTGGTGGGTGAAGAACCAGATCCATGATTTTCATTAGTAAAAATGAATTCCCTGTGAGGAAACTCTACACATGTAGTTCAGTGTCTTCTCTGCAATGTACAGTCTTAGAAAGTTGCCTGGGTTACTGAGAGGTTAAGTAACTTGCCCAGGGGCATAAAGGCAATCAGTATGTGTCAGAGAAGATACCTGAACCCAAGTCTTCCTGACTCTTAAGGCCAGCTCTCTAAATGCTACTCCACCCTCCCTCTCACATACTAGGTATTTAATAAAGGTGTGTCAAATGTTGAATGAATCCATGATTTCATGGATGGATCTTTGAAGATCCAAACTTGCAACTTGGTAAGATTTACATAGCTTTTGCCCCACTGTCATTGTTTTCAGTAATTAAGGGTCACTTTCATGACAAAAGGAAGCATCACAGGACAACTCTAGTAGAAAGAAAGAAAAGTAAACCAATTGAATTAAAGCTGAAGACTTGGGGATACGTCCTGGCAACTTCATACTGGACAATGAGATGATCTCCCAAGGGAATCATATTAGTATTTTCCTTAATCTGGTGCTTTTTTTTTTTTAAAGCAATTGGGGTTAAGTAACTTGCTCAAGGTTACACGTCTAGGTTTTTGTTTGTATGGATTAAGTGTCGGAGGCCGGCTCCGAACTCAGGTCCTTCTGATTCCAGGGCCCTCGCTCTATTCACTGCGCCATCTAGCCGCCCCAATCTGGTGCTTTTTGATCTAACTAAATAAGGGAAGATGGGGGATATTCTAGGGAATGGTGCTACTTAGCCATGGGAATGATTGTTGACATTGTTGACAGTGGTAATTACCTATTTTCTCATCATTCCTATGAAACAGATAATGCTATGTAGTTAGGCTATGTGTCCTTCTTATTTATTCATTAAAACAAGTTGATGGGGGCAGCTATGTGGCACAGTAAATAGAGCACTGGGCCCTGGAGTCAGGAGTACCTGAATTCAAACCGGCCTCAGACACTTAACACTTCCTAGCCGTGTGACCTTGGGTAAGTCACTTAACCCCAATTGCCCTCCAAAAAGAAAAAAAAAAGAACATATAATGCTTCTTAAGTGTATAACTATCTGGGAGGATAGAAGAAGAAAACATTGTTTTTGTCCCTAGTATAACCAAACTCCAGAATAAGCACTTACAATAGTGGCTTGGTTTGGTTGGGTTTGGTTTTTAGATTTTCTTATTTTTAACAAAAAGAGGTAGTGGATGTTAAAACAAACAAAAAAAGCATTTCGTCATCTTTCCCTGGGGGCCTAGCTGCCCTGAGTCTGATTCTCCAAGTCCCTCCCATTCTTCTTTATTTCTTGAATTCTCTCCCCAGATTTTTTTTTAAATTGATCTTTTATTTATTTATTTTTAGTTTTCAACATTCATTTCCACAAGATTTTGAGTTACAAATTTCCTCCCTGTCTTTCCCCCACCCCCCACCCCAAGATAGTGAGCCCTTTCTCCCAATCTGCTCTCTTTTATATCCTCCCCCATTCCCCCACCAACTTTCTAGTAGGGCAAGATGGATTTCTATACCCTAGTACCTGTATATCTTATTTCCCAGTTGCATATAAAAAACATTTTTTTAACATTTGTTTTTAAAACTTTGATTTCCAGATTCTTCCCTTTCTTCCCTCCTCACCTACCACCACTGAGAAGACAAGCAATTCAATATAGGTTGTACATGTGTAATTACACAAATCATTTCCATAGTAGATATATTGTGAAAGACTAACTATATTTCCCTCCATCCTATTCCACCCTCCACTTACTCTGTTTTCTACTTTGACCCTGTCACTTTTCAAAAGTGTTTGCTTCTAACTACCCTCTCCCCCAATCTACCCTCCTTTCTATCATGCCCCCTCTTATCCCCTACCCCCCGTTCTATCCTGTACAGTAAGATACCCAGTTGAGTGTGAATGTTATTCCCTCCTTAAGCCAAATTCAATGAGGGTAAGGTTGACCCATTCCTTTTTACTTTCTTGCTTTTCCCCTCCATTGTAACAGTTTTTTCTTGCCTCTTTTATATGAGATAATTTACCCTATTTTATCTCTCCCTTTTTCCTTCTCCCAATATATTCCTCTCTCACCCCTCAATTTTATTTTTTAGATATCATCCCTTCCTATTCAGCTGATCCTGTGCCCTCTCTCTTTGTATACATGTACACACATATACACACATTCACATATGTATTTATATACACATACACCCTCCTATATACATATATATGTATGCATACATATATCCATATATATTCCCTTCAACTATCCTCATACTGATAAAAGTCTCATGATATGCAATGAACTATTTTTTCAAAGGAAATATGGTGGGCTGGGTTAACCTGGTTGGGGCCTCCCCGGGTCTGGGCCCACGCAGCTCATGTGGAACAGTGCCTAGTCCCCAGCCAGTGTGATATAGACCCTTCCTCTTGGCCTGCCAGGATGCCTTCAGCAGGAGATTTGTTTGTCTCTGTCACTGTGGGTTCTGCAGCTCTAAAATTTGCTTAGAGTCATATTTTACAGGTATTGGGGGTGGTCAGTGCTGGAGTTTAAGCAAGTTCCTGCTTTTTACTCTGCAGTCTTGGCTCCACCCCCTCGCCTGATTTTTTTTTTAACAGGAGATTTGAGACGTTCACATCCCTAGCCTACCTAAGGATCACAGCACATTATTGCAGTAATCCTCTTTGCTCCACTTCAAGAGAAATTACTTTTCCATGTAAATACCTACCTTACTGTGGCATATCCATGGGACCTGCCATCAGACTATTATATAGGGTTTTTAAAAGGTAGATGATATTATTCAGGTTAACCCAGCCCACCATATGTCCTTTAAAAAAAATAGTTCATTATGTCCTACCCTCTCTTTCTGGTGGGAACATATTTATTTTCTCAAATATTCATTGACTCTAGGTTTTTGAATCTGAGTGACAGATAAAAATGAGGTGGGGGAGGGGAATGAGAAAAAAGAGAAGATAGATGATAGATAAACCCCAAATAAGACAACAGTTTATTAGTTATAATTGCCCTGCTTCCTGTTGAGATTTTAGTTCAGAATGAACATACTCTATATAAATCCATATCTTCTGGCCTTATTCAATCTTTTCTCCTGTTTGCCTTTTCCCAGCCCCTGAATGACTAAGAATGTTTTATGTCTCTCCAGGTCGTTCATCGAGATCTGAAGCCTAGTAATATCCTATACATGGATGAGTCTGGAAATCCAGATTCCATCAGGATCTGCGATTTTGGATTCGCCAAGCAATTGAGGGCAGAGAACGGACTACTCATGACACCGTGCTACACAGCTAACTTCGTGGCCCCTGAGGTCAGAGCTCACAAACCATTAGAAAGATACCCCAACCATTCTTAAGAAAGCCACCAGCTTTTCACAGGTTGTCTAAAAAAAATAGGCTTCACTTTATTTTTCTAGTAATAAAGATTCACCCAAAATACATTTGTAAACAAAAATGAAAACTTATTTTTTTCCCTTCATATCAGTGGCAGTTTGAATCAAAGGCCTAAGCCTGGAAGAGACTTTAGAGATCAGTTAGTCCCAACCGTCTCATTTTATGGATGAAGGAGTTAAGACTTGGAGAGGACAAGTCACTTGCCCAGGGTCATGTAAGGTAGTAAGTGGTGCAGCTGAGATTGGATCCAAATCCTTTGTTGTGAAAGCTGGTGTTCTTTTCCCTATTCCACAATGGAATTAGGATCAGTGATGAGGGACTTTTCTACTAACTCAATCCCCATGAATCTCCCAGGTGACCTTCTACTTCACATTTTTATTTTCATGTTTGTGAAATATGAAAATGATCTTGCATTTGTTAGTGGTTAGCTTGATGCTGCAGAGGGTTTGGGATTAACTATAAACAACTAATTTGGAAGACTGTATGTATATGTATGTGTGTACATGCATGCATATATCTGTGTGCATATGTACATATATGCATATATATATTTATATTCACATACAATATCCTCCCTTTCTTTAAAATGGAATGTAGTGTCTTGCCTAGAAATCAATTTAATAAATATTTCTTAAATGTAATACCATAAGCAATGAGAATATAAAGATGAAAAACTACATAATTCTTGCCCTTGTGGTTTTTATAATGGAAGATACCATAAGTACATGAATAAATGATATTAGGTCAGAATGTGATAAGAGCAAAGGAGACAAAGAAAGGATAATAGGAAAGTTCAGGGTGGGGAAGAAAAGGAGGTGAGGAAGCAGTTAGTAATATAGCTATCACAGCACAGTGTCGATACTTACTGGGCATTAGATTTTTATTGGACATAATTTGTATCCTACTTCAAATTGCTGACTATAATAGGAAAGGCAGAGAGCAGGTGCTAAAATTAATAACATTAAAGATTCATGAAAGCCTCTGAATGACTGGGTTGTCAATAAAACCTGACAATGAATTCTGATGGCTGTTTTCTAAGATTTTCCCATGCCTATGGGTTATAGGCTTCATAAGGGCTTCAGGTTTTTTCTCCTATTTTTAAAGGTCCCTTTCAACCCTTTCAGTTACTTTGTAATGTCAGTGATGTGACCCATGTAGGTTAATAAAGTGTCTTCAAGAATACAGCTGAGTAGGGGCGGCTGTGTGGTGCAGTGAATAGAACACTGGCCCTGGAGTTAGGAGGACCTGAGTTTGAATCCAGCCTCAGACACTTAACACAAAAACTAGCCGTGTGACCTTCAGCAAGTTGCTTAACCCCAATTGCCCTCCAAAAAGCAAAAAAAAAAAAAAAAAGAATATAGTTGAGCAGAACCATAACTAGCTATTATTGTGCCTGAACAATTAAGAGGTATTGGGGTAAAGACAGTACTGGGAATCAGAAGAATAAATATGCCCTGGCATATCTCATGGCTGCTTCTGAAAAGGGAGAAAGCATGTCCCAGGTGAAAACCATCACCATGTGGGGGATAGGGTAGGGAAGGTATGGGAGGGAAGAGTCAGGGAAGGAAATACACTCCAGAACAATGCTATGGGAATCCTCAAAAATTTTCACCCTGGGGTAAAGCACAGATGGCCTCACCCTAGTTATAGTTATACAGCCAAGCATGAGAGAATCAGAGAGAGACAACATGACCAGGTAGAGGCTGAGGTCACTAATGGATGAATAAAAGCTAATACCTAAAAATATCATCTAGCATGTATATAATACTTTAAGGTTTGCAAATGCTTAGCATAGATCCTCACAATTTAGCATTTGATCCTCACAATAATTCTATAATGTAGGTGCTATTAATATCCCCATTTTATAGATGAAAAAACAGGCGGGAAAAGGTTAAACTACTGGCTCAGAGTTACATAGCTGTCAGTATCTGCAGCAGAATTTGAACTCAGGTCTCCCTGACTTTAAGTTCCAGAATGCTAACCCCTGTGGCAGCTGGCTGCCTTGAATGAAAATACAAAAGGGGAGGGGTTGGGAGGAGTGTGGAGGGGATATCAATGATAATCAAATTAAAACATCAAGTCAAAATACTCAGAAATGTAAACAAAAATGTTACCAACTCTATATAATAGAAACTACAAATTCGACCTAGTCAATAATAAGGGTATTTTAAAATGCTTGTGCTTTAGCTGATTAATACTAGAGAAAAGCAAACATCCCTCTTGGTTATTTGCTCTTCCTCTCAATATATTTGTTTCTTCATGGTTTCTTTGTTAAGTCCAGCTATCCATCTTTGAAACACTCATTGCCATGGCACTAGTAGAAGAGGTGGCAAATGGCTATCAGGAAGAAAGAGCATGCCTGCCACCTACTGGGGAAATCGAGCCATTTCCTAACATCAGTGCTAACTAGGTGGGAAAACAAGAAGGCAATAACCTGGCTGTGGCCAAGAATTTTGATTTTTTTTTTAATTGTTTTTGCTTTTTGGAGGGCAATTGCAGTTAAGTGACTTGCCCAAGGTCACACAGCTAGTAAGTGTTAAGTGTCTGAGGCCAGATTTGAATTCAGGTCCTCCTGACTCCAGGGCCAGTGCTCTGTTCACTGTACCACCTAGCTGCCCCTAGCCAAGAATTTTTAAACCTACTGGAATATGGCTCAGCAAGGAAAGCAAGTGATGAGAAGCTGACGTGAGGTTATGTAAAGAGCCTACTTTAGTGATGTTTTCTGTGATCTTACACAAACAGACTTGACTACAAGACGCTCGTCTGGATATGACGTTTTGGCCAATACTCACATGACCTTTTCTGCTTGTTTGTGTGGCTATAAGTATATAAAGGGGGATGGTAGCACTATAAATGGTTCGGGATGGTGAATCATCACTCTCCTTCTGCGGTGTGAGCTATTTGTCTGGTAAAAGGACAGATTTCAAAGCCTCCCCTTGCACCATAACCCCTCATCCCATCCTGCTTATTGACCTCATTCAAGAAAAATGCTACAAGTTGGAGTTTTCCAGGAGCAGGCTAGAACACTAATTAGTCATCCTTTGTTTTCCTCCATGTAGGTCTTGAAACGTCAGGGCTATGATGCAGCTTGCGATATCTGGAGCTTAGGGATCCTTTTGTATACAATGTTGGCAGGGTAAGCAGACTTCTTTGGCAAGGGGTCACCAGTGGGGGTTTGCCCGACAAGAGGGTGTGTGGGCTGATTTTTAGTAGTGCGTGGCTGAAACTACAGCAAAAACCAGTATCTGCACACTTCTTTCCAACTCTTGCCTCTCCCCTCTCACCAGAGACAACCCATTCACACATACATACAAGGCCTTTTGAGCTGACTCCCACTCCCTTTCCTTCTTCCCTCCTGTACCATCTCCACCCTACCACTACCACAACAGAAGAATAAAGAACTGGAACCTTGGGCCCACCCCATCTTGTTTTGTACCAGTAAGAGAAATGATAGGATTTAGACCTGAGAGGAAACTCAGAGACCATCTAGCTAGGGGTTCTTGACCTGAGGTCTATGAATTTTCCATAATGTTTTAATAACTATATTTTAAGGTAAATTTTTGTAATTTTTATGCATTTAAAAACATTCTGAGAAGAGGGCTACCCTAGTGCCAAAGGACTCTATGACATACACAAAAAAAGCTAAAAATTTCTGATTTAGTTCAACCCATTCATTCTACATATAAGGAAACTGAGACAAAAATGTACAGTGACTTGCCCAAGGTCACACAAGTAGTAAGGAGCAACTGTTGCTATTGAGTTGTTTTTCAGGCATACCTTACTCTCCATGACCCTTTTTGGGGTTTGCTTGGCAGAGATACTGGAGTGGTTTGCCATTTCCTTCTCCATTCCATTTAACAGATGGGGAAAATGAGGCAAACAGGGTTAAGTGATTTGCCCAAGGTCATACAGCTAGTAAATGTCTGAGGGTGGGTTTAAATTTACAAAGAGGAGTGTTCTTGACTCCAGGCACAGTACTCTGTGCACTATGGTGTCACCTAGTGACCCAATGATCAACTGTAGTCTTTCCCAAAAACCTTCTAATGTCAATCTGGGTATTGGGACACAAATCTAACTTTGCTATCAGCTCACTTTAGAGTGTCAGTTTTCTCCTTTGAGGGTCCTTTCCAACTCTATGTACCCTTCCAACTCTAAAGTTCCATGATCTTATGAGAGTGACCTGCCACTTTTTTTCTTTTTTTCAATCTGGAATATGTGAATCAAGCAAAATATCCTATGAATAAAGTCCTTGACTGCCTACTCCTCTGTCATACATTTTCAGAAATATCTCAACAGGGTAGAAGAAAAGAAATTAATTCATCTTCAAAATAAAAGTACAAGCTTGGTCTTATATGGTCTCTCTCATCTCAATTTTCCTTGGACCATGCTTGTTTGTGTCTAATTAATGATATAAGCACACAGTAGAATGTAAATTCCTTGAGGACAGGAATTGTTCCATTTTTATCTTTATAGCCCAAATAGGCAGCTAGGTGGCACAGTGAATAGAGTGCCAGAAGTAGAGTCAGGAAGACTCATCTTCTTGAGTTCAAATCTGGCATTAGACACTTACTAGCTCTGTGATCCTGGGCAAGTCACTTAACCCTGTTTGCCTCAGTTTCCTCATCTGTAAAGTGAGCTGGAGAAGGAAATGGCAGACCATGCCAGTGTCTTTGCCAAGAAAACCCCAAATAGAGTCATGAAGAATCAGACACAAATAAAAAATGACCAAATAACAAAGCCCCATCACCCAGCTCAGGGCCTCTCACAAAGTATTCATTGAATTGGATCCTAGAAATGAAAACTTAGGTCCTAGAGTCATACTTTTAGGATTCCTATATTAGACTAGTGAATTGAATGGTAGAAACTATGGATTTTCTGCCTGATTTGTCTCCAAAATGATCCTCAGCATATAACACAACCTCTTCTCTCATTTTCACCATTTATGAAGTGGAAGTATTTAGCTTCACATTCAAAGAAAATATATTCATCAAGGAAAATCAGAATGACTTTCTGTGGATGCAATTAGTCACCTGATCTGCCAGAAAGGAAACTAGAGAAACTCAAGAAAGGCCTCTACCTGAGGTCCTTTCAAAATGGTTACTTTTTATAACACAGAGTATGGTCTTCAGGAATAAACATCTTAAATTATGGGAAGAAACTTTGTTACCCTAAGTTTCCTTCATGTCACAGGTTCACTCCTTTTGCAAATGGCCCCGATGACACTCCTGAAGAAATCTTGGCAAGGATTGGCAGTGGGAAATATGCACTTTCAGGAGGAAATTGGGATTCTGTATCTGATGCTGCAAAAGTAAGTAAAAAGTTCATTTGTGTGCCTGCCTGCACAGGCTGGAAGTCTTCATGCTTCAATAACAAGTTCCTTTATGGTAATAATAATAATAATAGCTAACATTTACATAGTGTTTACTATTTGCCAGGTACTGTGCTATGGGCTTTACAATTATCATTACATTTACTGGAAGGTAGATGCTATTTTTATCCCCATTTTACTGAGGAAACTGAGGCAGACAGAGATAAAGACTTGCCCAGGGTCACAAGGTAATAAATGTCCAAGGCAATAGAGAGAGAGAGATACATACATATATATGCATATTTTGCACATGAATACAGTGAGTGCCTAATTACTCAGGGCACTGGGATATGATACAGTATTTTTAAATTGTAATAAATCCCTTCTTGACCATTACCTGCCTAATTTCTTTTGGGCCTAGTCTCATTTTTTCCAGACTTCAGAGTTGAGGCCTGTGTTAATTGACATCAATCAGTTCACATTTAA
The DNA here is from genome assembly GCA_011680675.1 of Gymnobelideus leadbeateri. Lineage (NCBI taxonomy): Eukaryota > Metazoa > Chordata > Mammalia > Diprotodontia > Petauridae > Gymnobelideus > Gymnobelideus leadbeateri. The sequence continues at coordinate 329,308 of WOXC01010899.1, forward strand.
TCAGAGTATATGATAGAGCATATCACAATTAGGTAGAAGGGTGGATAGAGCCTTGGAGGTGAGGTCAGGAGCACCTGAGGTTGAATCCTGCCTCAGATATGTATTGGTTGTGTGATCATAGGCAAACTCTCCAGGTCTCAATTTCCTTATCCATAAAACGGGGATAAAAATAGTGTCTAGCTGACAAAGATGTCAACAGAATCAAATGAGATGAAATGCATAAAACCCTTTGCAAACTTTACAATGTTGTATAAATATTAATTATGATGATGATGATGATGATGATGTATGATATCTCTGCTATTAGAAGGACTTATCATGTAAGAAGCAGAATTTGAGTTGGGCTTTGAAGGGAGGAGTAAGTTTGCCTGGATGAAGATAATTTGTGTGGTTTCACTGTTTGAATAGAGAGCATTTGTATATCTTTGTTCAGTTGTTTTCTGTTGTGTCCAACTCTTCATGACCCCATTTGGGGTTTTCTTGGCATTTCCTTCTCCAGTTCATTTTACAGATGAGGAAATTAAGGCAAACAAGGTGAGGTGACACAAATAGGGTCCCACAGTTAGTAGTTTCTGAGGCCTGATTTGAATTCAGGTCTGCTTGACTCCAGGCCCAGCCCTTTATCCACTGTGCCACCTAGTTGCCCCAAGATTTTTCAAGATACAAAAAGCTCTCAAGTGTTATTTCATTTGATCTTTATAATAACCCTTTGAGATAAGTAGGACCCGAAGTTAAGTGACTTGCCCAAGGTTGCTGAGACTCTACAAGGTTGCATGTCTTTAGATAAGAAGCCTCTGAAGTCCTTTTGAATTTGAAGTTTCTGTGATTGTATCTCATGGAGAAAGCACTAGACTTAGGAGCCAGGAACTTCCTAATGGTCCCTGAACAAGTCTTGAACAAAACATTTACATTCCATGTTAGCAATGTTCCCATCAGTAAAATAGGAATCAGAACCTTCCTTTTGGCTATCTTCTTCAAGATGTTGTCAGAAATTTAGACTTGAAGAACTAAAAAGGAATTTTGAATGCTTTGGAAGAAAGACATGGAAATGAAAAGTATTGCTATATCATTCATTATACACTAGTTCACTATACAAAGTATATTCATTTCCAAATTATATGAGGACATTATTAAAGTGGCTTTATACATTTTATTTAACTTTTTTTTTTTTTTTTTGCTTTTTGGAGGGAGGATGGTAGAGCAATTGGGGTTAAGTGATTTGCCCAAGGTGACATGGCTAGTTTTGTGTTAAGTGTCTGAAGCTGAATTTGAACTCAGGTCCTTCTGACTCCAGAGCCAGTGTTCTATTCACTGTACCACCCAGCTGCCACATTTTATTTAACTTTTAAGTTTGTCATTCATTCTTCTTGTCAGTGGGGATTCTTGCATCTCCTTGATTGGTTATTTAAGGCAGATCTCCATGTTTAAATAAGCATTGAGTGTTTGTTGTTTGTTGTTTAAGAACTAGAAGAAGAAAAAGCATTATAGCTGAATTTAGACATATTGGATATGCAGTATAGGATCTGTTATCATGTACATACTTGACATTTGTTGGCAATCAAAATCATTGATGAATCAAGATGCTTTAAAAGCATAAATATACTTGGCTTACATGAGCTATTACGCATTTCTTTAACTGCAGAAGGGACTGGTTTGTATCTGTAATGACATTTACTATTCTAGGCTTGGATCTATGGATCAAATAGGTTTGTATTTCTATGATATTTGGGCAATTTACAAGAATTATTTTATGTATTAACTTCTTAATTGCTTTATAAAATATCAGCATAATGGTTAAGCCAACTGAAGATTTTTGTATCATACATACATTTCTGAATACTCAGGAGTTCATATCAGTCTCATATATATGGTGAGATGACCCACTGATTCCCTTTCTTCTTTCGCCACAGGACATTGTATCCAAGATGCTCCATGTGGATCCCCATCAGCGCCTGACTGCTGTCCAAGTCCTGAGACATCCATGGATCGTCAACAGGGAATACTTATCTCAAAACCAGCTCAGCAGACAGGATGTCCACCTGGTGAAGGTAGAATTTTAGAGTCAAAGAATATTAGAGCTGGTCAAAAACCTGAGGAACATCTTCTGATCCAAGCCTCTCCCCTCATTTTACAAAAGAGGAGACTGGGCCCCAGGGAAGTAAAATTACTTATCCAGGATCATAGCTATTTAGTAGCAAAGCTGGTATAATAGGGCAAGTCATGTGACTCCAAGTCCGGTGCTTTTGTTAACTAAACTTGTCTCAAGGTGTGGGATGTTCAGTGCAACTCAATGAGTATTTATGATCTGCTGTATATGAGACAAAAGCCAATATGACATGGTAATTGGTCCTACAGTTGGGAAAACCTGGAACCTGATTTTAAAATGTTAGTTGGGTAGCCATGGATGAATCAATCAGCCTCACATTGCCACCAGACAACTCTTTAAAACCAAAGATGACGGGCGGCTAGGTGGTGCAGTGAGTAGAGCATCGGCTCTGGAGTCAGAAGGACCTGAGTTCGGATCCGGCCTCAGACACTTAACGCACACACAAAAAAACCTAGCTGTGTGACTTTGGGCAAGTTGCTTGACCCCAGTTGCCCTCCAAAAAGCAACAAAACAAAACAAAACAAAAAAACAAAGATGAGATGCTGATCTGGCTAGGTGGAGGAAGCTTCCACACCAGTAGTTCCCAGACCCAGATCCCCTTCTCCCCACCCCAAAAAAATTACTGTGCAAGAAACTGTTCTAGATGTTGAGGAACAGGGAAGGAGGGAGGGGAGGGAGGGAGAAAGAAGGAAGGAAAGAAAGAAGAAAAGGAGGGGAAGGAAGGAAGAGAAAGAAAAAAGGAGGGAAAAGAGGGAGGAAGGAAAGGAAGGAAGGAAGGGAGAAAAAAAGAAAAAGAAAGAAAGGAAAGAAGGAAAGAAAGAGAAAGGAGGGAAGAAGGGACGGAAGGAGATAGTCCCTCCTCTCAAGTAGCTTACATGCTACAAAGAATGAGATGCAAAATACACAATGATTAGCAATTTTGAGAAATGGGAAAGCATTCATAACTGGGATGGGATCAAGATAAGCATTAATATCTGAACTGTGTCTTGCAGGAAAATCAAGAGTCTAACTGAAGGTAAGGAGAGTGCATTCCAGGTATGAGGGATAGCTTGTACAAAGGCACAAGAAATAGAAAGCCAAGTTCTAGAACAAGGTAGTCTGTTTTGGCTAGAACATCGACTATGTAAAGGGGAGGAGGAGAAACAAGTGTAGAAAGTAAGGTTGGAGCAAGAGCAAAAATAGGAGTGGTCTTGGGAAGCCTGGAGAAAAATTGTTCTGATAACTCCTGCTCTTCAAATAATCAAAGGAGACAATAAAATTAAAATTAAATATAGACACATGTATCATAAAAACAGAGAAAAGGCACTGTGCATGAAACAGTTCTGGCATCTGTTAACATTGTAAAACAGGGTACCATTCAGAATCCTAAACCCTATAGTTCTAGGTCATTATCCAAATACTTAACATCTCTATCAAAATTAATGTCACATGAATATAGTGGAGGCTATTCAGAAGTAAACCTTCCTCTTTAAAGGATTATTCTACTTCACCCCTCCCTTTCCTTTTTAGCAGGATATTACAAATATTAATATAAGTTCTGGGAAAAACCCAAGACATGTCAAAAACATGCATATGTGAATATTAAAAAATAAATAAAAACAGCTTAGATCCACTCTGGCAATCTACCATGCCTTTTTTCAGCAATAATGTCATCTTCCCAGAGACAGTAAAAATGGAGGACCAGGCATTGTCTTCCAGCCTATTAATTTTGCCCACTAGTGATGAAACTAATAGGAACCAAAAAAAAAAAAAAAAAACAAGCAACTCTTGAGAGGGATTCTTTGGACAGAGAATACTTGTTCCCTGAGAGTCGCATTAAAAATATGCTGCTCCTCTGATATCTAGTAAACAAGTGAATGTCAGAGTTTTATATTGCTAGTAATAGCTCTGCTGCTTTGAAGCAGGAGTAGTATAATGAGGAACTGAGTAGAAAAATAAACAAAATTTTTAAACCTCTTGAAAATTTCTCTCCTAGTAGATTTTCCCATATGGCTCCATTTATGGTCTTATCGCTATAAGCATAGTCTTATATTTCCCTACTCTCTGATCCTATCTGTCTCCATGCTTTTGAATTCCCTATCCCCTATCCCTGAAATGTTCTCCCTCCACATTTCTACTTCTCAGTATTTCTGGTTTCCTTCTGGATATACCACAAATGCTACCTGCTGCAGGAGGTCTTTCCTGATCCTGCCAGCTACTAGTGCCTTCCCATCTAAGATTACCTTCCATCTACTCTGTATGGATCTTGTATGTACCTCCTTGGTCAGCTAGGTGGTGCAGTGGATAGAGTACAGGACCTGAAATTAGGAAGACTCATCTTCCTGATTTCAAATACGGCCTCAGACACTTACTTACTAGTTGTATGACCCTGGGCAAGTCCCTTAACCTGTTTGCCTCATCTATAAAATGAGCCATAGAAGGAAATGGCAAACTCTTCCAGTATTTCTGCCAAGAAAACCCAAATGGGATCACAAAGAATTGGACATGACTTAAAAAAATGACTTTACAATGGACCTCTCTATTTGCATGTTGCCTCCCCCATTAGTAAACTCCCCGAAAGCTACACTGTTTTGCCTTTCTTTGTATCCCTAGCAGTTAGCTCAGTGCCCAGTATATAATAAGACGTTATAATCCAACAATTATTTCCTTTTAAATAGGGAAAACTTACAAAACACTTTATGTGTGTAATAAGTTTTCCTTACATACTTCTTTTTGTATATACAAAGTATACCAACAAAGACTATATGTTCTGAGGTTAATATACCTTGTAAAGCAAGGCCACATTTGGAAAGTTTCATTTCAAAAGGGTCTGACTACAACATAAAAGATCATGGGATTTTTATCTGGAGTGGATAATTAAAGATCATTTATTTCAATCTCATCACCTTATAGAGAAAACTGAGATCCAGAGAGATCATAAAGCTTGCCTGTGGTCATATAGGTAATAAGTAATAGAGCTAGTATTCAAAGCTGGATCTTCTGACTCCAAATCAATGTTCTTTCCATTGTAAAATTGAGGGGACTGAAGGAGAAAACCTCAACTCCCTTTTGGCCTCAAAAGAGACATTACTGTTACTGGTCCACGTTCCCACATCATTGACCCCAGTAACCCCTGTTACTGGTCCACGTTCCCACATCATTTTCAGCAATCCCAAGAATTCATTGACAATGAATAGTAGCGTCTTCTCACACACAAAAAGTTTATATTCATCTAGTCTAAATGGTGCCATTGGTATTAATAGCTCACATTTATTGTTTCCAAATTTACAGAACACTTTCCTAATAAGAACCTTGTGAGGCAGGTAAAGACATGATGCCTGGTTTAGTGCAGTTGAAGGGGTACCGTATAGAAGAATGACTTGTTCTCTTTGGCCCAAAAGGGCACAATCAGTAGAAATGTATCGACAGATACCAGCTTGGTAAAAGGAAAAACTAACCCTAGCTAGCAATAGTCAATACTGGTATAGAGTTTTAAGGGTCTTTACAAATATTATCTCATTTGATCCTCCCAACAACCCTGTGATGTGGGTACTGTTATTTAACTCTATTTTACAGATAAGGAAACTGAGACAGTGAGTGGTTATGTGACTTGCCCAGGCACCCAAACCAAATTTGAACTCAAGGCTCTCTGACTCCAGGTCCAGCACTCTATCTATACCCACTCAGCCACCTAATTAATAGAACCCCAAGAGTAAATTAGGGTACCTCAGTAAGTAGAAGATTTCTCCTCCCTGGAGGTCTTCAAATAGGTGAATGGCCTTTTGTCAAGGTTGTTGTTAAGAGGGTTCTAGACCAAATATAATAACTTCATGACTTTTGCCAACTGTGAGGTTCTGTGACACCTCACTTATAATTATGGAATTATAAGTGAGATTTGGAACTATTAAGTTACTTGCTAATCTGATAAATAACAGGCCCAGAACCTAAAAATTTTCTGACTATAAGTCTAGTGTTCTTTCTACAATACCCAATTACCTAAGAATAATTTGGCAAGAAAAATTACAGTTTGTCTTACATGCTGACCTCCACAACTGTCTTCTGTCATAGTCTCAGGAATGTGGTGTGGTTTTTTTTTTTCAAGTATTTTCCTAGAATATCCAGACTGTCTATCACCATCCAGCACCCCCCTAGCCATCCAATGGAACAGCTAGTTCCAACCACAAAAAGGATTCAGGACCACTCTTGGTCAGATCTCTGAAACACCATAGAACCTTCAATGCAGCAACTTACAAAGTTGGCAAAATATAGTGGTTCCTGATAAATACCTTTCTCTAAGCTAAGGATTACTCAAATCCTAGGTCAGTTGAAGTCAGTTCAACAAATAGCTTTGTCCCAAACTCACCCACTAGGATAGAGCTGCCTACCTTCAGCAGCTCAGAGAACACCAGATAATCTTCCAATTGATGTATATGTTTGTTGGTACATGATATGTGGACAGCATCACCCTCCCTATCCTTTATGACAACCAAGCAAAAAAGAGTTGGAATGATAGAGGAATGTTGGTAAATGCATTTTTCCTAGGCCTTTCATCCTTTTTCTTCATACATTGTTCTACAGGGTGCAATGGCTGCCACTTACTTGGCTTTAAACAGAACCCCGCAGGCACCAAGATTAGAGCCGGTATTATCCTCCAGCTTGGCTCAGCGGAGGGGCATGAAGAGACTTACTTCAACAAGGTTGTAGCAGGCGAGCCCGGGCACCTAGAAACCAACCTGCAGCCCCTCTCCAGAGAGGCGCTTTGTTACTTGGCTCCCGGACTCGGTTACCGCACATGAGCATTGCTGGAATGACCAGAAGTCCAAGATAAGGCAGCACTCTCCCTTGGCTCGTTTCATTTCCTTTTCCAGCCCTAACAGGACTCTGACTTACTGACTTCTCAAAGCTGTGCTGTGCCAACGTCACCAACTGCTCTTCTCCCTTATTCTCAACTAAAACCAAATGAATTCATTTCCTCAGAATCATTCTAAAGTTCTTCAGAATTCTATGAGAACCTGTAAATGCCTATGTTAGTCTTGTTATTTTCAGCAAAATTATTTTTTAAAGTGTTTTAAAGAGACACTTTGATTGAAAGGCCAATGATCTGAGCCCACAGTTTGCTGCCTTACCAGCTAATATACGTAGAATTTATCGAAAAATAGTCCAAATACATCAATCAGTAATTCACTGATGTTCATTTCCAAAAGGGCAAAGGCTATTAAAGTATCCCCCTAACATTTCCAGTTGTCTGGATAATGCCATGTGCATTTTGACATCCAGGGATAGACTCCTGTTTGCATTCAGAAATACCTTAAGTTCCTAAGTTCGAACTGCTCTCCTCTCATTTTGATTGAGGTGAGTTTATAATGTCCCTCTTTCTCTTTCCATATTGAGAGGGAAGAAAAAGGCCTACCCAAGACATAAATAAGGCCATCAAGTTGATAATATTTTGGCCTTCATGTACCAATTTCACTAAAATGAAGAAAACTCTTTAGAAAGAAGCATGGGACAAACCTATGTTCCCTCTCAATTTTCTTACTTCCACAACCCTTAGCTCCTGGTAGACAAAAAGGCCAATTAAGGATTTAGGGAGAGCTTTGGGTTTTTGTTCCCTGATGAGATAATTTTCTGCTCCCTATGCTTTAGAAAAGCAGTCTATTTGCTGTTTGCTTTCATTTTCAGAAAATACTGTGACTATTGAGAAAATTGAGCTCTGATATCCCTGTCCCAGATTCTGTTGGCTGAGTCAATGCCTCTCTTAAGTCCAACTGGAATCAGGAGGTATACCATTAAGGCCTTTCACTCCCTTGCCCTAAAGAAGCAGGGGGGAGGAAAAGGGAGACAGAACAAGAGGATGCATTAACAGTAGTGATGCACTTTTTAGGAACTGTGTTTTTGTGTTGAATGTTACGTTTCTGTTGGGTAGGTCTATTTTTAAAATCACTGTTTGACCTTTTAATAATTTAAATGCTATTTAAATGTTTGACTTGATGTGCTGTGCACATAAGGGGGGTGGGGGTGGCAGCTAAGGGTGGGGGGAAGGGTTGGGGTAGGAGCTTCGATGTGCTGACCTTTGCCAAATCAAACAATGCTGTGAAATGAAAGTCACCAGGCAAAAGACCCAGCACCAACAGGCAGTTGTTGGGAAAGTAGACCTAAGTGTTATTTCATCTCCCTATGGATCCCTGTGGACCCCACTTAGTCCAATGTGTTCTCAGTCCAGTAATTCAGCTCAGCAGAGTTGCAAAAGAAAGTAGTTTGATTGTTATTTCATCTTGTCTTTTTACTTTCTGTACCATTTACTGGAGCCAGACAACTTGTTTGGTAATAATTGAGAAAATTCAAGTTGATAGTGAATACAACCTTTCTTCTAAGCTTGATGGTAGACTTCAGTGTAATTTCATGTAAACACCATTAGATTCATTTCTTCTCCCCCTCCCCACTTTCATCCAAGCCCATCTAACTCCACCATTAAGGTATGTGCCAAGTTCAGAAAAATGCTGGCTCATGCCAGTTACTTTCTGGACTTGAAAAATAAACCTACTTAATAAATAATCTGTTAGATTTCATTGTTTTTAAATAACAAACGCATTCAAGTCCTTCTTTATGTTCCCATGTCTTTTATTATTCTCATAAGGTGTTTGTCATTATTTCTTCAGTGGGCTATGAGACAGAGAAACTTGGGTATTGGTCAATGATTTTCCCCCTGCTTCCAAAAAAAAAAAATGAAGACAGCAGACCTCAGCCTCCAGTGTCTCTCTTTGTGTTGGTCATAAAATTGTTGTCTGTTTCTTTTCTTATTGAGGATTTTTAAGATTCCTTGGCTGTTAAACCAAGTAATTATTATCACTTGGGGTTTTTAAGAAAGTTGAGGCAGGGAGAAATAGATGATATAGTACCATTCAGATGTGCTAAAAGCATATTTCATATGTATGTGATGTAAACTATACCAGGTAAAAAGCTTTGGGTGGCTTTTTAAAATTCATGCAGATTTATTGGTATAGTCTGCTATTGTGATAGCATAGAAGAACCTCCTTAATGCTACTTCATGAATCAGTATATACTGCGTTGATTAATATGTATTAACAGAAGGAAATGCCCTATTAAAGCAGTTGCTAAGTAGGTGTTAGATTCTGTTATAACCAAATCCAGTTGGATGACTAGAAAACACACCCAGTTTTTTAAACCCTTATTTAAAGTAAATAAGTCTTAAGCTCATTCAACAGAAAGTCAGAAAAGATTTTCTTTCCCTCTTAGCAGTGGGTACCCTACAACTCAGCTAAGTATGATGTGCTACATTTGCACAGTGAATGGTTTAAATGCTGGAAAAGGTGAATAATTAAGTCCGTTTACAAGCACAAATGCAGTACTGGCCTTCTTGTACCAGAGGAGTATTTTCTTTCACCCTTAGCATTCATTTTTTTTTCAATTCAGAACAACTATTCCATTTAATTCCAGCAAAACTAGCCCATGTAAACCATATCAGCTCCAAATAAAAAAATAGACCCAAAACAAAACAAAAACAGAAATTTTCCTATCCTTAAGTCATATGCTTACCATGTTTTGGTTTTTTTTTACCTTTGTATGTGTTGATTTTACATAAATGATAGGACTTAAGGTTAAGCCAGTATTGTTAATTAAATGGTGTTATCCTTAAAATTACACAATGGGATTTTACCCTCTATTTTATTGATTCTTGACACACACCATAAGGACTTCATTTGCACACTGCTCTATTTCTGCGATGGTTATACGGTTATCCTCCCAGCCTCTTACTTTGCAATAAAAAGTCCCCAAAAAGGAGAACATGAGAAAATGTCACATTTCAGAAGGCCAGGAATCAGATGGTAATCAATGCTTTTAGGCTCACTGCTAACTAGTAGGTCAAACAATGAAATCTCTGGACATGTGTGTGTGTTCATTAGTGTGTAACAGCTTTTCTACCTAGATATCATGACCCAGCACTTTGTTTACAGGTTCAGTATCTATGTTTACAAATCATTCTTATGTTCACGCTTTCTATTTTGTTTGAAATGAGCAGTCACTGTACAGATATTTATTACGCTTTCCAGAGTTTTCTGAATAGATTTTTTTTGAATAAACATGGGTTTTATGAAGTGTAATATTTTTATAGCATAACAACCTTTGGACTTTCTATATTGCTCCCAACAATGGTCTGTGGATAAGCTTCTTGCTACCTTTTCTCCTCGCACTGTTCTCAGTGCTGCTGCTGGCATCAGCTGCTGTGATGTAGCTTCCTCAAGGGGTAGATGGTACTGTGTTGTGAAACTGTTGAACTAAGAACTCTGTGTGTGTGTATGTGTGTATGCGGGTGTGAGAAGCCCAGTTGCATGATGAGGGACACTGGTAGAATATGATGAACAGTCGGACTGTATAGTGGGGCAAGAGCTCACAGGGGCAGGCTGCTGGGGAGAATCCTCATTGTATCCTTCTTCTGTACTCTGCCATTTTGGCTTGGCATGCACATCCCTTCTTTATAAAGAAATAAAACAAAATTCTATGCTGTTTGTTTTGGGCTGTCTGCATTCATTTTTCACTTGGAAAATGTGTAACCAATCTCTGTTAACAAGCATGCTTAAAACACACATCACCTTAGTTTTACCTACTCTATAGGAGAGTAAGAGTTGGGCGTTACCAAAGAGAGTTTCCAGAGCAAGGGATCTTATTTCTTATGGCAATCTAGTGAAGTCTGTGGATACCTTCTCAGAAAAAGGTGTTTGTTTGTTTGTTTTTTAATAATGAAGGAAATAATCAATTTTATTTAGAAGTTAGTGAAAATAGAGATGTATTTTTTCCCATCCAAGTTCACAAGTCCCTGGGGCCTATCCCCAGATACCTCAGGACCCAGATTAAGTAACCAAGCCCTAGATACTTGTCATAGTCATGGAAGGGCAATATTATTGAAAGAATTTTAGGGAGCCCATTAAACATAAAAGAAACAGTGTCTAATGCATATGCTCAAGGGGTACTCTATAGATATTAACTTATATTAATACTTATCTCATAAGCAAAATTGTTTTTTGATTAAAGACAAGACTCTTTGAAGTTCAGAAAGGAAGAATGATCACAACTGTGATCTTAATTGCTTAAATATGGAATCAAGATCTCCATACACAGGCTGAGAAAGTCTATATACCCACATCTGTGTGTATATATATATGTGTGTGTGTGTGTATATATAATGTATATACACATATATTCAAACAATGTATATATGTGTGCAATATACGTGTATCTAAAGACTAGTGTTTTATGATATGCATACTCAGAGGGTTTTGTTTAATTTGTAATTAATTTGTAATATTGTTCAATTGTTTTCAGTCATGTCCAACTCTTCATGTAATTCTAACTATAAATATATATATGATTATATGCTCAGTCATATACATACATATGTGCTCAATCATGTACATACATTATATGCTCAATCATATACATATTTAACCTTTGAGAGGCAACTAGGGGGCCCAGTAGATAGAGGGCCAGGACCATAGTCAGGAAGACTCATCTTCCTGAGTTCAAAACTGGCCCCAGACACTAGCTGTGTGACCCTGTTCAAGTCATCTAACTCTGTTTCAGTTCTTCATCTGTAAAGTCATCTGGAGAAGGAAGTGACAAACCATTGTAGTATCTTTGCCAAAAAAAACCAAATGGGGTCACGAAGAGTTGGATATATACATACACACCCTCCCTTCGGATTATAAAAGAATTCTCTCTCTTTTTCCCATTCTAGTTACTTGTCACTGATAGTCATTTACACAATGGCATAAAATAACGAGCACTTATGGAGATCTTCATCTTGAGTTTCAAATGAAAACCAACCTTGCCTAAAATCCAAAGTAATGAATAGAATCTTAAGGCTGCAAGGAAACTATAGTGTTCTTAAACAGGTAAATTTTAAAAGGGATCTTACATTAAAAGATGTCCATAGAAAAATATGCTATTCCTTTATATAGAATTTATTCTAGCATTTTCAGCCCTATCAATAAATATTTCCACATTTAGATCCCTAAAAAAAAAATGCTCCCTAGATCCTTCTGACCTTTCCTAAGTGAAAGTGGGGAAATTCATCCTGCATGACATTTTCTGTATAATTGAAAATTATGACTTTACATTTTAGTCTTTTCCTGCTTCAATTCATCCCAGATAATATGTTTTTTCCCAAAATATTTTACATTTTTTTTCTAAGTTATTTTCAGATTCTCCATATCCCACTCTAGTTGTGGAGCTTAGTTAGAACAAAATACAGTTATCTCTAGTCTCTAAAAAAGATATTTCATTAAGACATCCAAATAACCAAGAAAAGGTTGGTATGGTATTTAAAAGACTGTCAACAATGTTCCAAGTCCATAAAACCATTCTAGAAGATTGGTCCTGGATCAGGCAAACCTTAAGGATCCTGGGATCAATGTGAATAGAACCTCCCAAGCTATTGAAAACCTGATTATATTACTTCAATAGATTTCATGGAATTTTGTGTTCAAAGGGAACTCAAAGGTCTCTTCATTTTAAAGACAGGAAAAGTGAGACCCAGAGAAGGGAAATCATTTGCTTAAGGTCACATCGTAAATGGTATAACTGGGATTTGAACCCAGATCCCTCTCCAAATTCAGTGTTCTTTCCATTATACCCAAGTAGCTGGGGTACAGGCTCAGAAGAGGTGGCCAGAGTATAAGTTCAACTCTATGATAGTCCCACAGACACATCCTCTGGCATGTTCTACAGCATGTGATCCAATATTCCCCTGTACACACGTTCTCCTGGGATCATGGGACGGTGAAGGCAGTAAAGAAGAAAAAACAAAAACAATAATACTATCCTTATTAATGTCCCAGGAAAACTTGAAATGCTCCTGGAAACAAGAGTGAGGGAAAAACTGGGGAATGGAGTAGCATAGAGATAAAGACTTTCCAAGCATGTATTCTCTTTATTATATACTCATTTAGTAGGAATCAACTACATATACATACACACACACACACACGTGGCAAAACATAATGGACTACGGAGTAGCCAATCCATAGTTTGCTACTTGACTTGTTACCATATTCATTCTCATCATTCTTAGTTCTAAGGTAATCCAAGGATATGTTTGGAAATTTTTTAATTCCTAAAATTGCAACCTTTTTCTAATCAGTTAGATCTGAACCTTCCTCCTAATCTATTAAAAAACCAGAGGAACCATTTTTCCCATAAGTAATTGCACATGTATATATGTGTGCATATATACATATAGACAGATAGATACACACATCAAAACCCCCAACCTCCTAGGCTTAAGAAAAAAATCAATGTTATTGGATATATAGTCACTAACAAAGTAGTAAATACCACAAGCATAAAAAAATTACATTTTGAGAAGAATCACATCTAGTTGTCTCTATCAACTTTACTCATTATTTCTCCTCACTTCTGAAACATAGTCCTACCATTCAATTCTGCTGAATAACATCCAAAGTCACTCAACAATTTTTTTCTTGCTTATTCACAACAAAAACACTAAATTCAATCCTTCCATTAAATGATTTCTTTGTTTCTGTCCTCTTACATTCTCTTTAGCCATAATAGGAAAACCAGACTCCTCAAAAATGACAGTTAAAACTCAAATCTTTTTGCAAATAGCAGTTAATTCTCTCATTTCCTTACAAATTCCTCATGGAACAAAGCTAAAACTCTCCCTCTTCCCCATTGATTCTTTGGCAAGTGGAAGCGAAACAGTCATTCTTCAAGATTCCAAAGCTTCTCAAAGTGACAGTAACAGTTTCTCCAGTGCCTGTAGGAGAGATTATTGGAGTTGCTATTATACTCAGATCCCTTGAAAGAACAGCATAAATTCTCCTCGAAATCAGTCAGTAGGGAAACTTTCTGATACAGCATTTCACAAAGATGTTTCCATGTTATTGGGATCCCCACAGTGTTACTTTGCCCATTTCCTAGTCTTGACCATTTTCATGAATCTCTGAACTTCCCATACAGGAATTTCTGCATGGGCCCAAAGCCCTCTGATTCCTACACTGCATGCACACCTTCCTGCCTGTTGCTCCCATTCTCTGGGGTCTTCCCTCTCATCCAAATAGAAGTATATATTTCAGGCTGACCATTACCTTCCAAAAGGTGATGATACCAAGGACCAAAGATGATTTGGGGGATGTGTCAGCCTTTCAGAGGTCATGTCTAGTGTATGTCAGGTTATTCCATATGGTGACTAACTCTCATTGACCAAAACACCTTCCCCCACTGGCAATTATGTGCCCCATGAAATTTACACAACTTACTTCTCTAACAATTAATTCAACAGCATGTACTGAGTGCCCACTATATTTAAGACATTATGTGAGATACAAGCAGAAATAAAACAAAATCTTTGCTATCATGAACATGACAGTCTAGAAGGAAAGATGGGACACATATACAAGTAACTATTATATAAGATAAAAAGAGAAAATAAAATAATTTACTCTTAAAGTTCAAGAGAGGGAGACTGCTTCTGGCTAGGGAGACTGAAGGTGATTTCAAACAAAAGATATTATTGAGGGAAATAACATTAAGTCATTACCAAGCAATAACATCTTAGTTTAAATTAGTTTTCTTCTAGATGAACAGCAGGGCCTTGAGGTAATGGCCTACTTACAGAAAGCATGTAAGTGTTATGGGATGGTAAGCTGGGAGGGACTGAAAAAGAGAAAACTTAGGAAAGGCATGATTTACCTTAATAGATAATGAATTTTTCATCACTGGAGTTCCTCAAGTGGAGGCTGAATGACCACTTGTCGGGATGTTGTAAGAGGGATTTCCTACTTGAAGAGCTTCAGTAATGAAAAATGTATTACCTATCAAGATAAATAATTCTTTTGTGCAGCTCTAACTTTTAGATTTTGTTTCTTGGTCAAGTTAAAAGCTACCTCTCTACAGCTTCCAACAGTTTTCCCTATTTCTGCTATCTGGGGGTCAAAAAAAGCAACTTTAAACCCATTCCACAGGATATACCTTCAAATACTTAATGATAGCCATCATGACTCTCCTCTAAGTTTTCTCTTCTTCAGGATAACTTTCCAGTGATCATTATATGACACTATTTTAATCACCCATGTTTATAGTCAAACTTATCAATGTCCTTTGTAAAATTATTGTGCCTATAATAAAACAGTATACAACAGGTGGTTTGACTGAAACAAAGTACATAAGGACTTTAATCTGTCTTGTTCTGCAACTCTATACTTCTGTCAATGGGACCTAAAATTAAATTACCTTTATGGCAGCATTGTGTCATATAAGTTAACTCCTATTGAGCTTATGTTGTATATGTAGTTCCTGAGTTCATTCTCCCAACTCCAAATTCAACAGTAGGTTGATTCAGAGACAGCCTATTGTTAAATATTCCTATAGGGTTCTAGAGAAACCAGTGAAGGGATGTATGGCTTGTCCAATGCTGTTACCCATGATCCCCATTCTGGTGTGTTCCAGTGCCTCTATATCATAACCAATTAGTGCCCTATAATCAGTGCCCCAATATCATAAACAGTTGGAATCTAAATATCATCTAAGTAACTAATATCTCCCCAAAATCATTGATAAGCAGTTAACATTAATTAGCTTTTACAGAACAACACTTATTGAGAAGATTTAGTAAGAACAGAATACAAATACATCCTGCCTCCCTAATTGGGGCACATTCTCATTTCAGTCCTTGGAAAGAATGGACCCACCCTTAAAAAAGGCTGCTACAAACATTTCTCCAAACAACTTTGCCTCTGAATGCACTATAGCTGAAGGATAGTTGTTGGCTCCCTTGCTTGAACGACATATTATCTCAGCTGCCTGGTTGATTCACTAGTGGGTTCAGATGGTTACACTGGCTTTTCATCCTGAGGCATCAGGGTTGTGGCACCTATAGTAGCCTCTGCTATGGACTCCCATCACTGGACCCAGGCTGGTTCCTCTGACCTTTTGACTCTCACAAGGTTGAAACTTTGTTAGCTCCATCTCCAACACTCATTTGCCTAAGATCAGGAACCAGCAAACACAAAGAGAAAGGAAAGTGTTGGGTATCATGGTTATGTGTTTGCACTGATAGAAGATCTGCTAAAACCCACAGGTTCATAGTTCATAGTATTTGGAGATGGACATATAAGTCTTGAGCCTGCCACCATGAGGGTCTTTGGCATTTGAGTGCCACTGAGCTTTTATTGAAAAACATTAGCATTACTAATAAAATGACAAATTACCCAGAAATTGTGTCCCAAACTTTTTAAATGTCACACCATGAAGACAAAGTACCTACCTTGTAATTTTGCCCAAGACCAGCTCGGCTTCCGTTTTTGTTTCAAGTCTCAGCAGAAATTTAATTCAACTCAAAAATATTAAACAGCTACAATACATACAATATAATAAAGAGAAAATTCCTGTCCTCTAGTAGCTTACCTCTCTACAGATCAAAAACTTCAAAGAGTGAAATAGAGCTAAAGTTTGGGAGCATGGGTTTCCATTTTTTTCTTTCGCCTTTGTACCTTCAGCAGCTAACACAATGTCTGGCACATAGTGGGCACTTAACTATTTATTGGTTGATTAATTAGGAAGAATGAGACTGTCTCACAGGGATGGGGAACTGCAGCCTCGAGGCCAGATGTGGCCCTCTAGGTACTCAAGTGTGGCCCTTTGACTGAATCCAAACTTCACAGAACAAATCTACTTAATAAGAGAATTTGAAGGCTACATGTGACCTCTAGGCTACAGGTTCCCTACCCCTGGCAGGAAACTCTTTGTGACAGCTGAGATTTGACTGATTCTAGCAGGGCTTTGCACCTGGAAACAGAAGTTTGAGTAGATGACCTCAAAAGTTCCTACCAACTTTAAAATTTTATGATTCTACAATTTTCATGTCTGCTAATCTCATTGATCAATTTTGGTTAATGTCAGTTGGAATACATGGATAAGTAATTTCTTTTTTAAGCTCATCACTAGACATGTGAAAATCCTAAGAGGCTCTTGATAGATAACTCCAAGACAGGTGCCAAAATAGGACCATTTTCTGTTTATGAAAAAAAAAATGTCACTGTAACAAAATAATGTCCTATAATATATCAAATCCCTAATATGCTAATTAAATTCAACAAACATTTATTAAGCCTCTGTTACATTCAGAACCCTTGTCTAGGCCTTAAGGAATGAAATCTGAAAGAATCAAAGGCTTGACACATATCAGTTAGTTGCCTTATTTACTACTGGTTGCTATAATTCATTCTGACATTTTTCAATTTACATTCTATCTCAAAGCCCTCACACATGGATAAATGCACCCCCTTTCTAAAATAAATGGAAGTGAGGTCTAACCACAATGAGTGCAGAAATGATAGGAGTATAGTCAGTGCTCTAAGAATGGTTGTTTTATGTCTGTGATTACAGAAAAATCATTTCTTTTGTAATACTAAATTTTAGGAGTATTGAATTGCTTCCCAAAGCCACATTGCCCATTATTCTATGTTTATAGTATAAGCACCCTATTAAAAAGAAAATATGAGTGAGAGAGAGAGCTAGTTGTAGGAATCTTAATCTACACTTGTGAAATAACCATAAATTATATTTCATTGATTTTTTTTCCATTTTAATTTTAGGTTGCTTTGTAAAGGAATAATGAAGGATGTTGAGAGGCATAATAAAAAAAATAGATTTAATTTAGTTCAAAATTTAATCAGCAGCCAAAAAAAAATCCCACATCTCCCATTAAATTGAACATCTCCATCCACTTTGTTTCTGTAAGCTTTGTCTAACAATAGCATAGCCTTAAACTGTCTTCCTGCTCAATGACACAGTTATTTATGGAACTGGAAATGGAGGTTAATGGAGGCTGGAATGTTCTTATAAAGAACTGCAAAAACTCTTCAGGATTTAAATTGTGAAATTATTTCATTTCACAAGCACATATTTATGTGGCTACTCAAGATTATCAACGACCATATAGGGAATAAACAATTCCAAATAAATTGGAGTCTTATTGATCAAATCGAACCTCCTTTGGGGTTTTCTTGCCAAAGATACTGGAGTGGTTTGCCATTTCCTTCTCTAGCTCCTTTTGCAGATGAGGGAACTCAGACAAACAGGGTCAAGTGACTTGTCCAGGGTCACACAGCTAAGTATATGAGTCTGGATTTGAACTCAGGAGGATGAGTCTTCCTCACTCCAGGTCCAGCACTCTATCCACTGTGCCACATAGCAGCCCATCACCCTCCCTCCCCCTCCCCATTACTCTGGTAATCAGGTGAAGCCTTATGAACACCTCAGAATAAGAATGTTTTTTAAATGTATTAAATAAAATATATGAGAACATATAGGAAGCCAGAGGTTAGTGTAAATAAAGATGTAATTTTTTTTACCAGATTACCAGTGACTGTGGTCAAATTGCTGAAGTCTTCCGTGTCTCAATTCCCTCATCTATAAAGTGGGTGAAATAATTCTTGTACTACAAACATCAGAGTTGTTGTGGGAAAATATTATTGAAATAAGAGTTATTCCACAAGCTTGCTTTCTTTCAGCAATCCTAAAGAACTTTTTAAGTGTGATGAAATAATTTTGAAATATTGTATCTGCCACTAGAGGGCCCATCAAGAACTGTAGATCTGAGTAATTGCATAAATAGTGCAGAAAGAGCAAGAATCCAAGGCTTCTTTGCCTGGAATCCATGGAAAGACTTTCAGGAATCTATGACTTTGGATAAGAACAAAATTATATCTTTATTTACACTGACCTCTGGTTTCCTATATATTCTCATGTATTTTATTTAATGAATTTAAAAACATTCTTATTCTGAGGTGTTCATAAAACTTCACCAGATTACCAGGGTCTTGCTCTCTGTCTCCGTCACACACACACACACACACACACACACACACACACACACACACACACACACACAACCCCCTTTTATAAGCCATCTAGTTATCAGTGGATTTAGGAATTGATTAAAGAGAAAGACTCTGGGGCATCAGTCAACCATCAAAAAGAGCTGGTTCTATACTCAAACAACAGCACCCAAAGGCAGCAGATAACAATTGGCCATGAAGGATTTATTACTTAGGCACCAGATGCCATCTCTTCATCCCTGTCTAAGTAAGCATATTACTTAGGGTGGGCTGCTAGCACAGGTTCTTTGATCTGCTTTTCTAAAGGAAAGACAGCTTTGAAAGGGTTAATGATCTTACTTTAATTAATAGACAGATAAGTACAGATAAGTAGATAGAAGTGCCTGTCCAGTGGCCAACCCCCTTCTCCTTCAAGAAAGAATCCAATAGACTGGGTTCCAGCTGTCTAAACAGAGTAATAGATACCTAATCACCTGTTATAGGAATGTGAATTTTTAAGATCTTCCCTGCTCCTAGGTTAAGTGCACCTGGAGCCTGTGGTGGGAGGGTTGTTTCTCAGGAGATACTTTGTGATTGGGCAGTGGGTCAAGAGGGTTGTTACACTCTCTGAGCCAGGAGAAGGCTATATAAGCCCTGATGTGAGGCTTTGTTTTGGGGCTCACTTTAAGAAGTGTTATATGATTTAACCAGAGGAGACTCTGGGCAGCCCTTGAGAGCCCCCCAGGGAGGGGGGGGCTGTTGATGCTTCCCTCTCTGGTAACTGTAATTGGAATGGATGTAATAGTTGGACAGTTGGAGCCCTGTCTGCTTGAAATGTTTCTGTCTGTATACTCTGAAGTTCGGGGTGCTGACCTTTTTCCCCTGAACTAGGCAAATGATATGTTTGATTGATTAAAGCAAGATTGTTAACCCATTTTGAATTGCTTTCCTTTAGAAAAGCAGGTCTAAGAACCTGTTTTGGCAGCCCCCCTGGGGATGCTAGGGTGCTTGCTGCTACATCACCAGACCAGGAAGTGCTAACATCTGGGGGGGGGGGGTGAGGGGAGTGCTGCTCCTTAACAATGGCTACCAGAGTCTCATCTGGCCAAATCACAAAAGAAACATTCTTCCCATGAGTGAGCCCCAAAGTAAAACACCAACTTCCCAGTATATATAGTTTCCAACTAATAGGTTCAGAGTCAGAAGGCATCACAACCCACATGTCTCAGTGCCTAATCGGCTCAGTACCAAAAAGTGTGAAAACCTTCCTGCAAGCAAGCCTCCAGTGAGCAAGCTTCCCCTTAAGCAAACTCTCTTTAGGCAAGTTCCTCCCCCTAGGCAATATAAATCTCCCTGAATCACCTGGTGGCTCTATGTGACTCAGGATGTGTCAGAGCTGTGAACTGGGCCAGAACTCAAAGCAGCAAGACATCCATGATTGAAATACCTGTGTACTTTTAGACCTAGGAACCCAGCCCCTGTTCCAAGGGTAAAGGAACACATGTAGCCATGTAGGCCTAATAATGGACAGAGAAGATCTTATATTCCATTAACCCTACAGTAAGCTGAGGAAGAGTGAGGGATAAATAATTCTTGAATGAGAATTTTAGCCAGTTGCATGTTATTGATGAATGTTGATCATTTAAGCACATGATAAATCACCATAAGACATATATACATATAATTGTATCACAGACTCTCATCTGTCCAGTGGCCAACCCCCTTCTCCTTCAAACTTTCTTATTAAATGATTTAATAACAGCTTAGTTAGATTATATTCCATTGGACATGCAGTCAGAAGATGGGTTCAGGTCCCAGCTCTAATACTTAATAGTTGTAACTATGAGCAATCCACTTAATCTTTCTGAGCCTCACCTTCATCAAACAGGAGATAATTAAAATGGGGATAATTCCACTTTAACTACCTACCTCCAGCCTTGTTGTGCTATGTAAACCTTATGTCCCATGTCAGTGTACTCAGTTGCTATCACTGTTGTTTCTATATGTTCCTTCTTATCTTATTTGATAGAATTCAGATAGTAATCCCCAGATAAGTTAATATCCAACCACTGATCTTTTATGTTTAATGTCCTAAAGACTATTACATACGTGGATAAAATTGTGTTTGAATAAGAGCATTAGAATGTAAGTTTATCTTCTGTACACTTGCTGAAAACATCTTCTGAACATCTCTGGGATAATACTATAGAAAACAGAATAATGGGAGTGACACATACCTTATCCCATTTCCATATGATCTTGATTTTTTTCTTATAGGTATATATTTTGAAAGCTGTTCTATCCATATAACTTGGATATTGTGAATACTGTATTTGGTTTAGTGACATTTATTAAAAGCATTTATAATTTTTATTAAAAGTATTTTAATTATTTAATTGATATTAAGTACAAATGATTATGATCGACAAATTCTGTTTGTGACAATGGTCTGGTTATAGTACAGAGTATTTGTTGAATTCTCAAGGATATTTTGAAGTCTTTATTATGTTATGGTTGTCTGCCATCTATTAGTTCATGAACAACAGCATACTTCTCATATGTAATCCTTACTTCCAGGTCACTGTAGCAGCCAACCACACTGGCATACCCAGTCAGGATAACTGCTAGCATAGTTTCTTAGATCTGTTTTCCTAAGAAAGAGCTGTTTAAGGGGTCAACAATCTTTTTTAATTACATTCACTAGTTCAGGGGAAAAGTCAGCACCCTGAACTTCAGAGAAAATACAAACAGAGAAAATAAAGGCCAACAGACACAGCTCTGAATGCCTGAATCAACTATATACTTTACATATATCTCTGGATGAAGAAAGCCTTTCTCTCTGAGCAATTCAGGAGCTCTGAACATACAACCACTCAGAATCTCAACCAAGGAATCACAAGTTCCTTCTTATAAGCAAACCCCCAAAGCAAAATACCAATTCAGAGTATATACACTTCTCAGAGCCAGAAAGTATCACAACCCTCCTCAGTGCCTAATTAAAAATTAGCAAAAGGTGTGAAAGCCTTCCTACAAGCAAGCCTCCCATAGCAAGCTTCCTTTAATGGACTCCATAGTGAGACGGGGAAGATCTTAAATTCCATTAACATTATTCACTTAGATTTCATGCTATGTATTCAGTAGGCAGATTGCACAGGTTTTACCATTTCCTTACATGATCTGCTTAAATCCATAAGTATTTTGAAAAATTTATAAAAAGTGCCTCTAATTTCTGAGAGTGATGACCTACTCTTAGATTGTCATACATTTCCAAAAACAAATTTACATGATTCAGTGCTGGGAGGAGCTCAGTGTCCAGCACTAAGCATGGTTGGAGATGTAAATAAGAAATGACCAGGCCATGTGGGTAGTTCAAGGAAGAACTCCAAATTCTGTTTATTGATTCTTAGGATAAGGTTTTTATAGAGTAAATCAGACAAAGGAAAAGGACTCAAGTTTTCTTATCATTATCTTAGTTGGTTATATCCTGGAAGTAGCACAGAATAGATAATTAAATAAGGATTTGTTATCTAGGTGACTAAAGTAACTCCTTTCATATGGGATAGCCTCACAAAGGATACTGAGAGCAGGCTTCAAAGCAGAAGCCCAATCATCAAAGGTATCTCTATGGGAGTTGACCACCATGGGAGTTATGTTGTTATGCCAAATAAAGTGAGAGAGACCCCTGAGGGTAAATTGAAAGCAGACTTTTATTAGCCCAGCATGACTGCTCAGGGGCCAGCCATGAACAAGGGCAAGGCATTGGTCTATAAAGGCAATCACGCATCTAATAGTCAAGGATTGCTTAAGCAGGAACTTACAGAAGCAAAAATCAGCAATTGTTTAGTACATATTTTAATTTTGGTGTTCTGGTTTTCCTTGGCAGGCTAAACCTGGCAGTTTGCTTACTTTTCTGTGAAGGAGAGAAAGATGGCTGGTTAGAATAGCAGGAGGGGTGAGGAGTCCAGGGAGCCAAAATGGGGCCATGTAAAGTAATGTGAGTGCTGAATCAAGTATTTTAGCTCTCTACAATTCAGCTACTTCTTGGACACTTCTTTATCAAAATATTGTTGGTTTGCATCATGTGGATGTCACTTTTTGAGGACCTTGTGACTCCACTCTTGGATCTTAGAAGTTTCATACACTCCATCTTCAGGTAAACTACTTCTGGTTTATATTCAACAAATCTGGTTTATAGTCAACAAAGCATGTGTCTATTAGCCTTTACTTTTGGTGCATGAAGAGATGTCCAAAAGTACAAAATTCTATAAGTGTTTAACCTGATTACCATGGGCTCTTTCTCCTTTTTGAAAAGGAAGCGTTAATCTTTCAAAAGCACCTTAGGGTGTTGGGCCCTAGGTTTCCTTATCATAGGGGATTTTGTTAGAATAAGTTCCAAATTTGTTAGTGGCCGTATCTGAAGTAAATGTTAATAATGTTATTGTATAACTGTTAATTGCTTGCTTTAAATATGCATTTCTCTGAGGGAAACTTAGGAAAGCTTTAGTTTCAGGATGTCCCAAAGTTACTTGATATATACTACTGTAGCAGCAAGCACCCCAATATCCCCAGGGTGACTGCCAACACAGGTTCTTAGATCTGCTTTTCAAAAGGGAAGCAACTCAAAATGGGTTAACAAGCTTACTTTAAGCAAACAAACATATTACCTAGTTCAGGGGGAAAAAGGTCAGCACCCCGAACTTCAGAGTTACAGACAGTAGTTTCAAAACAGAGAAACAAACAGATCAAGCAGACAGGCTTCCAAACTGTCCAACCATTATATCAATACCAAATCAGTTACCAGAGAGGGAAGCATCGACATCTGGGTTTTCAAAGCTGGGGGGCTCTCAACAATGGCTTCCCAGAGTCTCATCTGGTCAAATCACACAGCACTTCTCAAAGTGAACCCCAAAGCAAAGCCTCAAATCAGGGATTATATAGTCTTCTCCTGGCTCAGAGAATGTAACCACCCTCTTGACCCACTGCCCAATCACACAGCATCAAGGTGTGGTCATTCCTGAAAACCAAGCCTCCTGCCACAGGCTCCATGTGACCACAGTCGGCTTATTAAGAGGCAGAGTATATTTTCAAATCAAGGAAGGTTTTCAGAGTCTTTTAAGTCAATCAAAAGGCCTAGGGGCAGGGAAGATCTTTAAATCTGCATTTCCATTACAACTGCCATAGTTGATAGCTTTATGCTTGGTGTGTCCTGCCAGGAGAATACTAATGTATTTGTAACTATGTCCTTCTGCTCTAGCTCAATGTTACCCCTGAATTCAAGCCTGAAGCCTTTAGTCTCTATCTTTCCTTGGTATACTTTAAGAATTTACACTTATGAAGCCCAAATACTATCTGAAATCATTACCGAAAGATTCCTCAGGACAAAAATGTTGTTTAACATGTTTTTCACATTAAACACATGTCAACTGGACCAAACCAGCTTCTAACCTGTGGATGAAGGGAGACTAACAGAGCAGGTTAGAGACAGGAGAAATCAGGAATCAAGCATAAGTTTAATTTCAAAGTGAGGGAAATGTTGCAAATGAAGTCCACCTTCCTAAAAAGGGGTCCACCTGCTTATGGCACCAATTGGGTTTTTAAGTATGAAAACCACAAATAGCTGGACCATTAACATGGGCATTCTTGGGGCTTACATAAACAGTCTCCAAGTCCACGGCTAGACCACAACAAACAGTCTGCAAGTTGTTAGGATTGTTCTGACAACATAAACTTTATGACAAAATGTCCAGGAAGAGTACCAAAAGCAAACCATCTCTCCCAAATTACTAGTAAGGTTTGTTAAGAGGTTATACTCAAAGAGCCTACATAATCAGAGATTCTCAGAGTTGGAAGGAATCTCAGAGACCATCTAGTCCAACCTGTAATTGAAAATGAATTTCCTAAACAACGTGCCCAATAAATTGTCATCCAGGTTTTACTTGAATACACCTAGTGAGAAGGAACACACCAGTCCTCAACTTAATGAAGATGCCCATCTAAATGTCTGTTTTCAGAAGTTACCAGCTAAATGGTCACTAAGAACTGCTGAGCTTTAAATGTTTGCCTTGGTGTTTTTAGTATTTACTATTCCAACAGAGAAGATGGAGAATTCTTTAGATAACCTTTGAAAATATGGAAGTTACACATCGCTGTAAAAATGAGTGGGATTTATTTAAGCCTCTCCTACCTGAACTGCCCTTCAACTCTCCAACCCAACAGATGCTAACGGTGGAAGTACAAGTCTTTACCCAATAGAAACAACTAATCATTTTCCAAGGCTCCCATGAATGGAGATTTCTTATCAGATTAGATTGATTCTCTTTGGGATTTTTTAATTTAATAATAGGTCTGCTATTTTCTCCAGACCTGGCTAGTAAAGTTAATTAATGTCTTTTTGGTATTTTCAGCTGCATAGTTTTTTTTTTTTTAAGCAATTAGGGTTAAGTAACTTGCTCAAGGTTACACGGCTAGTCATTATTTATGTATGGGTGCTCATTTTCTGAGGCCGGTTTCTATCCCGGGTCATCCCAACTCCGAGGACGGTGCTCTTACTCACTATGCCACCTAGCCGCCCGGAAAAGAAAATTTGACTTTTTTTTTTGGAGGGCAATGGGGTTAAGTAACTTGCCCAAGGTCACACGGCTTTTTGTGTGTGCTTTAAGTGTCTGAGGTCGGATCTGAACTCAGGTCCTTCTGACTCCAGGGCCGACGCTCTACTTACTGCACCACCTAGCTGCCCCTAGCTGCATAGTTCTTAAGTAAATTGGAATAATAAAAACTGCAAGTATTTGTAAGGAAATTCAGAAAAATCCTAACTGCATTTTAGATTTTATTGTTGCTCTCCCATCTAGTTTATTATTGGTATCCTAAAAATAAATAAAGAGGGAAAAGGGAGGGGAAACAGTTTCTGTATTAACTTTAAAAAATAAAAGATAATATAAAAGATTCTTTATCAAATGTATTGAAGCCATACCATTTTAAAATATCTGGAAAGGCCTTTACAGGAGATGAAAACGTTGACCTCATGGCGGCATTTGACACTGTTTACCATGCACTCCTGGATATTCTCTCCGATCTGGCTTTTTAATGATAGTTTTTCTCTCGGTTTTCTTCATGCCTATCTGACAGCTCCTCAGTGTCTTTTGCTAGATCATAATACATAACTGTAAGTCTCTTCCCCCCCACCCCACCTCCAGCCATGCTCTGTCCTAGATCCTCTTCTCTTTTCTATCTTCATTTGGTGACCTCATTAGCTCGTGAGTTTAATTATCATTTCTATGCAGACAATTTCCAGATCTATATATCCAGCCCCAGTCTCTCCCCTCAGCTCTGGTCCTACATCACAAACTGCCTATTAGACAAATTTGGAACAGGATGTCCCATAGGAATCTGAAACCAGCATGTCCAGCATGTCCCCAAACTCATCTTTCATCCCCAGCCCCTCTTCTAAACTTCCCCGCTTTGGTCAAGGGTTCCACTGTCCTTCCAGCCACCCAGATTTGCCAGCTCAGAGTCAGCCTTGGTTCTTCACTCTCCTCCACCTAATGCATTCAGTCAGCTGCTAAATCTCATCATTTCTGTCTCTCAAATACATTTTCTTCTCTTGTACAACCATCAAGTTAGTTGTCTCTCATCATCTCCCACCTGCACTTTTACAGTATCCTCCTAATTGGTTTCCTTTGCCATAAATCAATCACCAGTCCAATCCATTTTGGCACAGCTGCTAAAGTGATTTTGAATGAATGAATGGTCTGACCCCATCATTCTCCAGTCAATACATTCTACAGGTATACTGCCTTTAGGACTAAAAAAAAAAAAAAACCAACCAACTCCTCTGGCATTAAGGCCCATCACAATGTGGCCCTACACCGCCTTTCTAGCTTGCTTATGTATTGCTCACCTTCTTACACTCTATGTTCCTGATAAACTGGCTCTCTTGCTGTTTCTCACATGTGTCATGCCATCTCCCCTTCCTGTGGCTTTGCAATTGCTATTCCCTGGGACTGGACTATACTCCCTCATTCCTTTACCTCTTTAAAAACATTGTTTCCTTCTAAACTCAGCTCAAGGTCTGCACTCTACATGAAACCTTTTTCAGTATTACCTTTGGCCCAGCTGACAGGGCCTTCCCCCAAAAAGTCATCTTGTATTTGCATATATTCAGTGTGTGTGTGTGTGTGTGTGTGTGTGTGTGTGTATTTATGTATATATGTGCACATTATGTATCTATAGATATACATATACACAGATACATACATGAATGTGCATATGCATTCCCTCGTGACTATCATATATACTGCTACCGACATAATTTTCGCTAAGCACCCATTTGATCAAACAACTGCCCTATTCAATGAACTCCAATGCCTTCCTATTGTATCTAGGATGAAACATACTCTTTCATTCAGTTTTTAAAGCCCTACCCAACCAGGTCCCATTTTATCTTACATTATCCCTTCCCCTGAGCTCTGCAATCCAAACAGGTTTTTTTTTTCCTATTTTTCATAAGCAATTCTTACCTCCATGCCTTTGTACTCTCAGTCCCACATGTCTTCCTTATCTTCACTTCTTTCTTTAAGTCACAATTCAGACAGTATCTTCTGCATGAAGTTTTTCCTGATAAGATAATTCCAATTGCTATTGCCCTTCTGGCCTAACTACCTTGTATTTAACTTTGCATATATTTATATTTGTTCAGTATATATTTATATGTATATTTGTCCATATTTACATATATACATGTAACATGTAAGTGTATATCATACATCCTATTAGAATATATACTCCTAGTGCTTCAGGATTGACATTCTTTATACTTGTATCCCAATGGTTGGTTGCTATAGAAAAATGGAGAAACTTATATAGTTAGCCTGGTTTTGCTTTCAATGAGGTTTCCCAAAACAAATTTTAGTGAAAAGTATGTATTATTCCTATTGTGCTGTGAGAACTCAAATGTTTGTTATTGTGTTGTGTCAATTGTCAACAAGGTCTTCAACAAGACAGTATAAATGATCAAACAATGCCTAAAGTGGCATAACACAGGTGCGTTTCTACCACCATCCTAACTGGTCACCTATGTATAGATTAGGGGAAATAGGTATTAGTCTCTGGTTTCCTTTTTCAGTTTGGACTCCTCCTTATTTAGGCATGAAAACTATATTTGTATTTTGAGAAACAAAGGAAGGAATTCTGTTTCCATAGGAGTGATACAGAATGTAAATCAGAGATGACTGGTTCTAATCAGGCCTGTGACCTAGCAGAACCAGGCTTCTGATCAAGTAAAAGGTCAGAAGCTTGTATACATGCTTAATGAGCTGTTTAATATTATCCAACACACCCCAGGGTGGAGCAAGCTAACTTAAATGCACATGATGAAGGAGGGGGAACATATGGAGGAGGAGAATGTGAAATAAGGGATTCAAGGAAGTTGCATCTAGCCTATGGAGAACAAGGGGGGAAATTTGAATCCGGGAATAGGAAATAAAGAGCCTCGAATTTGTCTGAGCAAATGTTAAATAGAATGAGAACCTTCCTGGCTTCATGAGTATTTTCTTTCTAGAGTAAGCATGTTTCTCACAGTATCACTGAAGGAATTTGTTAGGATCCATTCTTTTGCTACATTTGCAGTTTGGGAAATGTTGAAATGAATTATTTTTTGAATGTTTGATAGAATTCATTTCTGAATCCAATGAGTCCTGTTTTGTTCTTGTCATTGTTGTTTTCTTTTTGCTTTGTTTTAATATTTCTACTTATATCCTAGAGTCAATAATTTACATTTGGTACATTGTAATTTTAGGGAATCTATTACTTGGGGAAGGTTTTGTACATCTTCTATTAAACTGTTTATTTTCTTTCCAGGTTCTTCTTCCATAGCTCTCATTTCACTACAATATCATTTTTAACTCTTTTTACACTCTTAAATCATTTCTTCTAGGAATTATAATTGATCATATGAGCAAACTTTTTCTTTGAAGTTTTACTTGTAGGTGTTTTTGAGTTATCTCCTTTTCTGGGTTTGTGTTTTGGACATCCTAATCATAAATTTTTTAAAAACTTACTCATTTCTGGTTCTATATCTGGTCATCCTCATCTCTTAGGGGCTAATTAATCTCTCTGAGACCTTCTCTTTTAACTGGGAGCCTTTCCTTTGCCTCAGGGGGTGAATCAAAGTTCACCCTACTCTGGGGATCAGACTAACTTGAAACCCTTCCCTTCATCCCAAGGGCTCTTTCCTTCACATTTGCCTGGACTCCCCCTTCCTCCCAGGATCAGACTAAGTTGAGACCTTTTTCTTCACCCCAGACACCAAAGTTCTCCCTTCCTTTGGGGATAGCATTTAGCTGAGGCTTGAAGAGGGGAAGAGAGGTAGAGGAGAATTATTCTTTATTTTATGTCTGAGTCCATGGTCATCCCTCCTCTGGGGTTGGTCTTAGTTGAGGGATTTTCCTAAGAGGTGGAAGTAGGGAGACTTTTTCTTTAACCCACATCTAAGTCCAAGGCTGACCCTCCTGAGATGGCATCACATTCAAAGAATATCAAAGCAAATAGTGAAAACAGTAGGAAAGAAGGTCAAGCAAAATTTGATCTCAAGCTATACTATAAATCAGTAATTCAATAAATCAATAATTCAACAAATCAAAAATTCAGTAAATCAATAATTTGGTGCTGGTTAAAAAAAATGAAGAGCTCTATCAGTGAAACAGGTAAGAAGCACAGTACACAGAAGCAAACATAACTAGAAGCCTAGGGCTTGATTAATCCAAAAATTTCAGCTACTGGAGTAATAACTCAGTATTCAATAAAAATTGCTGGGGAAATTGGGCTGAAATATGGCAAAAATGATCTTCATACTTTATACCAAGACAAGCTCCTAATAGATATGTGACTTTGTTATAAATAAATATTTTATAAATAAATTAGAGGAACAAGGAAGAAACTACCTTCTAGATCTATGGATAGGGAAAGAGTTCATAATCAGACAAGAAGTAGAGAGGATCACAGAAAATTAAAATGGACAGTTTTGATTCTACAAAATTTAAAGGTTTTTGCACAAGCAAATCCAACACATTTAAAATTAGAGAAGGGAAAAGTAAACAGGGGGAAATCCTTATAGCAAGTTTATCTCATAAAGATCTTATTTCCAAGATCTGTAAGAAATTAATTCAAATTTATAATAATGAGTCATTACCCAATTCTTATTTCCTCTAAGGATACAAGTAAGTAGTTCTCAAAGAAATAAACTCCCACCATCTATATCCATAAGAAGAAATCCTCCAGAAATATTTAATAACTAAATAAATAAAAATAAAAATTGAAGCAATTCCAAAGTTCCACTTCACACCTAAAATGAAGAGAAAAGAAAATGAAAAAAAAAGAAAAAGAAAAATGAGGGGGGAGATGCGAAAAAAATAAAACAGGCAGATTTATGCATAGTTGGTAGAGCTGTGAATTGGTCCTCTCATTCTAGAAAACAATTTGGAATTATACCCTGAATGTTAATGTGCCTTTTGACCCAGTAATACTACAATTAGACCTATACGCCAAAGAGATAAAAAGAAAATAGGTTTTATGTATAAAAAAAAATATAGTAGTTTTTGTGGTATCAAAGAACTTTTTGTGGTATCAAAGGTTCCCACCTGCTGGAAAATGAATTATGACAGATAAAAAAGTTCAAGATGGGGTGGCACAGTGAATAGAGCACCAGCCCTGGAGTCAGGAGGACCTGAGTTCAAATCCCACCTCAGACACTGACTGGTTAACAATTAATGAGAATAATGATTATTATAATGAGAAGTGGGTCTATTCTAATTTGGGTCTGGGGCAATGATTTTGATTATGTCACTTTAACTCCCAGAGCAGTCCTAGCCCCCAGCAATCTAGACAAAAGATCTAGCCTCCATCCCAGCCTGGCTCAAGCCCTAGGCCTCTCCTTATATATGGTCATTAGCCCCGCCCTTCCTGTTGCTGGAGTTCATGAGTTCTAGGGTTCACAAGTTGTGGAGTTCACATGTTCTGTTTCTTGACAAATTTGATACAAGCATCAAAAGAAACTTGAACTGAAACAAGGTGTTAATTCAATAGCTGAAACAAGGTGTGAACTACTTCTGTGCTTGCCATTACACTGTTCCAAACATGTGAAGACTTCCCCTAGTGGAATGGGTGAATGAAAAAAATTTGTTCCAATGACTATGAAAGCAGCTGAAGCAGGCATGGTAGATTGATTAGAGCTTGGTCAGACATCA
The DNA here is from genome assembly GCA_011680675.1 of Gymnobelideus leadbeateri. Classification (NCBI taxonomy): domain Eukaryota; kingdom Metazoa; phylum Chordata; class Mammalia; order Diprotodontia; family Petauridae; genus Gymnobelideus; species Gymnobelideus leadbeateri. Next base: position 360,486 of record WOXC01010899.1, read on the forward strand.
AAGATGCCAAAATCACTCACTGCTTCAACAGGTCATTGACTTTTGTCCTGTCACTGGACTTGGATGACTCTGGAAGAGAGAGAAAGGCTGATGACTTTGTACGATTCTGCCTCCCTTAAATATATAAGCCTCCCTTAATTCATAAGCAAGTCATCAGTGATACCATTGGATTTCTTCAAAAGGAAGGACAACAACCTAACATGGTTCATTGTACAAAAAACTTGATCACTATACCAAAAATCAGTCAAAGTCTAATCTGGGTAGCTTTCCCTTGGGATTAAAATCAAAGTTCATTTAAGGTTAATCATACATGGACATAAAGTTTATTATTCTGTATTTTAGAAAAATACACGTTCTCTTTTCTGTGTGTCAGAAAGAGGACAAAGGTTCTGGCTGTGGGTCACTCAAATATTAACTTAGTCATACATTCCTTGGGGATTAGAATCAAGATTTGTCTCTCAGGCATAGTATAACACTTTTTCTGAGGTCAAGTAAGCTATTTTTTTTTTAAACTCATTTTCATTTCTTAGGTAAATGTAATTCTGAAGACTCAAGGCTTAGAAATCAATCAATCTCCTACTGAGTTTTCGGGCTGTATACAACCCATGATACATCCAAGGTTTATTTAAAAAAAAAACAAACTGCCTGAGTAGTTCAACCTCAGCCTTTAATATACGTACAAAAGAGGTAGACTCCCTACAAACTTGAAATTCCCACCTTCTATATCGGTTTCATGTAAATAAAAAGGGAATTGGGGCAGGTAGGTGGTGCAATGAATAGAGCACTGGCGCTGGAGTCAGGAGGATATGAGTTCAAATGTGGCCTCAGACACTTAACACTTACTATCCATGTGACCTTGGGCAAGTCACTTAACCCCAATTGCTCTGCCTTTCCCCTCCAAAAAAGCAAAATAAATAAATAAACAAACAAGCAAACAAATAAATAGAGAGAATTGTGGAAGATTAGCAGCAAATTCTAATTGTTATTTAGGCCAGAAATGTCAATTACATGTCCTATAACACACTCATGGTGGGCCTAAACCAGAATAATATGTAATTGGAAAATATTTAACAAAATAAATAAAAATTACAACAAAACATAGATAATTTTACATTTTAAAACTAAAAGAATATGCATCCTGCAGGGATCCTCATGTATGGATAGTGGCCACCGTTGCTATTTGAGTTTGACACTGATGATTTGGTAACACTAAGGGCAAAATATTGACATTTCCTTAGTCTTTGATGACTAATTGGAGAAAGGTAATTGTGCCTTAAGGAAACTAAAAACTGGCTATGCCTGTTTCTTTTCCAAACACAAGAAAACAAAAAGAGCTAGTAGGTGTGATATTTATTTACAGAAAAATAAAACCCTCATATTAAAAAAAAAAAGTATCATATGAGCATCATATATCCAGATCATACATTTTTTTTCTACTCCTTAAAATTTCCATTGTGTTAAATGAATAGGTCTAAAATGTATCTAAGCAGGGTTTGGAGCAACTTGTGAACTATAACCTAACTGGAGTAACATAGTCAAGATGGGTATGCTAGTCAGCCCAAACAAACTCAAGATTTTTCTGTATTTAACCTCAGAAAAGTGAATGCTACACGTTGTATTTTGTATAGTGTTTTATTGACTATCTAGACTTAAGAAAGTGGTAGAAAATGCTACTAATGAACATGAAACTTTGAAGTATGTCATATTAGGAGCCAGTTAAACAATTACCAGTCAGTTAAACATTACCAGGAGAAAAAAATTACATCTGAGATACTTAGTTCAGAAAACACTGATGAAATGAAGCACCTTTATCAGCTGAATAAATCTTCAAGTTCTCTTTTAGAATTCCAGCTAATATATATAAATTTGTAGGATGCCTGAGTTGAGGCATAGAGTTTGACCATACCATGATAGTCATGGATGGCCCTCAGCAAAATGTTGAGATAATGGGTATATTTTATCTTAAAATCCTTTCTATAACCTCTTCCTCCTCCTAATAATCCTCCCTCAGGTGCCTAGTACTCTTATGCCCCCCACCACCATCCACAGACTTAATCTCTAGTGCCATTCCCTTAAGATTATTATCCCTCCCTTCTTACCCCAAAACAAAATTTTACCTTCTCCATTCCCACTTCTCAGCTGCTTATCACAGAGAAATGTGATCTGATGAATTCACAATAAAACATCACTGGAGTCAAAAAGAACTCTAATGAAATCTCACCTCGGATATTTACCAGATGTGTGACCCAGGGGAGCTCATTTTACTTCTCTGAGATATAGTTTCCTTATCTGCAAAAAGAGGGTGTTAGGCTGCATAACATCTAAAATCCCTTCCAGCTCTAAATATGTTTTATAATTAATGACTGATAATAAAAAGCAGCTGTGATATACTACAAAGACCCCAGAACTTGGCGTCAGAAGACTTTCATTGAAATTTTGACACTACAACTTACAAACTGGATGAGACGCTTTTCTAAATCTAAATTTCCTCATCAAAAAAATAAGGCTAATAATTTTTGCATTAATTCCAAATGTTTTTTTTTATTTTAAAGTAACATAGATATAGACAGATATATAGGTAGATAAATAGATATATAGGTAGATAGATAGATAGGTAGGTAGGTAGATAGATACAAAATATATAAATATTGGCATATACCGTAAACCAGCTTGAGCCTCATCACCTGAAGGCACACTGATTGGCATAACAGACAACTCTCCTGCTAGATTTTACTGATTAAAATATGCTTCAGCCAAGGATCTGGCCCACCAGATATTTCCCTTATATTATTATGACTCTCCCTTGTTAGCCACTATCTTGAATAATAGCATCCCTCTTTCTTCTATAATGAGCACTTGCTATGTTATGTCATGTCATGTCATATCATGTCATGTCATGTTATGTCATGTTATGTTATGCTATGTTATGCTACGCTATGTTGTTATATTATCTCATGTCATGTCATGTTAATGGATAAAAGAAACACAGACATCCTGGAAATATAATTTTTATTGACCCTTTAGGCCCTCTGTTATCTTATTGTTGTATAAACTTACCCTATTAAGAAATGCCTTTCTCATATTATGGCTAACACCTATGGAAACTTTTTGACTGACACAGGCAGCCTGAGTCAGGAAGGGAGGGGGGATTGCTCTAAGGGGATAAAAAGTCTCCTTCAGCTGGCTTTCCCTGGAGTTCAGAATTAGTCTGACCTCCCATGCATGCATAATTCTCCGGCTTAAAGAGAATAAATAGCATGCATAGCATGTGTACAATCTGATTCTGTTTGTTTCTTTAGATCAAGCCTCTGTTAAGGGTGAATCCCATTCTGTTTATTCTTTTTGAGCAAAACTCTGGCTAAAGGGCAACCTGATTCTGTTGTTTTTTATACCAAACCTCAAGGTAGACAATACATTATGTATGTGTATAGATATATAGATATGAATTATGGATATATTTGTATAGTAAGGCTTTGAGTAGTAGACTCTTGAACAATCACATTCCCCCACCCTCAATCAACTTGTTGAAATTAGAGTAAGAGATTGATGACAGAGATAAAGAGGAGCATTCAGAATTTTTTTACAGTTTGCAAGAGTATGTGTCCCTTTAAAATGTTAAGTGGCTCTTTCACATGGTTTCAAGTGGCTCATTTCATACCTTGTAAAGGGCATCAGAGCTTGAGTGATCCATTTGAGGATTAGCACAGAAAATGTACCTGATCTAGTGCCCTTTTTTAATCCATGTCCTGACTTGAGTGAATAAGAAGGACTGAGAGTTTAAAAGCAGAAGAGGTGACCAATCAAACTACAGAAATAATTGAGACTGCAAGCTCTGAGGAGTGCTTTTGGCAAGAAGGGACAAGATTTTTATCTTCTTCTCCCCTATGACCATGGCAGCATCTGGTGGAGCAGAGTCCAGTGTTGGTAACAAGTTGGGTTAACTGTGAGAGAAAAAGTCTGGTTCTGAGGGCTGGGACCCTGCTGCTTAGGAAATAGCAGAACCTAAAACTAATGGGCTAGGGGCGGCTAGCTGGCTCAGTGAAGAGAGCACTGGCCCAGGAAGACCTGAGTTCAAATCCGGCATCAGACACTTAACACTTGAGAGCTCTGTGACCTCGGGCAAGTCAACCCCAATTGCCTTCCAAAAAGCAAAACAAAACAAAACAAAAAACAAATAAAACTAGCAGGCTTCTACATATCCTAGGGTAAGGTTCCACTCTTTCTGAGTAAGGGCAAAATAGTAGATAAGACCAGAATTTCAGCAGAACCAGAAACTCGAGGTGATAGAGACTATAACCAAGCAATGAAGCAGTTTCCAATACAAACTGAGAACAAGGTTAATAAGAACAATAAGAAGACCTCAGTTGCTTGGCATTCTTCTTCCTCACGTATTCCATGGCCACATGTGCTCCCAACATGGATGAAGGTCTTTCTGTTTTTGTACTCCATCTGTGTCCATTCTTGCCACTCATAATGTATATATTTGTGGATGGGTGAACCCCAGGTTTATGGGGAGATGTTTTATTGCTATTATTCTTACATTGGCATTTCAGTAACTGCCTTTGTTCTGAACTAATTGTGTCTTCTGGATAACTACGTACAGGTCTCACTTGAGGGTTTGAAAAGTATAGTTTTAGAGAATGAAACCCCACAGCATATAGTATATGACAGGTGTGTGTGTGGAGAAAAAGAGAGAAAGAGAGAGAGAGAGAGAGAGTCAGAGCCTATTTATGAGTATATATACATACAGAAGCAATGTGGCTTAGTGAATAGAGTGCTGGCTTTAGGGTCAAGATAACCCAGATTCAAGTATGTTTAAGTGTTGAGGTATAGGTTTAGGGGTGCTCAAGATCTCAAAATACCAACACACCAGGTACTGCCAAATGAATTCAACTCAAGTCTTCTCTCAGACAAAGTAAAGTAAAGTTTATTAAAGATTTTCCATAATGGGTAGACTCTTAAGGAGCCTCAGTATCTGTGATGCTTGCATTGGACAAGCAGGCCACAGTAGTCTGCACTAGAAAATTCTCTGTCTCCTTCATGGAGACAAGATGGGTCTTATAAACAGAAGGCTATGGGAGGAACCTAGGAGTGGTCTAGAGGAGGAGTTTGGGGAGGGTCTTTAGGAGGAGTCAAATGAGGTCAGACTCCAGTGGTGAGAGATTAAGGATAGGAAGTAGCTGGAGGCTACCTGGAGATGACAGACAATGGAGAGCTAGGCTAGTTTAAGGGTAACATTTGGGCATAGATATTTTGAGAGGATCAAGGACGGGAAGTAGCTGGACAAAGGAGGGCTAACAGAGATTTGGCCCAGCTATAATGAAAGGTTTATGGCCTCAGGCAAATGCCTCATCAAATGGGAAAATTCAAGGAGAATTCAAGGGGGGTTCCCTGAGCCTGTACCTCATCATTAGGACCTCATTAGCCTCCCCATCCTGCTAAACACCCTGCTAAACGAAGCTCTAAACCCCTGAGTTATCCTGTTTTGACAAAGTGAGGCCTGAAAGAGTGGAAGACTTTCCATCATTGAGGAACCCCTTCCCCCTTGCAACCCAAGTCCAAGCTCCCTGCTCCCTCCCCCAAATGCTTGTCTTGACCCAGATAAGAACCCTATTAAACACATTGAGATTTACTTGTTTGGAAACTCCCTTCCACCTAGGACCGTGGTAGGATTTGACTTATTTCCATCTTCCATAACTGCCCCTCTGACTGTAAGTATACCACCTTAGTGAAGCTGGCTTGCTTTACTCCCTCATGATTACCCTCTTGTATTGTACTATGGTTCTGTTTTGTGGTTCTGTGCCCTTCTTTGTACTGTACCCTGGAATCTCCAACCTCCCTCAAATTATAAGATGACAAAGTACCCATAAAGAGGGTTAGGGTTGCTCTGGAGACGCCAAAATACCAACATGCAGGGTCCTGCTGAATGAATTCGACTCAAGTCTTCTCTCAGCCAAGGAAATGTAAAGTTTATTAAAAGTTTGCTTGTATTGGACACAGACTAAGCCTGTGCTATGTCATTCTGATGGGGTCCTTGGGATGTATATATGTTTGTAACATCAATCTATGTAACATCAGTTTGTAATATTAATTGTAAGACACCTCTGACTTTTCATTTTTTGGGGAGTAGGTGATTTTTGGGGTCCCCATGCCCCACACATTACTGTGCTTATTGTTCTGTGATTAAAAAAGGGAAAAAAGCATTTGTTTTGGTAGAGTAAGATATGCCTTAAAGATTCTCATCCAACAAGATTTCTCTATCCATGCATTAATATTTATTGCTTGAAATGTGTAACAAAATTTTCTTTTACTCTCTGAAAATTAAAATCAAGTGAGGCGTAAATGCAAGAAATTTATGCTCAACAAGTATTTGCCACTGTGACAACAGAGATTCAGTGCAAGTCCAAGTTCAAGAGGGATTACATATGAGATGCTCCATATGTTAGTGTTTGCAGAGAACATCTTGCATGTTACATTGTCTTGGACCACTGCAGAGTCTCTTGGAAGAAATCCATTAATATTATACAATTGGAGAATTCAATGGGGAATATAATTAATAATTATTAATAAAATTAATATTAAATAATAATAGAAACTCTCTAGTACCCTGGGGACCCTATACTATTGATGCTGTGGAATGCAACAGATCTTGCCAGGTACAAGGCTGGGGGCGAGGGGGCAGGGTCACAGCTATCAAAACCGGCGCCTTCCTCTTTCTGCTTTAAGTATTTTCAGTTGTTAAGTAAAACAACTTATTCCAGGCTATGCCTCCTGTGAGACTCCCTCCCAGTTGATATGTATTTAACCCTGCTCCCCTCTGCTGCTCTGGAGCTCTACTGCACACTCTGTTGCTTCCTGGTGGCCCTGAATTATAACTCTCTGGCCTTGGTTAAAAGACTTTAGTTTTTTACTGTTTTGGCAATCTTCTTTATTTTGGGTTGACAGTGTTAATTACACATAGTGGTTCAAGTAACTCTAGCAGGGGTGGGGAACCTAAAGCCTCAAGGCCTTCTAGGTCCTTGGGTTTGGCCTTTTGTCTAAATCCAAACTTCACAGAACAAAACCCCTTAAAAGGGTTTGTTCTGTAAAACGTGGATTTAGTCAAAAAGCCTCACTTGAGGATCTAGAGGGCCATGGACATCCTCTAGGTCACAGATTCCCCACCCCTACAGGATTACCATTTGGCCCTACCCACAGTAACATGCCTAGAGATTGCTGAAATGATGTGTACAAAAACTAAGCCCATGGCATCCCTTCCCTTCTGAGAAGTTCCCCCTCACCTTCCCCCCAGCCTTCCCTGAATGATCTAATGGGGAATGGAACTTTGGGGAATACTTCAGGTGAGGGTAGGGCTGAAGGGCCACTAGGGTCTATTTTCAGGAGCCACACTCAAAGCTCCTTCTTAAGGATAGTATTTCCCTTTCTGGGACTTGTGGAACCAGGGGCCACCAGGTCATGGACTCAACTGAGGTGAAGTTCCTGGTAGAGAAGGAGCTGGTCACTATCATCCCCAATTTCAGCCATGACAAGATTATTGTAATCAAGGTGATCAGGGGTAATCAGAGGTGAGGAACCTGAGTGAGGCGCCCCCCCCCCCATCCTGGGCTTTAGTGTCTTTGGCTCCCTCTCATTGCCTCCCAGTCTCATAGAGCCACCACCTTAAGTGTCCCAAACTCCACTCCCTTCCCAGCCCCCAAACCTCCCCTCTCCACCTTGTGCATACGTGCATCAGTATCTCATCCCATCCCCATCCTCACCCCCCCACCCCAATCCTGGTCCTCCAGGCCTCTCCAGTCCTGCAGTCTCCCAGGACCTCAGTCTTTTTTCTCTGCCTTTGTGCTGCTGAATCCCAGTTCTCGGGCCCAAGTCATACATGTGGGTGCTCAATCCAAAAGAATACAAATATAACATTTATATTCACAAAATATCTTGGGGTTTGGGGGCTAGATTTTTTTTTTCCTTCTGATGAGGTGCAGGCCCTGGAAACCCCCTTGAGCTCTCCTTGAATCTTTGAGGTACAGGCTCTGGGAATCCCCTTGAACTCTGATTAACTCTTCTCATTTGATGAGGCATTTTCATGACTCTATAAGCCTTACATTATGGCTGGGCCCAGACTTCTGTTACTAGCCTAGCCCTCCACTGTCCACCTACTTCCCACCCCTAGAGCTTATCAAAATATCAATCCACCCTTGAACTGGTCTAGCCCACCATTGTCTATAGTCTCCAGCAACTTCACACTCTTAATCACTCATTGACCTCCTTAACTCCTCCTGAAGACTTTCTCCAAACTCCTTCTCTATTCCACCCCTAGATTCCTCCCACAACTTTCTGTATATAAGACCCCATCTTACACCATATGGTATGAGAGAGCCATAGAATTTTCTAGCACAGACTTATTCTGTGTCTAATATGGTGAACTTTTAGTAAACTTTATTTTTCTTCAGCTAAGGGAAGACTTGAGGCTAATTCTTTTGACAGGACCCGAATTCATTTGGCAGGGGTGTGTTGGTATTTTGGAGTCTCGAGCACCCCTAACCCTACCCTAAGCTCTTCACTTCCATTCTTATTTACTCTATAATTTTTTTCTAAACAGGGACAACTAACTCTAGTCTCACAATTTTCAGTCATGATTTCTTGAAATATAGCACTGAAAAACCAGACTTAAATAAAACCTATTGGGATCCAAATGGCACTAGTTGACTGTGACTCCTCCACCCATTTCCAGAGTCCCTAATTGGTACTGATAGCAATACTTGTGCCAGCTGCAACTGCCCCAACCTTCTACTTAGATTTCAACAATTAATAGCCACACGTATGTCCATTTTCCACCAGCAACTCTGCTTAGTTTGGACTCCAGAGAACATTATACCCACCCCACCATGCGGCCACTGCCACTATCACTACCTTCCAACTTCCTTCTGTTGTTGTCTTCCTCCATTAGATTCTAAGCCCCTTGAGAGCAGGAATTATCTTTCTTATTATTTGTATCCCTGGTGCTTAAACATTTACCAAATTGTATTGCTTTGTGTAGTGGGGGAAACCAATATTTAAATTCTAAAGTCATTCAGGTAGAGCTCCATGCAGAAGGCATGAATGCCTAATTGCCCCTGAGACTGGCTAGGCATGGGGGTACAGGGATAGAAATTCAATCTATCAAACCCATTTCCTTCAGAAACTCGGTTGTTGTTCAGTCACAATTCTTTGGGACTCTGTGGGAGTCTGTCTATGGAGTTTTCTTGGCAAAGATACTGGAATAGTTTGCCATTTCATTTTCCAGTGGCAAACAGAGGTTAAGTGACTTGCCAAAGGTCACATGGCTAGAAAGTTTCTGAGGCTGGATTTAAAGTAAGATCTTCCTTACTCCAAGCCCAGCATTCTATCCACTGTGCCACCTAGCACCCTCCCTCATAGATTCCCATATTCAAGTGGGACTTCATCTTTACAAGACCAGGTATGGATAATTCTCATTTAAGTCAATTAAAAAGAGACAAAAGAGCTCTATCCTTTAGGAAGCTCTAACAGACTAGTAGGCCTGGTCAAAGAAGGTCCTTGGGGAGTTTCTCCAGGCTATGGAAGTTCAAAGCAGACAAAGTTTCAGCTTTTTGCTCTGAACACTCCTGTAGGAGTTTCTGTAGAACTCTTGCAAGTAAAACTTCCTCCAGGGAGAAGTGATGGGATAATTCTGGGGCCTTCATACCACTGGTAGGAATTGCCTAGTCTCTGTTCAAGGCTACTCTCCTTCAATTTCCTGGCTTCTATCTCTAGAGGAAATAGGACTTCTAGGTCTGAGATCTATGACCACCCTTCCGAGTGGGTTCCCAACTGGGACCACTTAGTATCTATTCCCATCAGGAGGAATCTCTTCATTTTCCCAACTACCAATTCCACTAATACTACCTCTACTTTCACTGCCCAGTTCCTAAAAGCTGAGAGCTCTGTCTTTAGCAGCTGAATTTCATAGACTAGTTTACTCTCAGTCTGACCATGCTGGCAATCTAACTTCTGCAGCACAGTCAACAACATCCAGGAAATGTCAGCCTTGTGCTTTCTTTACACTCCCCAGAAACCTGCTCAAGCACCCATTTAGCTAAATTCATCTGCCTGAATGATTACTTGCTGTTGGTCCCACATAGAGATTTCACCATACAAGATCAAGTGGGCCCTAGCAACTGGGAGTCAGGCTATGAGTCACAGAACACTACATACTCCCCAAAGAATTAAAAATAGGCATCATACAGAGGGCAATGGAGAGGCATTTGTTGGGTGTGAATAGGCTACAACACATAATTGATAAGGACCTGTAAAGAATAACTAGCATAAAGAATATAATCAAAGACAAGTATAGAGTGAAAAATAACAGTTTGGTCACACGGGGATAGGAGATAACTGGTGATGAGGTATAGAGTTAGGGGTTGTAATGGAAATGCAGATTTGAAGATCTTCCCTGTCCCTAGGCCCTTTGATTGGCTTAAGAGACTTTGATTGACTTAAGTGACTCGGAGAACCTTCCTTGATTTGAAAATATATTCTGCCTCCTAATAGGCTGAATGTGGTCACATGGAGCCTGTGGCAGGAGGCTTGGTTTTCAGGAATGACCACACCTTGATGCTGTGTGATTGGGCAGTGGGTCAAGAGGGTGGTTACATTCTCTGAGCCAGGAGAAGACTATATAATCCTTGATTTGTGTCTTTGCTTTGGGGCTCACTTTGAGAAGTGTTGTGTGATTTGACCAGATGAGACTCTGGGAAGCCGTTGTTGAGAGCCCCCCGGCTTTGAAAACCCAGATGTTGATTCTTCCCTCTCTGGTAACTGATTTGGTATTGATATAATGGTTGGACAGTTTGGAAGCCTGTCTGTTTGATCTGTAAGTTCTGTAACTCTGAAGTTCGGGGTGCTGACCTTTTCCCCCTGAACTAAGTAATATATGTTTGATTAAAGTAAGCTTGTTGACCCATTTTTGAGTTGCTTTCCTTTTGAAAAGCCGATCTAAGAACCTGTGTTGGCAGCCACTCTGAGGATGCTGGGGTGCTTGCTGCTACAGGGGTGTGCGAGACCCCAAAATACCAATATGCCAGGTCCTGCCAAATGAATTCAACTCAAGTTTTCTCTCAGCCAAAGAAAAGCAAAGTTTATTAAAGATTTGCCATTATAGGTAGACTCTTAAGGAGCGCCTTAGTATCTGTGAGGCTTGTATTGCACAAGCAGGAGAGAATAATCTGACAGAGTGAGTCTGCACTAGATAATTCTCTGGCTCCTTCATGGAGGCAAGATGGGTCTTATATACAGAAAGGCTGTGGGAGGAATCTAGGGGTGGTCTAGAGGTGGAATTTGGGGAGGGTCTTGAGTCAAATGAGGTCAGACTCCAGTAATGAGAGATTAAGAGTGGGAAGTAGCTGGAGGCTACCTGGAGATGAGATAATGGAGGGTTAGGCTAGTTTAAGGGTGTATAGATTTTGGGAGGATCAAGCATGAGAGCTAGCTGGACAATGGAGGACTAGGCTAGCAACAGAGATTTGGGCCTGTATGCACCCCAAAACTGCAACAGAAATCCTTACCCAAATTATACTCAGGTTTCTCAAGGTAGGAAGCAGAAAAGAATGGTTTATTTACTATTTCGAGAAAGGGCCACCCTCCTGACAAAGGGAGGAGAAGCAATTTACAAAAGGAAAAGTTATAAAGCCCTAATACGGAATTCTCCCCCACCTTCCTCCTGACCCTTTTCTTCTATTGGCTGGAAGTTAGGTGTACAATCTAAATGAGGCAATCTACCTCAAGTACTGGAACAAGGAAATAGTAAATCACCCAATGTACATTTAATAAAGCACTTCTGTCCTTATTTGGCATATCTTGTGCTGTGGTGGCACTGGGGAGAGTCTCCATTGCTCTATGTCCCAGATTCCTGCAAGGTCAGGTGACTTCTAAACTTAGGCCTAGTGGATGCTGAAGCCACTCTAGATTTGATTTTTCAGAATGGGGAAACTTCACTGCAAATTATGCCTCACAGGCCCAAGCTCTAATGAAAGGCTTGTGGCCTCAGGCAAATTCCTCATGTAAGAAGATTCAAAGAGAGCTCAAGGGGGTTCCCAGAGCCTGTTCCTCATCACAGATACCCTAATGTCCTCACAAGGTCAGCAGAAATCAAGAAGGGATTCCAGTACTTGGGGTGGAGTTCTATGGTGAATTTATGAGAGTCCATGGAAGAATTGCATAGGATAGGTAGGCATGGATAGGTTGAGATCTTCATCATTATCTGAGCTAATACAATCTTGGTGAGAAATGTGTTTACTTGCAAGGCTGCTGTAAATAAGTACATGTTTTCTGAGCTCTTCATCACCTTGTACAAAGCAAGGACTGAATAAGTATTCATTGAATAAATGAACTGTGATAAAATATCTTCTTACAGCATATGAATTTAAACTATTTGGTTCACGATGAACATACTTTTTGGGACAAATTATGCTAGATGTTCAAGAATGGACTTCTATTTATAGAATAAGTATAATATAGTATAGAGTCAGAAGTCTGGATTTGAATCTGGACTTTAACAAATACTAGCTGGGTGTTTTCAACTTGAAATAAAGAATACTACCAAAGTTGCAAAAACTAAGATCTTTAATTTTGACAAGGAAATTTTGCAATTCAGGGCACCATTAAGTACATAAATCTGGGAGTGCTGAAGAGGGGCAGAAGGAGGCTGGATTACTTACTTTCAATGGTGAGGGAGTTTCATGGGAGGCACAGCCTCCAGAAACTGCTAGGGAAGTTGTTTTGCAACTGAAAGGAAGGGAATGTTAATGGCAGGCTCTGTTTTAAACTCTTCTCTTTTTTAACTGGTTTTGATAATCTTTTCACTGGTTCCAATTGCCCTCAGGTAATACATAGCTCCGGAATCAACTACACAGGGGAAACCTGGAGGAGTTAGATGTATTTGCTGAACCTCGGTCCCAAAGGCAGAGAGAGGGTATGGAGAAGCTTAGGAAAGCCAGAGACTGTGGGATCTGCAGCAGCTGGCTCCAGGGTGGGGGAGATATAGCCTAGAGATATAAACCAAACTAGAGATATAAACCTCAAGTCATATATTTCCTTGTTCTTCCCACTAGCTGAGCTCCCTTCCTGTAAAAGTCGTGGGGAGAATAAGTGATATCTGGGAGATCTCTCTTTTAGGAAATTAAAATTCTACTGTACATGGTCACAGTGTCTTGGAAAGAATAAGAAAGTGTGGGTTCTGTCTGGCATTTGGCATTTTATATTTTCCATGAAAATATTTGAATGATTTGTCAACACTGTTTACTGTTATGACAATTTAATGAAGGAGCATCCTGTGTCATCCACGTGACAATGAAGAGCAGCAAAGGCACATAAAATTTCTCAGGATGGCAAATCTACAGCAAAAGGAAGATGACTGTTTAGGTTTTTGCTCCTATGTATGAATGAAAAATTGAGCTCCACCATCTAATAATACCTTACATTTGTTTGATTTTAAGTTATTGCAAGAAGAACTTACCGACCTGACCCATGCTATCAGCAACAACAGGCACCTAGCATTACTGCCTTAAAGTTTTAATACCAATTGAAATGTTTTGATGGCCTTTAAATCCCTGGGTAGCTAGCCCAGTGGATAGACTATCAGATCTGACATCAGAACTTTTTTCCTGAGTTCAAATCTGGCCTCAGATATTTATTAGCCATGTGACCTTGGGCAAGTCATTTACCTCTGTTTGTCTCAGTTCCTCACCTGGGAAGTGAACCAAAGAAGGAAACAGCAAACCACTCTTTGCCAAGAAAATCCCAGATGGCATCAGGAAGAATTGGACACAACTGAACAACAACAGTAAAATCATTTGATATTGGTATATAATAGTGAAAGTTAATCTTATTAAACCATCTTGATATAATTAAACATACAATATGCATTTATCAGCATCTTTTTACATTTTCATTATAAATTAATTGTAGGACAGGCTAGGTGGTGCAGTGAATAGGTCACCAGCCCTAGAGTCATGAGGATCTGAGTTCAAATGGCCTCAGACACTTAATACTTACTAGCTGTGTGACCTTAGGCAAGTCACTTAACCCCAATTGCCCTGCCCTCCCCCCTCCAAAAAGCAACGAATTAATTAATTAAAAATTTTAATTGTAAAAGTAATCGTTAGAAATTTCTTGAGCAGGCATATATACTACCAGAGCTGCTTATAAGTATTTCAGTATTGGAGTATGATGAGGTATGGGCTCTGGGAGCCCCCTCTAGCTCTCCTTAAGTCCTTGAGGTACAGGCTTTGGGAACCTCCCTTGGACTCTTAAATCATCCCATTTGATGAGGTATTTGCATGAGGCCATAAGCCTTACATTGTGGCTGAGCCCAAGCCTCTGTTACTAGACTTCCCACCCTAGGTTACTAGTTTTCTCACCCTCAGACTTCCCAATCAAAGTGTGATCCACCCTTGAACTAGCCTAGCCCACCATTGTTTGTGGTCTCTAGGTGGCCTCCAGCAACTTCCCACCCTTAATCACTCATTGACCTCATTAACTCCTCCTGAAGACGCTCCCCAAACTCTTCCCCTAGACAACCCCTAGATTCCCCCCACAACCTTCTGTATATAAGACCCCATCCTGTCTTCATGTTTGTGAGAGCCCATAGAATGCCATGTGGGTGAGAGCGACATAGAACAGTGAAAGCACCATAGAATGACCTAGCACAGACTTACTCTGTGTCCAATACAATCGAACTTTTAATAAATTTTTCTTTGGCTGAGAGAAGACTTGAGTCGAATTCATTCAGCAGGACCCTGTATATTGATTGGTATTTTGGGGTCTCCAGAGCAACCCTAACCCTCTTTATGGGTAACCTCTTCAGAGTAGACTTAGAGGCATTTAATTACCTTTCAGAGAATAAAGGAAACATAAAGATAGAAGGTATCTGGTTAAGGTTGGATCTGATGTGTCATACTTGGTATGAATATGTAGTTTGCCTATAAATACCGTAACAGTGACATAGTTAAGACAACATTAAAAAAATCAGAAAGATTAAGCTGCATATATATGTATATGTATATACATATATATGTATATACATATACATACACACACACAAAAGCTAAAACACAGGTAATCAAAGTTTGTAAACCTGCCAATGAAACAAAATAACATTAATGGAAGGGAAAAGGTTAAAACAGGATAAATGTACTTTAAAACAAAAACACCAGATAGTAACAAAACAAGTTCTAGTTGAATATACTATCATGAAATAAAATAAAATAATCTTCCTACACACACTTTTCTGCCCATTCTAGGAACAGAAGCCAAGATACTTAATTTGTAATACTCCTCTGCACCTTTAAATTTTTATTTTTGATTAAAGATGTTTTTGTTTGTTCGTTTGTTTTTCTTTTTGGAGGGGGAAAGGTAGGGCAATTGGGGTTAAGTGACTTGCCCAAGGTCACACAGCTAGTAAATATTAAGTGTCTGAGGCGCATTTGAACTCAGGTCCTTCTAATTAGTTTCTAATGAGAAACATATCCATGTCTTTGTTTGTTCTTTCTCGTTTAATATTCATATAATGAAAAATCTTTACAAGAAGGCAGTCATAATAAGAGATGATATAGCCACTTTTTTGTTAGAGCTGAGAAATTATAGCCTCGTAAAGCATTTCATACCTAAAGGAAGGAAACAACCATTTGTTAAGTGGCCCCTCTCTGCCAGGCACTTTGCTATATGAGAAATGCTAGCAGTTTGGTTTCCACAGATTCTATAGGTGTAAAGCCAAACATAAGCAGCTTTCCAGAGAATTGCTGCGAATAGCTTCAAGAAGTTTTGATTACATAGTATAGTGAACTCTATTTATTCAGCAGTAAATTAAAGCAAAACATTTACAGAAATCAAAGTACAACATTAACAATGTTATAGCATAACAAGTTATCACTAAAGTGGCAACATAGTTTTCACCAAAGTGGCCACATAGTTTTAAACCAAGTACAATCATTTAGTAACTCAATCATTTAGTAAATCCTCAATTCAATCATCCTTAAGGTGGCTTGTCTCCTTAATGGACAGAAAGTATGTCCATTATGTGCTATATATACAAAGGTCAAAGTTCTCCACCCCTAGGTCACAGGAAATCATAATCTCAGTTAGCATCAGGTACCCAAGAAGAGATCTTTTCATTTTGACTTGAGGCTGGCTCTCAGCTTCCATGGTTCCTCTTCTATGGTCCCAGCTCCTGCCCCAATCTACACAATTGTCACATGGGTTCAAAGGCAAGTAGCTCCCAGTTCCTTGTCCAGCTCCTTGTCCAGTTCTTCATCCAGTTCCTTGTCCAGTTCCCATTCCATATTGAAGCTCAGAGTTCACCTCAAGTCCTTCACAGTTCCTGTTTCTGGGAAGACAAAGCTTAACAGAGCCACGATAATATTCATTCACATTGCCAGCACCATCATCAATTCATTATCTGCCTGTGAAATCAACTCAGACCCACCAACAAGGTCTGAGAACTTAACACAAATCGTCAGTATAGAAATCAACACAGATCTACAAACAAGGTCCAAGAAGTCAACACAAATCATCAGTAAAATACCAGGATCTCTAAAACCCTCCTCCAGGACTAGAACAGACAACCAGAAAATCCTGTTTCAGGGCTTCCAGTAAGGTCCCAGGGCTTCTGTACAAAGTATCACAAACAAAAATCAACACAGACAGAACAGACGAACATAGAGTGCAGGATACCACATATTTTCTCCTTAGTTCTTCTCTTTCTGACCTGGGCCTCTCCTTGGGATTTACAAGTTCTGGATCTTAATACTTGATACAATCATGAACTAAACCGAGTTGTTAACTATTTCTGTGTTAATTAAACAGCTGAAACAAGGTGTTAATTCAATAGCTTAAACAAGGTGTTAACTACTTTGCTTGCCATTACTATAGGAACAATGGATGCTCCAAAAACAGATGTTGCACAGACATACAGGGAGGTGTAAATCAGGATGAGGGGAGGAAGAGCAGAGCCACCCTATCCAACCATATAACTGGAAGAAATCTGTAAGTTTTTACCCTTGGAAGGGGCCTGGGCTAAGCTAGCTCAACCTGCTAGGGTCAAAGGATGGTCACCAACTTTTCATTAACATGCATACTTAAGTAGCCTCATACATATTAGCTGACACACCCCAAATAAAATTAGAGCCTCATTATCCAATCCTGGGATGCATGTAGCTCATGGCTGGGTGGAGGGAACATACTAAGGAGTAGATCTGTAATGGACAGGTCAGAAAGATTGTAACCCAGAAGAGCTAGAACCAATCCCAGTTCTGAAGGGGGGAACAAGGCAGGAAATTCTAATGTAAGCCCCATAAAAGGGCTTGCATTTCTCTGATTCTCTGTAGTCTTTTGAAGAGACTACCCATTTATTCAGGAAAGAATAAAGGTAAAATAAAGATAATGAAAACCTTCCTGGCTTTCCAACAAGTATTGTTTATTCCTAGACTGAGTATATTTCTAACAGCTACATGCTTTACAAATATTATCTAATTTGATTCTCACCACAACTCTGTTCTTCCTGATCTTGGATGGTGAGTCTTCTCTGTGGGACAAACAGCAGGCTCCCATTCAGGCCCATGGATTAGCTAGGTGGGTGCTAGAGCCTGCAGGCTTCTGGGTAGGTGGGTGCTGTTATGATACCCATGTTACAGTTGAGGTAATTGAGGAGGAGGTTAAGTGACTTACTCAAGGTCATATGGCTAGTAAAGGGTCTGAGGCTGGCTTTGAATTTAGGAGGTAGGAGAGTGCTTAATACTTGTCTCTAAATAAGTGAAGGGCTATTAATGGAAGAAGCTTTACACTCATTCTGCTTGACCCCAGAAAAAGAACTAGGAGCTTTGAGTGAAAAATTGCAGTTAAGTCAACAAGTATTTATTAAATGACTATTATGTTCCAGGCTATTTGCTTTGCAAAGAAGCAAATTTAGCTTGAGATTATGAACCTCAAGCTAACTAACCCAGATGTAGAATGGGGTGACTTGGAGATATTGCATTTCTCCTCACTAAACATCATCACATAAAAGCTGAATGTCCACTTGTAAAAGATATTGAAGAGGGGATTGCAAAACCAGAGCTCAGAGTTGAACCACAACTAAGCACTTAAGCAATATTGTTTCAGGAGATTAAGGTATTTTCACTTAAAAATAAAAAATTAAAGGCCCACAGAGACAAAAAAAAAAAAAAAACCCAAACCTTAACCAAGTTTATTATTGTATTTTGTTTCAATCAAAGCAACCTGGCTTGTTTATTGATATTCACATACTGATAGAAATGCATCCTTATATTTCAGTGTGGCTGGATTAGCTAGGGAGTTATCATATTAGGAATACTGAGTTTTACTAATCTTTTCATCTCCCCCGAACAGTTGCTTAACAAATATTTGTTAAATGAATGAATAACTCTGGGGTTGAGGTAGTTCAGGAGGTATATGCCGGGTCTGAGTACACATTCTTTAATTTTTCCAATGGAGAGCTAGTATCCCCCTTTATAACCTTTGGCACCACTATCTCCAGTGGATTAGAGTGCTAGCCTGGAGTCAGGAAGATCCAAGATCAAATAGGGCCTCAGACACTTAGTTTAAGATTCCCGACCCTGGGCAAGTTACTCAACCTGCCTGCCTCAGTTTCCCCATCTGTAAAATGAAGGTAATAGCGGCACCTCCCTCCCAAGGCCGTCGGGAAGATAAAATGAAATACATGTGCACAGTGCCTGGCACAGAGTAGGCGCTTTATATAAGCGTTGGCTGTCATTGGTATTTTCTTTGACAATCTGTGCTTTTACATTCCAGCAATCATACTTCAGGCTAGCTTTTTGCAGTTGGTTGTAAGCCCGCTTTTTAAACGTCTGAAAGTCAGATCGCTAGTTTGCAATTAACGTTGAAGCTTAGAATTTCCTCCGCCCCCACCCCACCCCTATCCCCAACATTTTTCCAGGAACTATTGGCCTCTGCTCAGCAAGGGTCGCGGGGGTCCGGGGGGAAGAGGATGGCAGCCGGTGGGCTTGGCTGTTGGGGTCCCCTGGGAAAAAGCGAAAGCCACGCCACTGGGAGCAAGAGCGGAGGGTGCCCGCAGGACAGCCCGCGTGGGGTGGCTCAGGCTGGGGGGCGGGGTGGAGGAGGGGGTACTGCACAGGCGTGAGCAGCCCGCAAAGCTTCAGGAGCTCTACAAGGGCGCCCTTGAGGAAAGACAGCGGGAACAATAGCGGGGCGGGGCGGCGGGGCCACCTGGCAGGCCGCTAATTGGGGAGCTACGGCTCCGTGGTCGGCCAATGGGTGGGGACCCACTCGTTCAGCCAACCCCGAGGAGGCCGCAGCGGTCCTTGCCCCGCCCCCCTTCTCCTCTCCTCCGGGAGGGGGTTTGGCATTCCTTAGCAACCTTCACAGAGGGTTCGGCGGTGCTTTACGGCCCCCTCCCCCATCCACCAGCGGAGGGGAGGGAAAGGGGTGTGCACCACACGTGGAACCAATCAGTCTCCCGCTCCAGTCCCCGGGGCTAATCACCTGGGAGACCGAGGAGGGGGTAGGGAGAGGGAGACTACCGTAAAGCGCGGCCGGCGCTGCGGTGAGGCCGCTTTGGTTCGGGGTGGAGGAGGGGAGCTTCCTGCCTGGCCGGGCCGGGTCGGCGGAGTTGTCATTGGGGTAGAACCGAGGAGGAGGCGGCGGTGGCAGCAGCAGCGGCAGCAGCAGCAGCCATGGCGGGGGCGCTGGCGCGGAAAGCGGCCGATTATCTCCGGAGCAAGGATTTCCGGGATTACTTGATGAGGTGACGACGAAGGGTCCCCGGGAGGGGGAGAGGAAGCCACCCGTCCCTTCCCCGCCTCGGTCAGTCCCGGGTGGGACGCGTGGGCGGCCGCCCCGGCGTGAGACCTGCGCGACGGCTGCACCTGCCTGGGCTCGGTTCCGCTCGGGCTGACCTGCCGGAGGCGAGGGAAAGCCCAGTGTCTGTGGAGCCGGGAGCGTCTTCTCTGGACCCAGCCCCCAGCCGGGGTCCAGCATCCTCGCCCTCGGTGGCTTGTTTTACAGATGAGGAAACTGAGGCTCACAGGCTCCAGCCGGCCTGGAAGGGTCGGGCAGAGCCAGGGCTCGCGCTCCGGCGGGTGGGGGGACGCGGCGGCGGAGGTGGTCCCCGTCCCACAGCGCTGGCGGAGGGGCTGAGGCGCCCTTCCCTGGGCCGTGTCTGGGGGTGGGGGCAGCCCCGGGCCCTGGCTCGGATAGAGCGGCAAAGGACTGGAGGGGCTGCAGCCCCCTCGTTTTACAGACGAGGAAACTGAGGCACCGAGGGCCACGCCCCTAACAAGAGCCGGAGGCAGGATTTGATCCAACCTGATCGTTTACAGAAAGGAAAACTGAGGCACCGAGAGGATACGGTCCGAGTGGGATTTGATCCTGGATACAGACCAGAAAGTAGTATAGACCAGTATAGAAAGTGCTTTAGAACCCGCGAGTCCAGCCGGCGCGATTTACAGAGAGGGAAACTGAGGCACAGAGCGGTTCCGTGGCGGGTCCTTAGTTACCTCCAGTAGGGCCGGGGGCGGGATCGATCCTGGAAAGGAGCCCAACATGCGCATTTTAAGCAAAAGGAAGCTGGAGTGTGGATGGACTTAAGAGGCTTCCCCGAGCCGCACAGCTAGTAGTGAGTGTCTGAGGCAGGATTTGAACCCAGGCCCAGTGCATTCCTCCTCTAATGGACGTTGTGTGTCTGCAGAGGCTGCCCCTGTTGGGGGGGGAGGAGAGGGATGAGGTTCCTGGTGCTGGGTGTAGAGTTTAGGGCTGCTAACGCCACCTTCCTCATCCCCCACCCCCTCCGCCCAGGATCCAGGCTGGGGCAGGTCAGGTCATGGCCGTAGTTGGGGCTGGTTAGCTTTGGGCCTTTGCAGGAAGTTTAGGGGCCTGGGGCAAGTTTAGTAGGTCCCTCTTAGGGAGGAGTAGCGTGGCCCTCTGGAAGCCTGCCCAGCCTACCCCCTTGCCTCATAACTAAAGTGGCTTTGAACCTGTTTGTCTTTTAGAACTTGGGAAAGAAAACTTGTGCGTGCTGCCCTTAAGGCCATGTTGTCCTAAACTTTATTTTTGCTAGGAAAAGCACTTAGTGGGGGGAAAATTTAAGATGTACCTTTACATGCTTGTTAACTGATTTGCAATTTATCTGTAATAATAGGTTATATTTTGTGTAAGTTATCATATTGGCCTTACAGCAGCCCTGTGAAATAGGTGGCAGGAACTGTTCTCTGCCCACTTTACTGCTGTGGTTCTGAAAACGTAAATTAACTTGGGTTGTTATGAACCAGGGTTGGAAGCCCAATACTTTTTGTGATAGCTTCCTATATGAGGACTTTACCAGTCTGTCTTCCGGGAGTGGGAGTATTTCCCTTTCCACCTTACTTTGTATTCATTTTGTATATACTTTCCATTTACTTCATGGTGTACACATTGTGTCTCCTCAGTAAAAGCCCTACTTTTTTTTTTTTTAAATCTTTTTATCCCTGAGGCCTCACACACCATAGAAGTTTATGGAGTATTTATTGGATTGAATTGAATGCTCTGTGGGTACTGGGACATTTATACAATAAGGAGGTCAGGTTTCCCATGCTGAAACAACCTGGTCTAGGGAGGTGTCTGGAGGCTCTCCATAGAGATGGAACTGGCCACCTGCCAGTTATACGTTCTTCATTCACCTGGCCCACCGGTGACTACATCAGGATATATGACCAGTCTATTTAGTATTATAAAAAGTCACAAGAAAGGTCATCATCTATTGACCTTGTTTTTGACCTCAGCCTGCTCTTGCACTCTCAGGTCCCAGCTGAGGGGTTTTAGAACAGCAGGTATGGACACCAACATGACCCTTATGGTAAAAAGTGACCAAACGAGAGAGATTGTTTTACAGAGTCCACTCTTTATTTAATAGAAGAACTTTACATTAAAACGGGGTGGGGAAGCATTATTTTATGTTAAATAGCTAAGCAGTCTTTCTTTGTACTATGTAAACTGAGCATTTGTATATGATGTGATTTAGAAGAACTCAACATATCACTTTTTCTTAAACTTCTTTTCTCCATCTTTTACATATTTCCTTTTCAGTTACAGTGAAAGCACATTCAAGGTGAAAAGCCTTATTTGACAGCATCTATTTTCAGCACCCATTTAACTTTTATTTGTAAGCTTTTTCTTTTGACACATCTAGCACAACTCATTTTGAAATTACTACTTAAAAGGATGGAGAGTTGACCCAATTTATTTGAGTTACAAATTTTTCTCCCCATCTTTCCCCTACCCCAACCCCCAAAATAGTGATCCTACTGAGTACCTACCCCTTCCCTCAAACTGCTCTTTTATCCTACCCCCCAACTCTCTAGTAGGGCAAGATAGATTTTCTATACCCCAGTGCCTGTATATTTTATTTCCCAGTTGCATGTAACAAGCAGTTTTATGGAGAGTCATTTAGGAATATAACTCATATATAGAAATTTGGTTGAAAAAGTAGGTGAGAGCAGGTTTTCTTCAAGTTAGATTATTTTTAATACAAAAACATGTAAATTGATGAGAGAACTTTAGAAAAAATGCTGCCTTGGCACTGATCTCAGCCCCAAAGGCACTTTACAGATGTGTATTGTATCTGTACCATTCAATGTTAATTTTCTGATTCTGTATTTCATTGGAAAATACTATAATATCAATTTGAAATCCTAATAGATCTCTAAGAAATGCAATTCACTCTCTCTTGTGGAACTGGGGAACAAGAGCTATTGACCTTCAGTACTTCCATATTCTCAGATGAAGAAGAAAATATCCAAGAATAATTCTGATGGTGGGAGTTTTTGTTTTGTTTTAAGTTTCAAAAAAAATCAGTAGTCCTTTTGGAGGAAACAGCCTTAAAGTAATGGAAGGAAGGGAGAGGTAAAGCGCACAGATGCCTGCTATTGAAATAGCTTACAGCCTTGAGTGATACTTTAACTGTTTACTGCTGTAGTTTTTTTTTTTTCTGCTAGTAAAAGGAGGCACTTATTTCACTTTTCAATACAACAAGTTTTTTTTTAAGTACTGGAAGAAGTTTGTTAAATGGATATCATTAAAATGGAAATATTTTCCATTCCTTTGTTGTTCAGATGTATCCAACACTTTGTGACCATATTTGGGCTTTAGTTGGCAAAGGTACTGGAGTGGTTTGCCATTCCTTCTCCATTTTATTTTACAGGATGAGGAAACTGAGGCAAATAAATTTGGTTAAGTGACTTACCCAGGGTCACACAGCTAGTAAGTGACTTCAGCCAGATTTGAACTCAGGACAATCTGCCTGACTCCAGGCCCAGCATTCTATGCACTGAGCCACCTAGCTGTCCCATTCCTTTAGGATCTACTTATTTCTACTAGTACAGGATCTTACAATTCTTTTTAATGCTTTAACTAAAACTAATAATTTTTAGAACTGGAAGATATCTTGGCATTTTTCATATGAGGAAATTGATACCTAAGAGGGGGTGAATGACTTGCCCAATGTCATACCCATTTCATAGGAAATATGTGTTATTCTTACATGAACTTTTTTTCAAATAATTAACCTTTCATAATATTTTCCCCACTTTTTTCCTAATAGATTTTTAGGATGAGACTTAATGTTGAAAATAATCATGTTGTGAACAGAGAGGAAGATTTCTAGTATTATAGTTTTTAGAAAGAAGAATGAAAACATTGAATTTGAAATGTAAAATTATTTGGTTTTAAAGTTACAAATATGTGTTGTAGAGACATACAGAAAATGTGGTATCAAGAATGGAGATGTTTTCACCGAGTAATACTTTTGGAATTGAAAAGAACCTCAGTGGCTATCTAAACCAACCCATACCTGAAAAAGAATTCCCTGAAAGTATCTCGAAGCCTTCCCATACCAGGGCCACCAGAGCTGCAGTTCTTGAGAATAATTTTGGGGCTACCCACAGAGATGGAACAAATCTCAATCTTAGAATCTGCAAAAGGGACAGTTGCCATATGTCTGTTTTTCATTCACCAGGCATATAGGTAATTTTTTCAGGATATATATGGCCTTATTTATCAAAGTATCAAAAGAAAAATCATCAACTAATTTCATATCTTGACTATGACTTCATTTTTGACCCAGCCTATGCTTTGTGTGCCATCAGGATACTTCAGGACGACCAGAAAAGACTTAGCTGGTTGGGGTTTGAGAGGAGTGGTGTAGGACACTCCCCTTTCCTTACTTTTCCTAGATCTATTTTCTGTCCCACTTTTTTTTAAGGGGGAAGGCAAGGCAATTGGGATTAAGTGACTTGCCCAAGGTCACATAGCTAGTAAGTGTGTCAAGTATCTGAGGCCAGATTTGAACTCAGGTCTTCCTGACTCCAGGGCCGGTGCTCTATTCACTGTGCCACCTTGCTGCCATGATTTATTTTTTTCTGATACTGTCATCCCTGAAGACTTCTCATCTCACCAATCTTAACAGTGCCATCTAAACCTTAATAGCAAAAACTCTTGATCATTTTGAACCTATGGCTGATCCACATTAGGTGCTTCTGTTGGTGGCCCATACTTTGAGAAACACTACTTTAACTGAAACTCCTGTTTCTCTCTAGATTGTGACTTTGTTGCACCATTGCTCATTTGGGTTTCTAAGCCGCTTTCTAGCTTCTATTCCTATAATGAGGATGAATTTCTTCCAGGTAGGTTGTTGTGCCTGGGCTGATTTCATGGAATTGGGTACCCATAGATAAGATCACAACATAAGCACAGTATCTTGGACATAGACAATAAATGTTTGACTTGAGTAATGTCAGACAATAATGTCCATGCGTTATGGATATTCTCATTTGAGTCTTACCAACAACTGTCAGGTTAGGTACTACAGATGTTTTCATCTTCCCTTTACAGGTTGAGAAATTGAGGCTCAGCTAGGTTCCCTGTATTTTTTTTACAGTGTTCTACAGGAATTTGCTTAACCAAAATCCCAATTTAAACCAGAAATTTTTAAAAAGTGTGTTTTTAAAAAATAACATGTTTGTTAAATGGCTATCTCTTTGACCCCACAAGAACAGCTGTTTCCACCCCCTTTTTATGCTGGCTCCCTTGAGTTCAATTACTTTTATGAAAGTGACTCCTAAATCTATATATTCAACCCTAATTTCTTTCCTGAATTCTGGTTCTGCAAATATCATCTGCCTATTGGACATCTTGGTGTCTCAACCTTACTGGTACCACAAGCTCAACTTATCCCAAACAGAACTCATTTTTCTCCCTCCCACCTCAAAATGCCCCTATTTTTGACAACATTACTATCCTTCTAGTTACTCAAATTTACATCTTTTTTGTCCCTACCTCATTCTTAAATGCCTACTGTGTGCTAGGCACTGGGGATATAAATATGAAACTTAGTTTCTGCCCTCAAGAACCTTACAATCTACTAGGGAGATTCAACATATTTAGATAGTTAAACAAAGGAAGTGTGCCCTCCCTCTCCCAACCAAACCAAATACAGTGTGATTAGAGCTGGGGGAGGAGAAGGGAGCACTAACATCTGGAGGAAGCAGGAGGGAACTAAGAATTGAAGGGGAGCTGGCGATGGAGAACTTTCCTGCAATGGGACACAGCCTGTGAAGAACCACAGACAAGAAGTGGGATATGGAATAGTAAGTAGGCCTGTTGGGCTGAAGCATAGAGTACATGACAGAGGGAGTCTTACATAACCAGCCAAAAAAGGCAGGCTTGCTTCATGGAAAGGGAGATTAGAGCAGGATAGAGTTGACATAAATAGATGGGAGGGAGTGAGAGATGGTGCCCAAGAAAGGGAGCTTTGGTCTACTCAAATCTGATTCTGAGGTATTGAGATTCTGAGTGGAAGGTGGGAGAGGGAAATGCAGGCAGCAGCATGGCAGTTAAAAAGATGTCCACACTGCAAGGCCTTGGTATCCCAATGGGATGGTTAGATGGAAGAATGAAGTTCTGTCCCTCATCACCTCTTACCTGGATTATTGCAAAACAAAGTGGTTTCTGTATCTTTAATCTCACCCCCCATAATCCATTATCCCCTACCTGCCAATATAATTTTCCTAAAACAGGCCTGATCACATCACTCCCCTACTTAAAAATCTTTGGTTGCTCCCTGTTGTCTTTATGATGAAATACAGATGTTCTGATGTTTGAAACTTTCCTTGTTATGATTCCAACCTAACTTTCAAGATATAGTCCCCAATTCTTCGTTTCGTATATTCTATATTCCAGCCCAAAATTGGGTTACTACAAGTTCCTGAATTCAAGATGCCATATCAAATGAACATTTAGTTCCTTTTATGTGCCAGGCACTGTGCTAGGCACTGTGGATACAAAGAAAGAAATTAAATGACCCCTGCTCTCAAGAAGCTTTTAGACTATTAGCATAATACAGGTAACACATAACACATAATGGCCCAGGGGGGACTAGCAGCTCCCTTTTCCATGCCTTTGTACAATTCCTGCCCTCCTTTCCCCCCCATGCTGTGCTTTGTCCTTTTCATTGCTGCTACTAATGGCTTTCTTCCTTCAAAACACAGCCCAGGGGCTACTTCCTATTTGGAGCCTTTCCTAATCTTCCTTTTGATAACAACTATCTCTTGAAGTTACTTTGTACTTTTACACACATATGCATAGGTTGTATTTCCCCAGGAGAATGTAACTCTTTCAGAGCAGGAACTATTCTATTTTTTTCCTTGGTAGTAGCAGCCATTAATAATAGATGGCATATAGTTCTTTAGGATTTGCAAAGCCTTTGCCTGTATCATCTCCACAAGCTTGGGAAGTAAATGTTATTATTTTTCTCATATTACAGTTGAGGAAACTGAAATTCAGAGGTTTAAGTGGGATGTCCAGACATGCATAGCTAGTTAGTCTCAGAGGTAGTATTTTAACCCATGGTTTCTGTGTACCATGTCATTCTCCTCCTTGCACAGTAGTAGGAGTTGAATAAATGTTTGTTTAATCTAACAGTAAAGTCCTTTGGAGTTGTGTATTAGGAAGGAAACTTTGAAATTTACATAGCAAGATTCAGCATAGTATAGAAGAGAAGGGAGAGACCTGGTTCAGAATTCAGGTGTTGGACAGGGCCTTTAGAACATAGTATCATCTCTAGTTTCTTGGGTTTCTTAGTATTCTGTCCTTTGTATTTTCTCTCCCCGCTCCTTTCTTCTAACCCATAATTTTGAAGAACCTAAATCAAGTAGATTTATTCTTGGTTGCTAATCTGTTTGTCTTTTTTCTTCCACTTTTGAACATTTCTTTTTTACACATTGCTTAAATCTATTAAGAAGGGAGAAAAGAACAGTCACTCCTTATTCCCTTTTCCTATTATGTTTTTGGTTAAGAACTGAGAATAAGGATAAAGAGAAATTGAGGTAGTTATTTCCATGGTTAAATTGCTCCAACTCTGAGGTTAGTGATTCCAGATTTGTTTACTCACTAATTGTAGATAACCTGGTTTTGGTGCTTTGGAATTCCACCTGAAAATTTCAACTCTAGATAGGCAATGAGGTTCCAGTAGGTAGGGCCCAAATCATGTAATATGTACTTACAGATCAAATTATCCTTTGTATTGTATATCTATAAATAAATCTGAAATGAATGTGTTTGGTGATTTTATCACTCTAAAGTTAATGAGCTGGGCTAATTTTAGCTGCCAAGTTTCCACATTATCCTCAAGAACATATTACTGTGTTCTAGACTAGAGGTCAGGATAGAATAATAGAGACCTAAGGGAGATTCTGAGACCTTCCTAATTATCAACAAGGCCCTTAAAAGATTCAAAGGATGTACAGTGTAGATGGGTAACATAAAAGAGAAGGCACAGTGAAAAGAAACAATCAACTTGTATTCCTAAAGCCCAGATCTGAGTCCTGGCTTCAAAAATTGCTAGCTGTGTGAATTGTTGTTCAGTTGTATCTGACTCTTCGTGACCCTGCTTGGGATGTTCTTGACAAAGATAGTGGTTTGCTGTTTCCTTCTCCAGCTCATTTTACAGATGAGGAAACTGAGACAAACAGGGTTAAGTTACTTGTCCAGATCTCACAGCTAGTGTTTGAGGCCAGATTTTTTAATTCAGGAAGATGGTCCAGGCCTGACATTCTGCCTCCAGCTAGGTGAGTATGGACAAGTAATTTTATCTCTCTAAGCCTTAGTTACATTCTTGTGGTGAAAACTATTTGCAAACCATAAAGTATCATATAACTACTTTTTTCCACTTAAAAGAACAAAAGGCCAAATATCATATACTTCTTTCACCTTTCCCATGTCATTTCTTCTGTCCCTTATACAGATCCCCTCTCTTACACTCTCATACTTTACATTTTACCGGAAAAGCTGTGAATTTTGAACTTGTCTTCAGACAGGCACAGAAGTTCAAAATTCCCTTGAAACTAGAAGAAAAGATAGGCTAGTCATGATGAGAGATGGATAGATTACAATCTGCCTCATTGTGAGAACTTTCACATTGCTGAGACCATAGATAAAATTCACTGTTGGAGAGCTGAAACCTACTTACCCTTAATATAAGATCAGTTTCTTTTTTATTTTAACTGAAAAACCAGGATGAAATATACTCCCTCTCTTCTAATATCTAATCAGTTATCAAATTTTCTTGATTTTACTGCTGCAGTGTCTCTTGGATCCATTTCTTTCTCTTTAGCCCCTCTACTAGCACCCCAGGCTTGGGCCTCTTCACAAGTTTTTTTTATCTTTCCAGGCTAACCTTCATGCCACTGTCAAACTCATCTTTTTTATGTATAAATCAATCATGTCGTATCTTTTCGTAAAACTTTCCAGTGGTCCTTTGTTGTTTGCAAGTAAAATTGTCATCTCTCCATAACCTACTACTCAATGAACTCTACTGTTACTTTCCTTGGCTTTTTCATACTTCTGCCATGTATTCTGCGCTCCAGCCAAATTGTACTATTCACCATTCCCTCATACCTGCACTTTCCCTCATACCTGCACTCATGTTGTTTTCTCCTCACCCTTTTTTCCTCTTCCCCTGCCCTGCTTTTTTTGCCTATTGAATTCCTACCATCATTTAAAGACCAAATTGAATGCTGTCTCTTCCATGAAGCTTTCAATGACTTTTTTCCCTGGTCAATGGTAACTTTCATTCCCCCATAGAACTGGGTATTTCTTATGCAGTTACATATAATTTTATATTTTAGTTGTCTATATATAGAGTCAATCCACAACATGACTTCATTTAACTTTTGCAACTTCAAACATTGGTGTGATTTTTATTAGTAACCTCATTTTCATTTTTGCATTGCCAAGTGTCCTGCCTCCTCCACTGTCCCTGCCCTAGTGGGGACCTGGGACTCACCCCAAGGGATGTACTTTTTCATTGGGTAACAAACAGTTCAATCACAGAAGTGAAAGGGAGATTAGAAATGGCTGGTTCCCCCTTTCCCTTTTTTACCTTAGGCTTCTGACATTGCAGCTCTTCCCCCTCTCCCTGCTGCTACTGACTCTGGATGCTACTATTTATTGCCTCTTCTCTCCCTTGCTTTTTACGGTTATTTCATGGTTACTGTGTTAGGAAAACTGCAAAGTATAGAATTAATGTTTTGTTATAAAGAATTACATGCAGAAAAGTATGTTTTCTTTTTCTTTTTTTGCTTTTTGGAGGGCAATTGGGGTTAAGCGACTTGCCCAAAGTCATATAACTAGTAATTGTGTCAAGTGTCTGAGGTCACATTTGAACTCAGGTCCTCCTGACTCTAGGGCCAGTGCTCTATTCACTGCGCCACCTAGCTGGCCCCCAGAAAAGTATATTTTCAACAATCTCTAGCAAAGGATTACAATTTTGGGTGGTTATGGGAACCTAACTCCCTATTTACCATATATTCAATGTATCAACATCCATGGTTTTGACTTACTCCGATTTCTAGGAATATTACCCCTGTAAAAGTTGAGGATTGAGTGTACTTATTTGTATGTGTAGTATATTTCCATCCTAGAGTGTAAATTTGTTGATGTCAATGTCTATATGTCACCTAAACTGTTTATCCCAGTTTCTAGCCTAATCCTATAGATATAATAGTCATTTTATAAGTTGCTTCTTTAGTAGAATATAAAAATTGTTTCCTGAAAAGAAGTTAAATATTAAACCATTTAATAGTATCTCAACTCTCAAGTTCTCAGAGTATTCTGAATTTACTCCACATTCCTAGCGTGCTGACATTAATCCTCTGCTTTATCTTGTTATCCAAAATATGATTACCATAGATCAACAGATTTTGATTTTTAGAAAAAGTCATGTTACCAATTTTGTTCAAATGTTCAAATACAGGAGATGCAGGCATGTGTGTACATGTGTACACTTATGTGAGTGTGGGCATGGGTGTGGTCAGAAGGAATCAGGATGTCAGAGCTGGAAAAAACCTTAAGTTTCCCCCCTCAACACACCTACCTACACCCCTAATTTTAGAGAGGGGAGGAAAATGTAGTCTAAAGACCCCAAAAGTGGTTTCTGACCAAAGTCACATTGCTAATTAGTAGCTGGGATAGCAATTAATAGAACCCAAGCATCCAGACCTAGTGTAATGTTCTTTCCACTATATCAAGTTGCTTTTCTCTAGAAATAGGTCCCCGACACAGCAGCAAGTGTTAGTGGCTTCTAGTAGTGACAACATCTAGAAGATGAACATAGTCACTTGCTACGTCTGAAAAAAGAAAATTTTACTTCCTTCCTGGGATCTCAGGGCAGAATAAGTGGGAAATAGACTGTCCTCTGATCTGAATAAGTTTCCCTTAACTCCCCATACTGAGATGATATACAGTCATAGAGTTAAAAAGTTGTTTTTGTACTGTTGTAATCATCATTATACACAGATTACACTGTTTAAAAAACCAACCTGGTAGTACTTATTTTAGTTCTTTTGAGAGAGAGAAATTGGCGTCAAAAGGAGAAAACATTTGGAGGCATTTCCTGAAATGATTCATGTGCACATATTAAATAATCACAACAAATAAACAGCAGTGATTCTGACCTTTGCTATGAATCACTTTCTCTTACCTGGTTGATTGTTAAGGATTAGCAGAATAGTAGTGGTATAAAAGGAATATATTCAAATTTTCTAGATTCCTATCTACATTATTGTTTTAATGTTTTTATTTAAATGACTTAACGTCACATATGTGTTTGTATAGTGATTTTATGTTCATCAGTCAGTATATTCTCCCTCCTCAAATTAGCTTGTATTTGCTTATTTATATACATGCTTTATTCTACCACCACCACACCCAAAAGTAGACTATAAGCTAATTGAGGTCAGGGACTGTTTCACTCTTGTTCCTGGCATATAATGTTTTTGAAGACTAGACAAGTGTTTTGTACATGCCAAATGCTTAGCAAATACTTGTCTTGGATTTGTATAGCTCTTTGAAAATGATTACTATTTTTAAAGCACATATACATATGTGTATAATTCACATTAACTAGATATTTGCAACAACCCCCAAGATTAACAGGACAAGTATTAGTTTCTTCATAGTTTAAAATTAAAATCTTTAGTTCAAAGTCAAATAGCTTATTAGTGGCAAAATAGAGACTAGTGCCTAAGTCTTCAGATCCTGAGTCCAGGGAACCCTGATTTATTAAGATCAGGGTGGCTTCTTTACAGTGTTTCTTACAGTTGAAGTTACCAAAGTCCTTAAAAGTTGCAAATTTGAAGTTAAAAAATTCTACTTCAGAGCAAGTGCAAACTTATTAATAAGCATGTTATCCTGAAGCTGAGAAGGGATTGATTGATTACAGTAGAAGCTGCAACCAGGAGATTGAGCCACTGTAACACACTTTTCCAGGTTCTATGTATGAAAGCACACTTTCTATGTAGCTGTTAAACACACAGCTTATTCCCCTTGCTTCCCTCCTGTGTTTTATGGCTATGTGGAAAGCATGGCTTTAGATCTTGAACAAGGATATTTGGATTGTTGTGTTATAATGGTTGAATGTTTTGGCTAGATGGGTAGCTGTGTGGCACAGTGGACAGAGCCCCCGTCCTAGATTTATCTTTGTGAGTTCAAGTTCAGCCTTAAACACTTGCTAGATGTGTGACCCTGGGCAAGTCACTTAACCCTATTTGCCTCAGTTTCCTCATCTGTAAAATGAACTGGAGAAGGAAATGGCAAAGTGCACCGGTATCTTTGCCAAGAAAACCCCAAAAGAGTCAGACATCACTGAGGAATGACTGAAGAGCAGCAACAAGGAATTCTGGCTAGATCACCTTGTGGGATCTTATATTCTAACTGGCTCCATCTCACTTGCAGGACAGTGTACTATGTTTGAATTTGCTGGGGAACAGAATTTTTGTCATTTCAGTCTGTTCTGTCTCCCTAAATAGTGTGGCTCGCCTGCTCTTCTGGTGTACTTGATATATTGGCATCACAGTGGTGTAATGGAAAGACTGTTGACCTTGGAATAATTGTATGAGAGTTCAAATCCTAGTTTTGTCTTTTGCTACCTGGGTGCCTTTGGGCAAGTCACTTCTTCAGTTCTCTGGGCCTCAGTTCCCTCATGTGTAAAATAAAGGAGCTTTACTAGATGATCTTCAAATTCCCTTCTAACTTTTCTGTATGGTCCTGTGAAAATATGAACCCTATTTGAGATGGGCTTTTATTTTTTTTTCAAATTTTATTTATTTACTTTTAGTTTTTAGCATTTGCTTTTATAAGGTTTTAAGTTCTAATTTTCACCCCCTCTCTGCACTCCCACCCTCCCCAAGATGGCATGCAATCTTGTATAGGCTATAAATGTGAAATGTGCTTTTAAATGCTACTAACACAGTCACTGGACACTTTTCATGTGAGAATTTATAACTATTGATAGCTAATACTTCTGATAAAAGTTGCAGAAAATTGAGTGGGTTGGGAACACATTACTGAGAATACTCTAAGTATCATTTTTGTTTTTACTTGTTCTTTTTGCCTCTGCTGTAACCACAAAAAATGTTTGGGCATATGGGTAGGGTGGGATACAGAATTGCAACAAGCAGTTATTACAGAATAAAAATCAATTCAGTATGAAATTTTGAATTTGTTCTAAATTTTGAGCTTTGGGCATTTCTGTCATCTTGTTACTGAATTAGAAATTAACAGTGTTGCTGTAGAACACTGATGCAATTAGTATAATTGTAAGGGTATCAGAATCTACTTTTATGGGATAACTTTTCTTATAAGTATTCCACATATATATATATGAAATAGTAATATTTTAACAGTTGTCACCTCTAGATAATAATAAATATGACCCTTTTAAAGTATTTTCCAAAAAACATATTTAAGGCCAAATGACTTAGATACACTTGAGAAGTTAGGATTAAGTCATAGATCCAGTATTTTTCATGAAAGCAACTGAACTTGGTTTTTGTTTTTGTTTTTTCCATGTTTCCCTGTTTGAACCTCGATGGCCACTCATAAAATAGTACGGTAAGAAACCTGTTTGTACTTCATTTCAGCGACTTACAGATTTACTTCATTTTCAAAGTTATGGACACCTGACCTGGTTCCCTTTGCCTGAGATAGCATATCTAACCACCTTGACTGGTGAGTTATGGAATAAATTTGCTCCCAGTTTTACCACTTTTCTTTTTTTTTAGTCCATTCTGTCTTGACTTCTAAGAAGTGATTCCCATATAGTAGCTTTTCCCCTACTCTTGTTTATGTACTGAGAGCTTACAATAGTTTCCATTTTTGCCAGTTAACTGAACTCCCCAACCAGTAAGGTCAGACAAAAGGCAGCAAAAGTAGGAGGAACTTCTTTCTCCATAGAGGTATTGCCATGACACTACTTGAGAATCATCTAAAACATTATGCCATATGTTACAGCATCAGCTCTTTTTTTTTTTTTAAAAGCAATTGGGGTTAAGTAACTTGCTCAAGGTTACACGGTTAGTCATTATTTGTGCGTGGGTGCTCATTTTCCGAGGCCGGATCTGATCTCGGGTCATCCCAACTCCGAGGCCGGGGCTCTTACTCACTGCGCCACCTAGCCGCCCCTTTAGGGCAATTGGGGTTAAGTAACTTGCCCAAGGTTACACGGCTAGGTTTTTGTTTGGCTAGGTTTTTGTTTGTGCGGATTAGGTGTCGGAGGCCGGCTCCGAACTCAGGTCCTTCTGATTCCAGGGCCGGCGCTCTATTCACTGTGCCACCTAGCCGCCCCAGCATCAGCTCTTTTAACACAGATATCTGCTCCAGAGCTATGATTACATAAGGTTTTTTTATCTTAAAATACTTGTTTCTGTTTTGAAATGCTAATCATAAAATTCCTTATTTTTCCAGAAAGTCTGGTTGCTGAATATTTTTCTGACTGAGCATAGATCTTACACATAGTAAGAAAAGAATTCAGATACAATATTTTGCTAGGAAGAAACCATGCATAGTAAAGCTTAGGGGTCCAGAAATGATATTGCCTTTACCTTCAATTTAACTCACTGGTAAAAAAAATCTATATATACATATCCATCCATCTGTCTGTCTGGCAATCTAGTTTCATTGATTTAGATAAAGTGTAGCTGTAAACTATTTACTGATATTCCTCAGAATGGAAACATCTAGAGGGTGATATGGAGTGGATGTTAAATTGAAGGAAGTTACAAAAGTTACTTTGTGACATGTCACAAATAAATAGAGCAATGTGGAGGCTAAGTACCTTTTATTTTTAGCATATAGAAATTAAATTCTTTCACTGCCTTCTCTCCTCATTAAATATGTGTTTATGCATATGTGCATAAATATAAAAAGTATTTGCAAAGTAGGTCTCCAGAAATTATTTTAGGTGATCAACCTTAGCCCTAAGAAAACTTATATACTGAACAGTTTTGTAAAATGAATTATAGAAGTCCTGTGTAGTTTTTTTCCCCATTCTCATCTGTAGGTGAAAAATGCCAACTGTATTTGTCTACATTTATGTGATTGGAGACAGTAATTGCTTTATCTATACAATAAGAGTAGGCAGACAACTTCAAATCATCAATAAGTTTTACAGACTTTCTTTCTCCTCCATTGTAGCTATTTTATCAACTATAAATCTTGGAAACATCAGCTTAAAAAAAAAAAATCACATCATTAGAACCCCCAGCACAGTGTGATGCGCTATTTCCAAAGCCTTTTCCAGCCCCTGACTTCAGATATCTCAAGGGAGACTAAGGTGTAGAGTGCCGCAGACCTTTTTAGTCTTAGCATCAGTGTCTGTGGCAAGAGGCAAATCAGCACCACAGCCCAGGGGAGGCCAACAATGCTGATATCATCTGCCTAGGCAGGTTCAGTAGGTCTTCTACTATCCCTGAGTTCTTCAAGAAAGTGGCTACTTGGAGAATCAGTAAAGAATGTAGCAGAGGAAGAGAGATGCAGCAGAAAAAAAAGAGGAAAATAAAATAACTCAGGTGGAGGAAGGCATGATGACAAAAAGGAAGACAGAATGGGAGTTGGAAAAAAGAATGGCCAAAAAAAGATGTGGGGGAAAAAGTGAGTTGGAAAGATAGAAAGTCTGGGTAGGTTGGTGGGGGAGTGAGGGGCTAGGGAGAGGGGTGGAAGGAGAAAAAGAGAAGATGATCAGAGGATGCTCATGCAAATATAAGGAATTTTAGCAGTAAATCTCACAAGACAGTAATGTCCTGCCACACAGAGAGTGTGACCAGGTGACCTGTCAGGCTCCTTTCCATCACAGACTTTATGACAAATGGTGATTTTTAAACCAAATGTGTCATTTCATAGATTCTTTTCACTGTCATAAATAGTGGCCTTAAAATTAAGTTTTTAGGTACGTGGGTCTTTATTTAGGGTTTTTCCCTTAAATTTGCAAGTTTTTTTCTATATTGGTAAAAATAGGATTGAAAATTATGCTAAACTGAAACTAAAATATCCACCATTACTTCGACCAAATCTCTAAATAGCTCCTAAAGAGCTTTGTGACTTGAAGTTAAAAAAAAAATCATTGGTCCAAATAATAACAATTTAAGCAAATTATTTTTGTTATTTTAAAAACAATTTTTAATATAGTTTATAACTGGAAGTATTGGAGATATTACTTTAAGTTTTTGGAATTTCATAGGAATATCACATGTAAGAGGTGGAAAGTAATTTCTTTTCTTGTTTAGGCTGCTACTTTGGGCTATACATTCAAATAGTTATCAGGATAAAAGTGTGAGTGAAACCCATAAGGCTAGCTTAAAAGATGGTTATAGTTTTCCCAAAGATGAGACTGAATGTGTTAGGAAAGAGGTTGACCAATTTTCATTCCTTCCCAATTTTTAAACGATATGGTTAAGGATGATTTAGTGGTAGTCCACCTAAAGATTGGGTATGAGTTCCCCAAACCCCTACCAGCTCTAGATTAAGACTATAAAACTTCAAGCCAGTATTTATGTACTTTAGCAACTAAATGTCGGAATTTTGAACACCATTGAAGTAGTGCTAATAATGAAGGAAGACAGATTAGATGTAACTAGGCATTTTAATACTGACGTTACTTTTACAAAGTAGGCGATAATTAAAAACATTTTAATACTAATATTACTTTTGAAAATAGAAAATAATTTAACATTTCATTGTTTTGACTTGATTCTTGTTCCCCCTTTTTGTTCCTTCATTGTTTTATAGCACTTTTGGGGACCAGTAGCCAACTGGGGGCTCCCCATTGCAGCCATCAATGATATGAAGAAATCTCCAGAGATCATTAGTGGCAGAATGACATTCGGTAAGAATGTGACATTTGAATAATTAGAAAATTTACATGCTTTATTATTATTTATAATAATAAAGTATTAATTTCCAGCTTGTTTTATACTAAAATGTATGAAATTTATTGTATGTTGGGTTTTGTTTTTGTGGGGGAAGGAGGGGATTGTGGTATGTAAAAGGAGAAATAAAGAATATTTGCTGACAATTTTCAGTCTTTTAAAGTTTATTTTGACATAATAAATATTTATTTTAACATAAAACTTTATGTTACTCTTTAGTTTACTTTGTAGTATTTTGTAAGGTCTAACATTGCAGTCATTATAAGGAATAGAAAATGGCACAGACATAGTACTGACACAGGAAACATTTTGTTCCTATTTGAAACATTATAATTACATTTTTCTCCATTAATATGCTTTTAAGAACTAAAGTGGCTCGAACATCCAGTATATTGAAATTATGAATGGTTCTTTATTATACTCATACTGCTTTTTATCACATATTATAGACTTCATCTTTGCCATAAAGTTTGAAAATGGTAAAAGTAATTTAAAATTATTTAAA
Source organism: Gymnobelideus leadbeateri (assembly GCA_011680675.1). NCBI lineage: Eukaryota > Metazoa > Chordata > Mammalia > Diprotodontia > Petauridae > Gymnobelideus > Gymnobelideus leadbeateri. The sequence continues at coordinate 397,761 of WOXC01010899.1, forward strand.
ACTTTCATCACAAGATCTGGCTTTGAATTGGAAGAGGTCTTAAAGTCTATGACATCCAACCCAGTCTGAGACTCAGAGTGATTTACCCACAGTCACACAACCATCACATGGAACCTCTGGGTTCTGAAGACAACTTCAGTGTTCTTTCCGCTATACCACACTAACCATTGACGCCATTTTCATAGAATTATAGCATTATAACAAGTTCTGAACCTGGGGTCTATGCACTTGGTTTTTAGAAATGTTTTGATATCCTTATTTCAATATAATTGGTTTCCTTTGTAGTCTTCTATATTTTTATATTTTTAAAAACATTGAGAAGGAATCTATGAGCTTCCCTAGACTGCCAGAGCGGGAGAGGGTTTGTTGTTTTTTCAGACTCTCTATTGGGGTTTCCACGGCAAAGATACAGGAGTGGTTTGCTGTTTCCTTTTCTAGTTCATTATACAGAGGCAAATAAGCTTCAGTGACTCACCCAGGGTCACACAACTAGTATCTGAGGCCAGATCTGAACTCAGGAAGACTCATCTTCCTGATTGCAGTCCTGGCACTCTATCTACTGTACCTTCTAGCTGTGGTAAAGAATTCCTGCTTTGAATGTGGAGGGGCCATGAATGTCCTGTAGTATAACTTCGTTTTACCGTGGAAGAAACCGAAGCCTGGAGGGGTTGAGTGACTTGACCAAGACCACATAGTTAGTAAATAAGCTTCCTGGGCATCAGTATATATACTGTACTTAGGTTGACATTCTGTATTTACTAACTATAAGGATATACTATCTAAAAAAACCGTGGTCTCCAAACATTTTATAATGATCATTAATAGGACTAATTTGACTGTGCCCACACATTTTTTCTAAGTATTATTGAGAAGTAAACTAGTCAGTGTTGTCAGCAGTGGTCAACTTGCTTCTCAAGATAGTGACCTTCTCGTCACTGGAGGTATGTAAGCTGAGAGCAGATGACCGTCAGTGGGAGGTGCTGGTGAGTTGCTCTCTGCCAGCTGGCTGACTCACATGTTCTCTTCTGCTGCTTTTTCGCACAGCCCTTTGTTGTTATTCTTTGACATTCATGAGATTCGCCTACAAGGTGCAACCCCGGAACTGGCTCCTCTTTGCATGCCATGCCACGAATGAAGTAGCCCAGCTCATCCAGGGAGGACGGCTCATCAAATACAAGTAAGCCATTGCTTTAGGAGGGAGAAGAAAGAATCTGAACCCTGAACCAACCACCAGTGGCAGGCATGGTTATATATTTGCCAGATGTACCAGCAGGAGACAGGGCCTCCCCTAATTGCTGAGAGAGTTAAGTGTCTGAGGCTGGATCTGAACTCAGGTCCTTCTGACTCCAGGGCCGGCACTCTACTCACTGCACCACCTAGCCACCCCAGCCAGGTTTTTTATGATGCATTAACTTTGTAAAATAATTTTTTAAAATGGCCCCTGCCATTGATGCTGCATTTTTATAAAATTGGGAACTTTAATGAATATTGGTTTAGACGTATTCTTGTTTGGATCTGAATCGAACCCAAATATTGGATGATTGCCATGTGATCTTGATGCTACTGATTTTCTTTTTCTTTACAGGATGAGTAAAAAAGCCTCAGCATAACAACCCCTTCCTAGGGGTGTACTTGCTGCAGGGATAGCATTTCCAGCAATGGCTGCTGAGTCACAGATTCCATCACACATGGTCTTGCTAAGGAAGACAACAGCATCTTTTCATTAGCCAGACTTATTTCTTTAGAAAGAGCTGAGAGTACCTAAAATAACTCTTTGCTGCCTTACAAATATTTAACATATTTTCTCTTTTTAAAGAATAGTTCAAATTATGCAACTAATTTAATGGTCTCAATGATGGTTTTAATTTTAATAATATGTATATTAGCTCTCGATCATGAAATTTATCTTAGAAAAAACTGAAGAGTACAAAGCTTGTAACTTTGAGCACTTTGGTACACAGAAAAAATTTGGTTTGTTCTATAATAGTAACAGGTCAACTAGTAGTATTTGACCATGTAAAAAAATGTATTTCCAATGAAGTAATTGTTTGAATCAACTATCTGTGTACAACTAAAATGCTGTATGCAGTATGTACGATGAAAATGCTGTAACTTAATTGCAATAAATCACTGAAATATTAAAATTCCTCTGAGGATATTAACTTACTAATTTCTCTGTCCTTATTCTCCTTGTTTTTTTTTTTTTTAGAACCTTCAGCACCATTGAATAGTATAGTACTTGAGCTAAGACTTGGGAAAATATTCAGAAAGGTAGGGATGACATAGTACATTCCAGAAATGGGAGACAATCCATGTACATGCACAGAGGTGAGAGAAAGAAGGCGAGGAAGATGGGGAGAATGACCTCCATTTTTGATAGAGCAAAAGGTGTGTGAACAAAAAAAGCAAAAACAGCCATTCCCCTTAAGGAGTCCACATAAACAGACACCTACAAAATATATAGCTGAGGAATTGGAAGGTAGTCTTAGTCAGGAGGCCTCCTGGAGGAGGCCACACTTGATCTGCCTTGCAAAGTCTTGTTACTTCTTCTATAACTTCTGTCCATTTCTCTCCATAGTGCCACCACTTACATTCAGGCCCTTATTACCTCTAAACTATACTAAAATGACTTCCAGATTGGTCTCTCCAGCCGCTCACCCATTTTCAATCCATCACACAGCTGTTAAAGAAACTTCAACAAAGCTCACATTTGATCCTAGCTCTCTCCTGCTCTAAAACCTTCAGGGGCTCCCTATTAGCCTATAGGATAAAATGTAAATTCCTCAGTCTGGCACTTATGACTGTCCAAAATCAGATTCCAACCAACCTTTCCAGCCTTATTTCATTTTATTGTCTTTTATATATAGACTTATATTCCAAAAAAACCTAGACTACTAGCTATTCCCCCTATCTCAACATAATCTCTTCTACCCTTGTGTGTGTCACAAGCTGTCCCCATTCCTGAAATAGACTACTTCATTCTCTTTCAAAATTCTTTTTCATCAAGGCTCAGTTTCCATGAATCCATTCCTGTCCCATCTCCTGGTTAAAAATAATCTCTCGGATTGTCCTAGAGTGCTATTCATGGATCTCTTGTCTCTTATCTCCTACACACCCTACGTTATAGTTACTGTATTCATATCATCATTCTCCACCCTTCCCCCTATATTTTGCCTAGCCCCAGCACCTTGTACATAGAGATACTTCCACCTGCTACGCAGGGAGGTGTCCATACAAAGAAGTGACTCTCTGATGGTAGAATTTGACCCGAACAATTCATGTGGTAGAGATTTGGGGAAAAGGGTTATTCAAGAGCATATAACATATCATTTCTAGAAATAGATGTAAGTTATCACTAGGATTTATGATCAGTGAAAACTGCCCTTCTTATAATCTTTTCGTGCATCAAAAATCTGATACAGAGTTTGAGAAGCTAAGCCTGTTCCTCTGGAACCAAGTAATGAATTGTCATAATGGAGAGCCTAGGAATCAGGTGATCTGAGTTTTCAGCTGGACTGTGATGTAAAACCAAAAGGGACCTGAGAGAAGATCTCGTTTCACCCCATCACTTTACAAAATGAAATGGCCAAGCAGAGCTAGGATTGGAACCAGGTCCTTTGATACGAAATGTGGTCCTTTTTAACACACTTTTGTCATAGCTTGTGGCTAAAATGTTTTCCTGTGGAAAAGATGTTCAATTTTCTGTAACAGAACTGCTGCTTGGTCCGAGGAATGAAGTAATGGGCCCTCTCCTTTCTCTACTAAAAGACCCTCTACTCAGTGGGATCCATCCATGGACATAGCCTTTGGTCCAACCGTGCTGGAAAATGTTTTAAGGTTTAGGTTCTGATTCATTTCTTACCCCAAAAGGTAAGTGAGTAGAAGACTGAATGTACAGTCTGTATCAGGTATGAAACAGGAATTTATTTCCTCTACACCAAAGGAATGCTAAGAGACAAAAAACTCAAGTGATTGGGAGAACAGGCAATTCTCTCATTTTTGTTCATTGATAAGAATTAATCAGTCAATAGGGTAACTAGATGGCATAGTAGATAGTCAGGCCTGGAATCAGGAAGACTCAACTTGGTGGAATCCTAATAAAGCTGCCCCCCAGCCCCAATATTTTAATTTCATTAGAGGCCTGGTCCCACTGAATAGCAGGCCCAATATGCTTACCTAACACCCCCCAACTCCACACTTCCTCCCCACCCCCACCCCGGCCAATATCCTAACTTTATATATGCCTCACTGCTCACTGGAATAACAGGTGTGTCCCTGAACTCTTAGTTCCCACAGAAACAGTAGGCATGTCCTTGTGATGGGAGCCCAGCTACTGCCTCTACCTGGTCACAGCCCCCAGCCCCATTCCCACAGAAACAGGTGTGTTATTGTATTCAGTCACAATCACATCATCCATCTAGCCCAAGACAGGACCACAATAGCTAGCCAGTTGGAGGGCAGAATGACCAGAATGTTTAACCACTGAACCATAGATGGGATCTCTCCTCCATTACTTAATCCCTTAACAAACTCCTGCCTTTTTGATATTAATGATATTCCTCTATGCTATGTAAATTTCTATTATGTAATTGCATCTTTACCATATAAAAATCCATCTTGCTTTCTCTAAAGTTGCTGGTTCCTCTTGGAACTTAGCCTGCTTCATGAGAGGCATCAATCTCAATAAATGCCTATACTTGGATTAAGGGTGGTCTGACTGAATTCTCTGAGACGGTTCCACCACAACACATCATGAAACCACAACAAGTCTTTGGTATCCCTGGGTTTAAACCACAACATTCTTCCTGAGTTCAAATCTAGACTGACACTAACTGTGACCCTGGGCAAATCCCTTAACTCTGTTTGCTTCAGTTTCCTGATCTGTAAAAATGAGCTGGAGAAGAAAATGGCAAACTAGTCCAGTATCTTTGCCAAGAAAACCCTGGAGTCATAAAGAGTAGGACACGACTGAACAACAAAAAACAGTAATGTAAGTGTGGTCACAAATCTGTTGGTAAGTAAGATCATAAAATAAGAACCTGAGATAGTGTGTAGGTCTAAGGAAGAGGCATTCCACATTTCTCCTCAGCCCTTCCCCTATCATGGCGGTTGTCTTTTGGCCAACTGGTCCAGGGTTTGGGTTTATGGTCCTACACTACAGTATAGTTGCTGGGGACTCTCCTCCCTCCACCACTTTCAGCTCTCACCAAGGACCCAGTATCTCTCAAACTCTCAAATCCCCAAGATAACTCCCAAGCCTAGATTCATTCATCTCAGGGTGGATGCTCATTCACCTGAGATTAGGAAACACAAACAGAAGATGGAGCTCATCTAGGTGGAATGTGAGCTTCAGCTGTCCTTCCTCCCTCCCCAAATAAGCTAGAAATGTTTAATAGGGTCAAGGTATTTGGGAGGGGACAGCAAGGTGTGGCAAATAAGTAGTTTCTTCCAAGAAGTAGGATGGCATGGTGTTTGTAGAATCAGGAAGTCAGCAGAATAAGTTTTTAATTTTTTTTAAGTGCCTATGCTGTGTCTGGTACTGTGTTAAGCTCTGGGGATACAAAAAAAAGGCAGAAGATAGCTCCTGCCCTCAAGAAACTCACAATTTAATGTGAGTTCACAATCTAACAAAAGCTGAAGAGGGTAGTGGGGTAGTAAAGTGAGCCCTGGTCTTGGAACCAGAAAGACTCATCTTCATGAGTTCAAATTCAGCCTTACATACTTATTAGCTGTGTGACCCTGGGCAAGTCACTGTTTGCCTCAGTTTCCTCACTTGTAAAGTAGGGGTACCTTCTAGGGTTGTTTTGAAGAACAAATAAGATACTTGTAAAAAGTGCTTAGCATAATGCCTGGCAAATATTAAGTGTCATTTCAATGCTTACTCCCTTCTTCCCCCCCACACTAAAGCCTTTAACATTGATGGTTATTCAGTTGTTAACAAACATCCTGGTTGAAACAAGATTTTAACTAAAGAGATCACTATCCTGTGTTGGAGATAACCAGAAACACCAAACATTCAAATCCTTATCTGCAGAGTCCTCTTACTCTCAGCCAGGTATGTGGAGCTCAGGCGAAAATCAGTCCTAAGGAGCCAACAAATGACATCTCACACAATTGGACATGTGTTTCCGACACATAATGTGATGTAAAAGAAATCATATATCTATGTATAAATGCTTTTTATGGAAGAACATCTTTATATAAAGAACTTTATACTTTAATCAGTGGAGGCATTTCTATATATATATCATAAGCCGAGACATGAAAGGAACACAAGAATCAAAGTATTAATCCTCCCTCCCAACACTTACTGCCTGAATGACCTAGGACAAATCCCTTAAATTTTTTGGGCCTCAGTTTCCTTTTCTGTAAAATTGGACTGGTGGCCTCTAAAGTACTTTGCAGATCAATATCCAGGATCAGATCCCTCTTCTGGCAGGTCCTAGTAGAATAGCCTTGGGCAATTATTCATTAAACTTCTTGATGCCTCACTTCCTATAAAATAAATGGACTGAACAAGATAGCTTCTGAAGTCCCTTCCAATTCTAGAGCTATGATCCTTCAAAAGCCAGAGACTGAATCTACTCTAACGTATGGATCAGGATCTTGATCAGTATATTCTCAGCCTATTACTGCTCTAGTACCCAATAAAACTTAAGAAAGGACACTGATAGTAGCAATAATATACTATGAGCCAGAGTGCATGCTTTCAAACCCTATTACTAAAATGTCACAGTAAAAGTGGGTTGGTACAAATTAATTTTTAAATATACTTTTAAAACACTACCATTACCATATGTCCAAATTTGCTAATTACTAACTACATATATAGATATCCCTAGATAGGATTAAATATTTTTTCCTTGAATTAAAAAAGGCTGCATTAGTATTTTTCTTTCAATTAAAACAAACAAACAAAACTACACTTTAAAAAAATCCACAAAACTGAAAAAAAAATCAGGCAAGTTTTAGTGATTTTCAAAATAAGATGTATGATAATTATTCAATACTGGAGTTTGATTATCATCTATAAAGCTTCCTTTCACTATAATGCAACAAGATTCATGAACGAGTGCTTTGTGAAACTGGTGCCAGTTGTGTATGATTTCCTACACAGTGAAAAACTATGCCTGCTGACCTACAAGGTCCAGGCTTCCTACATGGCCAGAATTGAGCAAAGAGTTGTGAAATGAATGAAATTCTGTTTTGTCATCCACCTCTGCTTAGATGGGCTTTGTTTGACTTTTGTCTAGCATTTTATCTGATTTGGATTAGGTTCAGATAATCTTATCTTTAGAGCTAGTGTAGGGAAACAGACCTTTAGAGGTCTTCTATTACAACCTTCACATTTTGCTTTGTTTAAGGGGCAGGGGAATGAAATTGGGTCTCCTTATCTGGCCCAGGTTGCCAGGGCAGCGGCCACTTGCGCCCAATTTCAGTCTTGATTGGCTTAGAAGCTCTGACCTGCTCCATTTCTGATCCCATTCAGTTCAGCCTTCCTTATGCATTGCTTCTCTGCTCCCTGGGGTACACCATATTGGAACTCAACTTAGTACAAACATCCCATCAGCTTTAGCCCTACTATAGCTGAAACCTCTGTAGTTCAAGGGATTACCCAGCTTTACCCTCTCTAGTAGTCAGGGGTTACAGGGATGCTCCACTATGCTGGGCCAATTTTCTCATTTTTAACAAATGAGAAAAGTGAAGCCCTTAGGGGCGGCTAGTGAGTTAGAGCTCTGGCCTCGGAGTTGGGATGACCCGAGCTCAAAACCGGCCTCAGAAAATGAGCACCCACACACAAATAATGACTGGCCGTGTAACCTTGAGTAAGTTACTTAACCCCAATTGCTTTTAAAAAAAAAAAAAAAAGAGAGAGAAAAGTGAAGCCCAGTGAGACCCAAGTTAATTGTCCAAGGTCATAGAGATAGTAAATGTTAGAGTCAGGATCTGAACCCTGGTCCTCTGGTTTCAAAACTAGTGTTATTCCCATGGTAACAGATAGCCTCCTTCTAGTACTTTTCCCACCTGACCTTAATAAGGTAATCTATCCTGTTTAATCTTCAAGTTGGTGAAATTATTTGCTTTTTAATTCAATGAAACAAATCTTTATTTAATTCCTAGTATGTGCTAAGCACAGGTTCTAGGTGCTTCCTGATTTCCCTTGCAAATTTCTCTGGGCATCTCAACCTTGGATATTTTACATGGAGAATTTATAGGAAGAAAAGTGAGAATTGGTGAAAAATCCAAAAGCCATGACATCCTAAAGGTTTTATTAAAAATCTTAGAAACTTGTTGGTAACAAGACAATTCTAAAGGACTTAGGATGAAAATTTCTATCCATCTCCAGAGAAAGAACTGATGGAGTTAATGTAGACTGATTTGTCTTTTTATTTATTTTTTATTACATGGCTAATATGGAAATGTTTTGTGTGAATGAATATGTGTAATTTATATAAAATTGCTTCCCTTATCAAGGAGGAGGGTGGGGAGGGAGATAATTTGGAACTCCTCCCACTCCTCCTCCTGTGGAACTCAAAATTTTAAAAACAAATGTTAAATTTCTTTTACATGTAATTGAGGAAAAAAAATTTAAAAAGGAAACTAGTTGGTAGTGTAGCAGTCAATGCTGACTTTTCTTTTTTGAAAATAAAGGAGAGTTGTCATGGAAACTTGAAGCATCCACTGTATGGAGGAGTAATAGACATTCTGTATGTTTTTCTCCATTATCTCTCTGGTCCTGGGAAACTTAAATGGTTATTGAAATGTGTTCATTTTTTTAAAAATGAGAGTGATAATTTTTTTCAAAGGACAACCCTTAGGTGGATTTATAGATTAAGATGACAGGTGGAAAAGCAGATGATAGCTATGAAGAAAAGGGAAAATTCAAATTTGTCAGTCCCTCAGATTACTATCTTCCTTAAGGCATCACTGATACCTGACTCTGGCCAGAGAGGAAGGTTATTTTTTTTTTATTTAAAAATCTTTTATTTGTTTATTTTTAGTTTCCAACATTCATTTCCACAAGATTTTGAGTTACAAATTTTCTCCCTGTCTTTCTCCTACCTTCCACCCCAAAATAGCAAGCCCACTGAATACCCCTTCCCCCAATCTGCTCTCTCTTATATCCTCTCCCATCCCCCCTCTAACTTTCTAGTAGGGCAAGATGGATTTCTTCTATACCCCAGTGCCTGTAATATCTTATTTCCCAGTTGCATGTAAAAAACATTTTTTTAAACATTTGTTTTTAAAACTTTGATTTCTAGATTCTTTCCCTTCTTCCCTCCTCACCCACCTCCACTGGGAAGATAAGCAGTTCAATATAGGTTATACATGTGTAGTTACACAAAACATTTCCATAGTAGATATATTATGAAAGACTAACTATATTTCCCTCCATCCTATCCTGCCCCGCCCCCCCCATTCCATTCTCTACTTTGACCTTGTCCCTTTTCAAAAGTGTGCATTTCTAACTATACTCTTCCCCAATCTACCCCTCCTTCCACGATTCCCCCTCCTATCCCTTCCCCACTACTTTCCTATAGGGTAAGATACCAAATTGAGTGTGTATGTTATTCTCTCCCTAAGCCAAATTCAATGAAAGTAACTCCTTTTTGCCTTCCTGTTCTTCCCCTCCATTGTAACAGTTTTCTCTTACCTCTTTTATATGAGATAATTTATCCTATTCTATCAGAGAGGAAGGTTAAAGAGGTAACACTAGAATTCAGAAGTATGCAGCATTGGGCCCCCACTGCGGGGCCTGTCTCAGAAGGCAGCAATGGCAGCACTGAACTTGGTAGAACACACAAAAAAAGCATCCGGTAACATTCCTCTTGGGCATACTGAGTGCCTTCCTAACTGTGTCTGGCACAGTTGTTGTTTAATAAACAAATAGAAGCATGGACAACATCATGTTATGCTCAGCTGCCAGTCCACACTAGATTTCCTTTGATTTGAAGAAAACCAATTCCCCTTCTCTCCTTCCTGATAGGCCTTCTAATTCAGGGTTACAAAGGAATCCAAGTTGTTTTTTTATTTCACATAAATCTCTTTATTATAATTTTCAATTTGAATCCAGCAGGGCAGAAAGTAATTTTGTGATGATTTAGAGTCCACGAGCCTAAGTAAAATGAGCCTTAAGTAATATCTGAAGGCCAAGGTTTAAAACCTGACCACGTGCATAAAAAGACTGAAATTTCAAAACCCAAACCCAAACCAGGAGTTGCTTTTAGAATCTATTTTTAAAAAAAAGAATTCAAAGTGGCACAGTGAATAGAGCACCAACACAGGAGTCAGGAGGACCTGAGTTCAAATCTGGCCTCAGATATTTAAAACAAAAACTAGCTGAGTGATCTTGGGCAAGTCACTTGACCCCAATTGCCCTGCCTTCTCCCCCTCCTAAAAGCAAAACAAGCAAAAAAGAATTCCAAAAAAGTACTTCAACACAAGAGGAAAATCTTTATAATTTAAGATTAATATAATAGATGTTTCCATCACCCTGCACAATGAGTTGGTCATAGTGAGTGCTTAATTAATAAACGGTTAAGTGGGTTTGACTAAATTCCTTTGCCTTAAGGAGTAGAGTGAGGCAAACTTGGAACAGGGTTAGTTATTTCCTGTATTCTTGTGAATGCTGTTGCTGTCTTAGATTATTATAAGCCTATGGAAAACCAGACCTGCTAGTTTAACTCTATGCTGTATGTAGGTAAGTGCTTAGCCTTAGTCAAAGATTTTTGAAGGTGAAGATGACAATTTAGAGTGATTTAAAGCCCAGGCATGCCTAAAAGCATCTAGTGCTTTAGGAATTTTGATCCTTGATTCTGGAAAGAAATTTTCTATACATATAGTTAATGTACATAAGAAGCAATCAATTCTTTAAAAATTTTTTTAAATTATTATTTACTTTTATTTTTTGAGGCAATCAATTCTTGGTGATAAAAGACCTGTCTTAGAGTCAGGGAGACCTAGGTTAGGTCCTGTCTCTAACATATTCTATTTCTTTTATATTTTTTCTTTTTTTTCTTTATTATTTTTTTAAACAAATGCTTTATTAACTTCTGTTTTACATAATTCATTTCCACCAGATTTTGAATTATAATTTTTTCCCCCGTTTGTCCCCTACCCACCCTCCCAGAATAGCAGTCCCACAAGATATCGCTTCCTCCAATCTGCTCTCTCCCACATCTTCTCCCATACCCCCTTCGACTTTTCCATTAGAGGAAGGTGAATCTCTGTGCCCCAATGCCTGCACATCTTATCTCCCCATTACAAGCAAAAGAGTATTAATAATAGTATTTATATATATTTGAAACATTTAATTTTAAGACCTCGAATTTCAGATCCATTCCCTTCCTCCCTTGTCACCCATTCCCTCTGTGAAGATAAGTAATTCAGTATATGTTGTACATGTCTAGCTATGCAAAACTTTACCATAGTAGATATATTGTACAAGGCTGCTTATAATTCCCTCCCACCCATCCCACCCCTCACCTGGTCCATTCTCTACTTGATCCTGTCCCTCTTCTATAGTGGGTACTTCCAACCTCCCCTCCCCCCAAGAATGTCCTCCCATCCATCATCCCCCCTCTCATCCCCCTTCCCCCTATTCTGCTGCAGGTTGAGATATCCCATTTAGTATGTATGTCATTCTCTCCCTGAACCAAATTCAATGAGAATTTTTTGCCTTTTTGTCTTCCTATTCTTCCCCTGCCATGCAGCCACTTCCCCTTGCTTCTTCTACATGAGATAGTTTACCCCACCCTGTCTCTCCCCATCTCCTCTTGCCACTTTCCTCTCTCATCTCATAATTTCACCCCTTGAGTATCCTCCCTTCCCAACAAATTCAACCTATGCCCTCTATCCATATATGACTGTAAACATAGGTACACACATTCACATATGTATTCATATGGACATACACCCTTCTTCCATTATTTTCATACTGAGAAAGGTTTCATCAGTCACAGTTATTGTTTTTCCATATAGGAATGTAAATAGCTCAACTTTGATAAGTTTCTTTTGATTTCTTTTCCCTGATTACCTTCTCAGGCATCTCTTCCTTCTTGTGTCTGGATGTCAAATTTTCTATTCAATTCTGGTTTTTTCCTCAAGAATGCTTGAAAGTCCTCTATTCCACTGAATGACCATATTTTCCCCTGAAACAAAATACTCAGTTTTGCTGGGTAGGTGACCCTTGGGTTCATTCCCAGTTCTTTTGCCCTCTGGAATATCATATTCCATGCCCTTCGATCCCTCAGTGTAGAAGCTGCCAGGTCCTGGGCTATTCTGATTGTGTTTCCACAATATTGAAATTGTTTCTTCCTGGCTGCTTGTAGTATTTTCTCCTTGATCTGGGGATACTGGAACCTGGCTATAATATTCCTGGGAGTTTTCTTTTTGGGATCTTTTTCAGGAGGTGATCGGTGGATTCTTTCAACCTTTATTTTGCCCTCTGGATCTAAAACATCAGGGCATTTTCCTTGAGAATTTCTTGAAGGGTGATTTCTAGGTTCTTTCTTTGATCATGGCTTTCAGGTAGTCAGATAGTTTTTAAATTGTCTCTCCTGGACCTATTTTCCAGGTCAGTGGTTTTTCCCATGAGATATTTCACATTGCCTTCTATTCTTTCATTTGTTTGGATCTGCTTAACAGCATCTTGATTTCTCATAAAGTCATTAGCTTCCATTTACTCCAGTCTAACTGAAGGAATGAATTTCCTCAGTGAACTTTTGAGATTCTTTTTCCATCTGGCAAATTTGGCTTTTTAAGGCATTCTTCTCTTCATTGCCCTTTTGGGCCTCCTTTGCCATTTGAGTTAGTCTATTTTTTAAGGTGTTGTTTTCCTCAGTCAAACTGTTAACCCTCATTTCATACTTTTCCTGCATCCTTCTCATTTTTCTTTCCAATTTTTCCTCCACTTCTCTTATTTGATTTTTAAAGTCCTTCTTAAGGTCCTCTATGGCCTGTAACCTGCTCATATTTTCCTTTGGGGCTTTTGGAGCAGGATTTCTGACCTCACAGTCATCCCCCTGTTCTATGCTTTGATCCTCTTTGCCCCCAAAATAGGAGTCTAGGGTTGCATTTTTCTGTTTCCTTTGCCTTGACATGTTGCCACTTAATTACTTGACTTTTGGGCTTGTTGCCATACTATGGCTGGGCCGCCAGACAGGTGAACTTTCATCCCGAACATGTGGGTGGACAACTTCCGTTTCTGGCAAGTTGGAAACCCACCCACGACCTCCACCCCAGATCACAATCCAGATCCAGGGAGGTTAAAGCAAGAGCGATTACCCCCCAAGAGAGATCACTGGATCTCCCTACATTTCGCAGGCCAGGAACTGGAGCTGCCTCTGAAAGCTACAAAATGGCATGTCTCCTGAGCGGCTTCTAGCCCCCAGGGGAGGAAGCCGACCCATTCCCCAAATACTGGTCCCAAAGTCCATAGGGCACTAACCTCTCACTTTGTCTTAGGCATGTCTGTGTTGATACTTCTGGAATTGCCACAGCAGCTGGTGTTCTGGGGTCCCTCAAGCTGGCTGCTGGCCCGGCAGCCCTGGGGCTAAAACCACGGCTCAGGTGGACCTGGGCTCGGCTCTCCGCATGCTGCCGCTCCCAGAGCAGTGCGCTGGTCCTTCCTGCAGGGCTTCTGGGCTGTCCTCAGCGGGAGGTTAGCTTCTCTGTGTCGTTCTGTGGGTGCTGGGGCTCCAGAAGTTGTTCAGAGTCCCCTTTTACATAGTTTGGAGGTAATCTGGGGGCAGAGTGGCTTGGACATGCTGTTTCTACTCCGCCATCTTCGTCTCTAACATATTCTAGCTGTGTGACCATGTAACCAAATTGTAAGTCATGTAGCTTTTCAGAGCACTAGCTTATATCCCCTTATATGGGGATATAAAGGTAGAAGGAGCTTCTACATTGGTAAATCCCTACGTCAATTAAATCACAGGTCTGAAACTCCCAAAAAGTATAATAAGAGGCATCAATGAGTATGGTTATATGACTGCTTACATGTTCTTCCCAGTAATTCCTGGGGCATTCTGCTTCTCAAATATATAGGGTATAAGAATCTCTCCTAACTTTTTTTTTTTTTTGCGGGGGGGGGGGGCAGGGTGTGTTGGGGAGAGGATAGAGCAAGGGTGTTCTGCTAAATGTTTAACCACCTGTTCTTTTTTTTTTTTTTAAGCAATTGGGGTTAAGTAACTTGCTCAAGGTTACACGGCTAGTCATTTGATTTATGCGTGGGTGCTCATTTTCTGAGGCCGGATCTGATCTCGGGTCATCCAAACTCCGAGGCCGTCGCTCTTACTCACTGCGCCACCTAGCCGCCCCTTAACCACCTGTTCTTAAGGAAAAAACCCACCCACAGGGCACACTTTTAAGTTTAATCTGCATTATTTTTTTCTATTACTTTCTTAAGGCTGGACAATCAACAAAAATAATAAATCAAGCCCTGATTTGTAGCATTTGTTGATTTCAAAATTGTAAATGATCATACTGAAAATTTACCAAGCCGTTTGACCTAGTTTGGGCACACTCCAGGGAGCTGGGGTGAAGGGAGGAAAATCAGACCCGTGATTTCATCTGTGAAGGGCAGATAGATTTCTTAGCTTAGAATTGCCCAACATGACACAAACCAGTATATGTCAGAGACAAAACTTGAATACAGGTCTCCCTAGCTCTGACACCAACTTTTGATCTACTATACATTGCTCATGGGTGGGGAACCTTCGGCCTCAAGGTCACATGTGGCCCTCTAGGTCCTTAAGTGCAGTCCACTGACTGAATCCAAACTTCACAGAACAATATAATAAAAGGATTTGTTCTTGGCCTTGTGACTTTGGGCAAGTCAACTCCAATTATCCTCCAAAATAAAAAAGCAAAAAAATAAATAAAAGGATTTGTTCTGTAAAACTTGGAATCAGCCAAAAGGCCACACCCAAAGACCTAGAAGGCCACATGTGGCCTTGAGATCTCATAGCTATTTCCTTAGAATTGTTCAACAACCACATGAAGCAACAGTGATGGTATTCATCAATTAGCCAACCAGTCTGGTTAAACTTCAGGGGTGAAAAATATGGGGGTTCATTTATGAATCTGAACATCTTTGTGTTGTTTACATCTGTTTTATTCCCCAAGATCCACAACTCCTTGTCCAATCTTTACTGAACATCAGCACATATGTATTGGCTGACTGGCTCCTATGAGCTCAATGCAGGCTTAGATTTTACTCCTTAGGCCAAGTGTTGTGGCCTAGTTTATGGGGAAATAGCGCCACCTTGTGGATTTATGTGCAGGCTGCGACCTACAAGGAAGAGAATCACAATTTATAAAATCATAATGTATTGAAGTCAGAAGAACTCCAAAATCTTTCCAAAGTAAAGTTTTTCAAATCACTTAGTATATTTCCCTTCCTTTCATCCAGGGGTTTCTATAGCACACAACGGAACATGACAGAAAACGGGGTACACCTGAGTTTTTTCTTCTAGCATTTATTTTGGGAAATTCTACTCTAGAAATACCTAACAAATTCCAATAAAAAAGGAGATTCTCTACTCAAGTCATGTCAGAAAGGAACAATTGAAAGAAGACAGTTATGACTTAGTTGATCTGTCAACCAAGACAATTGTTTTATATACTGGTTCTGAAGTGCTGTTATAATGTAGAAAATATATCATTCCTAGCTGTAAAATTTAGGAGCATATATTTAGAGCTTGCTGGATAAATCTCAATATTTATTCACATTGAGCTTGCTGTTTACTAAATAATAAATAAAGAAATAAAAGAAATAATAAATCTTTATATAAAATAACTACATGCAATGTAAACAATCTGTTCCCTTTCCACATAGTGTACTTATGAA
The DNA here is from genome assembly GCA_011680675.1 of Gymnobelideus leadbeateri. Lineage (NCBI taxonomy): Eukaryota > Metazoa > Chordata > Mammalia > Diprotodontia > Petauridae > Gymnobelideus > Gymnobelideus leadbeateri. The sequence goes on from WOXC01010899.1 coordinate 413,614, forward strand.
GTTGATTTTTTTTATCTCAAGTGTAAAATTTTACATTTATCCCAGTACCATGTTGTAAAAGAAATATTGACAAATTAGAGACTGTCCAGCTCTTATTTTTTTTCCGAGGGTTTTTTCTTCAGGTATTATCAGGGATTTGAAAAGAACATAATAGCCACATTTATAAAGTTAAAAATAAATCACCTATGTCATAGGGGGATAAGAAAAGAAGAGGGAGAAGATTATAGTATTTAAAAAACCCACCCTTTCCCAATATAAGTAGAACCCCAGTGACAAAGATGATGAAGGCTTTAGAAACCACATCGTAGAAATTTGGGATGTTTTACTTGGACAGCAAAGTTTTTTTTTTTTAATTAATTTATTAGTTTAGTTTCAGTTAACAAGATTCAATTCCATAGTTCCTTGATTTTCAAATTTCCTTTACATCCCTACCCCCACACCCCCATGACTGCATATAGTCCAGTGTAGGATCTGCAAATACATTCATATTAGACATTAGTTCAATTACAAAGGCGTTTTGTACTAGGTGAGATGAAAAATGGTAAAGAAGAAATAAAACCAAACAATGAAAAGAAAAAGATCAATTAGTTTGCTTCCATCAGGATTCAAGCTCAGTTCTTGCTAGTTATATCTCTGGATGTCGCATTTCTCTCTATCATGAGTCTTTCGGGATTGACTTATATCACTGCATTGCTGAGAAGAGTCTAGTCTGTCATAGTTGGTCGTCACATGTATGAAGTGTCTGTGACTGTATGCAAATTTCTTCTAATTCTACTCTTCTCGCTCAGCATCAGTTTGTATAAGCCTCTCCAGGTAAATATGAAATCCGTCTCCTCCTCGTTTCTTATAGCACAATAATATTCCATTACATTCATATACCACAACTTGTTCAGTCATTCCCCAATTGATAGGCACCCCTTCAGTTTCCAATTCTTTGCAACCATGAAAAGAGCTGCTATAAATATTTTGGTACATTTGGGTCTTCCTCCCACTTCTATGATCTCTTTGGGATATAACCCTAGAAGTGGTATTGCTAGGTCAAAGGGTGTGAAATTATTTATAGCCCTTTGGGCATAATTCCAGATTGCTCTCCAGAATGGTTAGATAAGTTCACAACTCCACCAGCAATGCATTAGTGTTCCAGTTTGCCCACATCCTCTCCAGCATTTGTCACTTTCTTGTTTCATCATTTTAGCCAATCTGACTGTAGAGATGTGGTATCTCAGAGTTATTTTGATTTGCATTTCTCTGATCAATAGTGATTTAGAGCATTTCTTCATATGCTTACAGATATCTTTAATTTCTTTCTCTGAGAACTGCCTGTTCATATCCTTTGACCATTTATCAGTTGGGGAATGACTTGTATTCATATAGATTTGAATCAATTCTCTGTAAATTTTAGAAATGAGTCCTTTATCAGAGACACAAGTTGTAAAAATTCTTTCCCAATTTCCCACCTCCCTCTTGATCTTGGTTGCATTGGCTTTGTTTGTACAGAAGCTTTTCAATTTAATGTAATCAAAATTATCCATTTTGCATTTGATAATGCTCTCTAATTCTTGTTTGGTCCAGCAAAGTTTTTAAACAGGTTATCAACTAGACACACACACACACACACACACACACACACACACACACATCTCAGAACTAGAACCAGTAGATGGTATAGGGGAGCAGATGATAGTACAACACCAGAGAGAACTTTCTAACAATTTGAGTTGTCCAAATAGGCTTTAGGTTACTTCTGAAGCTTACCCTAGTCACCAAAATTTTTAGTGAGTTAAAAGTCACTGAAAATGTTCAAGTAGAACTGGGTGACTGCCTATTAGGAAAGCTGTGGAGGGGATTCCTGCACTGGATAGGACTGATTTATATAACTTCTAAAGGTTTTTTTCCCTAACTCAAAGTTTTCAAGGGAGAGACAATATGGGATAAAAGAATATACATTAGTTCTGAAGTCAGAGGACCTGGTTCAGAGTTTTGAAGTCACAGGACCCTAATGCTTACTGCCTGTGTAGCCGTTGGCAAGTCACTTAATTCCCCTGGGTAATAAGCCTCCTCAACTATAAAATGAATGGGTTGAACCAGTTAGGCTCAGATGTTCTTTCTAGTTCCAAATCTATGATCCCCTGATTTTATTACTTTGCATTTCCATTTGAACATGGAATAGTAGAAAGAATCCACACTATAGAGACAGAAGGCCTTAGTTTAAGCCATCCCTCTGACAATTAAACACATATGATCTTGCACAAGTTGAAGGTCAGAGCTTGAGAATTGGAATGGGCTTCAGAGATCGTATGATCTAAGGTCTCTCATTTTACAGTTGAAGAAACTATGGCCCACTTACCCCATGGCCTTAGTTTTCTCATCTGCAAAGTGGGGAATTTGGATTCTTTGAACTCTAAAGTCCTTTCTGGTTCTAATATTTTGTGATCTATGTTCATTATTTTCAGCTAAGTATGGACAGTATTTTCTGGAATTTAGAAAACTGAGACTTTCTTTATAAATTAATATGTAAACTTGTTATAGGACTTTTTTTAATATAGCTTTAATTTATTTAAATGCTGGTTAAGGACCCAACTAGAGTGCTTTCTAGGAGATTGTTTTTGTTTTTATTTTTTGAGAAAGGAAGTCTTTGTTGTATTGTTTGTCATTCTTGGAAGGTATAAATAAGTACATCCAATCATTATAAATAAATCCCCAGCAGAAAAGCTGGTGAAGTTTAAAAGTGGAAACAAACAAACAAATCTTATTTAAAGTCCTTTGTGCTCCTTGCATGATGATATTATTGTTATAAGATTAAAAAAAACTTAGAAAATAATCCTAGCCAGTCTTGTGTGACTCTCATTTCTCTAACAAGATACAAAGTAATAAATTATTCCATTCCTTGTAGAGCAAAGGTAAATATAAAATGTGCATCTTCACTTAGCTAGGATAGTTCACCAAATGACTCTTCAAAAATAACTTATTCCCATCAATTTCTTTTACTGTATGTCCCTAGAATCCACTATATATAATGGAATATAGAAAAGGTTCTTGTTAAGTGCTTTGAAAATTGCACTTATTTCCCTGAAAATGAAAAAAAAGAGACTTAATAATTGTGATTTGTGTTCAGTGTGTCGTCTATTAGAATGCAGAATATATCTACTGTTAGAGTGTTTACTGATGCTAAAATTGTTCTGGAGAAGAGACAGCAGGTGATTTATGTGACAAAATATAAAAGAGTATTGAGACAGAGTGCAGGTGTGCAGAATTTATACTAAAGGGGCCTTACAGATAGTTGTTCATGATCAACCAAGATAATCCAACTCCTTCCTGGTTAAAAAAAATCTTATAAAACTACAGCCAATCCATAAATTAGGATTTTACCCAGAGGTCTCCTGGAACCTGCTCCTACCAGCCCAAGAGAGCCCAACTGCTAAATTTTCAATGAGATCATTTACACCTCAGAAATCAGCAAACACGACAAGCTAGGGCTTGTTTTATTATTTCATTGGTTGTCTAGATTTAAGAAAGTAATGGAGAAAATGTTAATAATTCAGATTAGATTTTAAAATGTGTTGTGTGAATATATTTGTTTTTTTTTTTCTGGAGAGCCAGTGTTAAAGATTTACTATAGCATTTTCTGATTTTATCATTCCTTCAGGGAATACACACACACACACACACACACACACACACACACACACAATAATCTTTCAATGAAAAATTATGTTTTGTGCTTCAAAAGGTAGCACAGGAGTCTTGGTTACAGGATTGAAGAATGAGAGCTGAATGGGACCTCAGAGACAGTGAAGTTGAGTGCCTTGTCCAGGATCTCATATTTACTAAGCATCAGAGTTTGGAATTAAACCCAGGTATTTCCTGGCCAAATCCAGTGCTTCATTCATAACTCCGTGGTCCCTCAGGGCAGTCTCAGCACAAGCAGAATGCTTCCAGAGGAAGATGATTAAGATAGTACGGACAATCAAAACCATTTCCTGCTAGGATCTACTGAAGAAGAATTCTTAGGGGAGGATGTAATAGCTGATTTCAAATATCTAATGGGATGTCTATATGGAAGTAGGCAGGTAGATGTGACTGACTTGGAGTCAGGAAGATGTAAGGTCAAATCAGGCCTCAGAAACTTAGTAACTGTGTGACCAAGTCACTTAACCTCTGCCTTCATTTCCTCATCTGTGAAATGGGAAAAAAATAGGTTACTATGAGTCTCAAATGAGATAGTAGCTGGCAAATACTAGGCACTATATAATGTTAGCCATCAGCAGCAGCAGCAGTAGCAGCTGCAGCCCTAGGAGGGCAGAACTAGGACCAATGAATGGAAGTTAGAGGGAAGCAGTTTTTGATTAAAAAAAAAAAATCCTGCTAAAGATTAGTACTATTCAAAAATTGAATGGGGCTGCCTCCAGAATCAGTGAGTTCTCCATCATTGGAGATATTCAATCCTTTGTCACCAGATATCTCCAAGTGAAGTACGGATGAATATTCATTGTTGATTCTTGTGTAACCCATGGAGAGTTTGCCTTTTTCAGAATCTCCCAAGAGTCCAGGCAATTCAGAGTGGGGACATGTTACGTGTCAGACAACACACAAAGGGCTATTTCAATTTTCCTTCCCTCTGTGAACAGAGCTACACATGCTTCTTTCTGACCCTGCAAAACTTCCCAGTGTCTTCAGGTGCTGTCCTCAGAGAAGCTGTTTTCTTTGTGTGGCTGGACTTCTATTTTACTCTGTTTTCTTGGTCACATTCCTATTTTCTGGGTATTTCTGCTGCTGCTACTTTCTGCCAACATCTTCTGGTCTTTGGCTTCTATACCAAAGTCCGTGAATTTTTTTCAAAACAGCCCCACCATGCACCATGAAACTGCAACAGTATAGCAGGGGATCTGATAGGTGCTCAGCCTGATAGGCACAAAGGCCATTTTTTGACTCATTCATGATGCCACCCTTGCCAGTTGCACCTCTACAGTTAGCTAAAGAAACATGCATTTTAAAGTCTTTCTTTTTGCAACTGTTGGGGGTCCCTTAGATAAAATTATTATCTGAATTACAGTCTAAAACTCCTTTTAATTCTTATCCTGTCCCTAGGTTTCTTTGAAATCATCCTAAGGATTCCACACTACCAGGAAATTGGGTGGAACTGAGATAAAGGGGTTCCTCCCAGAATACCGCCCCACTCTCAATAATGCCCCTGCTTCCCAGGAACATAAACTCCAGCAAAACTGAAAAGGACCATGTAGAGATGCTTGAGTTGATAACCTTTGCCCTACTTTCCATCCTCAACCAACTTTGCTGTACTGTCTTGCCTTCAGAGGCAGTAATGGTAGTCAAGAGGGCTGGATTGAGCCCCAAGAATCACTGGGGCTAGTCCTAACTCTATTATTAACCATCTGCACAACCTTGGACAAGTCACTCATTCACTAGAGGTCTTGATTTCCTTATCTTTAAAATCAGAGAGTTGGAATAGATGGTTTTTCAGATCCCTTCAAGCTATGAAATATTACATGAAATACTGGATTTTGCTCTAGATTCGCTCATTTCAATATCATGTTTTCCCTTTACCCTAGCTAAGAAATTCTTTGGGTCTGTCAAGTAGTAATGAAAAAGGAGCAGGCCTCAGAAGGTCTCATGTTAATCCACCTTTGCAACTGACCCTATATATAAAATGGAGAAAAGCTGCATCTTAGGGTCCCTGTAAGTGAACGGGGGTGAGCATAAGAGAATACGCAGTGCCTTGAAATTCTCAAATGAAAGGCCTTTGTAATAATAATGCTCATGCTTGCTGTCACTGGACCCTCCACCACTTCCATCCCACACCACCTTGGAAGATGCTGCAAGACCTGCTATTGTGCCTCCCTGTGTTTCTATGGTAACCATCCATAAAAATAACTTCCATAAAAGAAGTCCTATAAACGCTGCAAAAAATAGAGTGGCTTTAGATAACGTTGGCATAGAAGTGATTACAACTAGGTAGAAGGTTGTGGGTTTCTGAAATTATTGGTCTGTGTCTTCTTGCTTGTCTCCAATTTTGCCAGAGCAGGCATCCATGATTTCTTTTTCCTCACCTTACTAACCAGTCTCTATCTCCTCTCCCCAGCCCATTTCTCTTATTCCCAAGGTAGCTGTCTGGTAACTATGGAAACAGACCTGCTAATGGTCCTCTGACTTTGTTCACTCAGGAGCCTATCTGGGGCTGATAGAACTGAAGTAAGGGTAGCAGTTGTGTAGTCTTGTATCAAGATTTGTAATCATGTCCAACAAAGCAATTTGGACAGTCTTGCACCTGATATAACTGTTCAGGACAGGGGATGAAAATTCTTTAATTCATGCTAAGCCAATTATTCTGTATTTTTAGCTGTACAAGGTGACAGCCACATCCTATATAATTCCTTACCTTTGGCTTATCTTTAAATATGTCGTTTAAGGGAACTCAACCTGTTCAACCCCCACCCACTACAAGTACCTATAAAATTATAGGGATTGGAAAACTAAATGTAAAACATCTGCTATCCAAGGTCTAGCAATTTCGTTTTTACTTTGACTTTAAAAAGCTGTCATTTCACCAGTGTTGTGTGTGTTAGTGGGGTGAGAGTTGGGGTACTCCCTGTTCTGTTGGATTGCTACAGCCCTCAAGAATCTAGATTGCTACAGCCCTCAAGAATCTATCACTTAGTGTCCAGTATTCTGGCAATGAGTAATTCCAAAGTTAACTGGGATAGTTCTGAGACCACACACACAATCTATCATTGGCCCCACTCTCCAAATATTCCCAGCTTTGAGAAACCTACTAGAGTTTGTATTCTATTGGAATAACCTTCCAGAACCTAAGGTTAACTCCACTGTCACGAAGCATTCTTTGTACGGGGTCCAAATAGAAGAGAGATTTCCTAAAGGGTTCTCCAGATGGACCTATTTACAAAAGATATTTTTTTTTCTTTTTGGAGGGCGATTGGGGTTAAGCAACTTGCCCAAGGTCACACGGCTAGGTTTTTTATTTGTATGTGCATTAAGTGTCTGAGGTCGGATCTGAACTCAGGTCCTTCTGACTCCAGGGCCAACGCTCTACTCACTGCGCCACCTAGCTGCCCTACAAAAGATATTTTATTGATTGTATCCATTCCTGGACTACCATAGCATCTTTCATGAGATCTACAAAGATTCAGAACAAGTCATTGTTCAAACAGTTCACACAGGAAAAAACCAAGTAGATCAACAACTCTGCTTGTGCCACTTGCCTGAAATACCTTTTGTTATATCTCCACCTTCTTTTTCCTAAATGCTCATTTCTGGAGCTATTTCCTCCATAAGGTCTTCCTTTATCCCTTCAACTAGAATTGCTCCCTCCATTCTGAATAATAGTAGCCTACATTACATACATTTATATACATTATTTCATTTGATTTTCTCAACAACTCTGTGAGGTGGGTGCTATTATTATCCTTATTTTACAAATGAGGAAACTGAGACTGAGAGAAATTAAGTGATTTGCCTAAGACCACACAAGTAGTGTCTGAGGCAGGATTTGAACTCAGGGTCAGAAATACTCCAAGCCCAGCAGTACTCATTTATTGTTCCACCTACGTGCCTGTTTGACCTAAATGTGAATTATTAATCCAATTTATTTACATATGTGTTTTATTCCTCTATTCATAAAATGCATAGAAATTGTTTTTTAGTTGTAGTTACTAGCATACTAATTTGTAATTTTATGCTTACTAAATGTATATTTAATTGCATTGAATTATAAAAGTAAATAACTACCTTTTACAACGCAAACTCAGAGAAAAAGGAACTATTTCTGTTTGTTAGTAACTTCCCTGATGATTTTGCAAAATGTCCCTGGTTTTACACAATTTCTTCTTCTGAGGCAACCTGAAGCATAAAATATTAGGCCTTTATTATGATCAGGTTGGCAATGTATGGCAAACTCAAGAAGATTTGATTTTGAATCCCTCCTCAGACACTTTCTACCTTTGTAACCCTAAGTCAGGGAGTTTCTCTTAGTCTCATTTCCCTCATCTGTAAATGGGACTAACAATATCATTCCACAGAGATTTTGTGAGATCAAATGGAAAAAAATATATATAATTATATGTAGATTATATATAGAGGATATATAGATAGATTAGTTTTAAAACCTTAAGGTATTACATAAATATTAGCTATTATTTTTATTTAAAATATTAGTGTCAGAGGTTCTCCTATGTCACCAAAAGCTTAAGTCCACTTTAGAGGATTTCTCACATCTTTGACTCATTGCCACCACACAGACAATCCAGAAATTTTAATGTATCACAGCAGCCAATGTATTGCCACCAACTCCCCTTCCAAGCACTGAGTTCATAAAGCTCAAAGAAGAAAAATGGTTATTTGCCAGTCAAAGAAAAGAAATAGAATTTTTATCTGAGCTCAGAGATTTAAAAAACCTGACACAAACAAAGAGGAAACCCTCCCCAGAGATTTCTATCATTTATATTCATGTACTAGGGACAATTTTTGATTGGTTTTGCCTTTTGTAGATTCATAGGTCTGCAGGTATGGGTCATAAATCCAGTAATTCTCTGAAGTCAAGTCAAGCAGAATTTATGAAACACCCTCTAAATAGTATGCTAAGTAAAGACTGGGAATATAAAGGCTAAAACAGTCCCTGCTCTTGAGAAGCTTATGGTCTAATGGGACAGACAGCATGTCAACAACTATCTACAATACAAACTAAATTGGAGATAATCTGGGAGGGGGGAGGAGAAGGTGCTAGCATTAACAAGGATCAGGAGAGATTTTCTGCAGAAGGTGGGATTTTTAGATGAGATTTGAAGGAAGGCTAGGAAGCTAGGAGGAGGAAGACAATTCCAGTCAAGAGGGACCTTCCCTTGGAAATACTTGGAGGGGGAGATTGGCTGTTTTGTTTGAGTATTAACTCTGCACCCCCACACGTTCTGGTGATTATTCGGCTAAATAATCTGCTCTTGGAGTTCTCCTCAATTCCAACAGGTGGAAGCACTAGCTCTTTTCCCAGAAAAGCCTCTCATCTCTTGTGTCCCTAACTCAAGGGCAAGAGAGAGGCATTTCATACTCCAGCTTTATGGAATTGTCCAAGGAAAGCCTCTGAGTTGTACCACAGATCGCACAGACCCTTGGCCTCACAGTCCAGCAGTCTGGAGCACGGATTCCTCTCTCCTCTTTGAACAGATCTTTATCATTAACACCCTATTGATTCACAATCTGATATCCTCTTCCCAAGGTCCTGCATGGGGCATTTCCTGCTGAGCTCAGAACTTCCCATGGTTTCTAGAAGCCTGACAAAATACTCCAATTTCTTCCCCGTTATCCCTTGCTCTTCCTCCACCCCCAACTGGGAATGGGTATTAAAATTTCCCTGAGTCTTTCTCTAAGGTCACTCGAAGAAAGTAGGGTTGGATCTGAAGCACAGGAAGAGAATACTAACAAATGGAGAAAATCATGAAAGGCTCCATTGAAGAGAGAGCACTTGATCTGTGCTTTGAAGGAAGCTGAGAGTTGTGTCTAAGGGTGCACATTTCAGGCATGGGAGACATTTCGTACAAAGCCACCAAGACGGCAAATGTCATGTCAATTTGGGGAATAGCTATTAGGTTGTTTTAATGGAACACTGAGTGTATGAGGGGGAATAATTTGAAATGTCTCATAATGTAGGTGAGAACCATATAGTTGAGGGCTTTAAATTCTGGGCTGAATTGGTCATCCTAGAGAAGTTTTATGAACAGCGGAGTAAAATGGTCAGATCTATTCCTTAAGAAGATTAGATTGTCATCCATGTGGAGGGCAGCTTAGGAAAGGGAGACACTAGAAGAAAGAAAATCACCAAGGAAGCAATTGTAACAGTCTAGGCAAGAGGTGATAAGGGCCTGAATCAGAGTGGTGATTGGGTGAGTCGATTGGAAAAAAATAGATGTGTGACAAAAGTAGGAAATTGTCCTGATAGGGGTCTGGCAAAAGAGATAGGAGAGTCAAGCATGGTTGTGAAGTTGAGGACCTAGTAACTGGAAGAATGGTGGCACATGTAACAAAATAGGGAATTTTAGAAGAGGGGTAGCTTTGAGGGGAAAGATAAATTCCATTCAGGGGAAAAATGCTTCATGCCCTCTTTTCCCTACAGGTGATGTACAAATTTCCTAGAGCCATGAGAGCATTACAAAGTTTCTTTTAGGTAGTCCATAGTCACAAAATTGATTGGACTAACTTCTAATATAGGAAAAACAAAGTGGATTAAAAAAATTCCCCTCTTCTCTCCCTCCCCCCCTGCCCCTGGTTATAACTTGCAGTTATATGTACATTCTATCAAATTAATTCATCAGTATCTATAGACAAGCTAGCTACTAGATGAGTAGTAAGAAGTTCCTGGGTCAAGCTGGGAGTTATAGGACCCAAATAAAAATGGCAACCTTGGCAAAGAGTGTTAATTCATTTACTTCCAGGCTGCAATCTAGATTCCTCTATCATATATAGAAAGCTTTTCACCCAAGATTACTTCAGCCCTGGAATTCTAACCTCCAAAATACCCAGTGAACCCTCCCTCTAATTAGATGACTTCTCCGAGAACCTTTATTTAAAGAAGGTTCCCAGGGGTGGCTAGGTGCTGCAGTGAATAGAGCACCAGCCCTGTAATTGGGAGGTCTTGAGTTCAAATATGGCCTCAGACACTTAACACTTATTAGCCATGTGACCTTGGGCAAATCACTTAACCCCAATTGCCCTGCCTGCCTCGCTACAAAAAAAAAAGGTTCCCAGGTCAACCATTTCTTCATTTCTCACCTGGCTGCCACCTGGACTCCGTCATGCTGAGTGCTTTCCTCCCACTCCAGCTTTCTTTTATGTCTTGTATTAGAACATTAGCTCCTTAAAGGCAGTAGCTATCTTTCTTTTTGCTTGTGTTTGTATTCCCAGAGCTTAGCACAGTGCCTAGCACCTAGAAAGCACTTACGAAATGTTTGTTGACTGATAAATTGTAGGCAGGAGCAGTGTAGAAGGCATCAGAGGAGAAAGCAAAGAGATTACAGAGAAAAGGAGGAGGGTAAGTGGCTATGGACTGGTCCTTGACTTGGATAGCAATGTATGAGTTTTGTGGGGGTTATGCAACTGAACCCTGGGAGTGAGGGAATGTCTCCTCCCTTCCAAGGTGGGCGTAACTGCTCCAATGCTAACCAGGTCTCTGATACCAACCTGTTCTCTTCTCAACATGGGTTTTAATAAGCCCACAACATTTCTAGTCTTTGTTAGCAATATGCATGCAGGAAATGTGAACCCACACAAAGGAGAGTTTGACATGGGGCAAATTCATGTATGCCCAGGGAGATTTATAGCAGAAGCAAAACTAACCACAGTTATAATTGAGAAGCCTTCAAGACTGAATGAAGTCTAGGAGAGCCCTGAGTTCTGTAATCCATAAATCACAAGCGGATTATTAGAATGCTGTCAGCTCAAAGCCTGAGAAAATGCTTCCCTCATCTTAGAGTGATGGTAAATAAGTTAACCTGATTCAGTGTGATCAGGAATAAAGAGAAATTCTGATAGTGTAGATGACCAGTCGGTTAGTGAATGGTTGGGTAAAGGATATAGGAGTACTTGCTTAAAAGAATGTCTTAATAATCCTTTTATTAAGCATTTTTAGATTTTATACTGGGGCAGGTTAGAAGTATAAAGTTAATGAAAATAAATCATTGTTATTCTGCATTATTAGTTTCATGTTTATCAAGTTAATTGCTACGTCTACAGATATTGTCTAGAAACAAAACAATTTGCCGTAAAAACTTAATGATTTGTTTGCACTGAAAGTTTAAAAAATATGGTTTGTGGAGTTTACTATGCCAAGAATACAAAAGGTTGATCTTGAAGGGTTTATTATACATCCCTTGAAAGTCTGATTTAGTATTACTAGGTATACCACAGATTGCTTTGATGGTCTACATTTTTGGTATCCATTATTTATGGGCTGCTTTGAGATGTCAGTTAGAAGAAAACCAATTATACTGAATATGCCATTTATGTGTGTTTAGACTGCTGAATGGCATGCTCTAAATATATTCCAAATCCCAATTCCCTATAGCCTTCATCAGAGGTGGGGAGCCTATGGCCTCGAGGCCACATATGGTCCTCTAGGTCCTCAAGCATGCCCCTTAGATTGAATCAAAACTTTGAAGAACAAATCCCTTTAAAAAAGGGGATCATTCAACTTCTTAATTTCCTACTCACATGCTACTGAATTCACCTAGAAAGTCAAGCAATTGTGGCAATCGGTTTACTGTCAAATTATGTTATTTGATATCAATATGTCCGTATTGTTGCATTGAAATTCTTTTATTCTTCCATGTTTGACTTTCTTGTTCAATTCCTCCCATAATCATCCCTTTCCACTATATTCATAACACAATTACTCTAGCCCAAGGCCAAAACACCTCCCTCCCTGGACTGTTATATTAGCCTCTTAATTGGCCTCCACTCTCTGGTTTCTCCATTCCACCCTCCACATAGCTGTCAAATTGATATTCCAAAAGTATAACTCTGAAAATGGCAGTCCCCTGCTCAAGAAAATTCCAGTCTCCCCTTTGTCCTTCGAAAAAAAAAATGAACTCACCTTTTTGGCATTTAAAGCCCTTTTAAAACTGGCTTGTCTTCTCAAACTTATTGCATCTTACTTTCTTCACACACTGTAGACTCTTGTCAAACTGATCTAATTACTGTCCCCTTTATGCAGCAATTCTGCCTGCACCTTAGCATAAGCTATCTAGAATTCTGGGAATAGTGTCTCTTCTCCTCCACCTCTTGAAGCCCTAGTTCCCTTCAGTTCTCAGTTTGTGCCATTATCTTTTAAGAAAAATGTATTGATTCCCCCAGTTATTAGCAGTCCCTTTCCCAAATCTCTGTTTTTATTTTGCATATGTTTACTTATCTTTGGATATATTGCATTCCTTCTCCCCTAAAAGAATATAAACTCCTTGAGGGAAAGGCCTGACACACTTTTGTATTTGTATCCCAAGAATTTAGCACAAAGTAGGAACTTGCTGATTATTATACTCTCCACAATGACTATACCAAATCTTTTTGTCTCTCCTCTAATATCCAACATCGACTTTCTTCACCTCTCCTCTTCCCATGATCTGGACTCCTACTTTACTGAGAAAATCAAGGCTATTCATTGGCATTTCCCTGTTCTCTCATATCCCAGACCTCAAAACCCCTTTTCGTCATCCCCAATTCCCTCCTCCTTTGTTTCAGTCTCTGATGCAATTGTGAGCCTTCTACTCTAACCCTCCACTTGGACTTTTGATCACACCTCCTCCACTCCTCCAAGAATTTACCCTCTTGGTCATTCCCTTTATTTCTCTTATCTCAATATTTCCTTATCCTCTGGAACATAATCCAAGGTCCACAAACATGCCAAGGTGTCAATCATCCTAAAAAAAAAACAACCCCAAATGCTTTTATTTGACATTTCCGTTTCTCTCTAGTTGTTGACCTCTTCTCTCTCTCTTAGAAATGATAGCCTCTACTCATTGGTTCCATGCCCTCACCTCCCATTCACTTCTTAATTTCTTGCTAGTTTCCATTCCTAGCATTCAAGTGAAACGTCTTTCTTCAAGGTCATCTATGATAGTTTTACTGCTCAATGTAACAGGTTTTTCTTAGTCCTCATTTAAATTTGAGGTATCTGAGGTTTTTGACACTGTTTGACCACACCCCTCCTCATAATACTCTCGTCTCTTAGCTTTGGCCACACTACTTCCTTGGTTCTCCAAACTGCAAGACTATGTAGGTATGTATGTGTATTTATATATATGTATGTACATACATATATTTGTATATGTGTATATGTATTATGCATATGTATATGTATGTATCTATGTATATATACACATACACACATAGGTATATGTATATATTTGCTCATTTGTAAATTATATATGCTAACATATATTATTATTTATGGTACAAAACTTGCACAAAAAATAGAAACAAAAAAGGATTAGATAAAGATTAAATAATATTTGATCCCAATAGAAAGCCACTGAAGTATACTGAATAGAGGGGTAATAAGATCATATCTGAACTTTAAGAATATCATTTTGGCATCTATGTAGAGGATGAATTGGAGAGGATAATAAGAAGACCAATTAAAAAGCTATTACAATAGTCTAGATTAGAGATGATGAGGGCTTGAACTAGGATGGTAATTGTGTCAGTAGAAAGAACACAAAAGAAATATGGAGAGGTAGAGTCCACAAGATTTGGTAACTGGTGGGCTATGTGAGACTGAGGAGAGAAAGCAGTTGAACGTGACACCATGGTTGTGAAAATTTAGGTGACTGGAGGGTACCCTAGACAGTGATAGGAAGGTGTGGAAAATGTATAGATGGGGGAGGAGGGGAGACAATGTATTGACTGCTTCCATTTAGATCACAATCCATCCATTTTAGCTCTTGTTATCTTGCTCCAAAATGAAAAGATGTAGCATCCATTCATGTTCTTAATCACTGCTTCCAAGAGAATAGCCATAGCCCATTTGAAGGGTGCCTGCCTGAGTCATGAAGTGCTCTGAAGAGCAGAAGGTTAAGAGCAGAACTTTTCAGTGCTGTGGGTAGCAATTATTTTAGGTTATAGGTGCCCTAAAAAGACCCATAGCAGCTCAGAAGGTGGGTGGATTGGGAGCTTGTACAGAAAAGTACAGGCTCCTTTCTTTGGGCAGCTAGGTGGCACAGTGGATAGTGTTGGACATGGAATCAGGAAGTCTCCATCTTCTTGAGTTCAAATCTGGCTTCTGACACTGTGTGACCCTGGGTAAGTCATTTAACCCTATTTGTCTCAGTTTCCTCATCTGTAAAATGAGCTGGAGAAGGAAATGGCAAACCACTCTAGTATCTTTGCCAAGAAAACCCCAAATGGAGTCACAAAGAGTCAGACACAGCTGAAACGACTGAAAAGCAGCAGAGTAAGGGAGTGCTGGGCAATACGGATGGATATATTTGTGTTGGAGATTGGCAGCTAGGGTGGGATAGAAACTGTTTTCCAACTCTCTGGTTAATTAAATGTATTCTTGGTGTCAGGTCATTGTCCCTTGAGGGTGATACCATAACCCTTCCCAAGGGTCTGTAGTCCCCACTGGCTTAGAGAGTTACCTTAGAGCAGGTTCCCCACCCCTGCCTTAGAGCATGGAAAGGTTAAATGACTTTCCCATAGTCACACAAGCAGTATTTATTGTACCTCAAAGTTTTTGGAACTCTAAGGCCAGTTTCTATCCAAAAAGCCATGCTTCCTTTCCACTTGTTACGTATCTCTCCTATATGTAGATTACATTAACCATTTTCCACAAGTTTTCAAATGAAGCTAATCATAAATCCCAGGTTAAAGACTACTCTGCTGGAGCCATGATGAAAGAGTGACATTACAAGAGGGCCAAAAGAAGTCAAGTCCAAAGCAATGTCTTTCCCCATCTCCAACATTTTTCTTTGAGTAACCCTAGCCTTGAACTAGATTATAGGTATTTGCACGATGAATGTTTAAAATTTCTATTAAAAGGATTATTTTATAATTTCTTTCCTATATAGGTCAAGTTCATTAAATTAATGGTAATGAAGATGCTTTATTATAATTTTCTCTTAACTTTAACCATGAGCCTTCTGAACTTGTATTGGTATGATCATCCATAGCCAGACCCACTGTATAATAACAACAATATTATTATTATTATTATTATTATTATTATTATATAGCTAGCATTCATATAGTGTTAAAATTTATAAAACACTTCATATGATCTCATTTTATCCCCATACAACCCTGGGATCTAGGTGTTATTATTATCTGCATTTTACAGATGAAGAAATAGAGACAGACAAGTTAAGTGACTTGCTCAGGGTAATACTGCTAGTGAGTTTATGAGTTGATTGGAAATTAGGTCTTCCTGACTCCAGGTCCAGCACTCCATCCACTAGCTGCTTCAGAACCATGCAGAAATTACAGAGAATTCCACTAGCATTTCTCTTCTAACCATAAAATCATAAGTTCAGTCCATTCTAGCCATAGTCATACATCAGTGTTCTTTATTCTAGTGAGGTAAAGGCCTGACCACTGGAGCAAAGCCTGCAATGCCTAGACTTTAGTCTCTGAACTCACATGACAAAATACCTTCAGAGCCTTCTATCTCCTTCCCAACTACTATTGTACCATTGCTGAAGCACTCACTGCTGTAGTAAATTCTCCAGCTACGGTCTAAGTCCCAAATAAAAACTGATGGCTTGATGGAATTCTTCTCTCCCCTCAGAGATGGGGATAGTTTCAGCTTTTCCTAGGGGAGGAAGAAAATGTAGCTTATCCAGGCAGATCTGTGTGTGTGTGTGTGTATAGATACATACATATATATGTATATATGTGCATATATATACACATATACATACATATATTTAGATGTCTACACAAATATGCATTCAAATACATCAGGAAAGCATTTATTGGGCATTTAGTATGTGCAAAGCATTGTACTATGTGTTAGGTATACAAATAGAAAAGTAAAACAGCCTTTACTCTCAAGGAGCTCACATTGTAATGACAGAAACAACACATATGACAGGTTTCTGCTACAAATGGAAAGGTCTCATGGTCTTTAGGGCACAGCAGCAAAGCAGATGGCAATGCCTCTTCTTTAATGTCATCTCCACTGACAACATGAGATCAGTTCCTGATGTCTGTCAGTGCCTAGGACTTTTTGTTCTGGGTCTTCAGTAGCTATGGCTGTAGCAATGGCCTGGTCCTCCATAGGGGCTGCTTCCCAGGATGACGGCTGAAGACATAGGGCTGTTAAGTATTCCTGCTCCCAAGGCTTTTGGGTTCAGGGCCCTGGGCTGTGTCCATTGGGGTCTAAGGGGAGATGTTGTCCACAGCGGTGGTGGTCTGATTTTAGTGGTGGCACATGCTACCTCTCCTTCTGTCTGCCTTACTGCTTTAGCTAGCTTGGCTTGCTCAAGAAGCTCTTGAGACTCCCTGTTGACTCTGCAACAACAAAAAAGACAAAAGCTGCTATTTGGCATTTAGATAATAATAATAACTAACATTTATATGGTGCTTACTCTGTGCTAAGTACTGTGCCAAGTGCTGGGGATTGAAAGGCAAAAACAATACTGGTTCTCAAACAACTTATTCTTATCTGTGATACAACAGGTGAGTAACAATGTACATATAAGATATATATAGATAAGGAATAATACCAGGGGGAAGACTTTAGCTGTAGACATGGGGAGGTAGGAGTGGCCTCTTGCAGGAAATAGAATTTAAACTGAGTTTCTTTTTCTTTTGTCAGGTATTTTATTCCCCTCCTCCACACTTAATAGTATTTTATATTTTCCAATTACATACAAAGATAGTTTTCAACATTCACTTTTATAAGATTTTGAGTTCCAAAATTTTTTCTTCCTCCCTTTCCTCCCCCCTCCCCAAGATGACAAGCAATCTAATATAGGCTATATATGTACAATATGTATGCATTTCCACATTAGTCTTGTTGTGAAAGATCAGAACAAAAGGGAAAAACCACAAGAAAAAAAATACGCTCCGATCTCCATTCACACTCCATAGTTCTTTCTCTGAATGTGGATAGCATCTTCCATTAATGAATCACTTGGAATTGTCTTAGATCATTGTATTGTTGAGAAGATGTAAGTCTATTAAAGTCGTCAAACTGAGTTTTGAAAGAAGACAAAGATGCCTGGAGGTGAGGAGGAAAACATTCCTAGCATCAGGTAATGATTGTCATTTTGAAAAAAGCACAGAGAGATGGAGAGTCCAGTTCAAGCAACAGCAAAGGAAAGCGATTGTAGCTGGATAACTGAGTATGCACAGGAGAGTAAATGTAGCAAGGCTCGAAAGGTAGGAAGGAGCCAGGTTGTCAAGAACTTTGAAAGTCAAACAGGATTTTATATTTAATCCAGGAGCCACTGGACCAGAAAAAAGTCAGTTACCATTATCTCTAATATCATTCATCTTCCTTACCCTTCATTTCCTCCTTCTTCATTTCTCAGTGACATTTTTGTTGATTTTATGTTATTTTTTATTATATATTTTTTATTTTTTAGTTTACATCATTCATTTCCAAAAGATTTTGAGTTACAAGTTTTCTCCCCATTTTCTCCTACCCACCACCCCCAAAACAGCAATCCCACTGAATATCCCCTCCCCCAATCTGCTCCCTCTCATATCTTTCCCCATACCCCCTCTGATTTTCCAGTAGGGCATGGTGGATCTCTATGCCCCAGTGCCTGTATATCTTATTTCCCAGTTACATGTAAAATAATAATAATAATAATAATAATAATAATATTTTTTAAACATTTGATTTTAAACCTTTGAATTCCAGATTCCTTCCCTACCTCCCTCATCACCCACCCACACTTACTGGGAAGATAAGCAATTCAATATATGTTGTACATGTGTAGCTATGCAAAACATTTCCATAGTGGATATATTGTGAAAGACTGACTATATTTCCCTCCATCCTATCCCACCCCCCACTTGTTCTATTCTCTACTTTGATCCTGTCCCTTTTCAAAAGTGGGTGCTTCCATCTTCCCTCCCCCCCAGCCTGCCCTCCCTTCCATCATCCCCCCTCTCATCCCCTTTCCCCCTACTCTCCTGTAGGGTGAGACACCCTATTTAGAGTGTATGTCATTGCCTTCCTAAGCCAAATTCAATGAGAATAAGGTTGACTCATTACCTTTTGCCTTCCTGTTCTTCTGTTCCATTGTAACAGTTTTCCCTTGCCTCTTCTATAGAGGATAATTTTACCCCATTCTGTCTCT
This sequence comes from Gymnobelideus leadbeateri, assembly GCA_011680675.1. NCBI lineage: Eukaryota > Metazoa > Chordata > Mammalia > Diprotodontia > Petauridae > Gymnobelideus > Gymnobelideus leadbeateri. Next base: position 432,435 of record WOXC01010899.1, read on the forward strand.
CCCCATTTCCTCTCATTATATTCCCCTCTCACCTCTTAATTTCACCTTTTAAATATCATCCCATCCTACTCAAGGTGCCCTCTGTCTATGTATACCTGTAAACATATATACACACTTTCACATATGTATTCATGCGCCCATATACCCTCCTATATAGACATATATATATACATACATAAAAATACACACACAGTTCTATTCTCTTTAACTATTCTCATACTGAGAAGTCTCATAAGTTAAAATTATCGTTTTTCCATGTAGGAATGTAAGTAGTTGAACTTTGATAAGTTCCTTATGATTTCTTTTCCCTGTTTACCTTCTCATGCTTCCTTTGCTTCTTGTATCTGAATGTCAAATTTTCTAATCAACTCTGGTTTTTTCTTCAAGAATATTTGAAGGTCCTCTATTCCATTGAATTACCATATTTTCCCCTGAAACATGATACTCAGTTTTGCTGGGTAGGTGATTGTTGGTTTTGATTTTATATGTTATGCTACTTAAAGTTCCCAAACATAAATTGTGGTAACTTTCATCCTAAAACATGCTAAAAACCCTAGTGGAAAAGCGTCAAGCTCGGATAAACTCAGTTCTTCCTATCAATAGCCTAAAACCTAGGCCGATGAATTATTTTTATGGAATCAATCGAGTGCGGGAAGGGACTTTAAAAGTTGGTGGTGTGACCCTCCTTTTTTACATTTTAAGGAAACTGAGGAACAGAGAAGCTGTGACTTGCAGGTACTCCGTTAGCAAAGCCATGATTTTGAACTAAAATTCTGACTCCAAAATCCATCCCGTTGCACCATGCACGCGGCTTTTTTCCAAGTCCAAGTCCGGAGATATTTATATCATCTTGAACGATTAATTGATGTCTATGTATGTAGTGAGTACTGATGGGAATTTCTTATTCTAATTTATTCTCATAAATTCTTCATAAATAAATGAAGGAAGCACCTGCTCCCGTGGCCCTTTTCTTAGCTTTAACAACTACAAAAATAAATTTCTGGTTTGTCCCCTCTTCCAGGGGAACCCCACCAGAACAACTCCACCCAATACTTTTTGCAAAAACTTTCCTAGCTGGGGGGGCGTGGCCTCCAGCCTCCGGAAGCTTTAGGATTGGCGGCGTATCAGGAGTGGGCAGGGCCGATCGAGCCCGAAGGAGGAACTTGGAGGTGGGGAGGAGGGAAACAAAGCGCATGCCCAGTAGCACCCGCACCTCGGGTCAAAGCGACTGAACCCAGGGCGCGGTGCCGGATCTGTGGCCCTCGCGGCGCGCAAGACCCCGGCTTCCGGGGGTCCCGTGAGGGCGCAGTTTGTTTTGTTTCCCGGTGGCCGCGAGGAGGGCTCTGTGGGCCTCTACCGCGGGCGGTCATGGAAAAGCTGCGGCGGGTGCTGAGCGGCCAGGATGACGAAGAACAGGGGCTGACCTCACAGGTAACCAGCACCTTCCTCTACCCCGGCGTGAGACACACCCCCTCCTGCAGCTGTTCCCCCTGGGCCCCGGACTTCCAGGATTTGGTGGGGGAAGGGGATTCGGGGGCACATCTGATTGGTCGAGATGGAGGCCCCGCCCCCCGGCCTCCACGACCCCTGCCGGCCTTATGGCACCCGTCCTCGGCCCTAGAAGGGCTTTAAGCCTCTGGCTGCACCTTCACATGATTCTGAGCCCGAAGAGTCTTTAGAGGCCATTCAGGCCAGTCCCTTTTACAGATGGGGAAACTGGGCTCCGTAGAGGGAGCAATGACCCTTGCCTTCCCTCTGGCTCCTAACTCTTCAGGGTCCCAGATTCCTCATTCATGAAATGAGGGGATTGGGGTGCACTTAGCCTCTGAAGCCTCTTCCAACTCCGTCCCCTCCCCCCCCCAAATGTTGTCAGTACGAGGTACAAAACGAGTCTGGAAAGTTTGTCCAGTGTCTGTGTCAGAAGAGCTCGGAACTCCACGAAGTGTTACATTTTCTTGCTTTGGAGCATGAATAATAATCTGGGGCCCCTAACTCCTTGCCCCCTCTTACAGATAAAGTTTTCCCATCCAAGTTTACAGACACCCCCTCTTAGGGTTTGGGGTCCCCAGATTAAGAACTCGTGCTGTAAAGTAAGAAAATGACATTTCATAGAGTTCTGGGCCCTTTTGATTAAAATCACAAGCTGCAAGCAAATATTAAATATTCATATATATGCAATATATTTATATATACTTTGTATAATTTTAATATAGGTTATAGATGCTACATTTATAAATATATAAAATGCACATATTCTATATGCATAGACAGTATGCATAATATATGCATATATTATTTAGAATATGCACACACTAATATGCAATATAGTATATATTTATATTATATGTTATACACAGTATATGTTGTATATTGTATATCTATATACATGGGGCAGCTAGGTGGCCCAGTGGATAGAACACTGGACCTGGAGTCAGGAAGACTCATCTCCCTGAGTTGAGATCGAGCTGTGCAGCCCTGTTCAAGGTGCTTAATCCTGTTTGCGTCAGTTCTTCATCTGTAAAGTGGGGATAGAAACAGCATCTACCTCCCAGGGTTGTTGTGAGGATCACATGACATAATAATTGTAAAGCACTTACCACAGTGCCAGGCACATAATAGGTACTGTATAAATGTTAGCTATTATTGTTTGTGCATGTCATGCATATGTATGTGTACACATATATACATCGGTGTATCAATGTGCACATTATTTATTTTCACCAACTTCTAACCAAACTCTAGCATTTTCTTCAATTATTTAAAAACGTTATTCTAGGAAGGAGTCCATAAGCTTTACTAGACTTTCAAAGGAGTCCCTAACATAAAGGAAGATTAAGAACTCCTGTTTTAGAGGGTAGGTGTGGCTAATCTAGGAAACTAGGACATTTTGAAGTGAAAAGATAAATTAGAGGCAGGAAGACTGTGAAGATACCATGTGACTTGTAAAGCCCATTTCTTTTTGTGAGAGAATTAAAATTGGGAAGTTGTGAATGTTTTGAATGCTGATATTTTTCGGTTTAGCACAGTATATCATATTATAAATAGAGCTGGAAGTGGCCTTAAAGAACATCCATTGGAGAAATCAAAAGCTGACATTTAATCTCTGTCCTCAAGGAACTTGAGACAGATTGAGTATAGTGCATAAAAAATATATCCCTTAGGTTCTAAAGTGCAAGCGAGGGAAGGGGTCAGTTTTTATTTAAAATTTTATATCTTCTCTGAGATTTTGTAGTTTGCTCTACACCCTGGAACTTATTTAAAAAATACTTTAAAAATCCTGATTAAAAAAATCCTTTGGATGACTTTCAATTGCCAGCTGAATAAGATCCAAACTCTTAAGCCTGGCTGTATTCATCTTCCTCCAGAGTTCTGCTCCAGCCTGCTAGTCCAGCATTTTTCAGTATTCTAGACCTACTTTCTGGATTCCTGTAGCGGCAAGCACCCCAATATCCCCAGGGTGACTGCCAACACAGGTTCTTAGATCTGCTTTTCAAAAGGAAAGCAACTCAAAATCAGTTAACAAGCACACTTTAATCAAACAAACACACATTACCTAGTTCAGGGGAAAAAGGTCAGAACCCCAAACTTCAGAGTTACAGAACTTCAGAGTTACAGACAGGCTTCCAAACTGTCCCAACATTACATACATCAATACCAAATCACAGTTACCAGAGAGGGAAGCATCAACATCTGGGTTTTCAAAGCCGGGGGGCTCTCAACAGCGGCTTCCCAGAGTCTCATCTGGTCAAATCACACAACACTTCTCAAAGTGAGCCCCAAAGCAAAGCCTCTCCTCAGGGTTTATATAGCCTTCTCCTGGCTCAGAGAATGTAACAACCTTCTGGACCCACTGCCCAATCACAAAGTATCAAGGTATGGGCTTTCCTGAAAAACAAGCCTCCCACCACAGACTCCAGGTGCACTTAAGCTAGGGGCAGGGAAGATCTTTAAATTTGCATTTCCATTACAATTCCTTAACCAAGGCTCTAACTTTTCTTCCTCTGTATCTGTAGCTTTGCTTTGTGTTATATTTTATGTGTGTGTCTTATGTTGTAGATAAGATTGTAAACTGCTTGTGGGCAGGGAGTTTGTACACTCCTAGCATAATCCCTTATGGACAATAGATGCTCAGTCAGTATTTAAATTTAATAGCTAATTGCTGGGGATGAGTGGTATAAATAGCAAGTTCCTTAACTTTTGAGGAGAGAGGGAAATCATTGTGGACTTAGGTGGTCTGGGAATAGAAGAGAAAGGGGTCCAACAGATGAGTAGAATTTGGGCATGGGAATGAGGTAAGGTCTTTGTAAGGTGATGCAAAGCCATCAATCAAGACTTTATTAATTGTATCTGGTGCTGTATGCCTGGTACCTGAGCACAAAAACCAAAACTAGATGGTGTCCATCCTCAAAAATCTTGCAAACTTTTGGGGAAACAGTGTATACAAGATATATACAAGGTGTTTGTCAGGGGAAGCACTAGCAACTGAGAAGATTTAGGAAACTTTATAGAGATGTCATTTGAGCAGGGCCTTGAAGGAAACTGGGGAACCTACAAGGCTGAGGAGAGGAGTGTCTTCCAGGAATAAGCTTACATAGGTACAAGGGAATGAGTGTCATGAAGAGCAACAAACAGGCCATTCTGACTGGAATCTAGTTTGTGAAGGGTAATCATTTATAATTTTTGGAAAGATTGATTGAAGCCAGATTGCAAAAGACTTAAAATGCCAAACCATAAGAGTTTTTATTTGATCCTAGAAGCAATAGGGAGCCACTGTGGCCTTTTGACTAAGGTTATAGCAAGTCAGACCTATGCTTTAATAGTGTCACTTTGTCTCAACTCTGTGGCAATAGATACTGGAGCTAAGGAGAGGCTGGATATAGGGAGAATGATTAGGATGCTACTGCCATAGTTCAGAAGAGAGGTGATGAGTACCTAAAGTAGTAGTAGCATGGCAGCTATAGGAGTGAAAGGAAGAGGAATGAAGGATGCAAGGGCTTTTGTGGATGAATCAGCAGAAGTAGAAAAGTAAATGGATTTGTTTCGTGAGATGCTGGGGATGACTTTGAGGTTTTCTGAGTAACTTGGGGAAGGAGAGGGAAGAAGGGAAGGAAGGAGGCTGAGAGAGAAAGAGAGAAGGAGAATATAAATATGATAGCTCTAAAAGGTAGTAGAGTTTAAAAGAAATGGTTTTGTTTGTTCACTTGTCTTTCAGAATAAGGGTGATTTGAGCATTTATAGACCCTGAATTTAAAGATGAAAGATAGAAGGAATTTTGGGTGAATTAAGTTCTCTCTCCCCCACTTCAACCTGAGTAATAGAATGGGAATGAAATTAGCAGTGCAGATGAAAGTGAGGCAGCACATTTGTGTTTTGCCCAAAGTCCTACAGTTCCCAAGTGGCAAACAAAACAAAAAAAATCCTGAAAACTAGAACTTGTGGTAGTTGTTGTTCAGTGCCCTTTTTTTTTTAGTGTAAATTTGTTGTAAGGACCCTGGTAAAATGTTATATTTCTAGTTACATGGACTAGAAATTAAGACTGTGTACTGAGTTTCCGCTGATATGTGGGGAAAGAGGAAGTATATGTGTATATATGTGTGTGTCTATTTCTGTTCCTAATACTTTCCTGCTTTTTTTTTTTTGCTGTTTTTGGAGGGCAATTGGGGTTAAGTGACTTGCTCAAGGTCACAGGGCTAGTTTTTGTGTTAAGTGTCTGAGGCTGGATTTGAACTTGGGTCCTCCTGACTCCAGGGTCTGTGCTCCATTCACTGCGCCACCTAGCCGTGCCCTCGTTTCCTACTCTGAACTTCTAAATATATTTATATTTGAAACTTTTGTCGAATAGATTCCTTCTGATAATGGTACTTGTTATGTTACTGTACTGTAGGACTTTGATAAATAAGTTGAGAAGATACTGCTTTATGACCGAACCAAAAAAACCCCCAAATCCTGAAGTAGCTCATTTTCAGCATAATTATGTAGCAGCTTCTTGTTCTTGTTCTTGTTCTTGTTCTTGTTCTTCTTGTTCTTCTTCCTCCTCCTCCTCCTCCTCTCCTTCCTCTCCCTCCTCCTCCTCTTCCTCCCCTTTCTCTCCTTCCTCCTCCTCCTCTTCTTCTTCTTCTTCATCTCCTCCTTCTTCTTCTTCTTCTTCATCATCTCCTCCTTCTTCTTCTTCTTCTTCATCATCTCCTCCTTCTTCTTCTTCTTCTTCATCATCTCCTCCTTCTTCTTCTTCTTCTTCATCATCTCCTCCTCCTCCTTCTTCTTCTTCTTCTTCTTCTTCTTCTTCTTCTTCTTCTTCTTCTTCTTCTTCTTCTTCTAGGGGGGAAGCCAGGGCAGTTGGGGTTAAGTGACTTGCCCAAGGTTACACGACTAGTAAGTGTTAAGTGGCTGAGGCTATATTTGAACTCAGGTCCTCTTGACTCCAGGGCCTGTGCTCTGTTCACTGTGCCACATAGGGGCTCCCATATAGCTTCTTTATAAAATGATTTGCATAGACAGGAATGAGAGAAAAGATCACAAAATCTCAGGATTAGAAAAAATATTAAAAGGCTATTTATTTTACCCCATTCCTAACCAAGAATCCTCTCAGTAACAAACCTTGCAAATGGCCATCAAGCATTTGTTTGAGGATCTGCCCTGAGAGAAAACCTACTACCTCCTGAGATAACAACCTATTCCACTGTATTTATTAGGAGATCTTTCCTTACATGAAGCTCACCTACTCTTCTCGGTGGGCTTCAGTGGCTTCCCATTATCTCCAGGATCATATCTGAAGACCTCTATGATCTAACCCTTTCCTTCCTTCCCATCTTTTCTTCCTCCATCTACTCATTGTTGTTGTTGATGACGACAAAGGTGGTGGAGGTGGTGGAGGTGGTGGAGGTGGTGGAGGTGGTGGTGGTGGTGGTGGTGGAGGTGGTGGTGGTGATGATGATGATGATGATGATGACGATGATGATGATGATGATGATGATGATGCTGCTGATGTTGCATCTGATTCTTCATGGCCCCGTTTGGGGTTTTCTTGGCAAAGATACTGGAGTGGTTTGCCATTTCCTTCTCCAGATTATTATACAGATGAGGAAACTGAGACAAACAAGGTTAAGTGACAGGGTCACACAACTTAGTGTGTGTTTAGTAAATTGCCTCCTTGCAGTTCCTTGAACACAACACTCCATCTCCTCTGTCTGTGCTTTTGCAGGAGCTGCCCTCTATCCTTGTAATGGTAATGGTAATTTGAAGAACTTCCCTGCCCCTTAATAGGCTGAATGTAATCACGTGGAGCCTGGGGTGTGAAAAGTTTGCTGACTGGGCAGAACAGGAAGGGTGGAGCAAAGCTGAGAGGAAACTGGGAATCAGAGCAGTTAGAATGGAAGGACAGGAGAGAGAGAGTACCCAGGTAAAGAGAGAGCTAGATTTGTGAGTGTTTATGGGAAGATTTGGGGATGGTGTTGCTTTTTGTAGCGATAAAGTATATTAACTTCTTTGTTGCTATTATGGATTTGGTTATCTGTTGTTGGGATTCAGCTTTTTGGTGTTTGAATAAATGTTTTGCTTCTGTCTTCTCTATTGAGAGTCTGTTATATTTTCCAATTCAGAACTATGCTGGCATATTCATAGTCTCCATAGGTACTGTGAATATTGCCTTGGAGATAACAATCCTTAAAGTGCTTGACCTCCTCATTTCCAAAGCTTACTTTCTCTGACCCCCAGCTGGAATCACCGAAAAGGCTACCTTCTGTAAGAGGCTTTTCCTGGACCTTCCAGCTACTTATGCCTCCTTCACTTAGGTTACCTTCCCTCAAGAGTGTGTGTGTGTGTGTGTGTGTGTGTGTGTGTGTGTGTGTGTGTGCGCGCGCGCGTGTGTGTGTGTGTGTATCTTTTATGTACCTAGTTATTTACATAGTCTCCCAATTACAATGTATGTTCTGTGGGGGCAGGTGCTTTGTATCTTTTATGCTTGGCACATAGTATACTCTGATTAACTGTTTATTGACATATAATATAGACTGGATTTGCTTTACCATTTCTTGTTATATTGTGGAAGTCATATATTTACTTTTGATTCTGCTTTCCTTCATCGATCACTTAATACAAGTCATAAAGCTATTCTTATTTCTTATTGATTTTATATCATAGTGATCCATTACATTTGTTTCTTCATTTATTTTTACATTTCCCAATTATATATAGTTTCCAACTTTTTGTTATAATGAACAGTGTAGCTATGAACATATTTGCACATATGGAGGGCCTCTTTTTCTTAATGTTTATTAGAATTATCTGGTATGATATAGAATTTTGCCAGAAATTTGTTACTCTCTGGCATATAGTCTGTAGAATCCATTATCTTCCCATTTTGAATATTGAGAAATTTGCAACTGGTAGTGACTCAGTCATCATTGATCTGTTAGTTCCTTTAGTTTATCTGTTCAGGGGCACTTGGAAATCATCAGAGGCATGTAGATTATCTTTTACTATCCTCCTTTTATTTGGTCTTAATTCCTTATTCATCTTTGTTTTGTCCTTTCCAGTCTAAAGATAATCATTCTCCTTTTTGCAGAAAACAAAAGAAAAATAAGCATTGAACTATTCTCCTTTCTCTCTGTAAGAGGCACCTACCAGCTAGCTGCCTTTAGATAAGATTCTGGGCCTAAAGTTAGGAACATCTGAGTTCAAATCTAACCTTAGACACGGGCAAGTCACTTAACATCTTAACCACTAAACCTCAGTTTCCTCACCCTAAAAATGGGGATAAAAGCACCTACCTCCTAGACTTTTTGTGAAGATAAAATGATTATTTGCAAAGTGCTTTGTATAGTGCCTGGCACATAGTAGGTGCTTAATAAATGCATTTTCCCTTATCTTTCATGTTCTTCTTTTTCCAATATGACAACAAAAAGTCCATTTTTGTTATCTAGCTTTCCTTACCAGTCTCTCTTAAACATGAGCTTTTACCACTCATAACACTATTCTTATGGTACCATGTCATATTTTTGCATTTCTCCTCAGTTACTTGCTCTTGCATCTTCTGTACTTGTCACTTTGAATGTGGTTGGTAAGTTCCCTATGCATCCACATCATTTTCTTAAGAAAGTTCCCCTTCCTAAGTATAGTCATTACTCATCCTGTACCTGCAGGGATGACTTTATCTGTAGAATTTTTATCCATAGGATCTTTCTTATGAACCTTTTAAAATATGCTTTCCCAAAATCTTGAGGGCCTTCTTTATCACAGACTCTGAAAGGGCACCCCCCAAGTAGTCATTATTTTTACTTTAGCAATCTGTTCTTCTTCATGGATGAATATTGGATTCAGAATAGAATTTTTCCAGTTTCTGATGGATATTTTTATGACAAGTCATAAGATTATTAGTTTTTCTGTTCTTTGCAGGGAAGGAGTTCCAGAAGATAGACATTTAGTTGACATCCTCCATAACTTCTGAACTTATCAGCCATTTCCTCTTTAGGTTTAGTCACTTCTATCACTGTTGAGATTCACTGACATGTTCTCTTCCTATGCTTCTTTCTGATTCCTGGGTTGCTTCTTACAAATATATTTTATTTCTCCCCTGCCTGTCCTCTTTATTGTGACCATGATATGGTTATATATTATTATAGTCCTGGGATTCATCCTTTCAAGTGTCAGTGATTCCTAGAAGGTCAAATTTGACTCTTTACATAAGAGTCACTACTTTATTTTGGTTATTATTTACATTTTCTGCATTTGTTTATAGATATGAGACAAGGGTTTTAATATGATTCTTAGATTTTTGTCTTTTTTTCTGTTTGGGTGTCTCTACTGTTATTCTTTCTACATTGTAGCTACTCTATAGTATCTAGCGTGGTGAATATAGAGTCATTTTTCTTTCCCCTTTCCCCCTCCCCTTTTAGTTTAATGTCCTTTTGATTATATTTGCAAGACTCCAGGCAAATGCATTCTTAAAATTTTTGTTTCTATTTCCACAACAGGCAAGCATTTTTGCATCCAAGGTACTGCTGAGAAAACTAAGAGTAAAAAAATTTAAGGTCTTACCCCAAGTTTGTGGGAAAATGAGGACTTGAACTCTGATTTTCCAGATACCAGTGTTAGGCCTTCTGCCTTGCTGCTCTCCACCCTGTCCTTCCCTCTTTATTTACTATGTCACAGGTCACATTGGGTATTGATTCTAGCTTATAACTAAAAGTTATCACCTTAGAAATGTTACTTTCATTTATTTGAGCCTCTTCCAAAATTTGTGACTCTGTTAGGGAAGGCATGAGCAAAGTCAGAAACCTTTGTACTTTTTGTTGAGTCCTGTGGCTTAAGAATTTAGTGAATCACCGACTCATTTCCTAGGCTTGTTTTAAGTACCACTAGTTGCTTCAGATTGAGGTTCCCATTCTCCAGTATTTCCCCATTCAGGGTGTCTCATTTCTTTGATTCTACACCAGGTAGTATTCACAATGTAGAGCCCAACAGAATAAACTTGCTATTACTGCTTCTCATTCTCGTAAGTTCCTATTACTCTTTGTGGTCATGAATCGACAGTGACCTCCCTCATTCCTTCATCTTCTTAAAGGTCTCTCTGTTCTTTATGCACATGACCTCATGAAAAATAGAATTTTCTTATCCTAGGAAATGTAATCCTTTTCCACCTCAATCTAATATATGAGAATCAAATGAAATAATGATGTGGAAACTTTTAAAAAATGGTAAATACTCTCTACAAATATAAGATATTGATAATAGTAATGATAAATTATATTGTTACCATAGGTAGCTATGGAGAAAACTGTCCATAGTATAATACTGTAGGACAACTCAAATTATGTAGTTAAAAAGATAATCTGTAGAAGTTTTTCTTATAGTTAGGTGTTAATTGAGATGATAACCTTTACCATTGATTAAGATGCTCCCATCCCAGAAGTTATACTCAATGTTTATGAAGAATGGAAAAAAAAAACCACTGATTTCAGTGTTTTTCAACTTAACTCAAGGTTTACTGCCATCTGAGATGGGGAATTACTATTTTTTTTTAAAGCAATTGGGGTTAAGTAACTTGCTCAAGGTTACACGGCCAGTCATTATTTATGTGTGGGTGCTCATTTTCTGAGGCCAGGTTCGATCTTGGGTCATCCCAACTCCGAGGCCGGTGCTCTTACTCACTGCACCACCTAGCCGCCCCGGGAATTTCTATTTTTTTTTTAAACAAATGCTTTATTAACTTCTGTTTTACATCATTCATTTCCGCCAGATTTTGAGTTACAATCATTTCCCCCCCATTATTCCCCTACCCAACCTCCTAGAATAGGAGTCCCACGAGATATCACTTCCTCCAATCTGCTCTCTCCCATACCTTCTCCCATACCCCCATCGACTTTTCCATTAGAGGAAGGTGAATCTTTGTGTCCCAATGCCTGCACATCTTATCTCCCTATTACAAGCAAAAGAGTATTAATAATAGTATTTATATATATTGGAAACATTTAATGTTACGACCTCGAATTTCAGATCCATTTCCTTCCTCCCTTGTCACTCATTCCTTCTTGGGAGATAAGTAATTCAGTATATGTTGTACATGTCTAGCTATGCAAAACATAATCATAGTAGATATATTGTACAAGGCTGCTTATAATTCCCTCCCACTCATCCCACCCCCACCTGGTCCATTCCCTACATGATCCTGTCCCTCTTCTATAGTGGGTACTTCCAACCTCCCCTCACCCCAAGGATGCCCTCCCATCCATCATCCCTCCTCTCATCCCCCTTCCCCCTATCCTGCTGCAGGTTGAGATATCCCATTTAGTATGTATGTCATTTTCTCCCTGAACCAAATTCAATGTGAATGTGGTTTTGCCTTTTTAGCCTTCCTATTCTCCCCCTCCCTTGCAACCACTTCCCCTTGCTTCTTCTACATGGGATAGTTTACCCTACCCTGTCTCTCCCCATCTCCTCTTGCCACTTTCCTCTCTCACCTCATAATTTCATCCCTTGAGTATTCTCCCTTCCCAACAAATTCAACCTATGCCCTCTATCCATATATAACTGTAACCATATACACACACATTCACATATGTATTCATATGACCACACCCCCTTCTTCCATTATTTTCATAGTGAGAAAGATATCATCAGTCACAGTTATTGCTTTTTCCATATAGGAATGTAAATAGTTCAACTTTGATAAGTTCCTTTTGATTTCTTTTCCCTGATTACCTTCTCAGGCATCTCTTGCTTCTTGTGTCTGGATGTCAAATTTTCTATTCAACTCTGGTTTTTTCCTCAAGAATGCTTGAAAGTCCTCTATTCCACTGAATGACCATATTTTCCCCTGAAACAAAATACTCAGTTTTGCTGGGTAGGTGACCCTTGGGTTCATTCCCAGTTCTTTTGCCCTCTGGAATATCATATTCCATGCCCTTCAATCCCTCAGTGTAGAAGCTGCCTGGTCCTGGGCTATTTTGATTGTGTTTCCACAATATAGAAATTGTTTCTTCCTGGCTGCTTGTAGTATTTTCTCCTTGATCTGGGGATTCTGGAACCTGGCTATAATATTTTTGGGAGTTTTCTTTTTGGGATCTTTTTCAGGAGGTGATCGGTGGATTCTTTCAACCTCTATTTTGCCCTCTGGATCTAAAACATCAGGGCAGTTTTCCTTGAGAATTTCTTGAAGGGTGATTTCTAGGTTCTTTCCTTGATCATGGCTTTCAGGTAGTCCAATAATTTTTAAATTGTCTCTCCTGGATCTATTTTCCAGGTCAGTGGTTTTTCCCATGAGATATTTCACATTGCCTTCTAATCTTTCGTTTGTTTGGATCTGCTTAACAGCATCTTGATTTCTCATAAAGTCACTAGCTTCCATTTGCTCCAGTCTAGCTCTGAAGGAATGAATTTCCTCAGTGAACTTTTGAGATTCTTTTTCCATCTGGCAAATTCGTCTTTTTAAGGCATTCTTCTCCTCATTGCCCTTTTGGGCCTCCTTTGCCATTTGAGCTAGTCTATTTTTTAAGGTGTTGTTTTCCTCAGTCAGGCTGTTGACCCTCATTCCATACTTTTCCTGCATCCTTCTCATTTCTCTTTCCAATTTTTCCTCAACTTCTCTTATTTGATTTTTAAAGTCCTTCTTAAGGTCCTCTGTGGCCTGCAACCCGCTCATGTTTTCCCCTGGAGCTTTTGGAGCAGGACTTCTGACCTCACAGTCCTTTTCCCGCTCTATGCCCCCAAAATAGGAGTCTAGGGTTGCATTTTTCTGTTTCCTTTGCCTTGGCATGTTGCCACTTAATTGCTTGACTTTTGGGCTTGTTGCCACACTATGGCTTTAAGGCCAGCTAGAGGAATTTTCGTCCCTAACGTGTGGGGGGCAACTTCCGTTTCTGGCAAGCTGTAAACCCACCCACAACTTCCACCCTAGATCACAATCCAGATCCAGGGAGGTTAAAGCAAGAGCGATTACCCCCCAAGACTGATCGCTGGATCTCCCCACGATTTGTAGGCTGGGAGCCGGAAATGCCTATGAAAACTACAAAATGGCGTGTCTCCTCAGCGGCTTCTAGCCCCCAGGGGAGGGAGCTGACGCATTCCCCAAATACAGGTCCCAAAGTCCATAGGACACTAACCTCTTACTTTGTCCTAGGCATGTCTATGTTGATAATTCTGGAGTCGCCACAGCTCCTGGTGTTCTGGGGTTCCTCCAGCCGGCTGCTGGCCCTGCCGCCCTGGGGCTAAAACCTCTGCTCATGCGGACCTGGGCTGGGCTCGGCTCGGCTCCTGTGCTCTGCTCCTGTGCTCTGCGCGCTGCCGGCTCCCAGACCGCTGCGCTGGTCCTTCCTGCAGGGCTGCTGGGCTGTCCTCAGCGGGAGGTTAGCTTCTCTGTGTCATTCTATGGGTGCTGGAGCTCCAGAAGTTGTTCACAGCCCTTTTTTACATAGTTTGTGGGGAATCTGGGGGCAGAGAGGCTTGGAAGAGCTGTTTCTACTCCGCCATCTTCGGGAATTTCTATTTTTAACGGAGTATAAAGATATTTTCGTTTAAGGAGATGAGTAAGGGGAGTCATTTGCTGTTTTGTTTCTTATGTCAATCAAATTTGACCTGTTCCAGAACTCCATCGCTGAATAGTTTACTCCTGAGCAGGGATGTTGTGTGATTGTTAAATAATGAAGCCATCTATAAACTAAGTTCCTATTGCAGAAGGCATGTCTCAGCTTTTGGAACAGATTCTGACACAACAGGGGTATTCAGAATGGTAAACTCCTTATCACCTGAGAAGTTAGCTAATTCAGAACACAGTGATGCTTCATTCAGTATCCTCAAAGCCTTATGAAAAATATTTCCTATTATTATTGTCCTTTTGAAAGCCACTAGCCCAGAGAAATAATAGTCAAGTCAGTCAACAAGTCAATCAGCAGGCACTTATTAAGCACCTTCTATGTTCTAGGCACAATGCCAAGCACTGTGCTAAGCACTAGAGGTATAAAAAGACAAAAGACAGCCCTTGTCCTCAAGGAGCTTATAATCTAATGGGGGAGACAACTTGCTAACAGGTATATACAAAACAAACTATATATGGGATCAATAGAAAATAATAGAGGGAAGGCACTAGAATTGTGAGGAGTTAGGGAAAGCTTCCAGTAGAAGGTGGGGTTTTAGTTAAGATGTAATGGAAGCCAGGGAGGTCAGTAGTCAGAGTGAACCAGCATAGGGAACATCCAGAGAAAATTCCTGCACTCCGAGATAGTGTCTTGTGGGTGGAACAGCCTGGAGGCCATTGTCCTTGGATCAAAGAGTATGTGACAAGGGAATAAGGTATAAGAAGACTCAAAAGGTCATAGGTGAGGGTAAGGTTATGAAGGTCTTTGAATGTCAAGCAAAGAATTTTGTTTTTTGTTCCTAGAGCCACTAGGGAGTCACTGGAATTTATGGTTGAAACTGTGCTTTAGGAAAAATCACCCTAGTGACTGAATGGTGGCAAGATTGGAGAGAGGGCCTGCACTAGAGTGCTGGCTAGTTATTATTATTAATGGGATGAATTAGAATGTTCTAATAATCTAGGTAAGGGATGATAGAAATTTATAAGGCTGGTGGTTTTATGAGTGGAGAAAAGATATATACAAAAGATATAAAGGTAGAAATGACAACATTTGGCTACAGTATGAATGTGAAGAGTGAGAGGAGTCTGAGATGACACAAGTTGTGAGTGTAGGTGTGTGGGAAGATGGTGGTTCCCCACTAGTAGTACTAGGAAATTGAAAAAGAGGGAAGGGTTTGGGAGAAAAGATGAGTTCTGTTTTGATGTGTTGAGTTTAAAGTGGAACATCTGGTTCAAAATGTCCAGGAGGCATTTGGAGATGCATGATTGTAGTTTAGGAGAGAGAATAAGACTGGGTATACAAATCTGGGAATCATCTTCATAGAGATGATAATTGAACCCTTTGGAATTGATGAGATCATCATAGTTTAGAAGGAGAAGAAATAAAGACCCAGGATAGAACCTTGGGAGACAGCTGTGGTTACTAGGAGTGACCTAAATGAAGATCCATCAAAAAGAACTGATGTGTGTTCTGACAGGTAAAAGAACCAGGAAAGAATAATGCTTTGAAAACCTTGAGAGTATTCAGAAGGAGAGAGTGATCAGTTGTGTCAAATGCTGCAGAGAAGTGAAGAATGAAGATTGCGAAAAAATCCATTAGATTTAGTAATTAAGATATCACTGATAACTTTGGAAAGAGTAGTTTTAGTTGAACCTATGGGAAATAAGGAGTTAGGTTCCTGTAACCACTAGAATCTAATCTTTTCATAGACATTACTGAAAATACACTTTTCTACAAACAATTATTTGTAACAAAACAATCTGTTAACATGCATTTTTTCTGACATAGTAACCCTTAAAATGCAGGGGAGAAGAGAGACACTACAAGATAGTGAGGGGCATGGGCAGTGGTGTTAGAACTCCAAGGTGAAAAAGGGAAAAGGGCAATCTGTCATTTCTGATCTCCCTTTTGGTTTCCTTCTTGCATTATTCTGTGATGAAAAAGATATGCCTTAGGGTGAGTCCATAGCAGAGTCAGAACTCGGGACTCCTTCTTGGGTAGGTTCAGTTGTCCAGGTTGGTCCATACTACTCAGAAGCCCAGAGGCACAGGCAGGATGCTGGTTAGTCACTGCAGCTGAGAGGGCTGAAGTGACCACCTTACCCACAAACTTAACCACTTTTCCATTTTTTTCAGTTCCCTCATCACACACTTGAGAGGTGACTTTAACACTTTCTGGAGCTGATTCACAAACACTTTTATGAATACTTTCCTCCTTTTTATGGACATATAGGATCTAACTTTTTTTTTTACTGTACATAGCTGTGCAAAAGTGAAAATGAGCTTAATAAAATCACAAATAATTAAAGTTGCAAAAATTAGATGTGTAAATGTAGAGGATTGACTATAGTTGTTGTATTTGTTCTTTTGGTTCTGCTTTTTCCACTATATACCTCATGTGAGTGTTTTCATTTAAAAAATACTTTATTTGTCATTCCTTATAGTACAGTAATATCCTGCTACATTCATATCTTAGTCTCTTTTAGCCATGGGCTTGAGTTTGTTTCCAATTTTGTATTGGCATGAATATTTTTGTACTTCTAGATCTTTTACTGGCACTAAATTTAAAAGAGGTATAATTGCATTCATGGGTCAAAGGATATGAACCTTTTGCAACTTTTTGTAACTTTTCTCACATAATTCAAAGTTATTTTCTAGAGTGGTTGAATAAATTTTTAGCTATACCAATTGTCAATTACTATGCTTATTTTCTTTTTTCTAAAAGTTAATATCAAAGCAAAAGACATAACTTTTAACTAGTCATGTCTGGAAATACCCCTCCTTCAAAGTCTTCCCTTCCCTCAAAATTGAACCATCATCTGCAACAAAGAAAAACTATTAAGCAAAAATGTCAAATCCGGTAAAACCCTTTTAATAATGTATTTAGCACTTTGCTTCTCCATGTTGCTGTCTTTTCCCTAGGTAGGTCCCCTGACCAGTGCCTACTTACTTTCTTGGTTAGTCCCCCTTTCCCCTCCTTTTCTTTCCTTGTTTGGCCATTTTGGAGAGTTTAAGGTAAAACTTCAGTTGTTTAAATCTGTATTTCTCTTTTTAGTAGTGTAGAACATATCTGGTCATTTATAAAGTTTAATTTTATATAGTAAACCTTATATCCTTTGACTACTTTAGATAAATGCCTTAAAAAGTGTTACCAAATATATACATATATATGTCCCAGCTGTCAAAACTTTTATCAGGATACTTTATATAAATAATTCCACCTCTCTTCTCCAACAGCTTCTCTTTTTATCTGTTGCTATAGCTAGCATTTCTAGAATGATGATCAGTAATAGCTTGGTTGGGGAACCACCTTGCTTTATCCCTCTTTGTACTGGGAAAGTTTCTAGTAATTTTTTCCCATTGCACATGATAGCTTTTGGTTTTGGATATGTGTTTTTAATCATATTAAAGAAAGGCCCTTCCATAACTATGATTTTTAAGGCTTTTAATATAAATGAGTGCTGTATTTTGTTAAATATTTTCTTGATATTCATTGAAATAATTATAGTTTTTCTTTTCTTGTTGTTAAGTATGATAATTGTCTTCTCTATGTTGATCCAGCCTTTGTTCCTGGCATGACTCCAGTTTGGTTCTAGTTAATTAATTTTTGGCTATATTACAAGAATTGTATTTAGATTTTTTTTGCATTTATATTCATTAGAAAATATTGTTGTTTTACTATGTTTCCCTGGCTTGGGTTATCAGGATGGTATTTATTACTTAGAAGTAGTTTGGTAGAATGAATTCTATATTTTTGAGAGTAATTTTTGTTGAATAATTTATTTACATGTTTGAACTCACTGGAAAATCCATTAGAATTAGCTCTTTTCCTTGTGGTAGTTCTCTTATAATTTGTTAATGTTCCCCCTTTCCCCCCAAGATCATCTTAAGGTGTCTGATTCTCTGATTTTTCTTTTGCTTATTTCTAGATACTCATCTGTTTCCTTTGGTCTTTCAGTTCTCACTTTTTGTGGCATATGATTGTAATGAATAAATTAGTTTTTTTCCTTTTTTAGTTTTCCATTTCTTTGGTAAGTTTCTTCATCATGAATCCATTTTTTTCTACCCTTTTAATTGTATTTTAAAATTCTGCTTTAAGAACCCTGATTTCGGACTTAAATTAATTTATAATTTATTCTTTTGTTAGCTTTTTTTTTTTTGTGAACCGTTCTGGAGTTTCTTTCTGCTATTCCATGATTTCTACAGAAGTTTCTTTTATTAAATAATATTGATTCGCTTTCCTTCACATTAGATTTTTTTCATAAAAGTGTTTTGGTTTCTTTTTGAGGCTTTACTCATTCTTCCTTCTGTTTTAGTATTACTTGGTTTGTCTGCTTCTCACTTGGCTCTTATTGACTTTTTCTTTGTATATTTTTGGTATTTTAAGCATTTTCTTTTTATTCTCCATCACTTTACTCTTTGGCCCCCTCTTCTTCCACTGAGGCTAGGCTGCTTTTAGCCTTAGCCTCTTTGTTTTCCTCACAAAGAGGAAATTATAATTATTTAATTATAAACTTTTATGTCAATTTCTGAAAGATTTTGGATGTTAAACTTTTTTTATCAGAGACAATTCATGCGAAATTGTTTTCTCAGTTCTTGCATTTTCTTATTTGGGCGAATTGACTTTATGCAAACGCTTTCAATAAGTATATAAGTAAAATACTCTTTTACTCTCTAAGACTATCATTTATACATTAGCTGACAGTCTGCAGTGGCAGAGGGAAGGAGTTTACATGCTAACAGCTCCTCACACCAACAGATTTACAGACTGTCTCTTCTCCCTTACACATATGTATTCTGTCTGTTGAAGCTAAATGCAGGTTTGATGAGCAGCTTTTGCTGATACCAAGAATGTGTTCTGTGAAAGGAAAAAGGACTGATTTTATTTTTACTTTTTCCTTTCCTAATAATAAACTTAGAAGTAATTGAATGAAGAAAATTGCTCTCTCCATTCATGAGAATTTCAGAAGGGCTTAGAAAGCCTCTTGTGTAGCTTTGACAATGATTTTGTAGGGGGATATTAAGTGAAAAATATTGGTCATGCTACCAGGAAAATTATACAATATCTATTATGGGATGATCCTTTCCTGTCCCATATTCATTTAAATGAGAATACCATGTGGTCAGATTTACATTTTATAAAACATTTATCACAATTTTAGTTTCATTGCAGCAAAAGATTATTTTCGACATGTATAGATTTCTTGTTTAACTTTTGTGATGTTTCTTTTCCTAGAAATGTAAATTTTTGTGTTATCCTTCCTTTCTCCCTTATCTCCCCTCGGCTTTGTCCTATAAAATACTATGTCCAACTTTTTAGATAGATATAAAACATGAAGATATATATTAGGGTGAGTTGAAAAATAAGATACTTTGTCATTTTAGCATATATGAACAAAAAATAACAAAAAATTAAAATAGCCTTGTATGTATTACATTTGAATAAAAACATTGACTAAGCACATACTATATGCTAATCACTCTGCTAAGTTGTAAGTACTTTAAGTACATTGTTTCATTTGAAATGGTTTTTGGAGGGCAGAGTAAAGATGGTAGAGAGTCAGCGTTTTTGCTTAGCTCTTCCAACCCATCTTCTCTGCAACAACCCAGAAAACATGCTAGACTGAATTCAGATAAGGAAAATTAAATAAAAAGTCACAGAGAATCATTTTTCCAGCTCAGAGAAACTTAGGAAGACAGACGGAAAGGTATTTAGATACTGGGTTGGGGCTGTCCAGGAGCAGCATGGTAGTAGCAATAGTTGCAAGAACAGGGCAAAGAGAGATACCAGGGGATCCTTGATTTAGCACAGGGAGCAGAAATGGGTGCTCTCTAGCAAATCTGTTACCCATTAACCAATCAAAGGTCCTAGATCCTGGACAGAGAAGAATAGTAGTGATTGAGCAGATTCTAGCTGAGGACAGAGCACAGAACACCTACAAACTTCACTCTGTGGTTCCCTAGGAACCAAGCAGTAACTCAGTTCTAACCTGTGGCCCAGCACATAAAGCCCCAGTGGAAAAACCAGGGCAGACCAAAGGAGAGCCATCAGTTCAGTTGCTCCAGACCTATAGAACCTCCCAGTGTGCTAAGTGCCTGAGTCCAGCAACAGTCTACTGAAGCTTAACTATACATAAACCAATAGATCCAAGCCTGAGTCAGGAACTCATAGAGTTCAAACCACGCTTAAACCACGGGGCTAGTGAACAGACTTCCCCCTAGGTCATACCACTTTGAAAGCATTGAAAACTTGAAGACCCCCACTCTAGACTCTGAACTGTAAAAGTAGCAGAAGCTCAGGCTAGATATCCCCCTAGAAATGAGCAAAGCTAAATACTAACATGAAGTCCAAAGCCAAAAAATAAATTGGAAGAATTGAATGCAAAACAGAACCCAGTTATAAAAAGCTTCTGTAGGTGGCGCAGTGAGTAGAGCGCTGGCCCTGGAGTCAGAAGGACCTGAGTTCAGATCCGACCTCAGACACTTAACATGCACAAACAAAACAAACAAAAAAAAACCTAGCCGTGTGACCTTGGGCAAGTTACTTAACCCCAATAGCCCTCCAAAAAAAAAAATTAAAAAAAAAAATAAAAAGCTTCTGTAGGGAGTGGGGACACTCAGAACAATAACTTGTTACCTACTAGCAAAGTCTCAAAGAAAAGGCAAATTGGACATAAGCTCAACAAGTATTTTTAGAAGAGGTAAAAAGACTTTTAAAAAAGAAGTCTAAAAGAAAAGAAAAACCAAATAAGTGGCAGAAGGAAAAATGGGGGAAAATGAGTTCTGCAAGAACACTATGAAAAGAGAATTTAACATTATGGAAGAAAATAACATCTTAAAGGTTAGAATTGATGAGGAGGTGGCAAGGTGGCACAGTGAATAGATCACTGGCCCTGGAGTAAGGAGGACCTGAGTTCAAATCCAGCCTCAGACACTTAACACACTAGCTGTGTGACCATGTGCAAGTCACTTAACCCCAATTGCCCTCCAAAAAAAAAAAAAAAGAAGCAAAAATTAGAATTGGCTAAATGATCAAAGAAGCACAAAATATTTTTGTAAAAATTTGTTTACTTTTAAAAATATAATTAATTTTTAGTTTTCAACATTCACTTCCATAAGATGTTGAGTTTTAAAGTTTCTCCCCTTCCCTCTCCTCCCCTGTCCCCAAGATGGCCTGAAAGGTGATATAAACTCTACTTATACATTCATATTAGACATTTTCACATTAGTCATAATGTTAAGTAGAATTAGAACTAATGGGAGGAACCATGAGAAAGAAGAAACAAGACAAAACAACACAAGAGAGCAAATAGTATGCTTCCATATGCATTCAGACTCCAAAGTTCTTTCTTTGGATGTGGATAACATTTTATGTTGTGAATCTTTTGGAGCAGTCTTAGATCCTTGCATTGTTGAGAAAAGATAAATCTATCAAAGTCAGCACACAGTGTGACTATTAACTGTATACAGTGTTCTGGTTCTGCTGATTTCACTCAGCATCAGTTCATATAAGACCAGGTTTTTCTGAACATCATTTCTTATAGAACAATAGTATTCCATTATATACGTATACCACAACTTATTCAACCATTCCTCAATTGATGGGCATCCCCTCAATTTCTGATTCTTTGCTACTACAAAAAAAGCTGCTACAAATATTTTTGTACATGTGGGTCCTTTTCCCGTTTTTATGATCTCTTTGGGATACAGACCTATAAATGTCATGCTGGGTCAAAGGGTATGCACAATTTTATATCCTTGTCATGTTAGCCAATCTGATAGGTGTGATATGGTACCTCAGAGTTGTTTTGATTTGCATTTCTCTCATCAGTAGTGATTTAGAACATTTTTATATGACTGTAGAACAAAATCTTTTTAAAAATTTTTAAAAAATGTATATAAATAGTATTTTTTTCCAATTACACGTAAGGACAATTTTCAGCATTCATTTTTTATAAGATTTTATAAGATTTTGAGTTCCAATTTTTTCTTCTTCCCTTCCTCCCTTCCCCAAGATGGCGAGCAATTTGATATGGGTTATGCATGTACAATCATGTAAAACACATTTCCATATTAGTCATGTTGTGAAAGAAGAAACAGAACAAAAGGAAAAAAAACCATGAAAAAAATAAGGAAAGTAAAAAAAGAAGTACAAAATCTTGCTGAAAATAAAATTCCATAAAAATGATTATTGGACAGATGGGAGCTAATGATCCTAGGAAATAGTATTTCACATTTTAAGTTTACATTTGTTTAATTCTGGGTTGTCTTTTTTATTGTGCAACATATATTTTTCTCATAAAAAATAACTGATCTTAGTTTTGAAGAATTAATGATTTGACTGTACACAGATTTAGAAATAATGCCCACATCAATAATAAATATTTTCATATCTGTCAGAATGTCTAATTCTTTATGTGTTATGTGGGGTTCACTACATCCAGCAAATACCACTTTTAAAAAAAAATTCATGATATAGAGGCACCAGGCTACAAAGAAAATGGAACAGTTCTGCCCCTCAAAGAACTTTTATTTTATTGGGAGAAATTTTTTTGGGGGGGGGCGAGGCAGTTGGGGTTGTGACTTGCCCAGGGTTATGCAGCTAGTAAGGGTTGTGTCTGAGGTCTGATTTGAACTCAGGTCCTTCTGACTCCAGGGCCTGTGTTCTCTTCACTGTGTGATCTAGCTGCCCCTATTAGGAGAATTTTTTTTTTAAACAATTGGGGTTAAGTCACTTGCTCAAGGTTACATGGCCAGTCATTATTTATGTTCAGGTGCTTATTTTCTGAGGCTGGACCTAATCCCGGTGGTCCCAACTTCGAGGCCTGCACTCTTACTGCGCCACCTAGCTGCCGCTATTAGGAGAATTTTTAAGAGAAATGATACACCCTTTTAACTCTGAAGGAATCTTCTAAGTGTAGTTGAAACAACCATGTGGACTTCCATAAGAAACTTCTTTAGTAACGAACATTTTTGTACACATAAAGATCCCAGTGGGTTAGTGACTGACCTTAGAACTCATACATAATATTTTAGGATATAGGAAATCCCATCAAGTCCTGATCAAGTCAATAACCTTATGGTTTTTTTTCTAGTGTATTTTTTAAAGGGTTTCTATAATCCTGAGGTGGTATGGGGTTCTTTTTAGAAGTGAAGTAGGATGCCTATATTTATTTCTCAGTTCTATGAATGTGTGCTTTTAAAAAAAGTAACTATAGTATAGATAGAAAGAATAAGGCAAAAGGGTATGTGCATTGGAAAGAGGCTATGCAAAATAATTTGTTCTTTCTCATATAAAAGCACAAAAGTATACAGATAAACTAAAAGCAGTCTCCCCACAGAAAGAGGCATTATAGAGGATACTTGGCTTTCCAGGCTTGCCTACAGGTGATGCCAATTAGTAATTGAAATATTTTGAACTACTATTTCATAAAAAATGTTAAAGAAGGTTTTAGCAATTCCTATGCATTGGTTGTTCCTTAAAGGAGAGCTCTGTATTTCTTATGTATGAATTATTAGAGTACGTGTAGGATTTGTCTTTTGCTATATAAAATGATTTCACTAATGGTAGGTACCATAGTATAGGCTGTTCAGGAAGATTAGCACATCTGGCATGAGAACTTGCTGAACCCTTTTCAGGGAGGCTTATTCACATTTGGAGTCAAACTTTCACCAAACTCTCACCTGGGGCTCCTAGAAGTTGTAGCATGCATAGCAGCCACACCCTGGTAAAACCATCTGGGCAGGTGGGCTAAGCCAAGTTGAGGGTAACTGAGAGACCTCAGACTCATTGGTGATTTAGAGGGATGTCTACCTCAACCATGGGAAGATTTCCCTTGGTGAAATGGGCAGATGAAAATAATTTGTTCTAATTACCATGAAAGTGACTGAAACAGGTATTGTGGAGTGCTTTAGAGATTGATCAGACATCAAAGACGCTGTCATCCATCGTATCCTAGCCCACCACCTTGACTTTTGTCTTACCACTGGACTTAGCTAATGACTTTGTACAACTCTTGCCTCACTTAAATCCAATTCACACATGACTCAAGATATCACCCCATGATGTCACTGATCCTCTTCTAAACAAGGAATAAACAACTTTTGATTTACATTGGTTAAACTTGTGGATGAAAGTATAATTAATCAGCATCAGTGTAATTTTTGTTGTTGTTGTTGTTGATTTCCCATTTATCATTTTCAGTTGTTTGGAAAATATAGTCCCTGCTGTTAAAGGTGTTTATTTACTAATGGGAGTGGCACTTTGGTCTGAAAATTCCTAGGATGGTGAATTGGTCTTTTGGGGAATAGATTAACAAACTCCATTAGGGAATTATTCCCTAATGGAGTTTGTTTATTGTTGGCTCATGGGTTCAGAAATGGAAAGTAGAGGGAGGAGAAAAAAGGAAAGGGTATGCTATGGCAGTCATTTTAAGTGAATTGGGAGCATTACCAGAAGCAGTGGTTGGTGAGGAAGCTATGGAAAAGGAGATGGTCAGAGAGCAAGGGGAGAAATAATGCATGACCGAGACTTTTCTGAAATAGTATGCTTGGAGAGGCAGTCACCTAATCTGGAGAATTGGTGCCCAAGGTGAAAGTTCCTTCACAGCAGGGACTCATGTTGGTGAGGAAGTTGGGGATACCATAAGTCAAAGAGAATTTGTTCTGGGAGTAACAAAAAGATTGACAATGGTTACTTTCTTTCCAAATCTGTCAGTACTATTATTGTATCCATAACCTTTCATATGAAATCAGCACTTACAAGGTAGATGAAAAATTAAAACAAAGTGACAAATATTTTATACTATATTAAAAATTCATCTTGACTCTGGTTAATTGATAAAAATCTTTATTTAGTTATTCTTATTACTTTTCATGCTACCTAAGGATTCATGATGGATTTGATCAGGTAAGGATTATGACCATAGAATTTTTAACTGGGAAATACTTTTTAAAAGTTCTAATTTTATTTCATTATTCTTAAAACATGCAATCTTATTTTGAAAGGCATTTATATATTATATATTCACATTTTGGAGAGGAAATTTTTCCTAATTCTACATGTTTAAAATTTCTGCAATTAGCTGTTAACATATCTGTTCCAACTTTGGTGGTAAATCCGATTTAATTGTGGTATTTAGTAGTTTAATGTGATGACTTACTCAGTACTATATAAGTCACATTAATTCACATAATTTGATAAGGATTTTCCTAATATGTAGGGGTTTGCTCACGGAATAAATTGTCAATTGAAAACATTTTTAGTTTAATGTATTTTGGTTAATGTAAGGTCATAATGACCTTGAACCTCTTTCAAAAATAGAATTGTTAGGTACTTAAGTCATATGACCATATGTGAAATTAAAATATCTCTCAGAGAATCAGACCATTGCCTCAGTTTATCATGGAAAAAATGTAAGGACTGGAGCAATTTAAACATGGTTTTCAAACCTTTTTTTCCCTCTCATCTTTAAGGTCCTGGACGCCTCAACACTTTCTTGGAATACTAGATTGAAGTGGTTTGCCATATGTTTCATAAGTGGCATTTTATGTTCTCTTATCGTAAGTCAAAAACTTATTTTTAAAAATATTTAGTATAAATAAGACTAATAGGCAAAAATATTTACAGTCATACAGATGTAAATACTTAAAGTCCATAGGTATTGGAGTTTTCTTAGGTTTGAGGTTATCACTTGAAATATGAGGTCGAGGCCAGAAATATAACCTCCCTTTGGTACTCTTTTTTTTTTTTTAACCCCTTAAATTTGTCTTGTATAAAACCTCAATTCAGCTCATGATCCAAACTTTTAGTATTAGGCAATGACTTTTGGTGAGTGAAGATACCACAATGCCAGTAGATATATTAGCATCTACTGTGCCAGATATATTAAAGTCTGCTGGATTTTAGGTCTTTAAAACAATTTCTGAATCTAAGGAATCTCTCTTTCCTGGATTTCAAAAATTCTGCTTTTCAGATGTAGTGAAACTAATGTTCTATGTAACAGTTGAGAAGAGGACATGCACAAATAACAAAAAACAAAAAAATGAGAAAAATAAGTTATATCTTTAAGATATAAAAAACAATAAAATACTTTGAATTGTGATAATTTTCCTACACAGACATATATTTCTCAAATAGTTTATTTTGGGGATGTGGTCCGTATTTTTTGATAACCAATATTAGAATAATACTATGTATGAAGGAGGTTTTTTGTTTTTTTTTTTTTAAACTTGTTCTTTTTTTCCTAAGAAAAACAATCACTAAGTTTATCCAGAAGGAGCAGTTTGTGTGTGGGGAAAGCTCCAGTAATTTATTTTTGTTATAATTTTTTTTAACCTGTCATTGAAAAAAAGAGTATTTCATAGAATGTTAAGAGTTGGAAGGAAGTTTAGAACTTATTTAATTTAGCCACTTCATTTTATCCCCTAGGCCCAGAGAAGTAAAGCCTTTTGCTAAAGGTCCTACAGCTCATTAGTGGGAAAGAAATGACTAGAATTTGGGTCTTCTAATCCTGGTCCATTGAGTTCTATTTAAATAGCAAATGTCACAAAGAAATCTATTATTTAGTGCTAGTTGTTACTTGGAACCGGACCTGAAAAAAAATGTTGTTTATTTATAGATCATTCCCTACAGATGAGCTATGTAACATCTTTAATATTTACTTATATTTGAAAATTATGTTTAGTAGTAGGTGATTAGTCTTTTTTGGTTTAGAAGCACATTGAATTAACTCTAAAATATTATACAGGGAACAGCATTGCTATGGCTTCCAGGAGGGATAAAACTTTTTGCAGTTTTCTATACTTTGGGAAATATTTCTGCATTAGCCAGGTATGTTTATGTTAAATATTTTCCCTTTTATATTGCTGCTAAATATTTACCTTTCAAAATCATATTAACTAGAAAGGGTTTTTTCTAAAAATATTAAACTTATTGGCTTAAATCATATAAATCATAACTGCACAGTTTTTGCTGATATCCAAAGCAAAGTTAGTGAATTCTTAAACTTCATATATTTATACTACCATTTTCTAAAGTTTCAATAATAATGATAGTAATAATTCAAATCTTAATATCACCTTACATACTTATTGTTTTTTATAATTTTCAAAATTTTGCATCTTAGTTCTCATAATA
The DNA here is from genome assembly GCA_011680675.1 of Gymnobelideus leadbeateri. Classification (NCBI taxonomy): domain Eukaryota; kingdom Metazoa; phylum Chordata; class Mammalia; order Diprotodontia; family Petauridae; genus Gymnobelideus; species Gymnobelideus leadbeateri. Next base: position 459,641 of record WOXC01010899.1, read on the forward strand.
GCCTCGTGATGTAGATGGTGAAAGTATTACCCTGTTTTATGGATGAAGAAACTAAATCTGAAAGGTTAATGGTATGTCTAAATAAAAGTTTAGGTAGGGGCGGCTAGGTGTCGCAGTGAATAGAGCACCGGCCCTGGAGTCAGAAGGACCTGAGCCACACAAACAAAAACCTAGCGGTGTAACCTTGGGCAAGTTACTTAACCCCAATTGCCCTAAAGGGGCGGCTAGTGAGTAAGAGCGCCGGCCTCGGAGTTGGGATGACCCGAGATCAGATCCGGCCTCAGAAAATGAGCACCCACGCATAAATCAAATGACTAGCCGTGTAACCTTGAGCAAGTTACTTAACCCCAATTGCTTTAAAAAAAAAAAGTTTAGGTAAAAATATGAGGCACATATTGCTTCTTGATACATAACATGCAGAGCTTAGGAAATGCTAAAAGTTAGGATTCACTGAGGACCTGTAGTCAAGAAATAGGTAGATTGTATGCTCCATGAAGGGAGCTCCTTGTCTCTTTATCTTTGTATGTTCTGTAGTGCCTTGCACAAAGTAGACATTAAGTAAATGTCTTAAAATGAAATTAATATTGTATTACTAGTATAAACAATAATATTTGTAAACTATTCTGGGCAAAAAAATTAGCAAATTCATTAACTTAGGAATTTGACATTGTTCATAGAAATAATATGTTTTTAAGTAAGACTTTTTTTCTCACTGAGGCTTTCATTTACCTATGAATCATTGTTATGTTTGAATTGCTATCAGAGTGTTATGTGTTCCCCACACCTTAGATTTTGTAGTAGGGAATTATGTTCTGTCAATGATCTAGTGTTTTTGACACCTGTAATTAAAGCATAGGGTTAATTTTAACTTCACAAATGGTTATTCTTCATAATAGAGAGAAGTAGTGTATTAATAAATTTATTCCTTGTTCACCTCAACTAAGTTATATTTTTAGTCTTTTAGTTACAGAATTTTCATTATCCTCAAATGTAATAAACATAAAGATAAATAGTCAAATTGGGTACTACATAAATGGGAAAAAATACCTTAGAAATTCAGGATAAATTGTCAGCACTATAAATTAGCAATATGAGTAATTTTGTAGATCAGAATATTGTGTCTTTGGTAACTGAAATATTTAAATTTACTTCTTAGGATTTGGGATGAAATTTATTTGAGACATATTTGAGATATTTCCATTTTGACACAATAGCTGTAACAAAGTAGGCAAAAACAAATTGCATACATGCATGCATCTAAATATGATATGAATTTTATTCAAATTAGTACCTATCTGATTTTAATAAATGCTTTATTCCAGTTTTTAATTAGCAAATATTTGGTTGAATATATCTCAATTCTTTTTTTCTTTTGACTTTTTTCAAATAGTACTTGCTTCTTAATGGGACCTGTGAAACAGCTGAAAAAAATGTTTGAATCAACAAGATTGTTTGCTACAGTTATCATGTTGGTAAATAACATTTTATTATTTTTGAACACTTTAAAGCATATTTTGCACAGTGGTTTAAATTGTATATAATAACAAAAATACTTGTGTTATACATGTACTACTACTCTGTTTTTATTGAACAGTTTTACCCATAAAATCTTTCATGAAGAATGTTGAATATATGATAGATACCTGTATTAAGCTTTTTTGTGAGAAAAAATGTGTATCCTATTAGATATACCAAATTCAATTAAATTCAATTTTTATAGGATTACTTTATGTCTCTGATAACTTGGCCTTTGCTTGCCTACTAAAAGTTGATGTTTAATTCAGAATTCAATTCAACAAGCAAAAATAATTTAATTTAGTTATCATTGTACTTAAGGGGTTTTTCTGTCAGACTTTTCTAGTACCTTCATCTGCTTGTTTAAACTATTGAAAAGCTTCAGAAATGTCATGTACTGGGCAAAAAACTGACACAAGTCATAGACTTAAAATTTTATATCATCTTCACTGATAATTATACTTAATTTTAAAAAATATGTAGGGGCATAATTGAGACTAAAACTAATTATATTATGTCTCTGTCTTTTAATTTCAGTTCCTTTTCATTCTTCCTGTGCCTCTGACTTTTTAAGTGATCCAAAAGTAAATTGTCACCTTGTAGCATCATATCCTCATACTATTCACATTTATCCTTAGATTATCAAAGATAACAATATTTTTTTCCACATATAAGGAAACCATTGCTTTCAGCTCAGCCTAAATATGAAAAAAATATAATTATGTTCTGTAAACACTAATTTTTAATATTTTCATAAATTGGTGCTAATTGTTTTTCTGAAAACTTTTGAGTCTTAAACTTATAGGTTCAGTATCATCAGTTTCTAGTCACTCAGCAGGTGTTTGTGCAAAGCAATATTGCAAACAGGGCTTTGACGAAGGCAATATTAAACATTTCTTAAGAAGGCAATTAAGAAAGTAAAATGTCAATATAGTATTTGGTTCTATATAGACATTGCTACATGTTTTCAGAAATGATTTTTCAATATGTTAATAATAAAATATTTTCAAACTCATTTACCAACTCTTGAATGGGACTCATTTGTAAGTAAGTGCATATTTTTAAACAGTTTAACTCATGTCGCTGTCTTTCTTTTTTACTTAGCTTTGTTTGGTATTAACTCTGTGTGCTGCTCTTTGGGTAAGTGTTAGCAACTGTCTAGTTTTCTGTTAAATGCTGTTAAATATATCACTACTGAGCTCAGCAAACTGGAGCATTGCTTGGGGTAAAATTCAAGGAACTGAAGAGTAGCCTTGTTTCAAGTTCCCCTTGAGTTCACCAAGAGAATAAAAGGTGGTTATAAAATTCAATATAATAATGCCAATAATCTGCAGGTCATATTAATACAGCCAAGAATTTGTAAATGAGTGAAAGTAACCTCAACTAACTTAATATTAAAACCCTTTCTGCTTTGTGGAAAGTTCAGTTCTCAGCCTATTACTTTTTATTTGACATAGAATTTTAATTAGTCTGGTCATACTTTGTAACAAGTGAAGAGAATGTAAGAGAAAGAGCCTGGGAACAATAACAAAAAATGACAGCTGAAACCTAATGGGAGCCCCCTAAACCCTCACTAGTCTAGGGGAAGGCTGCACTAATTTCAGTAGCCTCAGGGCACTATCATTTAGAGAAGAGCAGTTCATAATTAATATTAAGAAAATGTATTAATGAATTATAATCATTAAGAAAATGTTAACTTATTCTTAAGAAAACAAAACATTACATAATGCATTTTAATTTCAGATAAGACTTCCCTGGAAATTGGTTAAATTTTAAAAATAGTATCTAGAAGGTATGTTTTCATTATTAAGGAAATTTACTTATGAGTAATAACTCATTGCATAGGAATGAGGGATTACTATCCTGTTGTCTTTAAATTCCCACATTTGTAATTCCAGAATGGATTTGTTTGTCTGTCGTTCTGTCTTTCAGTGACTGAGAAACAATTTTTTAAAAATTGCTATGGCACCACGACATATTCCCAAACAAACCTCTCCTCCAAAGTACATTAGATTATTGTGGAAAACAGCAGAAAATAGTATGATTGTGATAAAAACTTTGTCACTTTCCACTTTTGTGGTTTGTGAGTTATTAATTAAAAGGAATGTGAGGATATGTGCTTTAATTTTGATATATGGTACCAATATTGTCTTTTGATTTTGATCTGCCTTTTGTTGTCTCTTACTTTTCACGATTCACTGTGTGTGTGTGTGTGTGTGTGTGTGTGTGTGTGTGTGTGTATAGTTATTTTGGCTTTGCATTTTTATTCTTCATCACTTGATATCAATCTTTTCATGTTTCTCTTAATTCTTCATTTTCACCATTCTTTATTTCACTGACACTCATGTACCATAATTTTTTCAATCATTCCCAAGTTTTAGCCATGTATTTAGTTTATAGCTTTTTCTTATAACCAGTAATGCTGCTGTGAATATTTTTGCATATATAGGTCTTTTCTTGATGTCCATAACTTCCTTGGGACATAATCCTAGTTGTGAAATTGTTAGGTCAAAGGACATAAATAGTTAAGAAACTTTTCTTTTATAATTCCTTGTTTTCCAAACAATTGAAGCAATTCACTGCTTCACTATTCCTGCAGCTCTCCTGATAATGAGTTTTCTGGTTTTTGCTAATTTGAGAATGAGGTGATACCTCTGGATTGAGGGGAAAAAATAGCTTAAATTTCCAAGATTGAACCCAAAATATAAAGGTTGATCATTTAAAATAATATTTAAAAGATCAAAATAAAATGAACACTTCCTCTTAAAAACATACCAACAGACACAGAAAAACTCAAAAGTTGCAAGTGGAAGTGAAATTTACAGAGTTTGGGCCCTTCAAGCAGCAATGCAAGACTATCTGCTAAAATTGAGGGGGATCAACAATGATTGAATTACTAAAGTATGAAGTTTGGGCAACTGAAGATTTTAGTGCCAGATATGGGAGAAAAATACAAGTGTCCTGAAAAGTTTAATATATTAAAGAGTTTGTGTTCTTGCCCTAAAATCAATGACTTTAGAAACTTTTTTTTTAAACTGTTGCATATTGAAGAGAAATAGTTAATGGTGATAGGTAAAGTGAAGCCTAGGATGTGGAAAACCCATTATAAAGGTTTCACTTCAGTTAAATTATACATCTAATAAAAATGGAGGTAAGAGGACCACTCTAGGGTTTAAAAGTGGTCACAGTAATGAATTGGACATTGTGTTGAAAATATATTGTAAAAGGTTCCTGCTAATTAGCATTTTTTGTTTTTCTGTTAGTGGCATAAAAAAGGATTGGCTCTGTTGTTCTGCATATTGCAGTTTTTGGCAATGAGTTGGTAAGTTCTTCTTATGTTGATTTTAAAGCATATTATCACCTAGGAGCTGCTAATCACTTCCTCTTGAATTTATGAAATATTTAAAACATAGCATTCCATCACCTGATCTGATGAAAGCAATGTAAATTTTAAAACAGCAGGCTTTCTACTGTTATTTTAAACAGAACTGTGTAGTTCATCTTTAGAGAGAGGATTTCTGAACTCAAAGAAAGCATCAGAAGAAATATCACTAGCACATGTAATTGAATATAATTTTTTAGGCCACTGACGTTTTGAACAATTGGAATGTATTTTCACAACAGTTTAGATATTGTACATATCAGCTATTATTGAATACATTTAAATTAGTACCTCACCAAATTTCAAAGTTGATTTCAGTGGCCAAGTAGCTTAACCCCTACCTGAATGAAGATGACCAGGGGTCATCTGTTTACCCTGCTGTTTAAAGACTGGCTTATTCATCATGATTTTGAGATATCATTCACAGTAGGTCAGCATTCACATCCACCAATTCTTTTAGCATATGAAGATAGTTTATTTGGCCTGGAGAATTAAACTCATCAAAGGCAGTTAGCTTTTTCTCATTATCTCCTTCCTTACCTTAGATGTTAACTACTTGTAGCCCCATTTATTCTGTCCTTGGTCATCCTTGGCAGAAAAAAGCAAAGTAAAAAATTGAGTTACTTTATCTTTCATTAATTTTTATCTGTAGCCATCCCTTTTTTTGATACTTTTCCCAATAGAGCTACCAAAAATCCACTGCAGAAAAAAGCCCTCTTTGTTGTTTGTATCTTTCCTTCTCAGTCCTAACTCATTCTTGCAGTACCATGTCACACTTTTATATTTTTCCTTTACTGCTGACCCTTTTATCTTTTTTTTTTAACATCTTTTCAAAATGGAAGTTGCTTTTTGAGTCCCTTCTTGTGTTGAGAGCAATATCCTAATCTTTTTGTCCTCATGTAAGCTAGTTTTTACTTAATTAGATATTGAATCTTTCCTTGAGATTTGATTGGGTTAGGGGACCAATCTGGGGTGGTTGACATCACTTCCCAATTGTTTGAGTCACTGGCAGATCACAAATGATAATTCAGAGGCAGAGGAGTTTTAAGTCAGGTGTATCAACTTGTAATGCCCTTGATGTATATCCTGTGTGAATATCCTTCCTCCAATCTGGCTGAGTACCTTTTTGCCAACTCAGGAACTTAGTCACATCTAGCCTAGAGCAGTTACTGTAGTAGGCAGAAATAGAACAAAACAGAAAGCTGTCATGGGAGGTGGGCAGTTTGAAGAAAGGTGAGCTCAGATTCACCTCCATGCTTTTGTGAGGACACTAGAAATGGTGATGGCTTCACCTTACTGTGAAATACCCTCAACCTTGAGAAATTAGAGAGTTTACTTTCTGATTGTTAAGCAAGAAGATATGTATGAACATACTCTGTGTCATTAAGAACGATATCCTGAAGATAACGGTATTAAACTATTAAACAATTGGTGGTTGAGCTTGGACAAATTCTTGTATTTGGGGAGGATATATTGGTCTTTAGGCCCACCAACTGGTGGGCATAGACCTGGGCCCTGAGTGCTCAGCTTAATTTTGGGGCAGTGTGAAAAACTTGTGACATTGTTATAGGGTGAGAGGCCATTGGGACCAATGCCACATGGACTTTGTTGAGAGGCATTTAAGAAGAAATTGTAATGATTCTCTCCAGGAGCCTAGAGACTTTTCTGGAACTGAGGATAGACAAATGTGCCAGTCACAACCCCGGTTGATTTGCTGAGGTGTGTTGGTGCAGTACTGGTTTCAGAGGTTTATAAAGAGACAGCTTCACTCCTAGACATTGAAAGGAGATACCTGTAAGGTCATTCAGTGATTAACAAAAGGAGATATATTTGGCCACAGCAGAGGAAGGCTGTGCTCTAAGGACACCATGAGTTGATTGAGTAAAGCTCTCCCCTCTGTTTGCCCATTGTGGTCTGGCAGTCATATAAAGGGGTTGGAGCTCCTCAGGGCTGTTTTGTACTCATGCAATCAGGAAGTGACATCAAACCACCCAAGCCTTTTAATCCTCTGAGCTAATCAAATGTCAAAGTATCTAAGGAAAACTAGCCTAACCTGAATGGGGGACAGGGGTTAGGATAATGCTTTCACCATGCCTCTGCAACTAAATATGTCTCTTCTCTCCCTTTTTATCTCCTCATCAAAATTGTTTGTTATTGCCATATCTCAGGAACTGACTTAGTCCATGGCATCCCACCTGTTCTGCCTTTGAGGTCTTTGAAATTCATTCTTCCAAAATCCAGAGTTCACATCAGATGTTGGCTTGCTTTCCTCTTCTGTTTTTACAGAGTCTTAAGAGGAAGTGAGTATTTCCTTAGTAAGCAGTTCTTGGTGAGAATCTGATCTGGAAATGAATTGGTTCCTCCACCCTTTCAAAGATAAAATTACCATTAAAGCAAGTTAAGAAATAATGAGCTGCTGTTTTTGGCAGAGACAAAGCTTCAGCTTATGCCCATTTCTGATCCAGTGAATAGAGTACCAGCCCTGGAGTCAGGATTGATTCATCTTTGTAAATTCAAATCTGGCTTCAGACACTCACTAGCTGTGTTACCCTGGGCAAGTCACTTAACCCTGTTTGCCTCAGTTTCCTCATCTGTAAAATGAGCTGGAGAAGGAAATAACAAACCATGCCAGTCAAGAAAAATAAATGAGCTCATGAAGAGTTGGACAGACTGAAATGACTGAACATCATTATCACCATTATATCATGCCTCTGTTTTAGCCTTGTGATCTATTTCCCCAAACTTCTCATCTTCCTTTTTTAGGAGGGGGTGTGTTTAGGTAGACTGCAGTGTATTTTCATGACGAAGTTGCTTTTTATTCTCCCTGCCCTGTTCTTCACTGTTTGTCCCACCCCACTCCTCACTCCTGCTGGCTCCCACCTGTATGTCTGTCTTTTTAATACATGATGCTAGCTTCTTCCCCCGTTTCCTTATCTTTCCTTATCTTCCTATTCTTTTGAATAAGAGATACCTATCTAAAGCTGTATCATAGTTTTGAGCCTCATACTTGCCTTCTTGTGTTAGTCTCTCTAATTCATCATGCTTGTCGACTAGTTTTTCAGCATTTGTGTATAGACATTAGAGGCTATGGATTTTACTGCTTGCTTCTGTCTTGGATTTTTCATCTTGTGAACATTTTTATATGTCAACTACTATCCTCCTCCTTACTTGATATTTATTATCCTTGGTATATAGGTTGGTGGAAGCTTTTCCTTCTTTGTTTTTTTTTAGTTTAAAACATTTATTGAGTACTCACTGTGTACAGGCCCTGTGCTAAGCCCTTCACAGACACTCTCTTATTTGAGTTTTATAACCTTGGAAAGTAGATCCCATTGTCATCGTCCCCATTTTACAGAAGAGGAAGCTGAAGCCAACAGAATCACACTGCCCTCTTTGCCTCCAAGATGCTTCTAAAAATCCTTTTGATTAGACTTGCAAGACCAATAAGAAGGAAGGAAACAGGCATTTATTAGTTGTCTGCTATGTGCCAGGCCCTGTGCTAAGGGCTTTACCAATACCTCTTTTGGTGCTTAACCGTGGGAGGTAGGTGCTATTATTATCCACATTTTACAGTTAAGGAGACTGAGGTAGACGGGTTTTGTGGCTCATCCAGGGTCATACAGCTACTATCTGAGGTCAAATTTGAACTCGGGTTTTCCTTACTCCAGGCCCTGTATTCTATTACTGCACCACTTATTTGCCTGAGAGTACTTTTTTTTCCCCTAGTCCTTGTTAGATGTAGTGCATACCTCACCATTACTGTAGTTTAAGCCAGGAGTCTAGAAACCCAAATCCTACCCTTATATACTGTCTTCTTAGCTGTTTACTTCCCAGATTTGCTCTTCTTATATCTATGTCCCTTGCCATCTTTGGCTGAGTAATGGAAACGACTCCTGTTCACCTAAGGCTTTTTGATTTCTCGCCAAAGACTTTGTAAACTTTGACAGTGTTTCTCCTGGTGTCCTTTTATCACTATAATTTATGCCTGTGTGAGTCACCAGAAATGGATAATAGTCATCTACTCTGACATGTCTTGGAAGAATCTTCACTGTTATATTTTGAATACATTCCTCACCTGAAAAACATTGAGCAATTAGAATATTGTCCTTTATTTTCTTTGTCTTATGATATCCGTAATAATAATGGCTCTTATTTTTTCTACTCCTTTCCTATCAGTCTCCTGCATTTTTGAAAGGATTTAATTCAAGGCCTATATACTATTAACCTGGGAAGGAACAAAAGGATTCTTATTGTTTGAAATTTAGGGGGGGGATATTTTTATGGCTTGATGAATAATAAATCCAAATCTCTTTTACTGTTTTAATAATTATTTACTAAAACAAAAGTGACTTAATAGTCCGAGTGCTGAATAGAAGACCAATTGCTGCATTAATGTTTTTCCAAATTCAAGTAATTATGTCTCCATTAATTAGAAATTTGAAGCTAAGGCATACTTCATAATGATTTTTTTAATTACAAAATTTCTTTCTTTCTTTTTTCTTGCTTCTTGGAGGGGGGAAGGCAGGGCAATTGGGGTTAAGTGACTTGCCCAAGGTCACATGCCTAGTAAGTATTAAGTATCTAAGGCCAGATTTGAACTCAGGTACTCCTGACTCCAGGGCTGGTGCTCTGCCACCTAGACATCCCTACAAAATTTCTGATGTGAACCAGTGTCAACAATTTCTGTATAATTACAGAAATATGATAAAGCTATTTCTTGGATTACTAATAGTGGAAGTTCTAATAAATTAAATCTATATGGTTTTTTTTTTTCAGTCCTTAGATGAAAGGTACCAAAGTTATCAATTTATGTTCAAAAATACTCATTTGTAATTGCTGTTTTACAGTAAAGGTGGTAGAAAACCTTAATGAATATCATAATAGAAATGAATAAATTTGTTGTCTTCTAAAGTTAGATGAGATTACATAGTCTAAGACAGTCTTCGATCCATGGGATTATGTGGTTGAGCCCCCTCGTTTCATAGTTAATGAAATTGAGCTCCATAGTAATTGAGTAACTTGCCTAAAGTTGCAGAGCCTAATTAGTAGCAGAGCTGGAACAAGAGTCCAAGTGTCCAGGCTCCAAGGTCTCTGTACTTTGCTCTACAACGTCCAGCTTGATTATGTATAACCCTATTTGAAAGGCACTTAATTTGTCAGAAGTGGCAAATGGTAAGTTTTCCATTTAATTATGGAAGCTAAAGTGAACTTTCTGAATTTGGTAATTTAAAAATTTCATTTATTTGTGTCTCTTAGTGGGAATTTTGAGTGTCTTTTTCTTGAGAGACCTCTGCTTAATTTGAAAGTTAGCATAATTAAGATTAAGTTAACAAAACATTGAGTGCCAACATTTTCAAGGTATAGGCCTTTCTGTGGGCCTTTCTCAGGAAACCACCAATGGCCAGTTGAAGGCAGTTGAGCAAGCTAGTTTCATCTCAAGACAAAAACCAGGAACCCTTCTTCAGTAGCTCCCTGTCAGCCTAACAGGCAGTTGGCCACACAGGGGCTTTGGGCACAACAGCTACCAAAAAGAAGGCCTGAAACTGGTTTTTTTCTCACAAGTACAAAGGATAAGGAGAATTTTGTACTTTCCCACATAAAGCACATGGTGTTTGTCTTTCTGTCACAGACAAGCAGCTAAGCCCAGAACGTTGCCTGAGTTCTATCCTAGAAGGGAAGGGAATAGAGTTTGAGAAATGCCTCTTCATTGTCCTAGTGAGCAGCAAGCATGAAAAGCTGTATTTTTTTTAATGGAAAAAAGAGCCTTTACTTCTTTTTTTTTTCTTTTGCAAGTTTATTGCTAGATAGGAAGATATTGTTTAATAATGGGATTTTAATTTCTGGATTATAGCTCAAAATATGAGAAAGATGGGCATTTTGCCAGGGTTGGTGTCCCGTAACAGGGATAGATAAAATGTTTCTCAGGAAAAGCATTTAAGCTGCAAAAGAAAGATAGATGATTACAGCATAAAGAGAATAGTAGAGAAGCTCATTAATTTTCAGAAGACAACACTGAAAAAAGGAAACAGAAGCAAAACTCCTGACTTCAGATGTATCTACATTGAGGAGCGGAAAAAGATCAGAGGTGGAATTGGATGACTGCTGAAGGTGGCAGAGATGATGGAGTAAAACTGAGCCACTAAACTCTTTAGAATGTCTTGGAGACTAGAAAAGACAGCAAAAGAGGCTAGTGATAGAGTCTGGGGATAAGATGATGAGAGAACAACTAGCTGCTTCCAGTGCAAGGCATCAAACTCAAATGACCTGCATCTCAGAAGAGTTGCAGACATGTTGCTAAACTACTGTCTTTCAAATTCAAGTTTCCATTTCAAAGTAATCTTTTAAAGATCATGGTGAATGTGAAAAATGCTGTACTATTGAAGGGCTAATATCCCCATTTTCAAAAAAGGGAAGAGATTTGATCCTACAAACTACAGGTTGATGAATTGGACCTTGCATCCTGGCAAAATTTGAGTATATAATAATAGCTTTTACATATTCTAGGATGTATTGTAAGTATTTTACAGATATTATCACATTTGAGCCTCACAGTTGAAGGAACTGAGGCAAACAGAGATTAGTGATTTGCCTAGGGTTGCACAGCTAGGAAGTATCAGAGGTTGGACTTGAATTCAGATCCCTCTAACTCCAGGCCCATCATGACAAAGTAACTTTATTTCCTTCTTTGAGAAAATAACTAGACTGAAATCAGGAAATACTTAAGTAGTTATAGTCCATTTAGCTATAGTTTGCCTAGGTTTTAACATGCCCTTAATAAAAATCTCATGCTTGTGGGAATATTGGAAAGAAGTGAGCTAGAAGGTCGCTCGCGCCAGCTTCCCCCAGGCCCTGCAGCGCATGTGCCCGGTGCCCCCTGCCCGGCCCTGGATTCCGCTCCCTCGCAGTTCCCGCTGCCGCCGCAGCCGCCCCTAGAGCCCGCGCCGGCCCCGCCGCCCATGGCCGGGACCCGCTGGGTGTTCGGGGCCTTGCTCCGGGGCTGTGGCTGCAACTGCAGCAGCTGCCGGCGCACGGGCGCCGCCTGCCTGCCGCTCTATGCGGCCGCCGGCGCCTTCCCCGCGGGCGTGTCGGGCCGCCGCCGCCTGCTGCTGCTGCTCGGGGCGGCCGCCGCCGCGGCCCAGACGCGGAGCCTGCAAACTGGCCGCCTGGTGGGGCCGCCCCCGCCGGCCCCCTCCGTGGCCGCCGCCTCCTTCAAGGCCCTGCACGGGCCCCTGCTGACCCCCGCCGCGCCTCCGCCAGGCCGCAGCTACAACCAGGACTCCAGCCCCTACCTGGAGGAGCTCCCGCCGCACCCCGACTACGAGCCGGCGCCCAAGCTGGGGGAGGAGGAGGACGACGTGTATTTGATCAGGGCGCAGGGCCTGCCCTGGTCCTGCACGGTGGACGACGTGCTCAAGTTCTTCTCAGATTGTAGAATCCGAAATGGTGAGCATGGGATCCACTTTCTCTTAAACAGAGATGGGAAACGAAGGGGAGATGCATTAGTTGAGCTGGAGTCGGAGCAGGATGTAAAGAAGGCCTTGGAAAAACACCACCTGTACATGGGCCAGCGCTACGTAGAAGTTTATGAAATAAACAATGAAGATGTGGACGCCTTAATGAAGAGCCTGCAGGCCAAGTCAAGCCCTGTGGTAAATGATGGAGTGGTTCGTTTGAGAGGACTTCCTTACAGCTGCAACGAGAAGGACATTGTGGATTTCTTTGCAGGTCTGAATATAGTTGACATAACATTTGTCATGGACCACCGAGGGAGAAGGAAAACAGGGGAAGCCTATGTGCAGTTTGAAGAACCAGGAATGGCCAACCAGGCTCTGTTGAAGCACAAGGAAGAGATTGGGAACCGGTACATAGAAATCTTCCCGAGCAGAAGGAATGAAGTCCGAACACACATTGGGTCTCACAAAGGAAAGAAAGCGGTGCCTTCTATGGCCAAGTATGGGACTGAACCAGAATTGAACTTTGAAGAGCCAGATGGGGGTGAGGAGCTTCCACCAATAACAACATTTGAAAATGAAAAGGAAATGGAATTACTTAAGGAGGCACCTGAGAAGACTCTTGAGGCTACTGATTTTGGAACCATGCCTTCATTGCATTTTGTTCACATGCTAGGACTGCCCTTCCAAGCCAATGCTCAAGACATTATAAATTTTTTCACTCCCCTGAAGCCTGTTTGGATCACCATGGAATACAGCTCTAGTGGGAAGGCCACAGGTGAAGCTGCTGTACACTTTGAGACCCATGAGGACGCCCTGGCGGCAATGGGCAAGGATCGGTCCCACCTGCAGCATAGGTATATTGAGCTGTTCCTGAATTCTTGTCCAAAAGGAAAGTAGAGTCTCCAGGAACATCGTCGAACCCAGAGAACAAGGATGAAGCAAGAAGCATTTCATTTGCACACCTATCTTGGACGTGGAATCCAGAGTTTTATCAGCAGCTTTGTCTAGGAAAACATTTTTTTTTTTTGTGGGGGTGGGGTGGGATTTAATAGCTTTGAAGAAAAATTCCATAGCTGACTGTTTAGAAAAAAGAAGATTCAGTTTGGGATTATGAAATAAACCAGACATTTAAATTAAAAAAAAAAAAAAGAAGTGAGCTAGAAGAAATAACATAATTAGGTAGATTCAGAACTCTGAGTGGCCAGACTCATGATAGTACATCACTTTGGAAGGAGGTCTTCAGTGGACTGTACCAGCATCTGTGCTTGAACTTGTGATGTTTAATAAGATTATTACTGTGAAGAAGTTAAATTGGATCTCATAAGAATTGAAATTGGTATCTCATATCTTTTATGTTTTTTGTCAGCCAGTATTTGTTTTTAATGGGTAATGTGTTCCTTAAACAATGAGAATATGTTAGCAGTGCATTTAGTTCTTGCAGAGCTCTCTTGTTTTTTAAGGGCATATAACACGAGAGGGTGATATTACTTCTTATAACCAGCTGCTTGTTTTGGAATAATACAAATTATTTGGTATGTTTAGAAAAACCTATATATTTGGAAATCTCAATCATGTTCTTTTCTTATAGGTATAGTTTATCATATATCCCATATGCAAGGTAAGTTTATTTTAATCTCTTTCCCTTGTTATTGCATAGTTAGTTCTATACTGCTAGTGTGGAATATGAGATTTGAGAAATGTTTTAAAAATAGATTTTGGGGTGATTTTCAGATTGTTCTCTTTAATGTAAGAAGTAAATTAGTTGAAAGAAAGAGAAGTGACAAGGACTCTATGTTAGGTGTTTTGATGTTACAGAATTGGATGGAGAGAGTGAATTTATACGTATTTCACCTCCATATCTTTATAGTTACAGAGTTTTGGGTAACCTTGTTTTCTTTGTGCCTTATTTATGGTTTCATTATTAGATCTAAAAGTCAAGAGGCCTATCCAGTAGAAGAGAGGAGGAAAAACACTTTGCAAAAAGAGTGCAAGCTTCTGGAACATATATCTTACTTAAAATGAAAGTTAGTGGGGATTTAGGAATGGAGTCTGTTGGCATTTTACTTTAAAGCCAATATTGCTGGAATATCTTTATTCCATATGGCAAAGAGATTTATGCAATTTAACTTCAGAGAAAAAATGGGATCCATTCCTCTTTTCCAACCTTTGAAATGTAACATATGCAAGGAACCAGGAAAAAAAAATTATGCTTTTTAATAATGCAGAAAATTAGTTTAATCTTTTATTCCATAATAAATAGGATATAAAATTTAAAGGAGAAGGAATTACAAGTCACCCACAGATGCAAAAGGAAGTTCTCCCAGTATATTGGGATCCAGCCTTGTATCTTGAAGCCCCGGTGGATTTCTTATTTCCATTTCTGTTTCCATTACATTCCTTCCCCTCCCCCAACTCCCAGCTCTTTACAAGATCCTTAGTGGAGAGAGGGGGCTGGTAGTAGTCTCCTGTGGACTTTGCTGTTAGGACATCTCTTGCCCCACCATTTTGTCCATTCACCCTGCCCGCCCCCTCTTCCCCCCAAGATCCTATGGCTTCCTGGAAATGACAGGTACCTTTACAAAACCTTTACCTATGTAGAGCAGCATTCAAGATTTCTCTATGATAAAGCATCATTAGTGACTTGATTCTAACACTGTGCCAGAAATTTTTAACTTGTTTGAATTTTATTATAAAATGATAATCCAAAATAGAAATAATTATCTGCCAAAAATGTATTCAGTGTGACAAGTTAATATAGGTTTCATTCATTTTTAAAAAATTTGTAACATCTCTAAATTTTGTGTTTGAAAACTAATTGGGAGCTCTCATTCGCTATCCCTTGTCAGTGTCATTTTTTTTGATAGCTAAATTATTTTGCTCAAGATCGCTTATATACAGTTTCAAAAAGATTCCCAAGATCTAGTAATAACACATATTTCAGGTACTATCAAGCCAACAAATTGTATTATGTTAAAATATTACATTTCAGATTGATTTAATGGCATTTGATCTTTAGTATCTATACAGGACTTCTTGGTAAGAAAAATTTTCAGCAGGCATATTTGTGGGAATGTTATTGCATTCTGATGATTTTCCCCCTCCTCCTTTCTTCTCCCTAGGGATGCAGTGAAGAAATGCTGTGCCTCTCTGATAAGTTAAAACTAAGAAACTTTTTGAAGAGGAAATTTTTATATTGATGTCCAGTTTTCTTGGTGAAGCATACTTCTTCAGAATTAATTTTCACTCCAAAAACATGTTGCAATAATTTAACATTTTTTTTGTATACTGAGTAAAAAATGTTTAATTAAACTGTTAAATATTTTTGCCTTAAATTCACAGTGTGCCATTATTGTGCCATTATAATGTGCCATTATTTTCCAAAGAACAGGAAATTTTAATCATAGAGCTTAGATTATTTTATAAATTTTATACTCATTATAGCTTCTTTTAGACGGCTTTGAGATTTTGTACTTGTTTGGAGAGAGCTTATTGTAAATCTACAGCAAGATACGTAGTTTTCTGGCCCTTTATAATTTTTTAAGACATCATTGTTTTTATTTGAAATGTGAAGTAGTTTTTCTTTAGATTGAGTTGCATATTATGTATAGCAAACAAATTAATATATAAATCATTATAATTTTGAAATAAAATAAAAATTTGAAAAAAGTTTTTCTGTATCCAGCTTATTAAAGGGGAGATGAGAGGTAGTAGACACTGCCAACAGCAGGCCAGTTCCCCACCCACACTCCTCCCCCCAAAAGTGTTTTGGTTATGTAAGCAGTTTGGCCTTCCCTGTAATCTCATTATTTTTTCTACTGAGTTGAGAAAAAAATTTGAAAAGAGGTTGGTTATTCAGAAAGTACAGTATCATAGAAAGCTGGGTGAAGTGTTCACACCTTCTTATGTCTTTCTGGAGACTGCTTCCCAGCTCCTAAACACTCCGGGCTCTTTTCTTTCTCGGATATAGACATTACTCTCTTTGGAGCTGAATAAGATACCATTCATTACTGTTAAAAAGCATTATTATATTTCATGAATCACCAGATTTCATAGTATCAAGGGGTAGCAGAGTCCATCTAGTCTAATCCATATGTGAAAAATAATGCTATCTAGTTTGCATATCTGACAGGTGGTCATTTAGAAGGAAACCAGTATCCTTCCAAGGCAGGCCATTTAATTTTGGGATTATTCTAATTGTTAGGGAAGTCATTCTTTCCCCCAAGCCTAAATTTGCAACTCTCACCCAGTGCTCCCAGCACCAAGAAAAACAAGTCTGTTTCATAGAACAACCCCTAATCAATACTTGAAGAAAGCTAGCCTGTCTAGTCCATGTTCCAAATCTTTTCCAGGCTAAATGCCCTCAGTTCTTTCAAATAGCATGAACTTGAGGTCCTTCACTAAACTGATTTTCTTCCTCCAGACCTCTTCCTATATAATGGGGTACTTAGAACAGTACACAATACTGCAGAAGTTTTTTTTGACTGAGACAAAGTACAGCAGGACCATCACTTCCTTATTCCTAAAAGTTATGCCCCTCTTAATGTAGCATTAGCTACATCTGCCACAACATCCTTTCAATTCATATTGAATATGCATTCCACTAAAACCCCCAAATCTTTTCTTAGACAAATTCTTATCTATTCCTCTATCATGCACTTGTAAAATTTAAATTTTTTTAAACCAAAGTAAAATGTTTACACTTATCTTTATTAAGTTTCATTTTATTAGTTTTGGTCCAACATAGCTTGTTAAGATCTTTTCGAATCCTGACTTTGTCATCCAGTATGTTAGCTATCCCACCTAGCATAGTGTTGTCTGCAAATCTGGTGAGCATGTCATCTGTTCTTTTACCCAGGCCATTGATAAAAATGTTGGCAAAAGGCACATTGCAAAGCTCTGGGGTGTTCTTATAAAACTGCTTCACAGCTGATTTCAGTGATGGTGATGATGATTGACCATCTTAAGAGTCAGCACAATGTTGAGGATAGAATTCTGGGCTTGCAGGGAGAGAAAAAGCTAAGTTTGAAACTAGCTTCAAATGCTTGCTGTTTGAGTAGGCAAGTCACAATCTCTCAGCCTCAGTCTCCGCGTCTGTAAAATACGGGAATTAGACTCAGACCTTGTGGGACCCTACTGGTTCTATATCTATGAACCTCTGATCCTAAAACACCAGAGGATGCTAAAAATCAGTTTTAAGACTGTATAGAAACATTGGTATTCTAAATTTAAGATTTGTCCACCAACAAATGAGTTGATTGGAGGAACTGAATCTATCAGTACTGACATTCTTACTAGAAATGAAAGCAGAAAACAAAAACCACAGTTAAGTGAAAGAATAACTCCTCTAAGTTTTATTCAGATAAAGAAGTTGGTGGAGCTAATTTTGCCACGTATACAAATGCAACAAGAACAATTTCATGGAATTCTTGGTTATCTTATCTTGTACTCCTAATGAAAATAAGCCAAAAGACCATTCTGAATATAAATACACTTTGTGTGCCAACATCTGTTTTGGAGGAAGAGTAGGCAGAGAAATATATTGAGTTCAGTAAGACCCTCCAAATCAACACATTTATTTTTTGTGTGTTTTGTTGTTGTTGTTGTGGTTTTGCTTTTTGGAGGGCAATTGGGGTTAAGTGACTTGCCCAAGGTCACAGAGCTAGTTTTTGTGTTAAGTGTCTGAGGCCAGATTTGAACTCAGGTCCTCCTGACTCCAGGGCTGGTGCTCTATTCAGTGCACCACCTAGCCACCCCAGTCAACATATATTTAATGGTTGATGACAGAATCAATGCAAAGGCAAGTCTAGAGAAAAGACAAAAAATATGTTGAAGAAATATGTCTCCAGATCAGGAAATAAAAGAAGCCAAAGACTCGACTACATAGAAAAAAATCTTTAAATCTACATATGAATGATCTCTTCAAGAAGAGAATTAGAAGGTTCTAGGTGTGACAAGCACTGAATATCACAAAGATGAGAAAATGACTATAATAGTCAAGAAATTACTAGTTAGCAATGTGGGAGGCTTTTCTAAGTTATCTGTATGGTTACACAGTCAACTTGTTAAAGCAAAGATCAAAGACATCAAATTAGATGAAAGAATTAAAATGAAAGATGAAATATAATAAAAACATCTCCAATTTGTTTTATTTAAATTTGTCATTGAAGCTCTCAATTGAAAAATGGATAAAAGAATAGCTCCCTTGGGTTATCACCTGAAGCTTAGCTGACTAAAGCAATCACCACAACAAGGAGACCAAAAGGCCTTAAAATTACTGGAGCTAATGGTTCCCTTGCTAAGTGGAGAGATGGTGAAAGGCAGCACCTGTTCAAAATTGAAGCTTATTTGTAAAATCTTGTGAGGGAATACAGGGAAAGAATATGGTCTATACTGTCTTATAAACATTGAGGAATGGTGGTGGGGAAAATGAATTTATAGAAAGCTTGGCATGACTCCCAATTAAGCCAGATCATCCTGAGAACTTTTAAGGAAGAATCTGGAAGCCTATAAATAGATGAAAAATGAGAAGAGAACTGGAAGATTTGTATAACAAATTTTTCTTGTCAGTGAACAGCACATTGACATACTTCCATCATGGTTCCTGACATCACTTCTGTGGCTCAGGGCAAAGTAAGGAAGGGCAACCAGGGATGGGGATGGGGATATCAGAATAAGAAGTGAGTCTTCCTGACAACCCCACCCTCCAAGAAAGAGCCAGAGAATTATTGGTATGAAGATTGGCCTGGAGATGGGTAGCATTCTTCATCCTTTTGGAATTATGGTTAGCCATTTCATTGATTGTAGTTCTTATGTCTTTCAAGGTTGTTTTTATAGTATTATAGTATAAATTGCCCAGGTTCTGCTCATTTCATTCTCATTTCATAAGTCTTGCCAGTATTTTCTGAAACTATGCTGTTGATCTTTTCTTGTAGCACAGTAGCATTCCAGTATGTTCATATGTCATGATTTGTTCAGCCATTCCCCCAGTTGATGGGTACTCCTTAGTTTTCAGTTCTTTGGCACTCCCAAATGAACCATTATAAATATTTTTGTACATATGGGTCCTCCTCTTTCTTTGATCTCTTTAGGATATAGACCTATCTCTGAGTCAAAAGGCATGGAGAGTTCAGTAAATATTTCTCAGTTGCCTTCATTCCTTCAAGTCTCAGCTAAAATACCACCTTTTACAAGAGGCTTTATCCTGTATGTGGGTGCTTTGTATGTATTTGTTGGCCTGTTGTCTCCCCCATTAGATTATAAGCGTCTTGAAGACAGGGACTGTCTTTTGCCTCTTGTGTCCCCAGAACTTAACACAATGCCTGACATGTAGTAGGAATAAATAAATGTTAATTGATACTGGTTAATGCTAGTGCCTTCCCTCTATGATTAATCTCCAATTTATTATCCTATACGTATTTTGTTTGTACATAGTAACTTGCATGGTGTCACCTCTATTAAACTATGAGCTCCTCAAGAGCAGGGTCTGGTGTTCTGTTTGTTTTGCCTACTTTGTAACTGCAGTGCTTAGTATAGTGCCTTTAATGTATTTAATAAGTGTTTAATAAGTACTTGTTGATTTACTTGACTTGGGCATTGCTCTAATTTGCTTTCTAAAATGGCTGAGCCAATTTGTATCAGTATCAGTGAAAACTTTTCCAGGAGAAAGCCAGGAAGAGACAGAAATTACCCATCAGTAGGATGCTTTCTTCAAGGCAGCTCTGCAGCAGATTTCCTTTGATAAGCCTTTGATAGTGAGACTCTGTTCCCTAGTGAATATATGCAACAGTAGGAAGCTGGAGGCTGCTGTCAGGATCTCCCAGAGGAGGAATTATTGTCTGATTCATATCACCACTGGGCCTGGGCCCAACCTACATCAAGAAAGTTTGAATCTGAATATCTGAGCTCTGCACATTTGTATCCCCATATTTTGGTCTTGCTTGCAGACAAAAGGGAGGTCTGAATCTGAGCACCAAAATTATATTCCTGGTACTCCTGGTTGTTGTTTGCTTTGGTTTTAATTGCCAGCAGATCCAAAAAAGAAATTTCAGCTGCTTCTTCTTCTCAGAAGAAGCCATAGGCACTTAATCCTCACTATATTTGATGTATGTGGTATTATTCCTTTTCTTATTGTAATAAAAATCTATCCCTCTGATACATACAGACACACACATCTGTTTCTCTACTTCTTTCATATGTATGTGTATACAGATAGATATAGATATAAATTCTTGTTAAACTCCATTGAGGCATAGCAGGAATAGGAAAAAGTAGAGTTTTTTCATTAATGGATGGGGGCTGAGCCAGCATCTAATTGAATATATTCACAAATACTTTGACTTTCTTAGATCAGCAATTCTCAATGTGTGGCCTTTTTTCCTGGGACCCTTTCAGGGGGTCAGCAAAGTTAATTCTTTTCATAATAATGTTAAGACATTTTCATTTCCAATATAGCAAGTATCAGTAAATTGACCCCAATAAACAAAAAGTTCTTAGGGGTTCTTAATTTTTGAAAGTGGGTCCTTTATTTCCGCAGCCCACAGCACAGGGTCCTGAGATAAAAAATTTTGAGAACTTCTGACTCATAAACTAATGAGACCAGCAATGTTGTCAACTGACCATAAAGCTGACAAAGGTAACGAGACCTGATAGCATTTAGCCTCTAATCAAATAGGGCTTTGGTTGTGTTTAGCCTCACCCCCTAGTGGATAAATACGGAGTGTGTGTGTATATATATGTGTGTGTGTGTGTGTGTGTGTGTGTATGTGTGTGTGTGGTGTATGCGATATGTGCATGTCTGTTTGTATGTCACTGATCTTTTTGGCAATTCTAGGAAAACTTAAAAACCTCTTCTTAGAAAAATGTTTTTAAATGCATGAAGCAAAATACATTGTAGGCAGCTAAATGGACCATTGGTTAGAGTGTTGAACTTGAAGTCAAAAAGAACTGAATTCTAATATGGCCTCAGACACTTCCTAGCTGTGGTATCTCTGGGCAAGTCACTTAACCTCTGACTCAGTTTCCTCAACTATAATATGGAAATAATCATACCTCGCCCCCCACCTTGTTGTGAGGATCAAATGAAATGTTTGTAAACCTTACAGCACTATGTAAATACTAGCTATTAAAAATATGTATATTATTGCATAGGATTACAAAGAAAGCCAATTATATTGAAATACTGCTAAAATATTTTTAAAAGTTCATTGATCTCAGGTCAAGAACCACAGTAGCTCTTGGAAGACAAATTTCTATTTTGTTTTTCATATTTATTTCGCCAGCCTACAGCACAGGGCTTTGTATCTAATAAAAGTTTAATAAGTACTCATGCTTGTTAAAAGAATTTCATAATTATAAAGACCTCTGTACAAGTATAAATTGTAATGTAATTTACATATAATTACATGTTCATGTATTATATAATTATATATTGTATATAAGCAATAATATATAATTAACATATTAATATGCTTCTCTAGAAGAATCCTCTGAGAACATTTTTCAGAAGAAATTGGAAAAACCTAGCAACCTGTGGCAGATTCCACCACCCAATTCAGTCTGCCCATTTTACACAGTGGATTTAAAAAGCTGAAGGAAGTAAGGCAAATGTTATACCATTTTCAATAGCCTCTGGGACCCTTCTATTCCTTAAACCAGAAGACTAATAAGCAAGTACTTCAAAAGGTCAAATATAGTCAGTCACTATGGTTCCTCCAGTGCTCTGGTTTGGGAACCACCTAGAAGTACTTAGTATCTCTCAATAGTCATTTTGACCCTGGATTTGTGGAAGTGTTACTGGGGGGTAGAGCTCATTACTAAGGATAGAATGAAAAAAGTCACTCCTTTGGACTACGAGATACTCCATTCTTTTTCTTCTGATTGGTCAAGAACCTATGAGATGGAATAAAAGAATCTGTCTTTGCATTTACTCATGATTTAGCTGGGCTTTACTTCTAGTTCTGATACTGACTTGCTATATGAGCCTGGGCAAGTTGCTTCATTTCTATAAATCTTTAGTTTCCTTATTCCTAGAACGAGAGGGTCAGAACTGATACTCTCAAAGGTTCCTTCTAGCTTTCTGATTTTCTGTATCCACAGGCCAGATGTGGAGTCCCATTGGAGCTGTCCTCAAAGCAGAGAGCCATCATATATAGTATGATCATTCCCAGTACTTTTTTTTATTCCTCCAGCCCCTTTCAACAACAGCAACAAAATGGGTTGTGAACCCCCAGGGTAATATAGTATTCATAATATTCTTCACAATTTTATTTCCTTTTTATTTACTGCACCATTAATGAATTTTTAGCTCAAATCCCTTGGACCATCATAAGAAACCCTTAAGGAATCTGTGAACCACTAAATGGGGACCACCAATGTAGTGGATGCAGTGCTAGCCTCAAAGCCAGGAAGCCCTGAGCTCTATTCTTCTCTCTGGCACATACTGGCTGTGAAGCCTTGGGCAAGTCAATTAACCTCTAGTTGCTTTAGGTGACTCCAAGACTATAAGGTAGATAGAGAGGTAGGTACTGCCTTGTCTTCAGGGGTGGGTGGGCTGGTAAATGTTTAAGAACTGTCTCCTGCAAATCACCAAGCAGTTTAAAGTTTAATCTATATCATTCACATGCTCCCCATCATTTTAAGTCCAGACCAGGGTTGGGGAATCTGTGAAGTTTGGCTTCAGTCAAAAGATTGCTCTTGAGGATCTAGAAGGCCACATGTAGCCTCCAGGCTGCATGTTCCCCACCCCTGGTCTAGACTGTTAGCAAAATAATAAGCAAGTGCTGATTTGTAGCTTTGCTGAAGTGGAAATGCTTACATTGAAAATTTAACAATCAAACCTGGTATGAGCTGGTTCTTAGAGGGGGTTTGCCTCATCCAGAGGTTCCCTGTGCCAATGAAATTACAAGTTCTTTCTCTGTCCCTATTCCTCAAAGCAATTTGAGAAACCAAGTTGACCACAGAAGTACTTCAGAGATTGAGAATGAGGGGGTGGGGGGAAGCCATGTTTGGAGACAAAGTGAAGGATATTCAGTGATGGAAGGTTTCCCAAGAAGGATGAATTGGGCATCTTTAAAACTAGATAAGTGTGATGTTTCATAATTTGGAAATCTGACCTCTCTCCTAACTCCCTGTCTATTAATTTATACACATTTATAAAACTTTTTGTACAAGGCATTGTGCTAAGCCCTAGATATACAAAGAAAAACAACAGTATATTACTTTCTTTTTAAAAAGAAATTTATGTTTATTTTTGGTTTACAACATTCATTTCCACAAGATTTTGAGTTACAAATTTTCTCCGTCTTTCCCCTACCTACCACCCCAAAACAGCAATCCCACTGAGTACCCCCTCCCCCAATCTGCTTTCTCTTATATCCTCCCCAATTCCCCTTCCAACTCTCCAGCACAGCAAGATGGATCTCCATACCCAGTGCCTATATATCTTATTTCCCAGTGCATGTAAATAATAATAATAATAAAAATTTTAAAAACACTTGATTTTAAAACTTTGAATTCCAGATTCCTTTCCTTCTTCCCTTGTCACCCACCCTTACTGGGAAGATAAACAATTCAATATTGGTTGTACATGTGTAGCTATGCAAAACATTTCCATAGTGGATATATTGTGAAAGACTGACTATATTTCCCTCCATCCTATCCTGCCCCAACTTGTTCTATTTTCTACTTTGACCCTGTCCTTTTTCAAAAGTGTGTGTTTCTAACTATCCTCCCCCCCAATCTGTTCTCCTATCATTCCCCCTCTTATCCCCTTCCCCCCTACTTTCCTGTAGGGTAAGATACCCAATTTAGTGTGTATATTATTCCCTCCTTAAGCCAAATTCAATGAGAGTAAGGTTGACCCATTCTTTTTTGCCTTCCTGTTCTTACCCTCCATTGTAACAGTTTTTCCTTTCCCTTGCCTCTTTTATGTGAGATAATTTACCCTATTCTGTCTCTCCCAATCTCCTTTCATTGTATTCCTCTCTCACCTCTTAATTTTATTTTTTAAATATCATCCTTTCAGCTTCAATTGAGCCCTATGTATACCTGTACACATATATACACACACATATGTATTCATATGGACATATACCCTCCTATATAGACATATATATGTATGTATACATACACATATACATTTATATTCCCTTCAACTATCCTCATACTGAGAAAAGTTTCATAAGTTACATAAGTTTTTGGTGCAGGAGTTTTGACTTTGTTGTCTTCCTCCCGTTCCATCCTTTGATCCTTTTTGTCCCCATTATCATTTTTCCATTTAGAAATTTAAATAGTTCAACTTTGATAAATTGCTTATGATTTTTTCCCCTGTTTATCTTCTCATGCTTCTCTTGCTTCTTGTATTTGAATGTCAAATTTTCTATTCCACTCTGCTTTTTTTATCAAGAATGCTTGAAAGTCCTCTATTTCGTTGAATGACCATATTTTCCCCTGAAACATGATATTCAGTCTTGCTGGGTAGGTGATTCTTAGTTTTAATCTTAGCTCCTTTGACCTCTGGAATATCATATTCCAAGCCCTTTGATCTCTTAACGTAGAAGCTATTAGATCTTGTGTTATCTTGATTGTGTTTCCATAATATTCAAATTGTTTCTTCTTATATGCTTGTAATATTTTCTCCTTGATCTGGGAACTCTGGAACCTGGCTATATCATTCCTAGGAGCTTTCTTTTTGGGATCTTTTTCAAGAGGTGATGGGTGAATTCTTTCAATTTCTATTTTTTCCTATATCAGGGCAGTTTTCCTTGAGAATTTCTTAAAGGGTGATTTCTAGGTTCTTTTTTTGATCATGGCTTTCAGGTAGTTCAATAATTTTAAAATTATCTCTTCTAGATCTATTTTCCAGGTCAGTGGTTTTTCCAATGAGATATTTCACACTGCCTTCTATTTTTTCATTTGTTTGAATCTCTTTAATAGTATCTTGATTTCTCATAAAGTCATTAGCTTCCATTGCTCCAGTCTAATTCTGAAGGAATTATTCTCTTCAGTGAACTTTTGAGATTCTTTTTCCATCTGGCAAATTTGGCTTTTTAAGGCATTCTTCTCATTGCCTTTTTGAGCCTCTTTTGCCATCTGAGTTAGTTTATTTTTTAAGGTGTTATTTTCTTCAGACAGGTTGTTGACTCTCTTTTCATGATTTTCTTGCATCATTCTCATTTATCTTCCCAATTTTTCCTCCACTTCTCTTACTTGATTTTCAAAATCCTTCTTGAGCTCTTCTATGGCTTGTAACCAATTCGTATTTTTCTTGGAAGCTTTTGGTGCAGGAGTTTTGACTTTGTTGTCTTCCTCCCGTTCCATGCTTTGATCCTTTTTGTCCCCCAAAAAGGAATTTAAGGTTTTACTGCTGTACTTGCTTTGCTTCCTTTGCTTGCTTATGTTGCCACCCAATTATTTGACTTTAAGTATGTTTTTGCAAAGGCTGAATGCCTTGCTTGCCTACACACATACCTTTGATAGATTAATGACAGCTGAAGAGCCTGACAACAGAGATTTTAAGCTTCAGAAAATAATAAAGAGAACTCACACTTATGGAGTGCTTTACCGTTTACAAAGTGCCATGCAAAGGCACTTTACCATTTACAAAGTGTTGCAAATATAGCATTTTGCAGATGAGGAAACAGGTTCAGGAAGTTGTGACTTACCTCCAATCACAAGGCTAGTGTCAGAATCAGGATCTGAATACAGATGTTTTCACCTAATGCTACCTCTTAAATTATTACGCTCAGGCTAGTTATTTTGTTGTTGGTCCATCGTTTTGGACTCTTCATGACCCCATTTGGAGTTTTCTTGGCAAAGACACTGGAGTGGTTTGTCATTTCCTTCTCAAGCTCATTTTATGGAGAAAATTGAGGCAAACGGTAGAGTGACTTGCCCAGGGTCACATAGCTAGTGTCTGAGGCTAGATTTAAACTGAGGTCTTCCTGACTCCAGGCCCAGCATTCTATCTACTGCACCATACTTGCCCTTGTTATTTTTAGTTACCTGCATTTCTATGGTCAGTGTGAAAAACTATCCCCCAGGCATAATATTTTAGTTTCCTCAGAGTCCAGACTGTCATTTAGCACTCCTTTTGAGTTGCTATTTGTTGGCATTCATAGGGTATTCATGCTCTTTACAGGAATGAATGCTCTACACGGATCTGTAACCATAAGAACTATTTTCATTACAATCCGGGAAAACCAAAAAACAGCATCTCTTAGGGAAAAAAACTTTAATTAGTCAAAGACCTTGTGGCTCTTGGGACTTCAGGCTATCTGAAATGATTTAAGCAGATTCCCAACCCTTCCAGAACTGCTAAATGAGTCCCTCTGCCCAAATGTTCATTCCCATATACTTCACACATAGACAGTATCCCACTTCACATCTGCTCAGCCCCTCTACTGTGCTCTCTGAAACTCCTATTCCATAATTCCTTTCATTTTAGACCTCTACAATCTGGCACTCACTGAGACAGGTTTTTTCCCAGTGACACAGCATCCTTGTCTACCTTTCAAGAACTGTACTTTCTCTTATACCCCACGAGTTGCTGGTCCTGGTTGGGAAGTTATGATATTCTTCACTCCCCATTGCAACTTCTAGACTCTTTCTCTATACTACCATAACTTAGCAACCTTTCCTCTTTTGAAGTCCACTCCATCTACATTCATCACCCAAACCAGATTCTGGTTGCCTCTTTCTCTATCCCAACTCCTTCCCTTGTATTAGTAACAAATCAGTTAACTTGCTAAATGGAATGAAAGGATTTGCCTTTGTATACACTAATAATCAGAACTTCAACATACATGCTGATATTCCCTCAAATGCCCTAATTTCCCACTTCCTCAATCTACTCAATACCCATAAGAGATTCCTTCATTCTCCCTCAAACACAGGAATGATCATACTCTTGATCTTGCCATTGCTGAGAGGGGTTCTAAACTCATGTTTCAAGAACTACAAAATTCTTTTTTTTTTCAGTTGTATTTTATCATTTAATCTTTTGCTTCACTCTACTATTCACTCTACTATACCTAACCCTATTCTTTGTCCTCACCCTGGTGCTAATCCCTCTATTTCTCAGTACCTTCCTAGGATATTGCCTCTGCTCTGGCTATACCCCACCCCACCCTTGATTCTTGATTTCCATCCCTTGGTGAACCAACTCAACTCTGCTCTGTCCTCTACTCTCAAATCAATTGTCCTTTGTGTCCTCTCTCTAAAACATGCCTTGACAAACCCCATCCCTGGCTTATTTAATACCTTCTATCTCTTATACTTCTACTCACATACTGCTGAATCAAGCTGGTGTAAGTCATGGAACTGTGTTTACTGGGTTCACAACAAATGTATGTTAAATTATTGTAACTGGGACCTCACTGCAGCAAAGCAATCCTTTTACTCAGTACTTATTCAGTTCTCTATCATACTCACCATGGAGGTTGTTAAAAACCTCTTCTGTCCCATAGCATACCTTAATCTTCACATTCTTACCTGAGGACTTCACTCCATATTTCATTGACCAAAAAAAAAAAAAAATTCTTAGAAATCTCCCTCTTCTCCCCTTTTCATCTTTGAATTATCCCCTACATAGTATGCATTTAATAAATGCTCATTCATCCATTCATTCATCCAACCATCCCTATTTACTGGTTCCTGCCCTGAAAATACAAACATGTCTAAGTGTCTCCTTTCTTTAAAAAAAAAATCTCTCACTAGAACAAAGTAAAATGGTTTGCCTTAAGACATCTTGTTAGGGGGCATAGCCAAGATGGTGGAGTAAAATCACAAGCTTTGTGTGAGCTCTTGCTTTAACCACTTCCAATACCTACAAAAAAAATGAATCTAAACAAATTTTAGAGCTACAGAACCCACAAAATGACAGAAAGAAAGAAATCTCATACCAAAAGCACCTAGGCAGGCAGATAGGAAGGGTCTATCACACAAGACTTGGAGCCGTGCATAGTCCTGTGTGAGCCCCTGGGTTGTGGCCCCAGGGCGGCCCTGACCAGCAGCAGCTGCAGCAG
Source organism: Gymnobelideus leadbeateri (assembly GCA_011680675.1). Taxonomy (NCBI): domain Eukaryota; kingdom Metazoa; phylum Chordata; class Mammalia; order Diprotodontia; family Petauridae; genus Gymnobelideus; species Gymnobelideus leadbeateri. The sequence goes on from WOXC01010899.1 coordinate 488,014, forward strand.
ATTTCAGGACAGTGAATCACCAGCAGCTGTGGTGGTTTCCAGAATTATCAAGCCATAAATGCCAAAGACAAAGTAAAAGGTCAGTGTGGAACTCTGTTGGAACTGGAGGGTACAGAGGAGCAGGTCCGGCCCCTGCCCCTAGGGCAAGAAGTGGCAGAGGCATGGCAGCCCTGCTTCAGAGTTCCTGGCCTACAGATGATAGGGGAACCAAGCAACTATTCAGAGTGTAATCACTCTTGCTTTAACCTGATTGGATCTAGATTGCTGTCTTGGGTGGAGATCCTGGGGTGGGTGACCAGGTGCCAAAGACTGTGGAGGCTTCAGAGAGGGCAGCCAACTAACAGCTCTGGCAGTTGCAAAAACCCCAGCAATTTGGGACAAAGCTCTCCTCTCTGGAAGCAGAGTTCTACTGTGGCTTCTGGAAGGGTTGGGAATCTGCTTAAATCATTTCAGATAGCCTGAAGTCCCAAGAGCCACAAGGTCTTTGACTAATTAAAGTTTTTTTCCCTAAGAGATGCTGTTTTTTGGTTTTCCCAGATTGTAATGAAAATAGTTCTTATGGTTACAGATCCGTGTAGAGCATGCATTCCTGTAAAGAGCATGAATACCCTATGAATGCCAACAAATAGCAACTCAAAAGGAGTGCTAAATGACAGTCTGGACTCTGAGGAAACTAAAATATTATGCCTGGGGGATAGTTTTTCACACTGACCATAGAAATGCAGGTAACTAAAAATAACAAGGGCAAGTATGGTGCAGTAGATAGAATGCTGGGCCTGGAGTCAGGAAGACCTCAGTTTAAATCTAGCCTCAGACACTAGCTATGTGACCCTGGGCAAGTCACTCTACCGTTTGCCTCAATTTTCTCCATAAAATGAGCTTGAGAAGGAAATGACAAACCACTCCAGTGTCTTTGCCAAGAAAACTCCAAATGGGGTCATGAAGAGTCCAAAACGATGGACCAACAACAAAATAACTAGCCTGAGCGTAATAATTTAAGAGGTAGCATTAGGTGAAAACATCTGTATTCAGATCCTGATTCTGACACTAGCCTTGTGATTGGAGGTAAGTCACAACTTCCTGAACCTGTTTCCTCATCTGCAAAATGCTATATTTGCAACACTTTGTAAATGGTAAAGTGCCTTTGCATGGCACTTTGTAAACGGTAAAGCACTCCATAAGTGTGAGTTCTCTTTATTATTTTCTGAAGCTTAAAATCTCTGTTGTCAGGCTCTTCAGCTGTCATTAATCTATCAAAGGTATGTGTGTAGGCAAGCAAGGCATTCAGCCTTTGCAAAAACATACTTAAAATATGTCCTGCTTAAAAAGTGAAAAGCCAACTATTTAAAAGAATTGTGCACAGTTACTTGTTATTGCTAAATTCTTCAAAGTTCTGTTGAATTAAAATAGTTATAAATATTCATTCAATTGAATAGTGCTAAATACTCTAGATTTGGGTTGGAAGGCCTGGATTGTAATCATCTTTGTTGCTTAATACTTGTATGACTTAGAGAAACAGTCATTTAACTTCTCTAGACCTCTGTTTCCTCATCTGTAGAGGACCTGGACTAGTTTATCTTACCTAGAGTCAGGAAGATGCATCTTTCTGAGTTCAAATCTAGCCTTAGACACTTACTAGCTTTGTGACCCTGGAGACAAGTCACTTAACCCTCTTTGCCTCTGTTTCCTCATCTGTAAAATGGGCTGGAGAAGGAGATGATGTCTAATCACTCCAGTATCTCTGCCAAGAAAATCCCAAATGAGGTCACCAAGAGTTGGATACAACCGAAAACAACTGAAGGACAACAAGGTACTTTGGAAGGTTAAAATTTTATGCTATTATTATTCTTGGTGGAGCTGTTCAGTTGTGTCGGACTCTTCCTAAGTTCATGGACCATATTGTCCTTGAGGTTTTCTTGGCAAAGATCCTGGAGTGGCCTCTTTTCCTCCTACAGTGGATTAAGGTCAAAAGTGGTTAACTGTTTTGCCTGGGGTCACACAGTGTCCCAGCCCAGGTTTGAACTTGGGTCTTCCTGACTCCAGACCTAGTACTATCCCCTGAACCACCTAACTACCTCTCCATGAAATAGGTTGATGAAAATAACCAGTGAGAGACTTTTGGTCATCATTAGGCAGCTAGATAGAATGCTGGTTAGACACCAGCTGCAAGTGTTTTTTATTTTTCTTTGGAGGGCAGTTGGGGTTAAATGACTTGCCCAAGGTCACACGGCTAGTGTTAAGTGTCTGAGGCCGGATTCGAACTCATGCCCTCCTGACTCCAGGGCCAGTGCTCTATTCACTGCGACACCAAGCCACCCCCAAAGTGGTATTTTTATAACCCTTTGGGCATAGTTCCAAATTGTTCTCCTCAATGTTTGGATCAGTTCACAACTCCACCAACAATGCATTAGTGTTCCAATTTTCCCACATCTTCTCCAGCATTTATCATTTTCTTGTTTTGTCATTTTAGCCAATCTGACCAGCAAGAAGTGGTACCTCAGAGTTGTTTTGATTTGCATTTCTCTAATCAATAGTGATTTAGAGCATTTTTCATATGTTTATATCTTAAAGATATTTTTAATTAGGCATAGTTATTTTTAATAAAATACATACTCTTCTGCACTACAAAATCAATTCTCTTTCTTCCTAAACAACTTTAAAGATGACTCACCTATAAATTAAAGAATTTTTTTGGTCAAGTATATCCAAACTCATGGTTCACAGAAAAAAGTTTGACCTTCTAATTTAAAAACAATGTGTAAAATTGTTTAATCCAGAACATCCAGAAAATTGTTTAATCTGATTTAGGATTCATGGACTTGAAAGGAGCCTTAGAGGTCACCTACTCTCACCTTTCTTGTTTTACAGAAAACAAGACCCAAGAGAGCTTATAGCTGATTTATCCAAAGTCACACAGGAGAAAATAGCAGTGCATTCTTTCTATAAAATTACATTGCCTTCCATAATAAGAAATTTCATGTTTTTAGGTAAGTTTGTTGTTGTTGAGTCATATCAATATTGTCTGGCTCTTCATTACCCCATTTGTGGTTTTCTTGGCAAACATACTGCAGTGATTATACATTTCCTTCTCCAGCTCATTTTACAGATGAGGAAACTGAGGCAAACAGGGTTCAGTGACTTGCCCAGTGTCACACAGCTAATAAGTATCTGAGGCCAGATTTGAACTCATGAAGATGAATCTTCCTGATTCTAAGCCTGGTCTCTCTGCTACACCACCTAGCTATATAGTTCCAAATCATGAAATGGGAATTGTATAATAAAGAGGTTGTACACAGGTATTTCTGTGGGTCTAGGTGTGAAATTCTCAACTCAAAAAGTCCCAATAGGCCATTTGTGTAGGGCCCTGTTCTTGCAGTGTCTCTTTAATAAGATGTCAAATACTTTAAGGATAAAGTTCTATGGGTCCTTAATCCCTAACTGAAACCTCATTGCTGATGAGAACTTCTTTGGATTTGACCTTTAATGAGGAACAGGATTGTAATGTGAAAGAGCAAACTCTAATCTTTCTCTTCATAAGTTCCATGAGTTGGATGGCCTGTAGAGGTCTAGGCCAGGGTGAAGTTTAACTTGGAGTCCATGAACTTTTTAAAAAAATTATGATAACCAGGTCAATATAGTTGGTTTCTTTTGTAATTCTCTGTACTTTATTTTGTGCATTTAAAAAATAATATTCTGAGAATAATATATAAGCTTCACCAGATTGCTGAAAAGGGCTCCATGACACAAAATGGTGAAGAACCCCAGGTCTAGGGGTAGAAGGTTTGTGTCTTGTTTCCTACTCCTTGGCTCTATCTTTAACTTGGTCTCTGATCTTTTCTGTTTATGCTGGGAACTCCCCCGTCATAGCACTGTGGTTGTTAGGTGCTGTGGCCAGGGCTCCATGGAACTTTGATAATGACAAATTGAACAACAAAATTGTTTCCTTTAGCATCACAGTTTTATTTTGTGTGATAGGTAATAAAAATTCAGGCACCTCAATATCATTAGATATACATCCTTTCTAAAGAAGAAGGGATCATTGTTCTGAAAACTTGAATAGCTTGTAATTCTAGCAATTACAATTTATAGTTGCTATATTTTTCTTTGGTTTCAGCTGAATAGGGAGATAGTTTACCTGAATTCCAAATCTTTAGTGTGTTTTTGTTATTGGGGAGTGAAATACTTTCTGGATGTAATTCTTTTTATATTAAAATTCTTCTGCAAAATATTTTTTAAAACCCTTTATTTATAAAATAGCATTATTTTAAAAATAGCATTATTTTAAAACCCTTTATTTATAAAATAGCATATAAAGTAGCATTATTATAGGGGCAGCTCAAACCTGTGGGTGAGTTAGGGGAATGTCTGCCCCATTCCTGGTGGAATGGACAGATGAGAGTAATGTGTTCCAAGCTGTAGCATGTGCAGCAGACACACCCCAGGAAACAATTTTGGCAGACATGCTAAACCAGTTAAAGGTAATCAGCAGGTCTTAAACCTCTTGGTGAGTTATGGGATGACTACCTTAAGTATGTGAAGACTTACCCCAGAGGATTGGGCAGATGAGAACAATCTGTTCCAATCTCTCTAGTGTTTAGAGCTTGGTCAGACATGGAAGACACCAAGGTCATCCACTGCATCCTAGGCCATCACTAGTCATCCAGACTTTTGTCTTGCTACTGGACTTCAGTGAGTCTAGAAGAGATAGAGAGGCTGACAACTTTGTGCAACTCTGCCTCACTTAAATCCAGTTCATGAGCAAGTCAAAACATTGCCCGTGCTCCTCTTCAAAAATGAAGGATGTACAACAGGTGCAGATAGGTGGTACAGTAGATAGATACCCCCTATCTCCTACGGTTGGTGAGAAAATCAAATTAGTTGAAAACTGTAAAGCACTTAGCACAGCGCCTGGCACATAGGAAGTGCTATATTAATGTTAGCTATTATTAGTAACTGCTATTATTATAAACTTGACTTAATTTGTGATAGAATGAAAGCTTATCTCTGAATAACTTGTAGTGATTTTTAAAATAGTTTTTCTATTAAAGGAGGGAGATTTGAAACCCACAGAATGTCAAAAAAAGTTTGAGGACAAAATGAAAAATAAATTTTTTTCAAGTGACACCTTTTAGATGAGAGGAAGTGTGGTATGATGGATAGATGGGCAGACCTTGGAGTTATGAAGAGTTGGATTCAAGTCCTGCTACTGAAATTACTAGTTGTATGACTGTGGGCAAATTGCTTACAGTAAGTACTCTTGGTACCCCTAGGCTACTCTGTAAGATTATAAATTATAGAAGAATTTCAGGTTTATTCACCAGGGGGGAATTTCCACATTTGGATTTTCCTGAAAAAGATGATAGGTCTGGACAAAAACCAGATCCTTTTAGATAGATACTTAATTTAGTGATCTCAGGATGAAAAGAAATAACATATTTTAAGAGTCAGTTCTTGCCCTAAGCAGTTACACAAGAAATGTGGCTCTAAAATTCAGGCTAATTATAAAGTAATCTAGTGTAAGCTGTTATTTACTCCCTTTCAATGAAAGAAATGGTTATCATTTTTCTGGTGCTTTTTGGATATAGTATTTGCTCTGCTACACAATCCTTCAAGAATAATAGTCAAATTCATCCATCTTTCTTGTTTCCAGTTCATTTAATTTCTCCTCTTAGTCTCTGCAAGGAGGAAATTTTATTATCTGAACAATCTTCTGGTGAGTCTCTGTAATGGGGACTGTTAGATGTTGCATTCAAATGCAGTTACAGAAAGGAGGAAACAACTCCAGTGGTTTGCTCCTAACTTTCAACGCTGGTCTTTTTGTCTGTTTTTCCTACGGTGCTAGCTATCCTTTGTAGTTTAGGTCTGTCACTGGATGAAGGGTTCTGAGTATCAGCACCAGTGGTCAAGGTCTTACACTGCCACCTCTAGGAAGCCTTTTGCACAGACAGGACACCCATGAGACCTATACTGCTCCTATATCCTTCTAACAGCTAGAGATGCTAGGGACCCTCTACTGAGTGCTTCAGTAGTGGCTGTGTATTTTCTGAGTGCAAGAGAAAGGAAAGATTCTTTCAGGTTCTGGTGACTACTGGAGTTTGAGGAGAAGGGTGGGGGGGTTGATGGGTATGACTCTCCTTTACTTCTCAGCAGACTATGGTAGCTCCTCAGAGATGCTACTCTTAATTCTTTTTGCCTCCTAATGTGTTCTAATCTTCTTTATAACCAACTACTGCTGCCCCACCTGAACCCTCACATTTGTCCAACCCCGATACAGGAAGAAAATATGCTGGTGGGAAGGACTGAATTTTCCTTTATTGTAAGGACTTTCCCTGCCCCCAATTTTCCAGGCCTTCCCTATTCAGAATGAATGCTAAGTATGGGAATGTGACTTCTATAAATAATTTACTTTTTTAGACAAGACATATAATTATGTGTATGTGCATGCACACATGTGCATCTATTAATGTGGCCTATATGGTGCTGGATCATCTCAGACCTCCTCAGTTCTCTCTTATTCTATTTCTGTAATATCTTCTTGATCATTCTCCCCTTCCCCTCTATTGCCCCCCAACCCATTCATTTTTCCATTTTTCCTAAATCTATTTCTAAATTCTTCTCTCTGCCTCCTTGCTCTAATAGAAACCACTGCCATGCTGTCCTTCCCCCCCCACCTGAAAGTAACACCTGCCACTGCAGATGGGAAGGGAGGGGGTGGTAGTGAAGGTGGTGCCCCAGACTCTCTCTCTGCACTGTCACTTTCAGTCTCCAAGCCACTATTCTTAGCATCTCATCTGAAGTCTCCACCATCCTTTTAGTTCTATCTTAATCACTCTCACTATTGGCTATTGAGCAGCTAGGTGGTGCGATGGATAGAGAGTCAGAAAGACCTATATTTAAACTTGGCCTCTGACACTTGCTAATTGTGTGACCCTGGACAGGTCCCTTTAACCCTGTTTACCTCATTTCCTCACTGTAAAAAGGGTAATAGTACTTAACTTGTGGGGTTAATGTGGGTATCAGATGAGATAATAATTGTAAAGCACTTGGCACAGTGTCTGGCACATAGCACCATATAAATGTTAGTTCTTATCATTATATTATTGCCCAGAGATTCATTGTCTATTATACAGAATGGTTCATCTGTTGTCTGACCATTTGCACTAGCTGTCTGAAAGTAGGCAGAAAGTAGGCACAGGTCCTCCCCAGCTGCCTAGTGCCTTCCCTTCTCAAATGATCTTGTGACTTTTTATGTATCTTGTATCTGTGTGCACACATAGAAATGCACACGTGTATACACATCTATGTATATATGTATGTATACATGTGCATATATGTATACACATATACATACGTGTATGTGTATATATATACACACATATGCACGTATCTATTTTGTCCTCTGTAAACCCCTTGAAAGTTGGATTCTCAGTGCTTTTAAAATGCATACTGAATGCTTTAAACCACCTGGTTCATCAATCGAAAAATCATTATTAAGCTCTTACTATGTGCCAGGTGCTGTTCTGGGCACTGGGGATACAAATACATGAGTGAAACATTGTGACTCTTTTCCATAATCCCATCCTATATGACTTCAGCATGTTCATGAATGACTTGACTTTGACTCCTAAAAATTTCCAGCTTCTCTCAATAATATCTCTCCTCAACCACTATCAGCTACACACTAATTTTGAGCCTTTCTTATGTGCCGGGCACTGGGCCAGTCATAGCCACACCTACCATGTCGTTAATACAAGGCATGGCTGCCCTCCTTATATGGATTTCTATCTCCTTGTTCTCTCCAATGTCTGCTTCCTAAGCCGTGACCTAATTACATGGTTTCACCTTGTCTATCATTTTGAAGTTGCTAATGCACTGCTGAGTAATTGTTCTCCTGTTTTCTCACATACATTGTGTCCTTACAGCTTCAATGTCAACTCCAAGCAAGATTTTATCTCATGAAATAATGACGAAAGGCAGTATGGTATGGACTGTAGAGGACAGATTATGAGCTTTGGCATTGGGAAGGCCCAGGTTCAAATCCTAAATCTAGTTCTTATTAGCCACATGACCAGGGGCAAAGCTCTCAACCTCTTAGGGCTCCCTCTAGACACTGAATCTAAGATTTTAAGTCACATAGGAGTTGTTCATCTGTGTTGGTGAAGGGAATTTCCATATCAGGAAATCCCCCAAACTGGTGAAATCACAGATTCAGGCCACCTAAAATAATTAACTTAAAAAAACCCCCAACCCAACAAGCCTTATTAATGCCTTTTCCCTTTAGGCAGTCATTTCCTTATAGTGCCCCCCCAATATTGCCCTAAATTCTTTGTAACAAAGAGAAATAATTAAACCAAACCATTGGACATTCAGTCTGCCCGAATATGCAATGCTCTGTACCCATAATCTCTAATCTCCGTACAGAGAGAAGGGAAGAGTGAACAGCTGATTTTTTTTTCACAAACTGTTTTCCTTATAGTGGTCCTGTGGGCTCCATTACCCTCACTATTCAGTCTACTTCACTGCACACAGTAGGTACTCAATAAAAGCATGATACTGTACAATCATATGGATAAGAGTATGGGATAGTAGGATTTCAGATTGAGGGCTGGAAGGTACTTTAGAGACCATTGAGTCCAATCCCCTCATTTTACAGATGAAGATATTGAGGCCCAGAGAGGATAAGGGACTTGCCCAAGGTCTGTCAATCAGTCAACATTTATTAATGACCTACTATGTAGCAGGCACTGTGCTAATCTCTAAGGTCACATAGATAGAAAGTGGTAGAAACAGAATTTGAACCCAGGATCTCTGACTCCAAATCAGTGCTCTCCCCTCAGCCTGGTACACGGTGATTAATAAAGGCTTTATCATCTTTAACTACAGCAACAGACCTAGACAATTTTTTTTGTCATACATTGATGCCGATGCATTTTAATAATGAAATGGCTTGATTTGAATATAAAAGTGGAATCAAAAGGTTAATTACTCAGATTGAATATTTCCTCCCACAGTATTACTCCAATAAATTGCAGACCATTAAAAACTTCTTTTATTTTTTTCCCCCAGTGACACCATACTCTGATGCAATAACAGCTTATTTGACAGTACCTCCCCTCCCACCTTTTTTCCAGATTTTGGGTAATTAAGAAGGACTTCTAAAACACACAAGGACTCATCAGAGAGCCCAGGAACAGAGCCTGGCCTTCCTAAGGGCCCCTCCCATCCTGCTCCATCATTGCTTCAGTCATTAGCTTGGGTTATGAAGAACAGTGGCCTTAGTCTCCCAATATTTTTTCTTTGGGGCTTACAATTTATATTTTATTGTATCCACGCCTTCTCCCACTGTCCCGGGTAGCAGGTACGCATTCAACAGTTCGGTTCTTGTGAGCGGCCACATACAACAGCAGGACTTCTGGGTGCTTAGTTCTTTTACCAACACTCCTATTCGGGGCTCCTCCTCCTTCCCCTTCCCCTCCTCCCCTTTCTCCTCCTCTCCTCCTCCCCCTCTTTTCTCCTCCCTCCTCTTCTTCCTTCCTCTTCCTCCTCCCTCCCCCTCCTCCTCTTCCCAGACCATCCCAGCACGGCTCATTCAGCCTGAGCAAGGCAGAGAGAGGCGACACTCTCACTGCCTGCCGGGTGCCCTGGCTGAGCTTTCCCACGGGAATTGAAGCCTCCGCCACCTACTGAGGTTCCGGAACTACGGATTTGACTGGGAGGGCTGCTCCACCTCTTGCTTGCAGTACCTGGGCTCGCCCCTGGGTTACTGAGGATCTAAAAGAGCTGTGATCTTGCTGCTGTTGGATAGAGAGGGAGGGAAAGGAAGGACAGAGCCAGGAAGTCTCAGCAACAGATGGAGAGGACAGCAAGGCACTACAGGAATCCGCCTGGAGAGACCTTTCTTCCTCCACTGCACTACTGACTAAGAAAGGACCCCTCCTTTTCATATTGCAGCAGCCCATCAGCAAACATGCCTTTCCCACCGATTCAGCAGCAGCAGCAGCAGCAACAGCAGCAGCAGCAACAGCAACAGCAGGTCCCCGGGGTTCCGACACCTCCGCCTGTCAGTGCTACTGCTCCCCAGGAGCTGCCAAAGAAGCCTGCAGCCCAGAGGAAGACTGCTGTGCATGCCCCTCCGGTCCCAGGCTCCCTGGCACCCACAGCTGGAGGTGAAAAGAAGAAACGGCCCTCGGAAAAGCCAGAGATGCTCCTCTCTAGCTCTTGGCCATCAGCAACACTGAAGAGACAACTGGCTAGGAGAACCCCAGGCCCAGCAGCCAGCAGGACTCAGCCACAGCCTCCACTGCGCCCCACTCAGCAACACTTAGCTCCTGCCACTGCGACCACCTCCCCACCAACCCGCCCGCTGCTCCCTGCCACCTGCGCTGTGCCCGGGTTGGCCCACTCCTGTGAGAGCCTGGCAGCTGGTGGGTCCTCTGTGCCAGGGCCAGGGGCTGGCACCAGCAGTGGGGAGGAGGAAGCTGTGAGATTCTCTTTGAGCCTGACCCCAGAGGCAATTTTGGTGATCCAGAGGCGCAACCTGGAAAAGCAGTTGCTAGCCCGGCAACGCAGACCCTTCCCTTCGCCAGCTGCGGACACCAAACGCCTCTTATCCTCTTGCCCCCGGAGCAAAGCTGGAGCCGTGGGTACCACCTCAGGCCAACGTAAGGGCATTGGCATTAGCAGCGCCGGTAGCACCCCGGCTGGTGGCTTTGGGAGCACTAGCCGCCGCCCCACACAGTCCCAACCCCAACTTCTTTCTGGTGCCATGCAACCCCTATCCACCACCTCCAGAGGAGGGCACCTGGGGAGTGGAGACTTACGGACCTTGCTGAAGATCTCTCTCCTGAATGAGCACCATAAGTATGATGATGTAGAATATGAGGAGGAAGCGGAGGCCGTGGATGAGGGCCTGGTGAGGAAGTGTACTGAATGGTTACGGGGTGTGGAGAATGCTGCAGCCACCAGAGACAGGGCTGAGAAGTTGGAGACCCTTCCGCACCTAGGCACCCTCTGAGGCACTAGCAGGAGATAGATGCTCCACCCCGCCCTAGCTTCCCTGTTTTGAATAAGTGTGGAATCTGAGGGTTAAAGCCCACAGGTATGCCTTGGAGGACTGAAACTTCTATAGCCCACTGTTTTTCCCAATCCTGTGTCCCCATTACCAGACCTCTCACTATTCATACACCATGCACACGTTTCCCCAGCCCAAGGTGGCAGCAGTAGCAATATTGTGCCCACTTATTTCTCCAGACATAGATTTATTCCCTTTCCTTCATCTTTTGAATATCTGACCCTTGGCACTAGCGTTCTGAACCAGTCTTCCTGCCCTCTGGAACCCACTGTTTCTTTCTTTCTTTCTTTCTTTTTTGCTATTCCCGGGGTTAAAAACCAGCAGGTTCCAAAAAATGCCTTGAAACCCCGCCACAAAGGGTCATTTATACATCCCAGTGCTTCTTGCCTAGCGACCAGAAACTGGAAGGGCTGAAAAGAAACATGCAACCTCTTGGAACTAAGCCTTGGAGTCTGGTTTATGATTCCAGTTTATGTTTTATGTAGAGCATTTGAAGCCCGGTGCTTAAGCCAGATTTGAAGAGGCAGTAGTTTCTGGGAGAGATCTGGGCGCAGTCTGCATCTGAGAGATACTTAGGTACCTGGAAGCTGGCTCTCACTGACATTTCTATTTCTTCCTCTTCCGAGAAGCCTGTTGCTAGACTTGGGTGAATCGGAAAGCTGGTGCTGAATCTCTTTACGTCTGATCCATTTAGATTTTGTTTTTCACCAGAAACTGGAAAGATGGGGGTGGGGAGGCATTGGAGATGCTGGAAATTCAAAGACAAATCCGCTCTGATGGGAACAGGGCTATAACCCCGGGCAATAGCAGACTACGGTTTGTAAACGAATGCTTTAACGGCTGTGTTACTTTGTTGACATACAACAGGTGATTCGTCATCTGCTGTGTTTTCTTCTTTTAGCTGTCCTTTCTGTATGCTGTGCACACTCATATGTCTTTCCTGAAACACAGTTACTGGAATTGCTTTCAAGCCCTGGACTCAGGAGGGAGGGGGAAGAGGGGTCAGCTTTTGTTGAGACCACAGTCTTTATTTGAAGTGCTCACAAAATATCTTTTGTACTAGGGGGAAAAGGGTAACCAAATGGGGAAGGAAAAAAATGCACTCAGCTGTACCAGGACACAGGACAAAATGTTCTGGTCTGGTGGAGAAATTTATTTGGATAATGAATTAGGGGTGGGAGGGGAGGAAGGATTGTGTATGTGTTTTTAGTATTTTTAATCACTGTGTAAATATCATAGTGGCTTTGTACATTTGTATATAACATTCAAAAAAGAACATTTCTATTTATTATTTGAATAAATGGTTAAATAGCTTTGTGTTTCAATGGCCATACATTCTCAGTTCCCAACTGGAGGTTTATGTCTAATAGATACCTATGTATACACATTTTGGGGGGAGCATTTTAGTACACTTAACTTAAAAATTGAAAAGGCAATAAAATGTGGATACTCAGATAAGGCCTGAATAACATAAGCCCAACAGAATGTTTTTCTTCAACATCAGACTCATTTTAAAACTTTAACTTTAACAGTAACTAGTTTCATATCCTTTTAAAAATAATGTTTTAAAAGACTTCTCTGTGTTTTAAACTAGAACCATACATTTTTGTTTTTTTGAACAAAAAAAATTGCAGGAGGGATCTTTGCTTTAGACTTTCAAGATAAGGGATCAGATCCAAATAGTGTTAGACATAAGACATGAAATATTGAATTAACAGTGAATTAGATCAACCACCTGCCAAGTTCTGTAGGTCCATTGCCTGTGAAAATGAGGTCCAGGACTCTTGAAAACAAAAGCTTTTTCAATTGAACAGTTTCAGGTTATGTTGCAAATACAATGTGAAGGATATCTAGTTTGAGTAAGAGAGAAAAGTTCCTTTCCTAAAATGCCTGTTTCAATAGCCCTGGAGCAAATTCAACATTCAAATCAAGATTTTTAACTCCTAAAAGCAACTGTAGACCAAACAAACAAATATCTATTTTCACAACTACTGTGTTTGAGGAGGAAAACTGAGCCTAGAACCTAAGGGCCATATCAGGAAGGGGTTGATCATGTTGTTTTGGAATGCAAAACCTCTATGCTGTGATTCAGATCCGGGATCACCTTAATTTTATACAAAATAAATCAGCTGGTGTCAATGGGTAGTGTTCCATTAATGACTAGAGTTGTAAAAATGTAACAGGAAAAAATGCAAACTGCAGGATCCTGACTTGCTTATTTCTTTTATCTCTTGTGTCTCTCTTTCTCTATCTTCCTCTGTGTGTATTTTTGCAGGTTGTGTTTTTTTTTGTTTCTTTCTCCTTCCTGTTTTCTTCCCACACATAATTTCCCCTTTGCTTCTTTTTCACCCTTTGAACAATTCAAGATATCAAATTAAATTGGATAATAACTATGACATTTGTATAGCAGTTCATCTTGTTTATTTCCTATAACCCACAGTGTCAGGAAGTGAATTTTTATATCATTCCCATTTTACAGCTGTGGAAAATGAGAATTATGGAGATTAAATTAGTTTTATTCATGATTATACAGCTAAAAAGTTGTGGACCTGAGACTCAAGCCTGTGTTTTCTCTGCTTTTCAATCCAATGATTTTTGTTCTTTCCCATTTTTATTATTAGAAGCAAGTATTTAGAAAGTTTATAGTGTAGTCCTCTCTTTCAAAAAAGACAGCGGCAAACTGACTAAATCAGATTGCCTTTTACTTTAGTGATCCTTTAGAGATAATGTGATATAAAGAGAATTTTGACATTCTGGGATTGAGGAGAATTGGCTCCTAGTGTTGTAACTGGATGTGTAACTTTGGGAGAGTCTCCTCATTGGTAAACTGAGGGTATTTGGACCAGAGTAGATGACCTTTCTATATCTCTTTTTACCATTTGTGGTTCAGTGGGTCATAACAGGACAAAAAAAGGTCTTTCTCATTAATAGAGTCTACTTCTAGACATTCTTGGACTACTGAGAGATTTTTAGATTCTTCCTTCTGAACCATAGGTTCATTTATAAATAAAAATGTCTAGGTTACCATCCAAAAAATGCTGAAAATTAGGGGAAGGGATATTTCTAAGGTATTTTGAATTCTTCTGTAATGGACACTTTCTATGTACAAAATGGTAATGTTATTCTATTGGAACTCTTCTAGGATGCTATTGTCAGGAGATGAGACTAGCACCTTCATTTACACTAGATACTTTGTATGAAAGAAAAAGTACAGTGTAGGGATGAGTGTTTCTGAATTTGAAACCAAGAAGACAGAGGTTTGAATCCTACCATTGGTAATTCCTGGTTGTGGGACTATGGGTAAGACCCTGAGAGTTTAGGACCATAGATCCAGAGCTGAGAGGAACCTTTCAGGCAATTTTGTTCAATCTTTTTATTTTATAGAGAAGGACACTGAGAAGTAGCTTGCCAAAGGTCAAGTGGCATTGCAAAGATTTGCAGCCAAGACTTTGAAGCCAAATTCAGTGTTATTTCCCCTGCATCACACTGCTACTCTGTTTCCCGGTCTGTAAAATGGATACAACCCTCACTTTATCCTGTCTATATCTTGTTTGTACATAGTTGCTTGAATTTTGTCTTTCCCTATTAAGCTGTGAGTTCCTGAAAAGAATGAATAGTACCCCCCCCCTCCTTTGTATCTTTAGCATTTAGCATGGAGCCCAGCATACAGTAGGCATTTAATAAAGAAACTTAGAAGCAGGCAGGTGGTACAGTGGAAAGAGTGCTGGCTCCAGTCAGGAAAACCTGAATTAAAATCCTGTCTTAGACACTTATTAGCAGTGTGATCCTAGGCAATGACTAGGGTCATGACTAGGCAAGTCATTTAACCTCTGTTTGCCTCAGTTTCCTCAACTATAAAATAGGTTAATATTAGCATCTACCACACAGGGTAGTTGTGAAGGTCAAATGAGGTAATATTTGTAAAACACTTAGCACAATACCTGGCACAGTAAGTATTTAAATACTTATTCCATTCCCTTTCCCTTAATACAAACAGGTTAACTGATAGCTACTGATAGTAAGCATTTATATACTGCTTTAAGCATTGCAAAGCACTTTACATATATTTTTCTCATTTGATCCTTCACAATAACCTTGGGAGGTCTATGCTATTATCTCCATTTTACAGATGAGGAAATTGAGCCTGAGAGAGGTTAAGTGACTTGTCCAGGGTCACACCACTAATAAATAGGGCAGGATTCAAACATAGGTATTCCTGACTCTAAATTCAGCACTATATCCATCATGACATTTCTTGTTCAGTTGTTTTAGTCATGTCTGACTCTTCATGGCCCCATTTGGAGTTTTCTTGGCAAAGATACTTAGAGTGGTTTGCTATTTCCTTCTCCAGTTCATTTTACAGATAAGGAAACTGAGTCAAACAGGGTTAAGTGACTTGCCCAGGGTCACACCTTTATTAAGTGTCTGAAACCAAATTTGAACTCACAAAGATGAGTCTTCCTGACTTCAGGCTTGGCACTCCATCCTCTTCACCACCCCGCTGCCCATTATGCCACCTTCTTGGCTACTGGAAAGTAAATTAAATTGAGAAAATTATATTTGTAGTATCCATCTCAGGGGTGATTATCAGGGTCGAATACAATAATGTAAAGTGTTTTGTAAACTTTAAAATATGATAGCAAAATCAGCTAATAGTACAATTTTAAAAGGTGACGTAGTTGTAGTCGATAAGCATTCATTATGTTCCTACTATGTGCACATGTATGATGTATGCATGGGAAGCATGATTTGGCCTAGAGTATAACTGAATCCGAGATATGACAAGGCATATGTAAAGTTATTAATAGAAAACTAGATGCACAAAAGACAGCAAACCCACTGCTGTACCACTCTTTCTTGTTCCCAAAGCTGTATTTAATATTTCAGATTCAGTTTTAGCCATGTTGTGTGGTCAGGGCAATTATAGGAAGCTCTTAGTGTCTGACTTTGACTGCCACAATGCCTAACCATGACTCTGCCTCCAAAGAGTCTTTGAATATGATGTTGGCTTTTATTGTAAACAGAGATTATTTTCCCATTAAAATGAACACATGGGGGCGGCTAGGTGGCACAGTGATTAGAACACAGGTCCTGGAGTCAGGAGGACCTGAGTTCAAATCCAGCCTCGGATACTTAACACTTACTAGCTGTGTGACCTTGGGAAAGTCACTTAACCCCAATTTCCCTGGCTCTCCCCCTCCAAAAAAAGCAGAAAAACCAAACCCCAAAACAAAAACAAAACAAATAACCAAACTGAAAATGAACACATGTAATATGCTCTCATTTCCATGAGAAGTATGATATTTCCTATGATTGTTATATATGACTTTGCAGCCTCAAAAATTTAAATATAACCCTCCAGTCTGGCCCTAAGCATTTTGTAGAACAAATTGGAGCCTACAGAAGGACTTTAAAAGACTGTGAATTTCTTTGGTTGCCATTTCAAAGAAAGGAAGGTTAGTTCTTTTGACCTTTAAGATTTTAAGATGAGCTCAGACTCCCATCTGTTTTCAACTGGCTAAAAGGTACCCTAGGATGTTGTTGGGGTTTTTGATCTATATTTGTGATTTCATCAGAGTAAAGAACTCTCAGTGTGGAGATCCACTGATGCAGATCAACAACTTTTCTTTAGTTTATAGTCTTTTAAAGATGCCTCTTTAAGGCATAAACCAGAGAGATAATGATTAAAAATAAAAATTTTCCCTCTCTTTTTATGCCATCTAAGAGTGCATTTCTCCATTATTTTCTCTTTTAGTATATCAAACCCCTTCCAAAAAAATTAACATCTGAATAAACATTGCAGTGGATACTAGGGACAGTATCACAGTAGTAGAAGATATATTCCTGCCTTTGTGAATGTTTTCATCTAATGGAGGACAAATATAGCAAAACCCAAAGGGCAGAAACAGCAATTGACCAGCTATGCTCAAGCTTAGTAGTCTGGTGGTATTATAAGTTTGTGAATCATAGAGTATCATAGTCTTTGAAAAATCAAAAGAGATGTATGCTGGGCAAGAGCAGGCTGAAGCATATTATCAATAATGATTTGTGCGCAAAAATTGTATGAAAGGTCAGTGAAATACATGATCAGAAAAGAGTTGGGTCAGTTGCAAAGGCAAACTTAAGGGGTTTCACATGGAAAACACAAGGACTACACAGGAAACCTGGACATTTTAGGATATGGAGAGCACATTAGAAACTCTGGAACATATTGGATCAATCCTCTATAACAGATTTGTGGAAAGACATTCACAAGAACTGTACAAAATGAGAAGGTGCATCATTCATGGGAATTCCCTTCTATGAGATCACAGATGATAGATCCATCAAAGTATTGAAATAAGTTCCCCAATCAATCAGCAAATATTTATTGAATTCTGTAATGCTCAGACCTGGGCTAGGTATGGAAAGCACAGAATAAAAAAAAAAAAAAAAGAAAAAAGAAAAAACACTAGGGGTGGCTAGGTGGTGCAGTGAATAGAGCACTGGCCCTGGAGTCAGGAGGACCTGAGTTCAAATCCGGCCTCAAACACTTAACACAAAAAAACTAGCTGTGTGACCTTGGACAAGTCACTTAACCCCAATTGCCCTACCTTCCCCCCTCCAAAAAAAGCAAAAAAAGAAAGAAAGCACAGAATAAGACATGGTCCTTGCTCTTAACTTGCTTAAAATTTTGTTGGAAAATTGGATTTCCTCAGTATGGGATTGGCTGGGCATGTTCTTCATTCTCATTTCAGTAAACCTGGAGAGCTTTACAGATCTGATATATTCTGAAAATCAAATAACTAATTATATATCATATATCAATATCAACATATTTCATATATCAATATTTCATATATTTCTTCAATAAAAATAACATAATGAAAAAGCTTTTGCATTTTGAAAAGATTTTTTTGCAAGTTTAGGACAAATTTTTAGTAAGAATTCATAGGATCTCTAAAAAATTACAAACCACAAGAAAAGGACCCTGTCTTGTTGCCTACTCTTTCTAATCAGTCCTCCACACTGCTGCCACCATAATCCTTTCTCCATAGAGCTTCTAAAAAAGCCTAATACATAGCTCTGATCATGTCCCTCCCCATTGCTTATAGAATAAAATGCAAGCTTCTTAGCCCTCCAAAACCTGACTCTCATCTACTTTTCCAGCTTTATCTCTTATGATTCATCACAGACTCAACTGAATTATTATACTCTTCTCCACACTTCATAATCCTTCTTTTGCCTCCCTTCACTCACAAAGAGAATCACAGAATCTTGTCATCTTTATCCTCAAATCCTTATTTTCCTTTAAGGCTCACTTCAGGCATGATCTCCTCACTTCCCCTGACTCCTCCTCCCACTGCAAAATAATATTAGTTCTCTCTCCTCCCTCAATTTTCCTTCTGCTGCTCATTTGTGAATGTGTCATATCATCCCAGTAGAATGTAAATACCTGGAAGGTAAGGCCTTTTTTTGTTTGTATTTATGTGTCAGCAAGGCCTTGCGCATAATATTTAATGAATGTTTGTTGAATTGACATTTATAATTTTAATTTTACACACACATTAAAATGTCTAAAAGTTGTTAGTAAAATAATGAAAAAAGTTTTCATTGAAAAAGTTTAGCAATGTTAAGGGGAAAAATGAAGGTGGATCCACATGGAGTTTTTCAAAGTTTTAGAAACTGCTATTTCCTTGACTTTGAATCAAACCCAATATACAACGGCAAAAGGGATGAAATCTGATCCCTAGATTACCCAGGATGACTCCAGAATCTCCTCCTAAGATGTTGACCATAACCTAGACCTAGTCAGGTATTTCTTCATTAAGCTAGACGGAGTACTATGTATGATCATGAAATGGCACTAAAGGGCGGAGCCAAGATGGCGGAAAGGAAGCAGTAACCTCGCTGAGCTCCTCTGTCACTAAGTCCCAAAGGGTAAATCTGAGCGGATTCCGGAGTGACGGAGCCCAGTGGAAGACAGAGTGTGGCAGAATCCAGCCCAGGAGGTTGCCCAGTGTGTCCACACAGGTCGAGCGCAGAGTGCGTGGGGTCTGCACAGCTCAGACCTAAGAGCAGGCAAGCAGACTACACCAGAGAGAGAAAAAGCCCCAGCCTGCAGACTTACCAAGGACGAATCGCAGTCATCTCGCAGAGGGAACGGATCATTGGAGCCAGGTAGGAGAGTCGGGCCCCAGTGGAGAGAGTGGCTTCTCAGGCTGCATTCAGCCCCCAGCCTGGAAGTTTAGAAACTGCCTGCCTGTATAATACAGGGGCTGGAATGGCAAAGTAAATTCTAGCTGCTCCGATCCTCCCATCCCTCCTTCATGAAGCAGAAAACCCAAAGATAAGTCTCCCACCCAGATTGAAATCCCAAGTTAATGGAAATAGCCTCAGGCTTGAGAGTCTCCAAGAAGGGGTGTAACTGAGACAGCCAGGAATCTGAAGAGAAGAGAGGGAGGGGACCCAACAAGCCCCACCTCACCTCACCAACAAAAGCCTACTTATAGCCCAGGGGTATAGAGGCAGAAATCTGAAGTGGTCAGACTCATCCCCACCTACACATCTACATTCCTCACTGACTTCCCTGACTTAGCCATAAACTAGCCACCCAGAGGTATTCAAAGTCAAGGATCAGGCCCCAAACTCATAGCCTGAGACACTAAGAAACAGGAAGTCACAATGGGAAGGAAGGAAGCTGAAAAGGAGAAGGGGAAGGCAAGAAAGTCTATTCGAGCATACTATGCAGGGCAAGAACAACAAAACACACAGGACAATATAGACTCTCTGCCCACACCAGAGACCACAGAAGGAAACATGATCTGGTCTCAAGCCCAAATAGCATTCCTGGAGGAGCTTAAGAAAAATTTGAAAGACCAAATCAGGGAGGCAATGACCAACTTGGAAAAAGAAAATACCTCCCTAAAAAAGGAACTTCAAAAACTAACTGAAGACCATAATTCACTAAAAATTAGATACAATCAAACTGAAACTCAGAACTCTATGATGCAGCAGGAGTCAATCAAAAAACACAAGATGATCGAAAAATTGCAAGAAAATGTAAAATATCTCACTGGAAAAATAACTGACCTAGAGAACAGATCCAGGAGAGAACCTAAGAATTATTGGTCTACCAGAAAGCCATGATGAGAAAAGCAGTCTAGACAACATCCTCCAAGAGATTGTCAAAGAAAACTGTCCTGAGGTCCTGGAATCAGAAGATAAAATAGCTATTGATAGAATTCACTGGACTCCTCCTGAAAGAGATCCCAAACTGAAAACTCCAAGAAATATAGTAGCCAAATTCCAGAATTATAAGATTAATGAAATGGCACTAAAAATACCAGATACTAGCCATTGATACTACCAAAAGCAACTGGCTGGCCTGTGTGGTATTTTACCATTGTAATTTCTCATCCCATATTTTAATGATACCTGACATTTATTTTTTTTATTTTAAAAGTTAATTTAATTTTTTAAGTAAAGACAATTTTTAGCATTCATTTTTACAAAATTTTGAGTCCTAAATTTTTTCCCCTCCTTTCCCCTCCCTCTTCCTAAAATGATAAGCAATTTGATACAGTTGCAATCACGTAAAACATATTTCTGTATTAGTCACATTTGTAAAGGAAGAAACAAACCAAAAGGGGGAAGAAACCATGAAAAAAATGAAGTAATTGAAAACAATATGACTCTATCATCAGTTCCTTATCTGGAGGTGGATAGCATTTTCTATCATAAGTCCTTTGTAATTGTTTTGGATCATTGTATTGCTGAGAATAGTTAAGTCATTCACAGTTGATCATTGTACAATATTTCTGTTACTGGGTACAATTTTCTCCTGGTACTGCTCATTTCACTTTGTATCTGTTCATGTAATTCTTTTTTTTTTTTTTTTTTGCAGGGGGGAAGGTAGAACAATTGGGGTTAAGTGACTTGCCCAAGCTCACACTGCTAGTAAGTGTTAAGTGTCTGTGGCTGGATTTGAACTCGGGTCCTCCTGATTTCAGGGTCAGTGCTCTATTAGCCTAGCCACCCCTGTTCATGTAATTCTTTCCAGTTTTTTTCTGAGAGTATCCTGCTCATCATTTCTTATAACACAATAGTATTCCATCACAATCATATACCACAACTTGATCAGCAATTACCCAATTGATGAATATCCCCTCAATTTCCAATTTGTTTCTGCCACCACAAAAAGAGCTGTTTAAAGCATTTTTGTACGTGTAAGTCCTTTCTCCTCTTTTTTATGATATCTTTGGGATAAAGATCTAGTTGTGATACCTGACATTTATATTGGGCTTTAAGGTTTTGAATGCTTATATGGGAATTGGGGACACTTTTACCAACGTTTAGGAGAACCAAGACAAAAGTGGTCTTTGGAAATTTCCCTGTAGTAAACTTGACATGGGGGCAATGAGTCTAAGAGAAACAGTTACCTTCTTGAATCAGCCCCCAGGGTCAGATAAGTCCTATGTAAGCCTTGAATTTTAGAAGGTTGTAAGCCACAGGTACTATGGCTGAACAATGGTCTCAAGATGTAGTTTGAGATATGTAAAGTAATTAAGGACACATAGGGAGAAGACAGTGATGGTGACCTACAAAAAACACCTACAATCTAAAAGTAAAGTGTATTGCATCTATAGTCTGGGATCGAATCTGGAGTTCTGCTTACTAGCCATATGACTTTAAGCAAGAAAATTCACCTCTCCTGGCCACAGTTTTCTTATCTAGAAAATGCAAAGCTTGGGCTAGATAATACTTGTCCTACGAACCTGTATAGCCTTATGACTTACATGCATGGGAGGGACCTTGTATTGGTTTTTCCTTTATCTTTCATTTTTAGGCTGTATGATGCCTATGTTTCTGCTTTCCTTTCTTTTTTTTTTTGAAGGGGGAAGGCAAGGCAATTGGGATTAAGTGACTTGCCCACGGTCACATAGTAAGTGTGATCAAATGTCTGAGGCTGGATTTGAACTCAGGTCCTCCTGACTCCAGGGCTCTTGCTCTATTTACTGCACCACCTAGCTGCTCCTTTGTTTTCTTTTCTCAATTATTCTCTTGATTTTTCCTCCCACCCCCCACCTTGGTATTCTTTTTATTTGATTTCTGTTACCATCTTTGTGATTGTTCGTTTTGTGTTTTTTTTTGTTGTTGTTGTTGTTGTTTTGGTCAGTGAGTTCTAGTGCTCCTTCCTTTGGTTTTATCTCAGGATGCTGTGAAGTTTCTCTTCCTCACTCTCTACTATTTGTCATAATTTAGAATTCCTGTGGCTTTCATTGGTCTTTTTTATGCTTTTTGTTATCTACATTCTCCTTCCTTTCCTACTTCTCATTTTCCTTAGCTCTCCTGTACATTTGGGTCATGTTCTCCTTTCTGTTATCTGTACCTAGGTGGCGTGGTAAGTTCCAGGTCTGGAATCAGGAAGACTTATCTTTCTGAGTTCACATTTGACTTCAGACACTAGCTGTGTGACCTTGGGAAAGTCACTTAGCTCTGCCCTCAGTTTTCTCATCTGTGAAATGATCCAAAGAAGAAAATGGTAAGCCACTCTAGTATCTTTGCCAAGAAAACCCCAAATGGAGTCAGGCAGGACTGAAAAACAACTCAATAACAGCTTCTAACAAACTGCCAGTCTCCCAGTATCCCAAATCCCCAGATTTCTCAATTCTAACACTGTTTTTGCCCAGGAGGCAAAATCATTTTCCTTTCTCTGTTTAGATCTGTTCTTAGCATTCAGAGGTATTTGTGGCCAGTAAACCTTTTGAGGCTTTGAGCTTTCTCAACCCATTCATTCAGCCTTTTTCTTTGTGCATCAGAGTACTGGGCTAGGCACACTAGTGCTAGTCTAGGGTGATCATTGTGAGGGGATGTCAGATAGATGACAGAAATGGGGAAGATGAAAGAAGACATTACTGGCAATTTTGAAGACTGAGAGTCTGGGCACACAAGTTGTTTTGGCTGGCACTTATCACTCTGGTTAGCTGGAAATTTTCCATCAATATGAAAGAACATGCTGGAATATACAATTCAGTTTGGCAAAAAATTAGGTAGAGAGGCACTGATCAGTAGAAAATATGTTTAGCAACCTTGCCTAACACTGTTAGCTATAAATTATATGATCATAAGGCATGGCCTTACACATGTCCCATGTAGGTATTAGCACTACGATTTTGTACATACAAGGTTTTTAAACAAATAGTTGCCATTATCAATGAAAGAATACCCAGATTTCTAATTTAACTGTCTAGATCACTAGGGACCTGGGAAGATATAGATGATCACAGCATCTAAATAGTTCAACCCTCCAGTGTCTCCCCAGGATGATATTGAGATATATACATAAATACCCTCCCTTCCCCTCAGGATAATTAGGAGTCGAAAAATGAGAGGTATAGGTTTTGGGAGTCCAGAATTTGAATTATACCACTGAAATAAACATCAAATTAGTAGGGTCTAAAGTAGGGTTGGCCAACTTTTGGGTGGTAGAATGATATGTTATTTATTTTTTCACTCTTCCACATAGAGGAGGAATAGTTTTGAAGGATGGTGTCATGGACAGTCACTCATAGGTCACCCAGATAAGACACTGTAATGAAGCAACCTACTCGAGCCCATCAGCAGAAGAGCATTTGGAGGCACCCTTGGGAGTAGTGTCTTGAGACATGGGTAGAAGAGCTATATACTATGAAGTTGAGGGAGGAAGACAGAAGTCTAACATTTACCCCTCCCATATTTTTACCTTTTTCCAAGAGCCTGGCATTAGAATTAGTGAATAGAGGACCATTACTGGAGTCAGGAAGACCTGAGTTCAAATTTGACCTCTGACACTTCACACTTACTAGCCATGGGACCTTGGGCAAGTCACACCTCTGATTGCCTTGCCTTCCCCCACTCCCAAAATGCCCAAACCAAATCAAACAAAAGCCAACAACAGGTAATGGTATCTATACCTCCAAATTATCAAGCCTTTCACCTTTGGGTCTGGAGATCGATGGGGAAGAGGGGAGAGAATAAGCATTCCAATAACATCTATTATGTGTCTGGCACTGTGCTAAGATCTTAACAGATATCATTAAGCCAGTTATCATGTAATATTTTTTGTTTGTTTTTTGTTTGTTTTTGCTTTTTGGAGGGCAATTGCGGTCAAGTGACTTGCCCAAGGTTACACAGCTAGTAAGTGTTAAGTGTCTGAGGCCAGATTTGAACTCAGGTCCTCCTGACTGCAGGGCTGGTACTCTATTCACTGCACCACCTAGCCACCCCTATCATGTAATATTTTAATATGGATTCATTTTATATAAATATTTTATTGATATCTTATTTTAAAATTATGTTTGTTTCTGAGTATATTGTAGATCTTTTCTTTATTTTTAATAAAGATATATCTACCTCTGAAGCATTATTATCCCCTTGGATAATAAGGGCCCTAAAATTAAAGGAAGAGGCAAGGATTCATGGGAGCTTTAAATTTGAACTAATAACACTGGAATCTAGTTAAAAGTGGCAGGATATAGTCCACTTTCCAACCCCACACCTAGGAGCCATCTCTTGTAATAGAAAAAAAAGAAGAAATAAAAAGCAGTTCAACAAAAATCAATCATATCAAGTTTATCTAACAGTGAATACAATGTTCTGCATACATCGTCTCACATCTTGGCAAAGACAGTCTGGAGGTACATTTTCAATTTTTTTTTAAGAATTCTAGTCATTATAAATGCACAATGTTCAGGGGGTTTTTTGGGTTTGTTTTCTTTTTCTTTCTATTTACATTGCTGTTGTGTCTATTTTCTGGTTTCTTCTTGCTATACTATACATCAGTTCATTTAAGTATTCATAGGTTTCTTTGAATGGCTAGGTGGCACAGTAGATAGAGTGCCCAGCCTGGAGACAAGAAGTCTCTGAGTTCAAATCTGTCCTCAGACACTTCCTATCTGTGTGAGAGCCGGGGCAAGTCACTTAACCCCATTTGCCTCAGTTTCCTCCTCTGTAAAATGAGCTGGAGAAGGAAATGGCAAATCACTTCAGTATCTTTGCCAAGAAAATCCCAAATGGAGCCACAGAGAGTCAAACATCACTGTAAAAATAACAAATATATTCTCTGAATTCCTCATATTCACTATTTCTTATGAATGAATGAAGCATTTATTATGTGTGCAAAGCTCTGGCAAGACAAATAGAAGAATAAGACTGTCCCTACTTTTAAGGAGCTCCCATTCTAATGGGGGATAGAGCACACATGGAAGGTTTCAGTTGCAAGTCAGATGGTTCTTAGGATACAGCAGCAAAGCAGGTGTTAAAACCCCTTCTTTAATGTCATTTCCACTAACAAAAATATTATCTGTTGCTGACGTTGAAGCATTTGATAGTGACAAGGACTTTGGCGATAAGACCGTTCTTATAACCTGGTAAAATGATTCATTTAGTTATTCCCCAGTTAATGGGCATCTACTTTGGTTATAGCTCATTACTAACATAAAAAGTGCTGCCATGAATATTTTGGTGAATTGGGCTTTTTCTGTTTTTGCCTTTCTTGGGAAGCAAGGATTGTTTTATGACTAACTGAAAGCAAGGTTGGGACAGAGTGGACGTGGAGAGTCAGGGTTAGAGGGGTATGTAGAAGAGGAACAGGGATCCAGAATGGAGGAAAGGGGCCTGATTAAAGATAAATTTCATCACTTTTATATCTTTCCTAGGACAAGCTCTGGCAATTCTTTTTTTGCTTTTTTTTTTGTGGGGGGAGGGCAGTTGGGGTTAAGTGACTTGCCCAAGGTCACACGGCTAGCTTTTGTGTTAAGTGTCTGAGGCCAGATTTGAACTCAGGTCCTGACTCCAGGGCCGGTGCTGTATTCACTGAACCACCTAGCCGCCCCTTAAAATCATCATATACCACTATTGGTATATATCTCAATCTCATTTGGATTCAGGTTTTTACATGTTTTGAAGTTATGGCAATATTTTATGACCTAAGGATAACTGTAGAACCTGAAGAGGCAGCTTTTGAACTCAAATCCTATGACTCTAAAATCAATGGTCTTGTCACTATGCCAAGACCATGTGATAGTCTAGCCCTCTTATTTTGCAGGCAAGGAAACCAGTTCCCAGAAAGGTCAAGGAAGCATCCAGAAAGGACAAGCAAGAAGGAAGGACAGTTTGTAATGACTGATTATAAGTGACTTGAGGAAGGTCTGAAGGTGGAAAATAGTTACTAATCAAAGATATAAGAAGGTGTCAGGAAGGAGATGGCATGGAAAGCAAGCTTTTTAGAACAAGTAGAAATTCAGTATGTAAAGATGGTAGAGGGATGATAATCTAGTTAAAGGGAACAGAGCAAACTCAGGTATGGAGGAAGCAAAGTCAGCATGTTTAGGGGATAGAGAATAATTCAATATGTCTGAAGAAAATATTATATGGAGGAGAACAATATGAGATAGGGTTTAATGGGTGGAAAAGCCTTAAATCTCGGGTAGGTAAGTTTGAACCTTACTGGGTGGACATTAGCAGTGTACTAAAGACTATTGGAGCATGACTAGATATGTAAGGAAGAAACATATGTGTGGCAGCAGCATAGAGGTGGAAAAACCCATTATAATGTAATTGGCAAGCAGCTAGGTGGTACAGTGGACAGAACATTGGATCTGGAGTCAGGAAGACATAAGTTCAAATCCAGCCTCAGAGATGGGCAAACCACTTAACATCTATTTGTCTCAATTTCTTCAACTGTAAAAATGAGGATAATATTAGCACCTGTCTCCCAGGGTTATTGTGAGAATTGAATGAGAGAATATTTGTAAAATGCTTAGCACAGAGCCTGGCATAGAGTAGGTACTATGTAAATGCTAGCTATTATTATTAGTTATTATTGAAATACTCTAGGCTGGTAGTAATTAGAACCTATTTGTGTTAAGGTGGTAGCAGCAAAATGTTTTATGAAGATGGGATCAACAAAAAAATGGTGACAGCTTAGATAATGGAGGTGATGGAGAGGAAAGAATCAGTGATAGCAACAAACTTTAACACCTGAGCGCCTGGGTCAAAGGGGTGCCACAGAAAGAAGTAATGAAGGTGAAGATAATGAACTTCGAGACTTCAAGGTGACATCAGCACATCCAGAAGGTGTCCTAGAGGCAACCGAAACTGTGAATACAGAACTCAGAAAAGAAGTCAAGGCTCAAGTTATAGATCTGTGAGTCATCTGTATTGAGAAAGTTGTTGAAATCATGAGAATGGATGATATTACCAAGGAAGAATGTAGAAAGAAAATAGAGGGGGACCAAGGACAGAATCTCAGGTATCATGCATCTGAAGGATTCAGGAAGAGAATGAAAATCATTAAAGGAGTCAGAGTGACCTTTGGCAAGTCATGTTCCCTCTCTGGCACTTGTTTTCCTCATCTATAAAATGAAGTACTTGGACAAGAGGAGCCCTGGGGTCTCTTTCATCTATGATCCTAAGAAGGAAAATAAGATAGCACGGATGGGTCAGATTAAATGGCCTTTGTCTCTAAATCAGTGTTCTGCTAATAAGCATTTTGGGTGCTTTCCTTTACCATCCTATAAAATCACAGATGAGGTTTCTAATCATGTGACCCAGCCAGATGAATGAGAACACTGAGAACATTATAGCATTAGAGTGAAGAGCTGAACAATTGAGTTAAAGATTTCAGAAACAATCACTTTTCTGTGACTTGATTCATTTGCAATGAGTATTGTTACACATAGAAAGAGCGCTTGATCTTACATACAAGAGAGAATGAGTTCCATAACTGATTGCATTTATTCATCTATCTATTAAACGAAACAAAAGTTGAGGTATAATAATGATTAATGTGGCATAGTGGAAAGATGGCTGGACTTGGCATCAGAAGAATGGGGTTTGTCACTTCTTGCATGACATTAAAAATGTTTTGTTGATTCGTTTTGTTTTCATATTGCGATCATTTTGTGGCACAGCATACTCCCTTCACTAATCGAACCCTCCCTTATTAAATAACAAAAAAATCATACAGTTAAGTAAAACCAAACAATGATATTTCACAGTGTATGCAACATTCTTTACTTGTCTCCTACTTCTCCACAGAGAAGAGAGATGTGTTCTTTGGGACAAAGATTCGTCAATCAAATTAATCTGAGTTTAACTGACTTTTCCATGTGTACATTTCATGTACCTTGTTTTATTTGTTGTGACTATTGTTCCCCTTGGTCTGCTCTTTTTGATCTGCATCAGGTCATACAAGCCTTCCCATGTATCTGGGGATTTCTCATGTGTCAGAAGTGGAATGTGAACTGAGCTCTTCCTGACTCCAAGACTCTCAATCCATTATCAAAATGCCTCTCTATTATTTCTTATGGTGGCATAATATTATACTACATTAGCATACCATAATTTGTTCACTCACCCACCATTTAACTTTGTTTCCAGATTTTTTGCTCACACAAGCATTTATATTACATATAGGAGGCCTTTCAATCTGTCTTTGGGATATGTGCCTGGCTTAGGAATTGCTAGATCAAAAGGCATGAAGCATTTAGTGACTTTTCTTGCAAAATTTAATTTATTTTTCAGAACAGTTGTAACAATTAATCATCTCATCAATAGTGTATTTGTGTGCCTGTCTTCCCATAGCCTCTCCAGCATTGACTATTTCCATCTTTTACTGTTTTCCAATTTGGGAGTGAGATAAGTTCTCAGAGTTATTTTAATGCATATTTAACTATAATTGATGATTTTTAAAGCGTTTTTTTCACACAGTTGTTGACAGTTTGAAATCCTTCTTTTGAAAACTATTATCCTCCTTTGATCACTTATCTACTAGAGAATGACATTGGATCTTATGTTTATGTTAATTCTCTATAAAAGTTAGATATCAGACTTTTAGCAGATACATTTAATGCAGCTATTTTTCCCCAATGAATAATTTATCTTTTTATTCGAGCTGCCTTGCTTTTGAGTAAAAGCTTTTTAATTTTATGTGATTGAAATTGTCTATTTTAACTTTTATGATCACTGCTATGTCTTGCTTGGTTCACAAATCTCTCCTTAATCATAGTTCCAAGAATTATTTCCTTCTACAAGCTCTGGTAGGGCTCACAAAGCTGGAAAGGTTCTGTTATAGGCCTAACAAAAGACTCCATGTCCATAGGAAGGCCAATCTGTCTAAGCTTAGATTCATTTGCTGCCAGAATTTTCTTGGCCATAGCATAGGCTCTCATTAAGACTACAAAAGTGTGAACAGAGTTTTAATCTGTGTCAGATAAGAGTGTGAATGTATTTAATAACAGTTACTATTAGTTAGTAGTAGGATTATAAAGTGCTTTTCTCACAGAAGTTCTAAGCTGTGCCTAACACAAGTATTACTATCCCTGGAAATGAAGAAAAAGGCTCAAAGTAGGCAAATAATCTTTGAAAGGAACACAGTAAACTGACATTTGAACCCAATCCTTATGATTGTAAACATTCAGGATTCTTTCTAATCACACTACTGCTATTAAAATATCACAGATCCTTAAAGTAAAAAATTAATATATTGCCAATTACATTTTAACATTGATAGTAATAAGCATACATAAGTATTGAGTAAAATGAATTTTCCCACTGTTAGAACTTGATTATAAGGTAAACAATGATAACATTATTTATTAGGGATAATTAATAATTAACTTTACATCTCTCTTTAAAGTTTTTAAAGTATCTTACATATATTATATCATTTTATCCTCTCAACAACTCTGTAAGGGTTATATCTCCATTTCACAGGTAAGGAAATTGAGGCTGATAGAGTTTAAATGGCTTACCCAGGATAACAAAGCTAGTAAGTGTCTGAGTCAAGATTCAAATCTAAATTCCTAATACCAAGTCTAGCTCTTGGTCTACTATCTTGAAATGCCTACCATAATTAAATTAATTAAGTACAGTGGAAAAAGTATTGAAGTTGGAATTAGGAGACATAGGTTTGAATCCCAGTTCTGACATCTGCTAGTTATATGCCCACAAGCGTCTTTGAGTCTCAATTTCTTCGTCTATAAAACGATAATCATATTTATGCTTTCTACAAAATAGTGTTATGATGAAAGTATTTGTAAACCTTGAGGATTATCATTGTATCCTTCATGTGGATCTGCACATTTGCCAAAAGTTGCCTTTCAAGGTATTCATTACTTATTAAATAGTGGCATCATGGATACAGCACTAGGCTCGGAGTTGGGAGGACCTGAATTCAAATCTGACCTCAGACACTTAACATGAAAGGTGCTTAATTAGTGTTTACTGATCGATTGTCAGTTTCCTAGGCATTAATAAAGTGTCTCTCATTATGTTAAAAACATTAAGTTCCTCTATTATATTTTGTCAGTATTTTTAAACTGTGAAGCAATTCAATAGTTAAGCCAAATTTCAAAGTGGCTAGTATCTCTGACAAGTCACTCATCAACTTTCCAGTTTTCTTCAGCACCTAAATAATGACTGTTAAGTAGGATTTGTTTTGTGGACTACTCACATTAGGAGACTTTTTAAATGACCTGAATTACTATGTGCTACTGCCAGAGCTCTGTGGCATATATCTCTGTAGTTTTTTGGAGGATAGAAATGTGCCATGAAGTGAGAAAGTGTTACCTGTATCCTGGAGTACGTGGAAATAGAATCTACCTAAAAAAAATCAATCACATTCATCTATTTATTCTTTTGAATATTTTAAAATGATTTATGTGTTGAAGTGCCTAAGGGATCCCAGAAACTAATCCCACATGGCTTTAGGGCATTGGTAATGATGATAACTGACACTGATTTTATAAAGTGCTTTAAAGTTTGCAAAATGCTTTCCTTAAGTAATCTTTGTACTGTCTTGTATGGTTGGCTGTGTAGAGGGAAAAGAAAGGAAAGCATTCTATTCTGTTTTGGTTTGCCCCTATTCTTGGAATCTGGGCAGACTGCATTTTTCCTGAGACTCCATTTTTTCCACCCACTGGGCCAGATCTGTTCCCTAGTTATTGTCCTCAATGTATCCCATGAGAAAGTATGCCCTCTGATCTTGAGAGAAAACAATGGAGAGAACTGTATGACTCAATAGCATCCATGTCCCCTTGTCAAATATCAATGGTTATTGGCTTGCTTTTTGCTGAAGGGAAAGAACCCCCCACCCAGAGCAGCTTGTCTTGTTTTGGTACATTTATAAAAATTAATACATAAAAACGAGACCTATGTTTTATTGTGGGCAGCTTAGTGGTGCCTGGAGTGAGGAAGACTCCTTCTCATGGAGTCTTCCTCTATTCGCCTCAGTTTCCTCAACTGTAAAATGAGCCAAAGAAGGAAACGGCAAACTGCTCTAGTATCTTTGCCAAGAAAACACCAAATGGTGTCCCAAAGAATTGGACACAACTGAACAAAAATAACCATTCATGTTTTATTGTATTTTTATTTATTTTGCTAAATATTTCCCAAATGCATTTTAATCTGGTTCACATCACTCACACTCATGAGTTTTGTGAGCCAGTGTCACCCTGGCGTGTGTTTGACCTATCTGATCTTGACCAATGCCATCATTTTTCTAGATAAGGAAACTGAGAACTGAAAGATTAAATTGCTTGTCCATGCCAAGATTTAAACCATGTCCTGTGACTCCAAATCCATCAAGTTTTTACCCTTTAACACTCTGCTTTTCAAATGTCAAACTCATTTTCCATTCTCTTGCTTTGTTACTAAGGTATGCTCTGAGTAATTTTAATATCCAAGATAAATTGATATATAAAACTCAATGGCCCAATTTGTTGCTTGGAAGCTTTCTGCTTTGAATTTGGTAAAGATTTATTTGTTTTCTCTTTAGAAAAATACACTTGTCAATGGCATCAAAGAGGTTGGTATTTAAATAGGCACCCATAATCCAAACTGATGTCACAAACAAGTCTTTGTTCAGTTGGCCCATGGCCAGGATGTTGATTATTTTTTGGAGAGCAAAGAGTAAGGCTTGCAGTGAGGACCAGTGGAGCACTTAAAAAGATATCCTTGACTTTCCTAAGGTCGGGGAAGGAATGTCCAACGTCAGAGAGGCTTTCATTCATTCATTCAGCATGCTAAATCACCTATGGGGATGGGATTGGGTTAGTTTTCCTCAGTGTAAAAAGGAAGGTCCATGAATGGGGATAGTGAGGAAAAACACTTGCAGAGGCTCAGATTCTCCCCTCCTTCTAGGCCTAAGCCAGCCTGGAGCAACAGTCTAGGCCTAGGTTGCTGCAATAGGATAAACTTTGGGAAGCTTTGGAGGCAAGCAGGGCTTTCTCCCAGTTCAGCACCATATTTCCAGCTGCCATTTCCTAGCTCTGCCATTTATTCTCTGTGTGATCCAGGGTAAGTTATTTCCTTCTCCTTCAGTTACCTTATCTGAAAAATAAGAGGATCTTCCAGCTAGAGATAACGTGGCAACACTGAACTGCTCCCTGGACTCTGTCACTTTCTTACCTGTATTGCATGACACTTTTTGATGATTGTTTTTTAAAAAGTTTCCTTTAAGATTAAGACTAAATTAATCTCTTTGCTACTTCCATCCATTATAATCTAATCTGTCTATATTACAGATCTTTACTTGATGATGGTTCTCAGGTCCCTTCTCCGCTTTCCCCCCTCTTCTTCCTTAGGATATTCATACTCAATTCCTTCAGCTAATCCCGATATGGCATGAATTGGAGACTCTTCACTACCTTGTTTGCCATACTGTGGACACTCTCCAGTTTGTCAATGTGCCTCCTAAAATGTGTCACTCAGATATAAGTACAATGTTCTTGATGTAATCTATCAGGTCAGAGTACAACAGGGCCATTCATTACCTTCTTAAGTCTAGAAACACAGTGGATAGAGTGATGGCCCTAGAAGTCAGGAAGTTTAATCTTTCTGAGTTCAAATCTAGCCTCAGATGCTTACTAGCTCTGTGTGACCCTGGGCCAGTCACTTAACCCTGTTGCTTCCATTCCTCATATGTAAAGAGAGCTGGAGAAGAAAATGGCAAACCACTCTAGTATCTTTACCAAGAAAATCCCAAGTGGGATCATGAAGAATTAGACATAACCAAAACCAATGAACAACAGGAGCCCAAGACAGCATTAGGATTTTTTTGGCTGTTAAAACACATTGTGGACTCACAACGAGCTTAGAACCCACCAAAACTCTCAGATCTTTGTCCTGCCTAGTCATACTTACCTTTTTTCATCCTTCCTCCATCCTTTTGAAACGAGGGTTTCAAAAATTTCTTCACACGCCTAATAGTAGGTTGCCTCAGCCTTTTATGGTGAGAGAATCAAGATGTTTGTTTTAGAGGAATAAAGTGTCCATAAAAGCCTAGTAAAATCAAATGGAAGAATATTTTGCCAGATGCTTTCTACATTATCTTTAAATTAATCAAAAATGATTCCAAGATCAGAATCTACCTTTTTTCCTCAGTATCTTAAAATAATAAAGTGATTAGGAAAAACCAACCTGAAGTAAAGTACAAAATATATTTTCTTGTTTTAACTTATCACCAAAAAAACCCTCACAGGAAAACTGTAAGTATAATAAAGAAATCACAGATGGTATTCCTCAAAATATATGCAACAGTATCTCTCTGACTTCATTAAAAAACCCACTTTCTTTGCAGTTTGGCTTCAAAGTCAATATTTTGGTCATTTAGCAAATTTTGCTGTCTTAAATGTTTTTATGTCTTGACAAAGTCTGTAAAGGAATAATTTATTATTATTAAGCAATGTCTAATACATAGAAAAATGGCTCCCAAAGTTTTTTTAAAGGTTTTGAAAACAAATTTTAAAATGAAAATATTTACTTGAAAATAGGAAAGGACTTCATATATTATGTCAATGCTCAATTTATCATGGCATAATTATGGATGACTTCCTCCCCCCTACTTTTTTTTAACTTCTTCAAGTCAGTAATGAAATGATAAATCTGTAGTATTTCATGATTGGGATGACATTTCAAATTAAACCTGAAAACTGATGTTTAATGATGTTCAAATTTAAATTGGTATTTAATTCCAAGAATGAGATATTGTGGATTAGACATAATTCCACTGCTTTTTTAAAAAGTGAAAAGATTTGGTTAATTGCTTCCTCTTCCCCTTCCTCCTCACCTCTCCCCACCCCATTTAAGATATGAAGTTACTCAGCTGTTTTTATTATTCATAGTATATCTCAAAAATGCTCAAATGAAGCTGTGATTTCAACTATTTGAATGTTCTTTCTGATGATACAGATTGGGACCCATCTATGATTGCCTTATATAACTCTTGTCCAAGTTTGCCATAGAGGATCTACTGAATGTTCTGGAGGTCTTCCTTACTTTCTCTTGACATATAGAAATTATGACTGGAGAACTCAGGTCATGAGACTAGGCCATCTTCTTTTTTTTATTATACATTTCTCTGACAACAACTTTTTTTTTCAGGGTAAAACTGCTTTATTGATTGCAGTTAGTACAGTTCAATAAATATTGACCCCCAAAATGAACTCAGCTATTTATCATAGATTGTTCCCTGGAAAGTTACATGAAGTTGGATCAACTGATTCCCATGGAGGTAAACTTGAATTAATTCTGTTTCTTGGGAAATGAAGCCACACCAAGCTGATAAAGGGCATAAACTGTACCAACAACTGAAAACGACATGGTGGCTCTATAGAGTAGGGCATCCCCTATCCCACCTTTTAGATGCACTGGAATGCTATCATCATCCTGGAATAGCTTTTGTTTTTCTGGAACTTTGTTTTTAAACTGCCTGACTGGGGCAACATTTATGGTTCTCCTGACAACAACTTTTATTCCTATTCTTGGAAGTGGTTTTTTGGTTGTTCAGTCATTTTCCAGTCATATCCAACACTTCTTGACCCCATTTGTGGTTTTCTTGGCAAAGATAATGAAATGGCTCACCATTTCCTTCTCCAGCTCATTTTATAGATGAGGAAATTGAAGCCAACGGGGTTAAGTGACTTACCCAGGGTCGCACAGCTAATATCTGAGGCTAGATTCAAATTCACAAAGATGATTTTTCTTGACTCCAGGCCTGGTACTCTATCCACTGTGCCACCTAGCTTGTTACATATTGTAGACAGCACATATATGCCCTGTGCCTTTATGTTACACTCCATGGGATAATTCATCTTCAGTTTTTTGGATATTTTTGTGTTTGGCCATGTCTCAATATACTGTAATGACTTTCTATTACTAGCATCAAATATAAACTTTGATTTGGCCTTTGAAGCTCTTCACAACTTGACCTCATCCTACCTTTCCAGCCTTATTATACATTATTCAGAAGAATAAAGGGAGAACCCTGCCCTTGTGTTGATTGCTGTTCCTTACACAATACTCCATTGTTTCTTTCTCTATCTTTACATCAGCTGTTCCCTGTATGTGGAATGACCTTACTTCTTAGCTCTTGGAATCTTTCATCTCCTTCAAGACTTAACTCAAGTGCCACCTACTAAAGTGGCTGGTCCCTTAGCTATTAGCATTATCTTCTCTGACAAGATTGCCTTGTATCAACTCTGTGTTTTGGGTATGCCTATGTAAAGGGTCCATTGATTACCCCACCCCACTTAAAATAATTACTTTTGTTTAGTGAGTATACTCCTGTGTTGACTCAATCAACCATTCAATCAACTTGTTGTGAACAATACTAGGCACATTCTTGAATCAATCAAAGACATTTCAACTTGATGCCGAAGGTGTTCTGTTCTGTTCTGAGTGGTTGAGGTGATTTGATTACACCTTGTGAGGCTTGGATACAACAAAATGCTCTCCCAGTTTAGAATTGAAGAAGACTCTAAGTGCACTTAATAAATGCTTATCGATAGATTGCTTTCCTAGTAAGTCAAGGGTTTACTGACTAAAACACTTTTTAGATGACCATGATCTCCTCATTATGGCAGTTGATTTGCATTGGTTAAACTTCTTTATGAAATTATAATCACCATTGATGTGGTGACTTCTTCCACCTTTGTGTGGTGGTTTCTTCCACCTATTACTCATTTTTAATTATTGGTATTTTTTTTAATAGCTCAAGATTGAGTTTTTTCAACCGCATGTTGTTTTTTCCTCTTCTTTCTTTTAGCTTTGTACTCATTTTAGTCTCTGCTCTAATAAAGTGGCATAGTAGATAGAGTGCCTGGCCTGGAGTCAGAAAGGCATCTTCATGAGTTCAAATCCAGTCTTAAACACTTACTAGTTCTGTGACCCTGGGCAAGTCACTTAGCCTTGTTGGCTTTAATTCTTCTTTAAAATGAGCTGGAGAAGGAAATGGCAAACCATGTGTAGCAGCAAACACCCCAACATCCCCAGGGTGGCTGCCAACACAGGTTCTTAGATCTGCTTTTCTAAAGGAAAGCAACTCAAAATGGGGTAACAAGCTTACTTTAATCAATCAAACATATATGGTTTACCTAGTTCAGGGGAAAAAGGTCAGCACCCCGAACTTCAAAGTATACAGACAGAATTTACAAGACAGAGAAACAAACAGATCAAGCAGACAGGCTTCCAAACTGTCCAACCATTACCTCAATACCAAATCACAATTACCAGAGAGGGAAGCATCAACATCTGGGTTTTCAAAGCTGGGGGGCTCTCAACGGCTTCCCAGCATCTCATCTGGTCAAATCATACAACTCTTTTCAAAGTGAGCCCCAAAGCAAAGCCTCACATCAGGGATTATATAGACTTCTCCTGGATCAGAGAATGTCACAACCCTCTTGACCCACTGCCCAATCACACAGCATCAAGGTGTGGTCATTCCTGAAAACCAAGCCTCAGCCTATTAGGGGGCAGAGTATATTTTCTTTTTTTTCTTTTCTTTTTTTTTATTAAACAAATGCTTTATTAACTTCTGTTTTACATCATTCATTTCCGCCAGATTTTGAGTTACAATCATTTTCCCCCCATTATTCCCCTACCCAACCTCCCAAAATAGTAATCCCACAAGATATCACTTCCTCCAATCTGCTCTCTCCCATACCTTCTCCCATACCCCCATCGACTTTTCCATTAGAGGAAGGTGAGTCTTTGCATCCCAATGCTTGCACATCTTATCTCCCTATTACAAGCAAAAGAGTATTAATAATAGTATTTATATATATTTGAGACATTTAATGTTATGACCTCAAATTTCAGATCCATTTCCTTCCTCCCTTGTCACCCATTCCCTCTTGGGAGATAAGTAATTCAGTATATGTTGTACATGTCTAGCTATGCAAAACATTATCATGGTAGATATATTGTACAAGGCTGTTTATAATTCCCTCCCACTCATCCCACCCCCCACTTGGTCCATTCCCTACATGATCCTGTCCCTCTTCTATAGTGGGTACTTCCAACCTCCCCTCACCCCAAGGATGCCCTCCCATCCATCATCCCTCCTCTCATCCCCCTTCCCCTATCCTGCTGCAGGTTGAGATATCCCATTTAGTATGTATGTCATTTTCTCCCTGAACCAAATTCAATGTGAATGTAGTTTTGCCTTTTTAGCCTTCCTTATTCTCCCCCTTCTTTGCAACCACTTCCCCTACATGAGATAGTTTACCCTACCATGTCTCTCCCCATCTCCTCTTGCCACTTTCCTCTCTCACCTCATAATTCCATCCCTTGAGTATTCTCCCTTCCCAACAAATTCAACCTATGCCCTCTATCCATATATAACTGTAACCATATACACACACATTCACATATGTATTCTTATGACCACACCTCCTTCTTCCATTATTTTCATAGTGAGAAAGATATCATCAGTCACAGTTATTGCTTTTCCATATAGGAATGTAAATAGGTCAGCTTTGATAAGTTCCTTTTGATTTCTTTTCCCTGATTACCTTCTCAGGCATCTCTTGCTTCTTGTGTCTGGATGTCAAATTTTCTATTCAATTCTGGTTTTTTTTCCTCAAGAATGCTTGAAAGTCCTCTATTCCACTGAATGACCATATTTTCCCCTGAAACAAAATACTCAGTTTTGCTGGATAGGTGACCCTTGGGTTCATTCCCAGTTCTTTTGCCCTCTGGAATATCATATTCCATGCCCTTCGATCCCTCAGTGTAGAAGCTGCCAGGTCCTGGGCTATTCTGATTGTGTTTCCACAATATTGAAATTGCTTCTTCCTGGCTGCTTGTAGTATTTTCTCCTTGATCTGGGGATTCTGGAACCTGGCTATAATATTCCTGGGAGTTTTCTTTTGGGATCTTTTTCAGGAGGTGATCGGTGGATTCTTTCAACCTCTATTTTGCCCTCTGGATCTAAAACATCAGGGCAGTTTTCCTTGAGAATTTCTTGAAGGGTGATTTCTAGGTTCTTTCTTTGATCATGGCTTTCAGGTAGTCCAATAATTTTTAAATTGTCTCTCCTGATCTATTTTCCAGGTCAGTGGTTTTTCCCATGAGATATTTCACATTGCCTTCTAATCTTTCATTTGTTTGGATCTGCTTAACAGCATCTTGATTTCTCATAAAGTCATTAGCTTCCATTTGCTCCAGTCTAACTCTGAAGGAATGAATCTCCTCAGTGAACTTTTGAGATTCTTTTTCCATCTGGCAAATTCGACTTTTTAAGGCATTCTTCTCCTCATTGCCCCTTTGGGCCTCCTTTGCCATTTGAGTTAGTCTATTTTTTAAGGTGTTGTTTTCCTCAGTCAGGCTGTTGACCCTCATTTCATACTTTTCCTGCATCCTTCTCGTTTCTCTTTCCAATTTTTACTCCACTTCTCTTATTTGATTTTTAGAATCCTTATTAAGGTCCTCTATGGCCTGCAACCCGTTCATGTTTTCCCCTGGGGCTTTTGGAGCAGGACTTCTGACCTCACAGTCCTTTTCCTGCTCTATGCCCCCAAAATAGGAGTCTAGGGTTGCATTTTTCTGTTTCCTTTGCCTTGGCATGTTGCCACTTAATTACTTGACTTTTGGGCTTGTTGCCACACTATGGCTTTAAGGCCAGATAGAGGAATTTTCGTCCCGAACGTGTGGGGGCAACTTCCATTTCTGGCAAGCTGTAAACCCACCCACGACTTCCACCCTAGATCACAATCCAGATCCAGGGAGGTTAAAGCAAGAGTGATTACCCCCCAAGACTGATCGCTGGATCTCCCTACAGATTTGCAGGCTGGGAGCGGGAGCTGCCTCTGAAAACTACAAAATGGCGTTTGTCCTCAGCGGCTTCTAGCCCCCAGGGGAGGGAGCCGACGCATTCCCTAATACCAGTCCCAAAGTCCATAGGACACTAACCTCTTACTTTTTCCTAGGCAAGTCTATGTTGATAATTCTGGAGTCGCCACAGCTCCTGGTGTTCTGGGGTTCCTCCAGCTGGCTGCTGGCCCTGCCTCCCTGGGGCTAAAACCTCGGCTCATGCGGACCTGGGCTCGGCTCGGCTCCTCGCTCTGTGCGCTGCACGCTGCCAGGTCCCAGACCACTGCGGTAGTCCTTCCTGCAGGGCTGCTGGGCTGTCCTCAGCGGGAGGTTAGCTTCTCTGTGTCGTTCTGTGGGTGCTGGGGCTCCAGAAGTTGTTCAGAGTCCCCTTTTACATAGTTTGTGGGGAATCTGGGGGCAGAGTGGCTTGGATGAGCTGTTTCTACTCCGCCATCTTGGCTCCGCCCGCCCAGAGTATATTTTCAAATCAAGGAAGGTTCTCAGAGTCTCTTAAGCCTATCAAAGGGCCTAGGGGCAGGGAAGATCTTTAAATCTGCATTTCCATTATACCATGTCAGTATCTTTGCCAAGAAAAGCCTAAATGGGGTCATGGAGAGTTGGACACAACTGAAAAACTATTGAATGACAGGTATTTGATTCATGAATGAATTAGTAATGAATCACTTCCTCTCCATTAAATATAATCACTGTTAGTATTCAGTGCCTACCCTGTCCATTGTTTTCTTTTCTATGGTTTATTTTTTTAAAATTCTGAATTTAAACACAAAAAGAGCATTCTAGGAAGTCATGAGTCTCCATTTTGTAATGTCTGCTTCTTTAGATTTTTTTTTTTAAGAAAAGCTATATATTTACATGTTTCTTTTAGAACTGACCTGAACCATGTGAAGTTTAAGGCTACATGGGGCCTTGGCACATTTTGGATTGAGCTGAGAAGCTACCCTGTGCTGGTGGCCCCCTTTCTTATTGCCTTTAGGTTCCTGAGTCACCTCTTGAGCCATTGTGGGGTAGACAAAGTCCTTTACTATAGTTTATCATTGGATTTCTTGGGTCTGGTGCAAACTTCAGGGTTTTGTTGGAGCAGGCATGTGGGAGCCCTGTTTCCCATTCAGGCAGCCATCTTATACTCATTCTTTTCTCAGATAAACCCAATAGTGTAGAAGTATGAGGCTTCTTTGTGGTTTACAAGTCTTTGCACTATCTTATTCCTTTATGCTTAAGCCGTGCTTTCCAATACATCTTTCACCATCCTCACCTTCTCTCACCTGGTTTCTCTTATAGCAAGATTGCCAAGACTGATATGATCCAGGAACTCAAGTGCTATATGTTGGTTATTGGACAAGAATTTCCCCTGTAGAGTAAAAACAACACATCAAAATCTTTAAATGATCTAAAAATTATTCTATCCTTAGCACCAGCTTTCCCCTTTTCTGACACTCTGCTACCATCAATGTAGAACTTCAAGGTTTCTACACAAACCCTGGGTCTATTATGTATTTTTGTTTGTTTCAAGCATTGCCATAGTGAAAGAATTTAAAGAGAAAGGTGAGAATCAACAATATGTACAAGGCAAATAGGCTAAGATTTCTTGCTTCCCTTGAGGGGCATATGGCCATGATGGCATTTATCGTCTAGTTGAAGAGATGAACACGGAATATTGTAGCAGGT
This sequence comes from Gymnobelideus leadbeateri, assembly GCA_011680675.1. Taxonomy (NCBI): domain Eukaryota; kingdom Metazoa; phylum Chordata; class Mammalia; order Diprotodontia; family Petauridae; genus Gymnobelideus; species Gymnobelideus leadbeateri. The sequence continues at coordinate 528,887 of WOXC01010899.1, forward strand.
GAATAGGAGTGAAGGTCTCTTGCCTGGCCTCTCACCTTTTAGAGGGAGAGGAGAAGCTCCATTCTGTTGTGCCATTGTGGGGAAAAAGGAGAAACACTGTATTGCACACCAGTCTTCTGCCTTCTGGGGAAGGAAAGAAATAATCAGTCCAGGTCTCCTGCTTGATCTCTTTCTTCTGGGCAAGAGGAGAGACACAATTCCATCATGCCAGATCTCCTGCCTTTAGGAGAAGAGGAGAAATGCCATTCCATTAGCTGTCCATCACAGGTCCCCTCATCTGAACTGCTCAAGGCTCTAAGAGTAGTCCATCCTGAGGCCAACCCCTAGGGGCATTGATAACTTACCTGAACTCATTCCTTTATGATGAACAAACTCCCACTAGGTCATCCCCTCATCCCCTCAGTGATTCTGAACTCTGTGCTGTCGTCATTCAAGCTCCATTCTCCCTTCTCCACTGCTTGTTTGCTCACTGCCATTCTCCTCATCTTTCTCCCCAACGATATCCCACTCTCCCCACTCTTCCCACTATGCTCTTTGGAAAGCCTGTTCCATAGGTTATAGACTCGCTTTCATCTTAATTCTTGTTCTTTCCCGATCCTTTCATCCTTTGGCTCTCATTAACAGCTAGTTCCTTCTTGATGGCACACCTTGCCTGTCCACCTTTTCCAGCACTGGTTGCAATTTCCCTCAATCTCCTTTGATTACTGGTCGAAGTAGGGGAGTTAGAACATTCCTTGCTTTCCATTGCCATCCTAGGTTCTCCCTCTATCACCATTATTCAGTAACCATTCTTCCTTTGAGGTTCACTCAATCCATATCTACCACCCATTCAAAATCTAGTAGCTATTTCCTGAACTCCTGCATAGTCCCCTTCTTTTTCAATGAGTGTGGTACTTGGCTCACAGTCTTTTGTGGGGGCCAAGTCTAACAGATTCTTGAGCTTGTGTCTGAGTCCAGAGACTTGTGACTTTCTTCGAGTTCAAGGACTCGTTGAGCTATGTCCAAGTCCGGACTTGTTGACTCGTTTCTATCTGGGAGGGTGCAAAGTCTCCTCTGGACAGGTGTGCACTATTTTTCCCCAAGTAGAATATTTGGCAGTCAGTATAAAGAAATATTGCTGTGTCTCCCACAAGCAGTCTGGGCTTGCAGGAAGCCACTTGATAGTCAAGGTCTTTTGCTGATATTTTTGTCTAGCTGAGTGCATCAGTGAGAAACTGGTGATCCTAAGCTCACTATAAAACTTTCCACGTATAAGCAAGAAAGATGTATAATCAACTACACTACTCCAATAAACCAGCATTGCATTGTTATCCAACTATGCTTGCCTAGCCCTATTCTCTTTAGTTTACCGTCCATCTCTCAATGTCAGTTGCTATCAGTCTTTCTCTCCTCTCTAACTCCTGCCCTCATATTAGGGAACTTCAATTTATTTATTCTTTCTCAAACACCCCAAATTCCCAGTTCTTCAACTTACTCATTTTACATGACCTGCTGTTCCATAACACCCCAGCTGCAAATAAAGATGGTCCCACTTTTGATCTTGCTATCATCCATAAATGTACTGATACTCCCCTATCTGATCACGATCTGTTGTCATTCCACCTCTCCTTCTGTATTACAACCCTAAACACTGTTCTTTGTCCTCACCAGAACCTCTGATCTCTCAACCCCACAGTTTTCCCAGGTCATGCCTGCTAATAGTAGACTCTGTCTTGAGGCCTCTTTTCTTCTTCCCCTATACTATTTTATTTGATGATCTCATTAGCTCCTATGAATTCGTATTCAATAAGTTGTCAAATACTGCCATTTTTACCTTCATGACAGCTCTAGTATGTGCCCACTTTTCTCCTCTGATACTGTTATAACCCTTATGCAGGCCCTTATCACCCATATCTGTTGCAATAGCCTGTTGGTTGGTCTCCCCTCCCTCACTCACTACCTTTCTCCACTCTATTTCATCTTGATTTAGCTGTCCAACTCATCTTCCTAAAGCACAGGTTGGACCATGTCATATCCCTATTCAATAAAATTCAATGTCTGCCTGTTATTCCTAGGATTAAATAGAAAATCTTCTGGCATTCAAAGTCTTATACAATCTACCCCTTTTCTAGTCTTTTTATATCTTACTCTTCCTCCCCTCAATATACTCTGTGATCTAGTGACACTGACCTCCTTTCTATTCTTTGAACAAGATATTACATCTCCCAATTCCATGCATTTTCACTGACTATTTTCTGTATTAAGAATTCTCTCCTTCATCATCTCTACCTCCTGACCAACCTGGCTTCCTTCAAGTACCAACTAAACTCTATCCTTCAACAAGAAGTCTTTTCTGATCCTTCTTATTACTAGTGACTTCCCTATGTCGATCATCTCCAATTTATCTCTTATGTATATGTGTGCATGTATCCATAATGTATATACATCTTTTTATTGTTGAGATAGAAATTTATTTCTGTTTTATAAACTGAGTCTTTATTTCACTTGAATAAATTCCTTCAATGAGGTCCACTAAACATGTGTTGATTATTTTGCTTATCTATTATGGAAATTTTTTACTTAACAGAGCAAATGTATTCTAACAAAATTAGCAACATGGTTATTTTTTTGTTAAAGAACCTACCTTTCTTTTCATTTACAGGCCTGTATTTTTCTCATGAAGAATCATTAGTTGACATAACTTATCTAATGGGAGTACTGGCCAGTGAGGGCCTAGTGCTTGAAACATTTATCTATCTGCTATCGATCCAAAAAGTGAAGCTTTAAGAATCAGCTTCAGTAATGACTCAGGGTTAGGACTTTGTGATGATGAGAAGCCTTCTAACTGGGACTCCATGAAAGGGGAAAATGATGAACAGGCGCATGGGTTGTGGGGTACTGTTTGGCCCCACATGTTTCTCTATACATTTGCTTATTACTCTATTTTAAGTTTGAGCCCACTCTCCCCAGTGTTAGCTATCTGTGCATAATTGTTTTCATGTTGTCCCCTTTATTAGAGTTCTTGAAAGCAGGGACCTTTTCTTGCCTTTCTTTGTATTCCCAGAACTAAGCACAGTAGCTGCCACCTAGAAGTCGCTTAATAAATGCTTATTCACTGTCTGAATTGAGAGGCAGATAGAAGAGCTGAGTGAATGGTAAAGAAAATGAGTGTTTTAGGTGCCCGAAGAGTTACTATACTTCTGAAATGTAAACAACCTTACTCCCCTGCAAAGCAGCGATCTTCAGGAAAAAGCCCTGGCAGAAGATCTGATGGCAAAGTCTCATCTAAAAGTACTTAGGGAAAAAAAAAACTGTTCCCAGGCTCCTCATAAAACCAGCTAGGTGATACAGTGGATAGAATGTTGGGCCTAGAGTCAAGAATAACTGAATTAAGAGCCCACTCCAGACATTCTCTCTATGTGACCTTGTTCAGGTCACTTATTGTCTTGTGACAGTAAAATTAGAGATTTGGAATAATCTCCCAGTTCCCTCATGTCTCTAAATGAGGGATTCTTAATTAAAATACATATATATGCATGTATATATATGTATATAAACACACACATGCATGTACATATGTATATAAATAAAACACACATATGTATATAAATAAAATACATACATACATGTATATATACATATATACACACATACACAACACACAATATATAGGTATATTTTTATGTGTACATACATATATGTACACACAATATATACACAACACATACATATATGTATATATGTGTGTATATGTATATATACACACACACACACACACACATACCTCTTGGGCAGTTTGGTGAGGCCTATAAACTCCTCACAATAATGTCTTAAAATGCATAAAATAAAATACATATTGAAATAAAAAAGACAAGTTCACAGACCTCAGGTTAAGGATCCCTGTCCAGAGACTTGGCTACACTTCAATTTCACTTTCTCCATGTTTGTAGAACAAGGAAAGTGATGTTTAAAGCCAGCAGAGTGACGACTCTAAAGGCATACTGTGAGAGGAGGAGAACTGGTTTCCTGGTAGTCCTGCTCTGTTTACGCTGGTCCTGTTAGAATTTTAATACCTGATAGGGTAGGTTTGGTCCCATAGTTGGACTTGAGCATTAGAATTCACAACATTGTCTCCTTCATTGACTTTTCCATGACCACGTACATACAATCTTACTGACTCAACGTGCTACCTGGCCAAAGAAGATAATGATCTGAAGATCCCTGGAGAGTTGGTGTTCCCTTTCCAAGGCAACAGGAAGGGTGTAGGAACTCAAGGACTACTTCAATACTAGATGCAAATAACAACCCAACAAAGGCAGACAAGGTTGTTGTTGTTTTTTTCTGTTGTGTCTAACTCTTCATGACCCCACTTGTGGTTTGGTTTGCTATTTCCTTCTCTAGCTCATTTAATGTTTTTCTGTTGTATATAAGTCTTCATGACCTCATTTAGGGTTTTCTTGGCCAAAAATACTGCAGTGGTTTGCCATTTCCTTCTTCAGCTCATTTGACAGATGAAGAAACTGAAGCAAACAGGGTTAGGTGACTTACCCAGGGTCACACAGCTGATAAGTGTCTGAGACCAGGTTTGAACTCAAGAAGATAAGTCTTTACAACTCCAGGCCTAGCGTGCTCTCTCTATCCACTGGGCCACCTAGAATGCCCTCAGACAAGTAACATCCTTACAATAAGCATGATTGTTACTGTCTTAGAGTGAGGAATGAAAGGGACTCTGGAGTTCATCTTACCCTACTGTGTTCATTTTATAGGTAGAGAAACTGAGGCCCTTCTAGGTTAAGTGACTAACCCAAGGTCACATACATAGTGACAAAGTTGGGATTCAAACCCTGGTCCTCTATGCTTTATTCAGTATTCTTCGCAATATACTGTGCTGTAACTTTCAATATTCACATGAGATAGACCACAGAGTGACAGAAAACTCAATTTTCCTTTTTTTTTTTTTAAAAAAGCATTCCTGATAGTCATGAATACTAGAATAATCAATATGCCTCTCTTTCAGGCATGGTTCTTCTATGGCTTCTTTATATATTCTGAGGTTAATTGTTATTTTCAGAGTAAGGTATTTCTATGAAAATTTTACATTTGTTCTGAGTGACCTTTTTCTTGGTCAGTATGGCTGCTGTGATTCACGTCACAATTAGAAGTACTATAATCAGCCTCATAGGGAGAATCTCTCCTGAACTATGGATTTCTGTCTGTAGAGGTAAAGGTAAGCGATAACTAAGTCCCTGCATTTATCGCTTATTGTAGTGCAAAGCCAGCCAAATTTTGAGAGATTTCTTCCCTAAGCAGAAGTAGTATGATTTATTGTAATCCTTTCTTTGAAACACAGCTGCTAACTTCATAGTCTGCATTCACTTTTTTATGAAACTTTCTTGGCAACATTTATAAGAAGCTGAGTAGGCTTTAAAATGGCAGTAGCTTCTTCCAACATCATCCGAACATTCAAATTTATTAACTTCATCCTAACATCAAACACTAGAAATACTTATTATAATAATAACTATTTAAATTAATTTATTTTATTTTTAATTTGTGGAATAAAACAAGCATTTTCATAACCCAGTATAAAAAAAAAAGATGGTTGCACATGAAATTGCAAATCTATTCTATACAACTTGCTATTCCTTTTTTTAAAAAAATTAAAAATTTTAAAAAACTTTTACTTTTATTTTGGCTTTTTTTTGGAGGGGAGAAGGCAGGGCAATTAGGGTTAAGTGACTTACCCAAGGTCACACGGTTAGTAAGTGTTAAGTGCCTGAGACTGGATTTGAACTCAGGTCCTCCAGACTCCAGGGCCAGTGCTCTATTCACTGTGCTACCTAGCTGCCCCTATTCCTTTTAAATATGTAATAAAGCTATCATGTAAATTTCTTTTTCCCCTTTTTTATCTTCCCTCTCCTCTAGCCCTAGAAATGGCTACCCTTAGATACAAATAGAGGTACATACACATATACATATACACATATGTATATACGTTTATATGTAAAATTACCTATACATCCTTCGATTTATCAGTTTTGTCTTTGGATGCAGATAGTGTCTTTCTTCATATGTCCTTTATGCTTAATTTGGGTATTATAATAATAATTATAACAACAGTCATTAGTACTTGAAGTCAGCAGAGCATCTACATGGAGATTAACTGTCATCTTCCAACACCAATGGGTTGTATCACCTTTAGACCAACTAGGTTTCTCTGAAGATAGCCACCTCTATCTGAGGCCTCTAAAGGTCTTAAGTGAGTATGGAGGTTCAGTTGTTTGAGGAACCAGTCATGAGTTATGAAAAGACTGTCCATGAGCTCTGTCCCAGATACTCTAACCAACTTGCTCCCACATCAAGGCTGATCTTATCCTGGGTCTTGCTGATAAGTGATGTCAGAAGTGGACATTTTCACTATATAAGCAAGATCAAGTCAGTCTCAATCAATCAATAAGTCAACACATATTTATTAAATGCTTACTATGCGCTCAGGACATAAAGAAAAGGCAGAAATAGTCACTGACCCTAAGGATCTTACATTTTAATGGGGGAGAAAATGTATCTAGATCAAAACATATGAAATAGATTCAGAGTAGAGAGAAGGTAACATGAAGGAATGGCTGAAGTTGGAGGTACCTGGGAAGGTCCCGTAGTGGAGGTGGTGTTTGAATTGAGTCTTAAAAAGAGGCATAAGTTGAGAGCGAGAGCATTCCAGGCATGAGGGACAGCTATTGTTAAGGCAGAGAGACTGGAAATGGAGAGTAGTAAGTGAGGAATAGCAAATAGGCATGTCTGAATTGTAGAGTGTGTGGAGAGGAGTAGAATGTTATTGTACTGGGAGGGTAGGAAAAGAATAGGTTGTGAAGAGCTTTAAATAACAAACAAAGGGTTTTATAGTTGATTCTGGAGGAAATAGGAAGTTATTAGAGTTTATTGATCAGGGGAGTGACATGGGCAAACCTATACTTTAAGAAAATCACTTTGGCAGCTGACTGAAGGATGAACTGGACTAGGGAGAGATTTGAATCAGGGAGACCAATTATTAGGTTATTATACTAGTCCACATGAGAAGGGGTGAGGGCCTAAACTCAGGTGTAAGTGGACAGTAGGAGATATATACAAGAGATGTAGAGAAAGAAATGAGGGTAACTGACAAGCCTCAAACCCATTGGTAACTAAGAAGGATGTCTACCCCAACTCTATGAAGACTTACCCTGGTGGAATGGTTGGATGAGAATAATTTGTTCCAACGGCTACCAAGGTGGCTGAAGCAGGCTCTGTGGAGTGTTTAGAGCTTGGTCAGACATCAAAGATGCCAAGGTCATCCACTATATCCCAGGACATTAAGTCATTCTGACTTTTGTCCTGCCACTAGACTTTGATGCCTGGAAGAGAGTGAGGTTGATTCTTTGTATATGGCTGCCTCATTTAAATCCAATTCACAAGCAAGTCAAGACATAATGAACTATTAGGTAAGTCATTTGACTCCTCTACATGTGGTTGTACAAAGGGAAATACCCATTTAAATAAAATATGTGACCCATGAGCTTGAGGGATGAAGGATGAAAACACAGACATTGTAAGAAACATGAAGAATTATATTGATGGCTTAAGGACCCTAAGAAACTTCTCAGGATGCATGAATGACTGAGTGTATTGGGGGAAAGGGTAGAACAGATTTTTTTTTTATGAATTTGATACGAATCTATATAGATATACTTTTTTGCCATGATTGGTAAGAAGTGATTTGTCTAGCTGTCAATGTTACTCAACTATAAATGAAGTCTGTCTTGAGTCTTGGTGCAATCAAATTGTTAATTGAACTCAACAGCTGCCATTTTTCTGGATCCCTATTTTTCTGTCCTTTTAATTTTATTGCCTCTTTTCCTTTCGTGCCTTAAGTTGTGTCTTAAGCATGAAGGCATTTCAGGAATTCTCCTGCAAAAGCCGTTGTGACTTTCCATGTGAAGTGATTAGGATTGTTTTGTTTCATATGCAGCAGATTAAAAACAGCTTGCAATCTGGTGCATATACTATCTAGTGTCATTGAGCTCCATTCTGCCCTATTTACAAGAAGATGTAAACTGAGTTCTGCTACATTGCACACATCACCCTCCCTCCCCAGCCCCACCTATCCATTTGAACTACGAAGCCCCTTCAAAATAGAGGATGACAAAACTCACCAAATCATATATTGGAAAAAAATTTTAATTTATGGGAGAAAACACGCACTGCCACAAATAGTATAACAAAAAACAATTATACATGAAACTATGAACCTATTATGTACAATTTTGTATTCCTAGCACCTAGCAAGTTTTCCCCATACATTTGGGGTTTAGTAAATGCTTATATTGGTTTAATAAATGCTTAATATATGGATTCAATTATAAGACCACAAATTTAGAGCCAGAAGTCACCTAGAAGCCATCAAATCCAACTTAATTTACAGAAAACTGAGGCCTGAAGAGGTTGAATGACTATCTTTGATTCATCCAGCTAGTAAGTGCCTGAAGTAGAATTGAGCTTACAACCTCTGACTTTCACCCTGTGGGTTACCATTTCTTACATTGAACTGAACCATAGGGCAAATCACACACTCCTGATTATCCTTCAGTATTTAACTGCATGCGGTCTGATCTGACCCATGTGTGTGTAGTATTCACCTCTCCTTGTATGGTTCTTGCACATGTCTTTCCATACCCAGGAGGAGATATCCATAGTCCTTAGAGCTACCCATATTTTCCTCCAGTATTTTCAAATTTCTTGGGTAACAGTGCAGATAGCCCATGTAATAAACTACATAACTCTTAAAAATCCTACCAAGAATTGTGCACGAATTAAAAAAAAAACCAAATGGCCAAAACAACCTGCATTTGCCTTTTTTCTGTACATGTTATTCTAATAACTCATCAATACAATGGTCTAACATCCTCACTGAATAAGAAAGGTCTGGGCGCCCCTTATCCCAGAGTTTAGTGATGGGAAGCAGCTGCACCCAGAAGGCCGGGGCAGCCGCAGCTGCAGCCTGAGGTCAGGGCTTCTGGGAGGAGCTTGGGGCTTCAGCAGCCTGCAGCTGCTGATTTGGCTATAGCTAGGAAGCACAGGGGAGTTCTGCGTTGTCTCTCCTGTGGAGGCTGTCCATATCTTTGGGCAGACCATAGCCTTAGTGCCCAAGGCTGCCTGGGAAATGGGGCCCAGGAAATGTCTAGGTCAGTGTAGTTTAGCCAAAGTGAAGAAAACTTCGTTGGGGGAACAGATACAGCTTAAGTTGAGAGGGTCCTGTCTTGTAAAGGGAACCCACTGCTTCTACACTTGGAGTAGGAAAGGGAGAAAAGATAATATGATTTAGAACTATGGGACCTTAGAGGTTTTCTAGTATGTCTTCCCCTGGCCTCAAAATACAGTTTAAAGAAAAACTCAGAGGCCTGTTCAGAGTGATAGGGTCCAGTTCTAGGACAATGAGGTAGCAGATCTGGCACTGCAAAGACTGCTGGATGTCTGGATTGGATACTCAGGTCTGGATTCAGGTTCTGTGTGGCCTTGTTGGGTGAATCGCAGTTTTCTCATTTGTACAAGGAAAGGGTTGTTCTAAATGACGTGTTATCTCAGCTCTAATTCCATGAAAACCACAATGCCTGGATTAAAGACAGATCTCTGATTTCAAATTCACTGTTCACTAAATCAAGGGATTGCAGGTGAGGGGAGAAGAAAAAGGAAGAAGTGGGTGAGAAAGAAATGAGAGGAAAACACACAAAGCATGGGAGAATGAGTGACTTGTAAAAGTGAGGGCTAAAAGATGGAAAAAAAGGAAGGATGGGGGAAGGGGAGGAACGTGCTTAAAAAGGACCTTGAAAAGGAGGAGATGGAAGAGAAATGTACAAAGGTGAGTATTAATGAGAATAGAAGAAAAGAGTGAGGAAGATGATGGTAGACTCAGAAATACGAAGTGCATGTCTTGGTGAGTTGGGATGGGGATGATGTGTATGTCAAAGAAAGGTAGAGTACAAAGAATGATTAGTTCTCTAAGGATCTGTTGCTGTTTTGTATGAATGGAAGGGAAAATCAATGATGGATAAGCAGGGCCATGTGCAGTCAGGAAGACCTGAGTCTGATTCTGACCTCAGACACTCTCTAGTTAATGTGACCCTGGCTGAGTCACTTGTCTCTGATCCTTGGTTTTCCTCTGTAAATTTCAGAAATTGAATAGCATCTAGTTAAAAAGATTGTGAAGATAAAGTGAGATTTTATATATACATATATGTATACACATATATACACATATCTTACAAGGACTATATAAATGTCAATCAATCAATAAGCCTTTATGAAGCTTATTATTCTATGTATGAGACACTGTACAAAGGCATTGGAGAGAAAAGGGCAGGAATGAAAGAGTCTGTATTCTGGGGAGACAACATGTATAAATACTTAGCTAATATTATTTCAGTCAATAAATACTAGAAAAAGGGGCATCTAGGTGGCACAGTGAATAGAGCACAGGTCTTGAAGTCAGGAGTTCAAATGCAGCCTCAGACACTTGAAACTTAACTAGTTGTGTGACCTTGGGCAAGTCACTTAACATCAATTTCATTGCCTTCCCCCCTCCAAAAAAATACTAGAAAAATACAACAAAACGGTTGCCTAAATGCCTTCATTTAATTTTCTTGCAAAAAAAAAAAGATAGCTACGTTCCTACAATGCTTTAAGATGACCAAAATCACTTTTTTGCAGTCAGAATCAGACTCAGGTCTTCCTGACTGCACATGGCCCTGCTTATCCATCAGTCAAAGTTACTGTACTTTTACCTTGATTTTCCCTTCCATTCATACAAAACAGCAACAGATCCTTAGAGAACTAATCATTCTTTGTACTCTACCTTTCTTTGACATACACATCATCCCCATCCCAACTCACCAAGACATGCTCTTTGTATTATTACAGCACAGACATCACCATTTATTTTGGAAGCTTTGGCCTCCAATGATCTTCTAGCTAAATTGCCAGTTATACCATTCTGGTCTAATAGAGGCTTGCCCCTGCTATGAACACTTGGAGTAAGTAGTCTTTAGCAATACAATACAAACAACAAAAGCAGGTGCTTCAAGTATAGTGATAAAAAGGCCAAGATATTGGAATCATATTCTTCAATACTTCAAAAGTTCTATAATCTCGTCAATGTGGGTATACTCCCTCCTTGCAGACTAGGTCTCTTGTTCTGTAAACAATATGCTCCATCTCTGACTGGACATTTCACAGCTGGTCCGCATGCCTAGCATCCTCTCCCTTTTCACCTCTAACTCCTGGTCTCCTTGGCTTCCTTCAGGTCCCAGCTAAAATCCTACTTTCTATATGAAGTCTATCCTGACCCAGCTATATTCCTTCCTTCTATTTTTTATCTCCAATTTATTCTCTATACATTTTGTACATAGTAGTTTCTGTTGTCTCCCCATTAGGTTGTGAGCTCCTTGAGAACAGGGACTTTTTGGGGGTCCTTTTTGTATCCACAGCACTTAGTACTGTGACTGATACATAACTGTCAATAAATGTTTGTTGACTGACCCACTTTAAGATCAAGGTCATGACCCATTCATACCTAAGCATCCTTTGAGACTTTTGGCTATGTCATCCCATAAAATCCTCATGGTCTGAATAATGAATCCCCTGAAGTGGTGAAACATATTTGGATTCTCACTATTCAAAGTCATAGTTATATTAAAATATGATGATTGGTTCTAGCCCAATGGAAATAAACAATGCAGATTCAAATAATGTGACTGCCAGATTCTTTATTTATACTAATCAGTTCCTAGTGCTAGGTCCCCCTAGTTTTGGGGACGGTACCTAAGTCGCATACAAACTGTCCACATGTTATTCCTTGTTCCAACCGCATGACTGGCTCACCTCCTTTTTGATCATATTCCCCTGACTACTTTTTATGTATAAGTCCTCATTGGAAATATACTGTAGACCAGAGGGGTCAGTAAGGTCCCTGTTGACCTCATGAGGCCTACAATACTCAGATTAAAATGTAATTGGGAATATTTACCAAAAGAAATGAAATACAGTTAAACATAGAAGATGTTAATATGTAGTTTTCTTTGGAGGGGGGGTAAGGTAGGGCAATTGGGGTTAAGTGACTTGTCCAAGGTCACAGAGCTAGTTTTTGTGTTAAGTGTCTGAGGCTGGATTTGAACTCAGGCCCTCCTGACTCCAGGGTCAGTGCTCTATTCACTGTGCCACCTAGCCACCCCAAATATGTAGTTTTCTAAGTCAACATGCAGCCAGCAGGGATCATTATTTATAGTTCAGTGGCCCTTATTTTTATTTGCGTTTGATGTCACTGCTGTAGACCATTTATGCCTATCAGATAGTCCTTTATTGTCCTTTGAATGCCATGTAATTTTGATTAATCAGAGATTATTGTGTTCCATATTTTGCAGCCAATAATAACACTGGAAGATCATGTTAAATAAACAAAATAAATGAGCAAAATGAGATCTATTCGCTGCACATTTTAGTCAATTTGTATGAATTTAAAGATAGGGACTACTGTAGATAATATCTGCACAAACTTGCACACTCTCTTCATTAAGGTTAGCTTTAATCTACATACAGATTAGTGCCATAAAAATGATTATAAATGCCGAGTCTCTCCCAGTTATTCCTGATTTTGCCCTCTGGGGCCAAATGGAATCAATCTTTTCCCTATAATAGCCTTTTAAGTACTTTAAAAAATTTAAAATCCTCCTTTCCCACTTTTTCTCTTCTCTTCTTCACTTACTTCATGTTATTCTTCTATGGCATGAGCTTGAGGTTCTTCACAATTCTGGTTGCCATTCTCTGGATACTATCCAACTTATATCACCGTTCAGCCTAAATTGTAGCATTAAGAACTGAGCACTGTACCCCACTCAAATGGTGCTCTCTGACCAGGGTGAGGTAGAATGGGACTATCCTAAATGAAAGGAACATAGATTTAGAGTTAGAAGGAATCTTAGGAGTCATATCGTCTAGTGCTCTCATAGTACAAATGAAGATACTGAGATCAAGAGAGGTTGGGTGACTTATCCAAGGTCACACAGGTAGGAAAGTGACAGCGTCTGTATTTGAACTCAGGTCCTTTGACTCTAAATCTGGTACATTGTCTATGTCATCTCAAACTTCTTATTTTTGGAAGCTATGTCTTTCTTAACATAGCTCAATATCCCATTCTCCTTGGCATAGAGTCTAGACCAGGCGTGAAGAACACATATAGCCTCAAGGACTCGGGTTCCTACCCCTGGTCTAGACAATGGAAAAAAAAATTAACTCTGCCTTCTCTCTGTCGTCACACCCTAGCAGCAATTGGAGACCTCCTTCGATTTCCCCAACATAGCTTTAAAAAGTCTTTTTGTTCTTAGGTTTTCCATCAACAAATTTTTTATTCTTTCTTTAGTTTTTTTTTAAAACAACTCCCATTTTTCTTTCTCATCAGAATTGTTTCTCTTTCTATCTTCAGAATTTCATTCTTTTGAGTTGATTGTTTCCTCTGGTGCTCCACTCTTGTCCCATTCTGCCTTGGGTTGTTTAATTTTAGTCTAATAATAAGAATCGGATCCAGAATAGAATTTCTATCAGTTCCTCCAATATTTGAAGGATGAAGTTACCATTAAGATAATTTGACACATTTTTAGTTGCTTTCCTTTTGACAGAGAGAGAGCTCAAGAAGATACCTGGATAATTGAAGTCTCCTGTTACTATTGTATTATGCCCCTGGAACAGGCTTGTGATCTATCTAATTCCCAAACTCTCCTATATAGTCTTTCTGTCTAGGTGGTTTGTATTGTATTCTGGTGACAGAAGCTTTTGGGTCTCTTATTGGATAAATCTTCACCCAAGTACACTCTACCATGTTTTCCCTGTTGTGGTTCTAAGGTTTCTTCATTTGAGTATATTTTCTTAATTGGCAATGCTACCTTACTCTCTCTCTCTCTCTCTCTCTCTTTTTTTAAGCAATTGGGGTTAAGTAACTTGCTCAAGGTTACACGGCCAGTCATTATTTCTGTGTGGGTGCTCATTTTCTGAGGCCGGATTCGATCTCGGGTCATCCCAACTCCGAGGCAGGCGCTCTTACTCACTGTGCCACCTAGCCGCCCCTTACCTTACTCTCTTTTAATCTAGCTTATTTCTCTTGAATAAAGCATAGCTCTTCAGAGCCATAGGCTAGTCATAAGTCCTATTCCACTAAATCTCAGTGATAGGTCTGAGGTAAAATTCACTCCCTTGTATTAGGCTCTCTGGTTTATTTGACTTTTTCCTTATCCATATAGATAGACATTTGAGACCATGGCTTTTAATACTATCATCTATTTTTGGATCTTATCTCCTGTGAATTTCTGTATGTTTTAACTGTCATTCTTCCTCCCACATTGTAATAACTTTCAATGACACGTAGCTTGCTGAATATAGGTAGTTTTCTTCCTTCTCTGCGTAAAAGCTCTTTTGATAAGATTAGTAAGATACTGAGTAAAATACATCTTTACCAGCCTATGTTAAGTACATTCCATCCCTCGTCAGGAGCCTGTCATTTTTCTATTTAAGAAATCCAAATTGCATTCTTCTCAACCAGATATTCAGCTCCTTACCTGCATTTTTCTTTTTTGTCTCCCTTACTTTCATTGGACAGCAGCTGGATGGCAGTGAGGTGGTACAGTGGATAGAGCTTTGGTCTTGGTGTTAGGAAGAAATGAGTTCTAATCTGGCATTAGAAAGTTACCAGCTGTGTGACTTTGGATAAGCCACTTAACCTCTGACTGCCTCAATTTCTTTAACTATTTAAAAAAAACCTATGTCACAGGGCTGTTATGAGATATGCCAAATGAGATACAAAGCACAGTCTGGAACATAGTAGGTGTTATATAAATGTTATTATTCCCTTCCTCCCTTTCTTTTTCTTCTCCTTTCTCCCTCTGAAATTTGGTTTCCTACCCAAGACTTTTTCATTTCTTAGAGGACAAGCTGTTACTTCTTCCTTAGAGTATCTAACTCTTCTCCCTTCCTCCTCTTCCATAAGAAAATTTATTCTTCCTCTTCAAGCACCATAGCTACTTCTTACCTTCTTCCTCTATATGGTGTTCTCCTGCCCCCCAGCCTTCTGGCAGGTTTCTCTCTTATGCAGTTTCTTTCTCTATATGCTTTTCTACTTTTTTCCCCTCATTGAAGCTCCCTATTTCTTTTTTTTTTCTTTTTCAGGGAAGGCAGGACAGTTGGGGTTAAGTGACTTGCCCAAGGTCACACAGCTATTTAGTGTTAAGTGTCTGAGGTTGGATTTGAATTCAGGTCCTTCTGACTCAAGGGCCAGTGCTCCACCTAGCTGCCCCTGTTTCTTTTTTTTTTCTTAAAGAACACTTCAGTATCTCTAATAACCTTGAGTTTTATGGAGCCTTCCTCAGGTCGCTTCACTTTCTCTTCATGAAGGGAGAGAAGTCTATTGGTACATTGAAAATATAAAGCAGTCATTTGGTCATGGTGGGGATGCAAACACTAAACACTCAATGCAAATCACTGCAAAAGTTCTCCTTGCTCTCTACTTTTTTTTGACAGGGAGAACCTCAATTCTAGTATTGAAAACTGCTAGGAATATTGAGACTCACCTTATCACCTCATTAACACCACCTCACTTTTTTATTGGCTCTGTACAACGTGATGGCCACACCTAACTTCCTTTCCTTTCTCTTATTAACCTCTTACCTGTCTTACCAATTTGTCTTACATCTTTTCTTTACCTTAAGTACATTCCATCCCTCATCATCTTACCCACCATCTTCTTTTTCCATTTCTTTTCTCCATCCTCAGGTCCTTCTCCACAATCTCTTTCCTCCTTCAGGTGACTCGACTTCAGATTAAGTCGTCCTTCAGAATGAAGCCTTTTCTTCCCCTTCAGCTTGAGTTGTTCTCCTTCAGGTTTTCTCAAGTTCTTCCAAATTTCTCCTAAACACATTCAAGATCTAGGCTACCAAAACCTTGTGGGAAGGCCTTTTAAAAGCCCCAAACCTTCCCCAAATCCTCGACACAACTGTAACTACCTCTACACTCCCATCAAACTGTCTCTGAAATAACCTACTATATATCCAGCACAGGTGGGAGGGAGCACTCGAACGTTTAAGATATATTGAGGCAGGACATGGGTGGAAATCAGCAAGAATTTCCTCAATTTTTTATTTGTCACTGTTATTAGAGTTCCCAGGAGTTAGTTCTATGCCAAGCATTCCAAATGGCCCAGTACTAATTGGTTTCTATGTAGAATACAATCAATCTCTTTTGGTTTGCCATTCCCCCCTTCCCCATTACAATAGCAAATATCAATTGTTAGAAATGTTATATGGTGTTAAAATTAAAGGTGCTTTGTTAGATTATGTGAAAGGGCTTTGAAAACCATAAAACATTATATATATATGCAAGGCGCTATTATCCTTTGCTTAAGAAAAAAAGAATCATTTAGAGGCTCCCAATTTCCTACTGATTTAAATCTAAGCTTCTCTACTTGACTCTTAAGAACCTCCATAATGTTGTTCTACTTTATTTTTAGTCACTCTGTGATATATACCCTTCATTTCAGTCGGGCTTGATTTTCTCCTCATTTTCTTTTTTTTTTTTTTTTTTTTTTTTTCTCCTCATTTTCTTGAGAATTTATTCTCTACTCCATGCTGTTTGGTTCAGATTGTTTTGCCTAAACTGCAATGTGGTTCCTTTCCCATTGGATTTGCCCACATACTATCCATATTTCAGAATCCTGGGTTCTAGTTCTGACAACACCAGTAGATTGTTAGTGTCCTATCTTTTCCATAAAATCTTCTCTGGTTGTAGAACTAGAGGATGCCATTGCTGGAGTGGGCCATGGTTCTGTGATACAATGGGGTCCTTGTGTAAGAATTAGATGAGCATTTCCATGCTGAAAACAACAGTTCTTTATTTGGTATGTTTTAAGTTATACAAGGAAATGCCATAATTTGAAACCCCCAATAGTGGAAGCATGTTGGGGGAGACAGAGGCAACAAAGAAAGGATTTGGGGCAGTACACCCAACCATTCACCCAAATAATGATAGGATTTGATACCCTTAAAATGAGATGGGGAAAAGGAAGAGATATAACCAGGGATAATGCCAGAGTCTTGGATGTGGTTGTCAGGCCATGCTTGGTAGAAGGAAAATGAAGTCCAAGAAATCCAAGCGACTACCTGCTCTTGGAATTGGAATATCATTAATGCCAAGTTCATATTACTCTACCTGGGTTCAGTCAGTGGGTCACCCGGGCCTGGTATTACTCTATACACCAGGGTCACTCAGGAATGTGGTAAAAGGGCTAGGAGTTTTATAAGAAGGGAAAGGTTCTGACCTAATTAGTCAGAATGGAGAAAATTTCTACTGTGAAAGATTCTAGGCATAGAAAAGACAGAAGAGGAAAGGTTTTCTGAGTGGACAATGGGGATATATCTAGCAGAGACAAATGAATGGGACTAGGCCAAGAAAATCAGAAAAGCTTTATGAACTATCAGAAATGACACATAGACCAAAATCCCTCATTTTAAGGTTAAGGAAATTCAGACAATTCTAGGACTCAATTTTTTTTACTGCTGTGAATTCTTAACAGCAATTGTAACATGTACCACACAATTTAACTTATTGTTGTTCCATACACAAGGAGTTTCTGGCAGGATGACTAAATGAGAGGTCATATCTAAATCTAGGTCCCTTTATCATGGGAAATCAGCTAAAAATTTTCCAAAATAAGAAAAAAGTGACAGCAAAACAAAAAAGGAAACCCAGAAGGGAAATAACAGATTTTAACATAAGAAAAACCTCACAGAAAAATTAGAAAGATGGGAAAAAAAGAACAATCAATCAAAAGAGGTCACAGTATAGCAGATACAAAACCTTCAGAGAAGGAAAACAAAACTGCAACAAAACTTAAAGACCTCTTTACCCCCAAATATAATTTAAAAAATAACAAAACCCCCTAGAGTTTAGAATATAATATAAAAAATAAGGTCAGAAATTAGGACAAAAACTAAAGCTCTCAAAGATGAATTTCAAAACAGCAAAAAAGAGAATGATTTAAAACAAACTGTAGAGAATATCTTTAAAGTTGTAGGCATTCACAAGAAGAGACCAATGAATTGAATATTCAAAAAGATAGAGAAAATTGTCAAGCAGGATTAGAATTAGAGAGCAAATGTGGAATAATTGAATTAGTAGACACAGGCAGAGAGAATCTCCAGGTTCAATTAACCTAAAAATTTTCTGTCTTAAGTTCTGGAACTTTAACATTATTAATCTTTTGAGTAGTGAGGGGAAGCCCATTCATATACCAGCTTAAAACAACCTAAACATCAAGCACAACAAATGAAAGAAATTACTGGACTATGTTATTTTATTTTATTTTTTTTTGCTTTTTGGAGGGCAATTGGGGTGGTTAAGTGACTTGCCCAAGGTCACATAGCTAGTTTTTGTGTTAAGTGTCTGAGGCTGGATTTGAACTCAGGTCCTCCTGACTCCAGGGCTGGTGCTCTATTCACTGAGCCACTTAGCCACCCCAGGACTATGTTATTCTTAAAAGCAAAGGAGATGAGTATATATATTTTTTTGTTTTTTGTTTTTTTTTGCTTTTTGGAGGGCAATTGGGGTTAAGTAATTTGCTCAAGGTTGCATGGCTAGTTATTATTTATGTGTGGGTGCTCATTTTCTGAGGCTGGATTCGATCCCGGGTCATCCCAGCTCCAAGGCCAGCGCTCTTACTCACTGCGCCACCTAGCCGCCCCGGAGATGAGTATATTAAAAAAAAAAGCAAAGGAAATGAGTTTATTAAAAAACCCAATATCCTGAAAACATCAATAAAAAGAGAGATTTTTCAGTGAGAGGGTTGGAATTACATCTTATATATCAGTCTTTTCAACTAGATTGTAAACTTCCTAAGGGTAGGGACCATGGGAAGGGAAAGGAAGGCAATAGTCACTTATACACTGTGCCAGTGTATAGTATAATATCATCTCATTTGATCCTCATAGCAACCAGGGAGAGTAGATGCTATTATTATTCTCATTTATAGATGAGGAAACTGAGGCAAATAAAGGTTAAGTGGCTTGTTCAGGGTCACACAGCTAGTAAGTGTCCAAGTCATATTTGAACTCAGGTCTTCCTCACTCCAGGGCCACCAGCTACCTTACTATATGACTCTGTTATATATTCTCACATCTTCTCCATTTGCCTGCCTATGCAGTACCTAGCACAGTACTGGACACATAGTAGACACTTGGCAAATATTTGTTAATCAATTCTGTATCTTACCTTTGAATAAGTTCTACTATGACTGCTTTGGGTGAATATGTTAATTTCTAAGTATCTATAAAGTCAAGCACAAGCAGCTTTCCAGAGGACTACTGCTGTGAACAGCTTTCAAGGTTCTGATTACATAGTATAGTGAACTCTCTATTTATTCAATAGTAAATTAAAGCAAAACATTGACAGAAATCAAAGTACAGAATTCAGAATGTTATGGCATAACAACTTATCACTAAAATGGCCATATAGTTTTCACTGAAGTGGTCACATAGTTTTAGGCAAAAGATAATATTCATTTAGTAAGTCCTTCATTTAGTAAGCCCTTAATTCAATCACCCTTGAGGAGGCAAGCCTCCTTAATTGACACAAAGTAAAAAGGTCAAAATTTCCCACCCCTAGGTCACATTGTCTTAATCTCTTCAAAAAGTCTTCTTTCTTAAATGGAGATTAGTTTCCAATCATCCTTAATTAGTAAATCCTTTACGCAATCATCTAAATATAAAGGTTAAAGTTCTCCACCACTTTAAATCATGATCTTCTCAGTTTGCATTAAATACCCAAGGAGAGGTCTTTTCATCTTGATTTGTGGCAGGCTCTCAGCTTCCAATGGTTCCTCTTCCATGGTCCCAGCCCCTGCCAAAATCTATCCCCCCACTGTTACCTGAGTTCAAAGGCAGACAGCTCTCAGTTCTTTGTCCAGCTTCTTGTGCAGTTCCTTGTCCAGTTCCCATTCCACACTGGAGTTCACAGTGTCTGGTCCACCTCAAGTCCTTCACAGTTTCTGTTCCTGGGAAGACAAAGCTTAACAAAGCCACAATAACATTCATGCACATTGCTGGCATCCTCATCAATTCACTTTCTGCCTGTGAAATCAACTCAGACCTACCAACAATGTCTGAGAACAAAACACAAATCATTAGTATAGTCCCAGGACCTCTGAAATCATCAGCAAGACCCTCCTCCAGGATTTCTATAAACATACAACAAGAAAATCCTCTTTCAGGGCTTCTGAACCAGCAGCAAGGTCCCAGGGCTTCTGTAACAACAGCACCGTACTCTATCAGCAGATGAATCTGACAAAGTAACATTAAAACAAACAAAGTACCAACACCACAGCCATGCCTCCTCCCACTTCTCCTCTCTTCTCATTTCTCAGTTCAGTCCTCAGTTCTCATTTATCCAGTTCTCAGTTCAGTTCCCAGTTCTCTTCTCTCTCCAGTGGTAGCAGCCCAGCCTACAGAAGCTAGCTCCAAGCAGTTCTGGCCTCTCTCAGCTTGGGCTTTTCCTTATATATAGTATTAGCTCCTCCCTGTTCTGCCCCTTCCTGTTATGTCAACAAGTCCATCCCACTGTGGGATTCACAAGTTCTGGGTCTTAATACTTAACACAATCATGAACTTGGAACTAAGTGCTAAATACCTGTTTGATTGCAAATACAAGGGGATCTTCAAATTCTATTACTATTACAGTATCTTAGTGTCTTTATACAATTTATACTTTTATTTATACTTTTAAAAAGATAATGTTTAAATTAGGATTTTGAGCCATTCCTATTTTAGTCTTGGTTGCATTGGATTTCCATAAGTTGGTTCACTGCCTTACAGAGCACCATTAGTTCTACCTGCTTCCACTGGCCCAGTTTATTATGCTTGAATACAATTTTGAAACATTCTAGATGTTAAACCTTTTAAAATGTAATGTTCAAATCTACATAAATTTATATATGGCCCTGTGGGCCACCTTCCTAACTCATCATTTGCAGTATATTGGTTGGGTCCTTTAAGATCTATTTCTAGGATTCATGTGTTCCCTGGATCCATTCTCTTAAAGCTATAGCTTATGAACTCCCATCATTAAGTTTATCTTTGGCAGTCAGAAGACAGCTCAGAGAAAAGGCATTTACTAAGATGCCATATTAAAAAAAGTATATAAAAAAAATTCCTCCTTTCCCCCATAGGTCAAACTCCAGTTCATTATATGTTCACAGCATAGAAGATAGTCTTTTATGTCTCCCCTAAAGGGATTAGAAAGGTACAGAGAGTGTAATATAGAACATATAGAGATTTATTTATTCTATACAAAGGAATGCTTAAAACATAAAAGTATAAAACAAACAATGTACACATACATTGACAAAGATGAAACATGAAGCAATAACCTATAACTCTTAGTATGATCTTCCTAGAGGTTCCCATATAAAGTACGGTAACATGAAGCACCCAGGGCCATTGCTGAAGTCATTTCATCTTCACTTAAGATCTGCATTCTTGAGGCAGCTAGGTGGCTCAGTGAATAGAGCACTGGCCCTGGAGTCAGGAGGACCTGAGTTCAAATCCAGCCTCAAACACTGAACATGTACTAGCTGTGTGGCCTTGGGCAAGTCACTTAACCCCAATTGCCCTGCCTTCCCCCCTGCAAAAAAAAAAAATGATTTGCATTCTCTGAGTAAGAGATTGGATTGACACATCCTTCTCTTGGTTTTCTTCTCCAAACTGGATGTAGTTGCCAAGACTAAAACAGAACAACCACAAAAAAGTCCATCCCCACTCCCTTCCTCCCCAACGCTAATTGAGGAACCCTCCTTGACTCTAAAATTCCATAGCCCTCCAGAACAATTAGAATTTCTTCTAATTGTTTCCTTACCTGTGCTTAGGAAAAAAAGCGAAGGAGACGAGGCCATCAAATTGGTTTGATGTCCTCAAACAGGCTCAACTAGGGCAAGCCACTTGACTCCTTAGAATCTAAGTTTCCTGATTTCTTAAATGGGAATAATAACAATAAAATAACAATAGAGCAGTCCTAGAATCAAAGGATCATAGGTTTAGAGCTAGAAGGGGCCTTAGAGGTCATTAAGCCCAACCTCCTTATTTTCCAGATGAGAAAACTGAAGCCCAAGGAAGTTAAGTAATTTGGCCAAGGTCCCCCAGAGAATGTCAGAGGTATGATTTGGACTCTGGTTTTTGTGAGAAAACTGGCTCAAGCATTTTGCAGACTGAGACATGTTATTATCATTGCAGGCCTATTGCTGATAATTGCTAATTATTAGTACAATTAATCATTAGTAATGGGTATAATAATATTAATGATAAATCTGAACCTGATTCCACTAGAGTCTTACTCCACCGACTTACCCTGGCACTGGGAGCTTGAGTTCTTGAATACTATGTCAGGGCATCACCAGTATTGGGCAATTCCTGCCAAGTAGACTCAGTGACAGATTTTTTTTTTTTGAAAAAGCCATGCTAGCTAAGTTTAAAGAGTCTTATCAACTACAGTTTGACCAATTTGCAATGATTTTATTTTAGTCATAGCAACGTTTGAAACTATCTTCTAAGACATAGGATCATAGTTTTATAACCAGAAGGGACCTTGGAACTTACTGAGGCTGCTAGAGCCCTGAGCCTGGGGTTAGGAAAAGTTGAGTTCAAGTCCTGCCTCAGATGCTTAATAACTGCGTGACCCAGGGCAAGGCTTTTAACCTCCCCCAGATTGTCTCCTTATCTGTAAAATGGGGATAATAATGGAGCCTACTTCCCAGGGTTGTTGTGAGTTCAAGTCTGACCTCAGACACTTGCCATGTGACCCTGGACAAGTCACTTCACCCTGTTTGCCTCAGTTTTCTCATCTGTAAAATGAACTAGAGAAGGAAATGGAAAACCACTCCTGTATCTTTTCCAAGAAAACCCTAAATGCTGTCACGGAGTCGGGCATGACTGAACAATAACAAAATATAGATGCTAATTGTTATTTTCCCTTCATTTTACAGATAAGAAAGAAAATAGAGGCTCACAAAAGATTGAAGGATTATTGCCAAGGTCACTCAGCTAGTAAGTGGAAGAGTCAAGATTTGAACCTGGGACCTCTGCCTCATTTTCCAATGTTTCATGTAGTCAGTGAACAATTGGCTAATGATTTGCCTTGGAAGAAGTACCCATTCCAAAGAACTGGTGTCTTCCTGCAAATAAATTAGAGCCTTAGCTTTACTGTTGGAGGTGGTTTGACAATTACATTGTTTAATGAACACGAAGTGTTTAGAAAAAGACATATGTTATAGGGAGTTAACATTTGTTAGGACTTGTATGACCTGAGAAAGTTCCTTTTTAATTTTATTTCATTTCAACAGATACCGCTTCCTTAGAAATGATCAACCATAACAGGAAATGCCTTCTCTTTTTTAGTGGTTTGTTTGTTAACATTTTTATTATCCTGTCAGTTTTAAATTCCAACCTTTCCATGTTTAATCTATGAAGTTAAATGGTTGTAAGCCATTTAAGCTGAGGGCTGCAGAATATATATGAGACTCATTATGTACTCCAGATGTTACTGCATAGGAGTGAACAGAATAGAATAATTCATCCAGGATTGTCTTTCTCCCCCTTTTAAGAAATCCCTCTATTTCTCTCTGTCTTGTTGACAGAGAGTAGGGAGTGGGGTGTTGAGATGGTGGTAGGAACCAGAGGAAGCCCAAGAACTTCATCCTGTATTGGCCCAATTTTCTTAGCTGCTCTCAGCCACCAAAGGCTTTGGGGAACTTTGCTTACAGCACATGGCATGAAACTCAGGCTCTGCTTCAGTAAAATTTTCTGGGGGTGGGAGAGAGTATGTGTTTCATGGAGGGAAAGAATAATTCCAATTCTTTTTATACCACTAAAAACCCTGCAAATGATTCATTGATATTTATGGAATACTAGGGAGGTGTCTGAGGGCTCCTGGGTGTCTAAAAGTAACAGATTGTCAAATTCCATGTAGTTATAATTTTTCTGAGTGGCAGGAAAGAAAAGGATTGTTTTTCTTGGAAGGAATGGAAACTCTTATTAGTTATTTTTACTTTATGTCCAGACCTGTGATTTCATTTGTATAAGGAAATTCCTACTTAGGAAACTACTTTTACTAGTGCAGGTCATCAACTGTCCTATTCTAATATAGCCTTAGAAAATGACTGAGTGCCCTGAGAAATGAAGTTACTTATATACAGACTATACAGACCATAGGCATCAGAGGCAGTACTCATACCTATGTCTTCTTGATGCTGAGCCCTGCTTTTTGTCTAGGGTGCTAAGTCTTAGTGGGATCAACTAGGTAGTACCATGGTGCACAGAGTGCTGGGCTTGCCTTGGATTCAGGAAGATCATGTCCCTGCGTTCAAATCTGGACTCAGACACTTACTAGCTGTGTGATATTTGGGCAAGTCACTTGACCCTGTTTGCCTTAGTTTCCTGGTCTGTAAAACGAGCTGGAGAAGGAAATGGCTAACCACTGCAGTATCTTTGCCAAGAAAACCCCAGATGGGATCACAAAGAGTCAGATATGACTGAAGAATCTATTTGGGGAGAAATCAACTAATATATAAGGATGTAAGCATTTATTTCTGAACGTGGACACTAGATTTGTCCCATCCATTTTTTTCATGAAAACCTGTCTCTGATTACTTCAGAGATTTTGCATAATGTTTCTTTTTTCTATAACTTGTCTCAGGGTTAAATGTAGGACTAGAAATAGACATGACTAAAAGATGTAGAGAAGTTCTTAATCTAGTTTATGTCATGGACCCTTTTGGCTGTCTGGTGAAGTCTACAGACCTCTTCTCAGAATAATGAATTTTAAATGAATAAAAGAAAATACCCAAGGTCGCACAGGTTGAAACCAATTAGGTTAAAGTATAATTATAGGGGCGGCTAGGTGGCGCAGTGAGTAGAGCCCCGGCCCTGGAGTCAGAAGGACCTGAGTTCAGATCTGGCCTCAGACACTTAACCCACACAAACAAAAACCTAGCCGTGTGACCTTGGGCAAGTTACTTAACCCCAATTGCCCTAAAAGGGGCGGCTAGGTGGCGCAGTGAGTAAGAGCGCCGGCCTCGGAGTTGGGATGACCCAAGATCAAAATCGGCCTCAGAAAATGAGCACCCCCACATAAATAATGACTAGCCGTGTAACCTTGAGCAAGTTACTTAACCCCAATTGCTTAAAAAAAGAAATAAAGTATAATTATAAAAATATTTTAAAAATATATCAAATGAATAAAAGAAAATACCCAAGGTCGCACAGATTGAAACCAATTAGGTTAAAGTATAATTATAAAAATATTTTAAAAATACATCAACTTCATCCAAGAGATAGGTTTGCTCAGGAGGCTACATGTTCACACTAAGCCCTGTCTAGTGGGGAATAAAGTCTTTTCTGTACCAATCCTTTGGAACTCAGAGAGACCCAATGTCCAGATGGAAGAGAAGCCTGAGAGGCAGGGATTGCCCCTTTAGTATATCCAGGGAATTCTAGCTGAATAGACAATTAAAGTATAATCATGGCCAACAGGAAGAAGTCAAAGGATATTTGCACATGCCTTGAAGTGGGAGGAGGGGAAGGGTACATCTGTTATACATCCCAAAATAATGCTATGTTTAGAGAGTGTTCGGCAGAATTACAGAACATCTGGACCGGATGAGTCTCTAGTTAAATCTGCACCTATAGAGGAATCTCCCCCATAAAATCCTCAGCAAATCATCATCTATTCTTTGCTTAAAAGTGAAAGGGGATACTTAGAAAACCCTAGAGAATCAACTAAAAATTAATTGAAATAATAACATTAGCATAGTTACAGAAATTATTAACATTCATATGTATGTATAGTGTATATAATATATTCATAATAGATATAGATATAAAACCAATGAAACCCAAAAAGAAGAGCAAGAAAGAGAAATTTTATTCAAAATAGCTATAGGAAGTATAAAATGCTTGGGGATATATCCACCAACATTGACTCATGAAATCTATGAATGTAATTATAAAACATTCTTTGCAGAAATAAAGATAACTCTAAGAAATTATAGAATATCTCATGGATAGGTCAGGCCAATATAATAAAAAATGATGGTACTACCTAAATGAATTTATTCCATGCTGTATAGTAAAAATTCCAAAAGAATATTTTATAGAGCTAGAAAAATAATAACATTCATACAGAGGAACAATTGGCAAGAATTTAAAATGTACTAATGAAAAAAAGGGTGGGAAGGAAGTACATCAGTACCAGATCCCAAACTGTTCTACAGAGGAGTAGTCATTAAAATTATTTGGTACGGACTAAAAAAGGAGGTAGATCAATGGAACAGATTAGATATGCGACATAGAGAAGCAACACACACAGTAGTGTAGTGTTTGGTAAATACAAAGACTCAAATTACTGAGGACAGGACTTAACTATTTGACAAAAACTGCTGGGAAAACTGGACTGTAGTCTGGCAGAAATTAGGTTTAGACCAACACCTCATATCATACACCTGAGTTTCAAATAGATAAGTAACCTAAATATAAAAGGTTATATCATAAAAAAAATTGAGGAGCAAGGAAGTAATTACCTCTCAGATCTATGGATCAGGGAAGAGTTCATGACTAAACAAAAAGGATCATATAAGAAAAAAATGGACAATTTTGATTATATAAAATTAAGAAGTTTTTGTACAAATCTAACGTAGTGAAAAGTAGAAAGGAAACAAGTACATGGGGAAAATAATTGCAATGAGTTTCTTTGATAAAAAATTTCCAAGATATACTCTATAAGGAGCTTATTCAAATTTATAAGACAAAGAGCCATTTCCCAATAGATAAATGGTCGAAAGGAAATGAGCAGGTGGTTTTCAAAGGAAGAAATCCAAACTATTAAATGCTCTAAATCACTAATAATTAGAGAAATGCCAACTAAAACAACTTTGACATACCATTTCATACTATTAACTGGCAAAGATGACAAAAGAAGAAAATGAGAAATGTTGGAAGAGCTGTGGGAAAACAGGCACACTAGAGTACTGTTCATGGGGCTGTTGATTGGTTCAGTCATTCTGGAAAGCAATCTGGAACTCTGCCCAGAAAATGAATTATACAATTAGTATGCTTATATCCCTAAAGAAGCCAGAGACAGAAGAAAAGGATCTATATGTACAAAAATATTTGTAGCATCTCTTTTCATTGTAATTAAGAACTGGAAATAACTCAAAAATTTCTGTATGTGAATATAATAGAATAGCATTGTGCCATAAGAAACAATAAGATGAACAACTTCAGAGGAAATGGGGAAGGCTTTTCTGAATGTTATGAATTTTGCAGAGCAAAGTAAGTAGAACAGTTCATACAGTGATGACACTTTGGAGAAAAACAACTCTGAAAGACTTTAGCACTCTGATCCATGTAATGATAAACCGTTAAGTTAAAAAAAATGAAAATGAACAGAAGTGAACTTAAAATGCAGAAAAGATATGCATTTTCATTTATGACCAATGTGGGAATTTGGACTTTGTAGATATATATTGAAGAATTTGTTTTTCAGCTTTAAAAAAAGTGAAAGGTATAGTGGAGGGACAAAAGAATTATATATATATATATATATATATATATATATATATATATTTGTTAATTTGTGGGGGCAGTGGTGGTGGGGGTGATGGAGAAAGTGAGGGGGGACTCAACTTTTGAAGCAGCCCATTTCACTTTTTTTCAATTGTTGTTAGGAAGCTTTTCCTTATATCTGAACCTAAATCTGTTTCACTGCAACTTTCACCAATTGATTATGTAGTATTTATGTCCTTTGGAGCCAAGCAGAACAAGTATAATACCTTTTCTACCCTTTGAATACTTGAAGATAATTATAATTTTCATCTTAAGTCTTCCTTTTTCCAGGAAGGAACTTTTCTACTTCCTTTATGTAATACTTATATGTCATGGTCTCTAGTCCCTTCATGATCCTGGTTTTCTTTCTCTGAATGCTCTCCAGTTTATCATTATAAAGTGTGTGCTGCCCTTGGCAGCTGGTGGCTCAGTGGTTAGAATGCTAGACCTGGAGTCAGAAAGACCTGAGTTCAAATCCAGTGGCAGACATTTACTAACTGTGTGATCCTGGGCAAGTTAACTTTTTTCTGCTTCAACTTTCTCAACTACAAAATGGGGATAATATAGTCTAACTCACATGGATGTTGAAGGAATGAGGATATTTTTAAAGTACTTAGTGCAGCATTTGGCATATAGTAGGTGCTTAATAAATGCTTATTCCCTTCTTTCCTCCTCACAGGTTGACTAAGTATATGTCCACATTAATTTTCTAAATGGGACTTGAACAGACACATGGATAGATATTTCAGGAGTCTAGCTCATCCCTCTCCAAGAAAGACTGATTCCTGATTGGAAAGAAGCAAGAGAAGAGGCAAGAAGGCTGACAATTCTATTCTCTTCTGAAATAGAGGGTCTGGACTAGAATTATATTTACTTGTCCCCTTAAATATTGCTGGTCTAGGGGCATGATTTTTTTTTTTAGGTTTATGTTGATTTCCTGAGTGTTATCTTTTTTTTTTTTTGAGGGGGGAAGGCAAGGCAATTGAGGTTAAGTGACTTGCCCAAGGTCACACAGCTAGTAAGTGTGTCAAGTGTCTGAGGCTGGATTTGAACACAGGTCTTCATGACTCCAGGGCTGGTCCTCTATTCACTGTGCCGCCTAGCTGCATGCCCTCTCCCCCAAGTGTTATCTTTCAAAGAGAAGGCACAACCTCAACCTTATACTTGTAGGCTTGACTCCCTCCTAGCCACATTCTAGCTACACAGAAGACCTTGGCAAATAGTGAATAGTAAGTGAACTCTTTATCCAAGTTGACAGCAAACAGGCATCAGAGAATCTACACAGATTAGAACATATCAAAAATTATACAATGAAAAAATGAGCTGTCCCATTTAGGAAAGAGATATCTTAGCTCATCTAAGTATTCCCAATCTAGCCAATGAGTAAACTCCCCCAAATCCCTAGGCAGGCAAGCTGGCAAGCTGAAAATCAGGAGTATATTAAGGAGATAGATTTCTGCCAGCATTTCTGGAACTTCACATTTTTTCCTCTCTTCACAGGTCTTTTCTTGAAGAGAGTCTAACACCAGTACATATCTCTTAAAGTGAGAATGGAGGGTGTGTGTCCTCTTAAAAGTTCTGGCATGAATTCCATCTCTTCCACAGTCACACAGCATGGAATTGCCTTTTTTCCCCACCATGCCTAAGTAGCATCTTCAAAATGACCCAGTGTAGCAGTGAGCACCCCAACATCCCCAGGGTGGCTGCCAACACAGGTTCTTAGATCTGCTTTTGTAAAGGAAAGCAACTCAAAATCAGTTAACAAGCTCACTTTAATCAAACATATATTACATAGTTCATGGGGGAAAGGTCAGCACCCTGAACTTCAGATTATACAGACAGAATTTACAGATCAAACAGACAGGCAATACCAAATCACAGTTACCAGAGAGGGAAGCATCAACATCTGGGTTTTCAAAGCTGGGGGGCTCTCAACAGCTGTCCAGAGTCTCATCTGGTCAAATCACACAACACTCCTCAAAGTGAGCCCCAAAGCAAAGCTTCTCATCAGGCTCAGAGAATGTAACAACCTTCTTGACCCACTGCCCAATCACAAAGTATCAAGGTGTGGGCTTTCCTGAAAAACAAGCCTCCCACCACAGGCTCCAGGTGCACTTAAGCTAGGGGCAGGGAAGATCTTTAAATCTGCATTTCCAATACACCCAGGCTTGAAACCTAGGTTACATCAATATATTTTCAGAAAGATATGGCTGCCAGAGCCGAGCACAATAATTTACATGTAGACTGATTTGGATGAAGTTTACTTAGGACTCCTACTTCTCGTGTTCCGGACAGTGTGTCTCTCTCAATTTTGCCTGCCGTGTCATGTTCTTGATGTCTGTGGAATTTCCAATCCATGAAAACCCCAAGCCATCTTCTTCAGATAATTAATGTCTAGCCCCATTCCCCTCAGTTTGTAATTGATTTTTAAAAACTCAAAGGTAGGAATTTAAAATTTTCACCTTATTAGATTTGGCTCATTGTTCTTTAACTCAAGCACTAAAACTAAATGCGCTTTTAATAACCTTTTACTTCCTGAGTTCCAAATGATTTTGCCTAAGTAAAGGAAAATGAGCTTGTTTGTTTCTCGAGGGTTTTTCCATATGAGGCTTCTGAATCATTTTCTCCTTGATAGTAATCACTGACATTTGGTGAGTTGAAGTAAAGGCTTAGCTTAACTCAGTCTTGCACAATACCCATTGTATTGTGGCTTTCCTTTACGTTTTTTTCCTTCATCTTCATGATTACAACACACTTTGCTACTTTGCTTAGCCTTTTTTATTGTTTATGTTCAATATTGATTTAAATGAGGCTGCCTCGTTTTCTCTGGGATTATGACTAGTGGGTCTAATGTATTTACACACAGCAAGTTTAGGCTTGCTAGTGTTATTCCCATAGCTACACAACATACCACCATTTAATTTCATTTTATCTCTGACCTGACTTATTTTTCTGACTTTCCCCAGGGATGTTACTTCATCAGAGGTAGGCAAAGAATATAGTCAACTGCTACATTTTATTTGATCTAATATAGATTCTCCCAAAATTATATCAGGGCAGAAATAGACATACTAGAACATGAAAGAGAAAGAAACAATCAAATATTAATGCCTTGTCAAATTCAAGTACTAATATTTATTTCATTTAAAAAATAAAAAAAAAGACATTATGAATTTGGCAACCCTTAACATAAACCTTAAAATATGCAAAGAAAAAGAAAAATAAACATTGTACAGGGAATCATAAACTTCTCTCATTTATAGAATAACAAAATATGTAAATTAACTTTTTACTTGAGTATTCCAATGGCTTTCTGATCTGATTGATTTAGGCACTCAGAATTAGAGTTAGCCAGTAACTGTCAGTGATATTTGATAGATTGTGGGGAATGGAAGAGATAATTTAGGCCAAGAAAAGAGTTACATTTTCCCTAAAAAATTTCTGGAAGTGAAAGAGAATAGGGTATGTACACAACAAGCCAGTAAACCTGAATTTGATTCCTGACAAAATTCTAGGATGGATTATCAACTTTATGGTTAATGAACCTCTAGAAAAGAAGGGATACTCACAAAGAGGCAGTGTGACTTCATCAAGAACTGGTCATCCCAGACTTCTCCAGTTCCCCCTCCCTCCATTTTATTTTTCAGAGGGGTAGGAATATATTCTATCAGAGGAATATTATGTTGACTTATATTTTAGCTGAGTTTTTGATAATGCATTTTGTTCTGGTCTTGTAGAAAAGATAAGAGAGAGGGAGCCTAGGTGCCAGTAGAATCATGTTTTCAGAACTAAATGATCAGACTTAGAAGTCATTTATGAACTGATGTCAACCTGGAAGGTAGTCTCCACTGGAGTGTCCTTGGGATTTGTGTGTGGTTCTGTGCTTTTTAACATTTTTACCAATGATTTGAATCGAGGCAGAAAATGTTCTTACACTGACTTACGATTATAGGCTTATCACTTAATGTTTATGTGCATCAGGCAGCTTTGTAAAACTCTGTTATAGATATGCTTCTAATCTGCATCAGTGGAGGTAGTTTTCATACCTAGTTTCCTTTGCCAGTGAAATTATGTGTCTAAACTAAAACAAATATCAAAAAGTGATGAGCACATTGGGATCTTTTATTTTCTCTGTAGAGTTAATTGTGTGATTTCAAAGGTATGGATTTATGTAGAATATGGTTGGTAAAAGTCTGCCAATTCTTTTCTCATACCTTCATCAAGGATGCTTTCAATACATTTGTAGATTATTCTCATAAAGATTTTATAAAAATGGGAAAATGGGCATATAGGTAGTGCTCTAGACCTGGAATATTTATATTCTCCTGAATTCTACAAAGGTCACTCATTGACTGCCTCATCTTATGGTTCTTTTAGTAACTTGGGTCCCTAAAAGATCTTCTGGGTCTTATAATTTGAAATCAGTAACTTTCCCCAGCCTAGACCTTGTGACTAATGTGGAGAGTCAGGAACCTTCCCCTGTCTCTACCACATACCACCTGCAGCCAAGATGCAAACTGGTTTCCTAAGGATGAAACAGGAGCAGGTCTCAGCAAACCCTTTCCCTTTCCTATGAAATGAGATAATATTTATAAAGCACTTAGAACAATACCTGGCAGTTGTATTTGGTTAATCACTGATTCCTTCCTCCCTTCCTTTCTTCTGCCTCTGCTCTATTGATCAGTTCTTACTAGAAACTGGATAACCCTTCCTGGATTTCTGCCCTTCCCCCCATCCCATCCTCACTCCTCTCCAAGGCAAACTTGAGCCCCCTTCCACTTGAAACCTTAGACCCATATAGAAATACACAATCTTTCTCATTAATCAGTTAACTGAGTTTCCTATCCTGGTTTATAAATAAACTAGAGAAACCTCTTCTTCTATAAGATTTTATTCCTCAACACCCAACCTTCCCTCTCCCAGCCCCACTGGTCTCAAAGGCAATGTCATTTCTGGCTGTAAAATTTATTGCAGCACAACAAACAAAAGCATATTTAAATATCAACAGTCTATATATCAACTCTGAGAAAGATCACAGCCGGAGGCATCACTTGGAACCATCACCTATGACTGCAGCCTCCTCTGCAGAACCTGTTCTCCCAGGAGGTTTGTTTAAACTCTTTCAAAGATTCACTTAAGGATAGGTTCTCCATAGCATTTCCTCTTCACAGGATCAGAGTTCATTTATGGAGTTCAACTGAGTTCTCTCAAAATGTCCTTTCTGATTCTTCCTTCTTGACAAGTTAACTCAAACCATTTCTTTGACAGTTAACTTAAATCGCTCTGAAAAGAAGTTCTCTTGGTCCTTTCTCTGTCTCACACAGTTTCACCCAGCCGTGGCACTTAATTCTTTCCACATCACAGTGAAACTCTCTAATATTCTCTTCCCTTTTAAAGACAGTACTCATTGTCTCTGTGGGAGGATATTAAAACTAGAGTTATAGCTTTATCGCCAAGGATCAAATGAAATTAGGTAACATGCTTAGACAACTTTAAAGCATTAACAGTTTTGTTACTGGGCTATGCTCGTCTTCTAGCCAATCCTAGTTTCCCTCTTTCCCTCCTCCCTTCTCCCTCTCCCTTCTCCCTCTCCTCTCTCCCTTTCCCTCTCTCCTCCTCTCCCTCTGTCTTTCTCTCCTTCTCTCTCCCTCTCTCTATCTCTCCCTTTCCATCTTTTTCCATCCCCCTTCCCTCTCTCTCCCTTCCTTTCTTTCTCTCCTTCTCTTTTCCTCCCTCTCTATTTCTCTCTCTCTTCCTCTCCCTCCCTTCTTCTCTTTCTCTCTCTCCCTCCCTTTCTCTTGTATATATGTATATATATATATATATATATATACACACATATACACAATATGCATATCTCTGTATGTGCATGCATATTATATGTGCTTATATATGTACATGTGTGTGTCTATACATACATCTTTTAAAAACTGAATTGTTCAGCTAATTCCCTGCCTATTCAGATCAGTTCTTGACTTTCTCTTAGGAATCCAGTATTAATGTGCCTTTAGAACATGTTTCTCAGCACTTTCCATCTCCCGTGGCAGACTTCTATGCCGTACATTCCTACCCAAATGTATCTATATATTGATAACATTTTCACCTCCTTGCATTGAGAATAATAAGTCCATTTGGCATTGCTTATTTGTGTGAAAAATTCCTTTTGAAAATAAAGCACAATAAATTGAAAGAAACCCAAAGGAAGAACACTTAAAAGCAGCACTAAAGGTGGTAGCCAGTGATTTCTTTCTGAGGATGAGAAGACTCTCAGTAAAAATGTCATATTTCTAGGCAACTGAGTTTTCATCTTCAAACCATAAATATTTTATGTAGACTTGTATTCTTTTCTTTGTTTTGCCATTTTTTTGTTTTAAACAACCCTCAAATTTTATTTCTATTTATTTATTTATTTATTTTTCTTTTTGCTTTTGGAGGGGGAAAGACAGGGCAATTGGGCTTAAGAGACTTGACCAAGGTCACACAGCTAGTAAGTGTCAAGTATCTGAGGCTGGATATGAACTCAGGTCCTCCTGACTCCAGGGCCTGTGCTCTATTCATTGCACCACCCAGTCGCCCCACCCTCAAATTTTAAACAAATCAGTCCAAAGTAACAAAATATGCTCTTGTTTTGCTTATATTTTGATCTAAGAAAATAAATTTTATTCAGAATCAATATGTAAATAGAACTATGTAGAGTGCTAAAAACAAAATTGTATCATATGCTACAGGCTTTAACTACTACCTCCAAGCTTTATATGACCTCATTACTTCCTTCTGGGGCAGCTAGGTCATGCAGTGCATAGAGCACCAAGCCTGGAGTCAGGAAGACCTGAGTTCAAATGCGGCCTCAGAAATTTACTGGCTATGTGACCCTGGGCAAGTCACTTAATTCTATTTGCCTTAGTTTCCTCATCTGTAAAATGAACTGGAGAAGGAAATGACAAATCACTTCAATGTCTTTGCCAAGAAAACCCTAAATGGTGTTGCAAAGAGTTGGACATGACTGAAAAGACTGAACAACAACAATTACTTCTAAGTCAAATATTTGAACTCCAGTGGAATTTGATTTGAGACCACTGTGCTGTAACAAATTCTTAGGCACATGTTGAATTCTGAGTGAATGTATTAAATATGTGGCCATTGTCTGGAAATATTAGTTAACCATTATGCTATGTGCCCGGGTACCATGCTTGGCTCTGGGGAGTGTTAATAAAATATCAGATATTTAAATATCACAGGCTGTTATTTGATATGTTTATTAGTGACATCCAGATTCATATACACTATCTTAAGACTGTATTTGAACTCAGGTCTTCCTGAGAGTCAGCTCACTGATACAGCAGATAGAGTTCTAGTCCTGGAGCCTGGAAGAGATGAGTTCAAATCCAACCTCAGGCACTTACTAGCTGTGGGACCCTGGGCAAGTTACATGGTCTCCATTTATTTCAGTTTTTTCAACTATGAAATGGGGGGTAATAACAGAAGCTATGTTGTAGAGTTGTTATGAGGATCATATGAGATCACTTTTTTTTTTTGCTTTTTTTTGTAGGGGGGATGATAGGGCCATTGGGGCTAAGTGACTTGTTCAAGGTCACATGACTAGTTAGTTTTAAGTGTCTGAGGCTGGATTTGAACTCAGGTCCTCCTGACTCCAGGGCCAGTGCTCTATTCACTGCGCCACCTAGCCGCCCCTTGAGATAATTTTTGTAAAGTATTTAGTGCAGAACCTGACATATAGCTGACTTTATAGAAATGCTTGTTCCCTTCCCATTCTCAGTTTTTCAAAGTTTCCCAACTCTACAAAGAAAGGAGAAGGTCCATTTTCTCATAGTATTCATAGGAGCCAAACTTGATTTTTATAATTACATGGCTTTGGAAGATGTTTGTTAGTGTTGTTCCTATAATTGTCATCCTGTTCTGGGGACATAATGAAAATAGGCTTCATTATAGATTGAGTGCTAGACCTGGAGTCAGGAAGACCTGAGTTCAAACCTGGCCTCAAACACTTTACTAGCTGTGTGACTCTGGGCAAGTCACTTAACTTCTGTTTGCCTCAGTTTCCTCATCTGCAGGGATCAAATGAGTTAATAATTAAAAAGAGCTTAACACAGCACCTGGAGCACAGCAAATGCTATGTAAATATTATTATTACTGTTACCTCAGTTTTCTTTACTATAAAATGGGGATAATAATAGCACACACCTCTCAGGGTTGTTGTAAGGAGCCAATGAGATGCTATTTATTAGGGACTTAGCACATAGTAGGTACTTACAAAATGCTTTTTCTTTTCCCTATTAGCTAAATGAAAACTGAGTCTGAACAGAAGATAAGGATTTTAAGAGGCAGAAATGAAAAAAAAATTGCTTTCCATCTATTGGGACAGTTTGGGCAATGCATGGAGGTACAAGAGGGAACATTGAGCTGGGGATGTGGAGTAGTCCATTTTATCTGGGACACAGAGTACACGAGGGGGAGTGAAGTGAAGAGAATCTAGAAAGTCCCATAGGAGCAGAGTATTTTGAATGGTCAGTCAGTGGTTAAGGGAGACCAAGGACCACCCTCTTACAGCACTAATCTGCTCCTGAGACCTTCCTGCTGTCAGCTTCCACAGTACCCTAGACATAGATCTGGGTCACAGTAGGATTATATTTATATCAAAGGTCATGATCTCCACCCAACCCTTCACGTCTCTTGTTTCAATAGAGAATGCAATTCCACTGTTCCACCTGGGCCTGAGTTTGTATGTTTTTAATATTAATTCAGTCTTCCCTTTGAAGTATTTCTTTAAGGGAGCCACATTCTCCTTAAGAGAATGTCACATTCTAATGTTTTGTTGTATTTAAAGCAAATTGTTTATTAAAGTATATTTTTTGCGATCATGTAAATAGCATATTTGCCTTAAAGGGGCTACATGGCTTCTCCACATAAGCTAGTGGTTGGCTAGGAATCCTCACCCTAGGAGAGCTCTTGAATCCAGGCCAGGGAGGCAGGTGGAAAGGCAGCTTCTATTGTTTACTTTCTGGGTATTTTAAAGCTAGTATCTAGGAGACTGAGAATTAGACTTTAGGCTATTTGGGGACACCTTTCCTCAAACCTGGAATATTCTTGCAAGTTCTCAATCTCTTACTTTATTTGTGGGGTCAGATAGGGGCTCCTAAGCTACAGACCTAGAGAATAATTGTTGAGACTTGGTAGCAATTTTGAATACCATTCTAAGTTTTGATTTGAAACACCCCCTCCTAATTGTATTGCCTTGGAGTAGGTGAGGCTGGGACTTCCCTTTCAAGATACTTCATATCAGGGGAGAGGGGAAGAATACTGCTAAGGTTGTTGTAGATACATTGCAATGGTTAAAAATATTAATATATAATATAAATGTACATTATATATAACTATTTTGTATATTACATAATATGCTCATATAATATATATAAAAATCTGGGATCATATACACACATACATATATATAGTATTATTTGACCCCAGATTTTCCCTTCTTTCCTTATTTACCATGCTGATAAGCCATGAAAGGAAGATAAATAATATGTAGACAAAAATATAGTATAGTTGGAAGTCACTTGACTGATACTGACAAAGTCAAAGGAAGTGGTTCTCTTGAATAATTTCTTAGAACAACAGAATATTAAAATTGGAAGCTAGCTGCCCCTTAGAGATCACTGAGTCTAATTTATTTTAGAGACAAGGCTATTTTTTCCCCTTAGGCAATTTTTCTTTTTCCTCCCAATCAATTTTGATTCTCCAGAGAGAATCAGTGATGCGGAAGACAGATTTATTTATTCAGGTATATTAAATAATGAAAAACTAACAAGTCAAAAATTAACAATGTGAATTTCATATATTTTATGAAAGGGAGAATATAATAGTATAAATATCTTCCAGTTGTAATTGAGGTTTCTTCTCCATGCCAAAAAAGACTGCTTTCTGTCTTATCCTGCACCCCAGCCCTGCCCAATTTTGAGATAATCCTCTATTGTGATTTACAGTGTTATTGCTTTCATCACCGTTGAGGTGAAGGAGACCAATTCACTGTATTGGGTGCCCGCCATTCTGAAATGAATGCTTAGGTTGTCACCAAGGGAACAAAGGGTTGTCTCTTTTTGACTAATTTAGCTTTCTAAACAACCCTTCCATATAATGAAAAGAAAAAGAAGGCTGAGTTTTGCATGTTAATCAGGACAAATTCCCTTCTTCAGAAGCAATTTAGGACAAGGACTTGATTCGACAATTCCTGTTGTAGCCTTGGGAGCATTTCTGTGAGTTGGCTGTGTATTCCAGAGCCCTGTAGATTTGCCCATTATCAATAAATGTCAGGAGATTAGGAAACAGACCCCTGTCTGATGTTCAGAATGATTCACAGCATGGATTGTACTCAAATAAGTCATGAAGATATGGGGAAATGACGAGATCCTCTAAATGCAGGTACGATGACGAGGGACTGACAAACAGTGCTGCCATGGAAACCCAGCAGTGAATGGCTATATTTATTAAGGAATGCTGAGTTACAACACACACACACACACACACACACACACACACACACAGCCTGATTTTGCTATGATTAAAGTAAAAGTAGTTAGACTTCACCTTTGTGGTTCTCACTCTAAATCAATTCCTAAGTCAACTCGTTGACTGTTTTAAAGGGTAATTCACTCAATTTTATTCATCTTTTCTAGAGTGGTGAAACATTGTGCTTCCTCTTCTACCTTTTAAAAAATAATTCAGTCCAACTAAAAGTCCTGCTGAATTATAAAGTGCCATAATGGTAAGTATTTAGCAGTGTTTTGGATTGTTTGGACATAACATTGATTCAGTACAGAGACATAGGACTTTCTATCAGATCTTCAGAGAACTAACCTTAAACATGGTAAACACAAGGCTCTTGCCTTCTGTCTGCCCTTTCCTCTCCTTTCTTCCTGTTTCCTTCCCTCCTCTTTTCCTCATTCCCCCCCCCTGCACTTCCTCCCCTTTCAGATTACTTTCATCAACTTTGAGATGCAGGTAACCAACTCACTGCATTTAGTGCCCAGCCATTCCCTTCTTCTCTTCACCCCTTTTCTTCTCCCCTCTTTCCCCCTTTCCCCTCTTTTCCTTTTTTCAGTATCAGAAATATTTATTTCATTGCTAAACTGATTCAGATTGGTAACTTACACAAAATGTTGCAGTCCATAGTAATAACTTCAGGTCCCTCCACTTCAAGCTGCCTTTTATTAGATTCAGTTCTCCTCCTTGGACCATGACTGGAGGCAGGACTAGATAAAATATTGCAAGTAACAAGAGAAAAAAACAATTTAAATACTGTGGAAATACAGTCAGGATTTCACAAGACCTAGCAGTTTCTATTCTAAAAGACCATAGGTCTTGGAACATTACATTTTGAATAACAAAAGAGCTGGGATTGCATCCAAGAATAATTTACCCAGCAAAATTGAGTATAATCCTGAATGAAAAAAACAAAACGGTCATTTGATGAACTGAAAGACTTTCAGGTATTTATAACAAAAAGACCAGAACTCAATTGAAAATTTTATATAAAATTTCCAGGAGAAAAATAAAGAAAACATTAAAAACTAATTATAAGGTACTTATTAAGGTCAAACCGTTTACTTATTAATATGAAAATATTATCAATATTCTTAAAACTGTCATCATTACTAAGGCAGTTTGAAAGAAAGATTGGGGCTTTGAACCATATATGATTGAGCGATTCTGAAAAAACAAAATTAGGTAGGAAAAGTTAAAAGGGAGCAATTGAATGATAAAAACAGGGTGTGAAAGGAAGAACTACTACAGAGGAAGCAGGTTGATGGAGGACTGGTAGTGTTGGAAATTTACTCTCATCTGGGTTGAAGAGGAAGCAACGAATGCATCGGGAAAGGTGTAAAAGACTTCTGATCATGTAGGAAGATGGGAAAACTGGGGGACAGGATGGGGAAGATGCTTTTAGATGGGATTTGGGAGAATGAGGGAAGGGATGGGGGACTCTTAGAAGAGTGAGTGAAGTGAGGGGTAGGGAGGGGCAGGGAAAAGATAAGATAACAGGGATAGGGTAAAAAGAGAGACTGAGGAAGAAAATAGTGAGTAAAAATAAGGTGGAGGAAAATTCATGAATAGTAATTATAACTTTGAATGTGAATGGGATGTTTGTGGTGACAAAGAACTGGAAATTGTGGGGATCCTATAAGTTGGGGAATGACTGAACAAGTTGTGGTGTAGTGTTGTGGTGGAATACAGTAGTGCAATAAATCATGAGCTCAGTAATCTTAGAAAGATATGCAAAGACTGCATGAAATGATGAAGAGCAAAGTGAACAGAATCAAGATATGATAATAGCAATATTGTTTTAAGAACAACTTTGAGCAACTAAATAATTTTGACTATTATAAATACACAAATTAAAAATAAAGGACATATGAAGAAATATGCTGCCACATCCAGAGAAAGAATTGAAAAATAGAAGTATGTATAGAATAACTTTGCGTATATATACCTATTTGTGTCTCATGGTAGCTATCTCTAGTGTTGGGGTAGACTGTGGAGGGAAGAAAAAAAAGAAATAAAATGCCAAAAGAGATTCATTATTTTGTTTTAATACTGTTGCTCTGGACCTATGATTTCATCAGTGTAGGGAGCTGCCAATCTGGAAACTCTCTCCTGAATACAAATCAGTAATTTGTAGGTATTTTATAGTCTTATAGAGTTACTTGGGGCACAGAACTAGTATAGTATGACTTGGTCATGAGCTAGTATGTATCAGAGACTAGACTTAAAAACTTAGGTCTTCTTAGGTCTACCCATCACATCATACTGCCGTTCTCTAATAATATTATTGTCTTTTATTTTGTTTGTTATACTATATAGTGATCTTATCTGTTTACATGGTAGACCCTTTTTCTGAGTCTTGGGTATTATACAAAGATTCCAGAGTATTTCAATTTTGTGTAGAAGAAGATGGATTGGGATTCAAGGAGATTCAGAGTAGTAGGAAAAGAGAGTAATATTGACTCTGACATTTGGGTTAGATTGGAAGTACGCTAGTAAACAGAAGGTTACAGCTGGTAATTGGACAGGTTTCCTGGCACCTAGGAAGCGTACTGATTTGGAAGAGATTTTAGAGAGAGAAATAACAGTATTTACAAAGAAGCAATGGTTAAATGAGAATGCAAATGAGTTTGGGACAAGATCAAGAGAATGATAGAATTGGTAGTGATATAGAAAATGACTATATTATGACTAATGCCTTTTATATTTTATTTAGCATATTTTAGAAAATAAATTCATTCACCAAAATTTTATTTAGGTTCATTTTATATACAGGTGCTGCCGAGGATGGAAATTTTGGATTTGTCCTGGTCCTGGTCCCATGGAACTTATAGTCTTTAGAGTGAAAATCCAAGTACAAATAACTAAAATACAGATAAGTATTATATATTAGATAAGTACATTAGTAGTTAGTAAAACTAAGAGCTGTGTGATATTCAGGGGATTAGGGAAGTCTTTATGGAATATATAACTGAGTTGGGTTTTTGAGAATGGACATAAGTTTGATAGGCAGAGAGAGCAACAAGGAGAGTGTTCTAAGTATTGATAATAGCTGTAGTGAAGGTATAGAGGTAGGAAACTGAAAGGCATGTTATGATGTTCATAGAGTGGTCCAGTTTAGAGGCAGGAGTGGGGAACCTGTGGCCTTGAGGCCACATGTGACCCTTTAGGTCCTCAAGTGTGGCCCTTTGAATCCAAACTTCACAGAACAAATCCCCTTAATAAAAGGATTTTATTATACTGCTAAAGCATAGAGTACATGGAGGGGAATAGTATGACTTAAGACTTGAGTAGTGTTTACTAGATTATGGAAGACTTGGAATACTAGGTAACTGAGTTTTAAGTTAGTAAGCAATAGGGAGCCACAAAAATTTTTGAGCAGAAGAGTTACAAGTCTCTATCTATGCTAAAGAAATATTCTAGAAATGGTGTTAAAGGTGGATTAAGGGAAGGAAAGACTCTACCACATGTGACCTTCTGTTAGGAGGCTAATAGCAATATTCCGAGCTAGTTTTTATGATGTTCTTTATTAGAATGGTAACAGAAGAAATAGAAAAAGAAGGACTGATACAAGAAATTGTGGTAATGAGGAATTAGCAGAACTTTGTAACTAATTGGATATGAGAAGTAAAGGAGAGGGAAGAATCAAAGATAATCCCAAATATTTGATCATGGGATATTGTGAAGTCAAATAGTGAATAGTGAAGGTGTAAGGAAAATCAGACTTGAAGAAAAAAAAACCAAGGAAATTAGTTATATATCTATATCTATATCTATATCTGTATCTATGTTTGGTTTGAGGGGATACATTTGGAGGAGATGCACTGTAGGATACATTTGGAGATGTGATTCTGGAAAGCAGATGAGAGTCGGTTGGGGGGCAGATATAGATTTGGGAGTCACTTTCATAGACCAGAAGTTAAAGCCAAGGGAATAAATGAGACTACCCAGTAAAGGTATAGAGAAGGGCTTTGGAGGAAGAGAAAAAGACTTTATTAAGTTTCTGCTATGTGCGAGCTACTGGATTAAGCACTTTATAAGTGCTATTATCATGCCCATTTTACAATTGAGGAAACTGAGCTAGACAAAGGTCAAGTGATTTGCCCAGGGTTACAGAACTGGCAAGTATCTGAGGCAGGATTTGGGTTTCTGACTCCAGCCCATTGCTCTATGCATCACACCTCTTAGCTTCTCCAGCCACCTAGATGAAGAGGGAAGAGGTAAAGGATGCCACCTTCAGGGATGAGAAGACAGCAAAGTAGGTAAAGAAGGAGATATTAGGAGCCTAGAAGGATTAGAAAAATGTGAATCTCTGTATCTAAGACAAGACAGGACATACAAGAGGAGAGACTGGTCCACAGTGCTGAAATCTGCTATGTGGTTAGAGGAGGCTAAAAGAGATCTTTAGTGAACTTTGAGGGAGTGGTTTCATTAGAGCTGTGGACACAGAAGCCAGATTTCAAGGGAATGAGAGAATGGGTGGTAAAGCTCAGACTTTGCTGGGTGTAAACTTTTCCTAGAAGTTTAGCTGTGAAAGGGAGGAGAAAGATGAGATAGTAAGTGTAGGAGATAGAAGTTAACGTGATATGTGTAATTTTTAATTGGAGAAAAAGACCTAAGCATATTTGTAGGCAGGTGGAAGGAAGCCAGACTAAGGGAGAGATTAAAGATACACGAGAAAGGGCTTGATTGCTAGAGCATGGCCTTATGGGTTTCAGAGGTGAATGGAATCGAGGGTACTGGTGGAGTTATTATCTCTAACTCTTACCTCATAAGTAGGAGCAGGGTTAGAGATATGGAACTTGACCTGTGATTTTGCTGTTAAAGGGAACTCTCTGCTAAGGAAAACCCCCTTCCCCTTTAATGTATGTTGCCACCATCTCTGAAATTTATGTTCTTTTATTTTTTATTTTTTTTATTTTTATTTTTTTAAAGCAATTGGGGTTAAGTAACTTGCTCAAGTTACACGCTAGTCATTATTTATTCGTGGGTGCTCATTTTCTGAGGCCGGATCTGATCTCGGGTCATCCAAACTCCGAGGCCGGCACTCTTACTCACTGCTCCACCAAGTCGCCCCTTTAGGGCATGGGTTAAGTACTTGCCCAAGGTTACACGGCTAGGTTTTGTTTGTGCGGATTAAGTGTTGGAGCCGGCTCCGAACTCAGGTCCTTCTGATTCCAGGGCCGGCGCTCTATTCACTGCGCCACCTAGCCGCGAAATTTATGTTCTTAAACACCCAGAGCTCTGAGCGATGAAATGATTTCCCTAAAGTCACACCCTGAGGCAGCTAGGTGTCCTGGTGGAGAAAATCATTTAGAGGCATCTTTCTGAGTTCAAATCTGGCCTCAGACATTTACTAGCTGTGTGACCCTGGGAAAGTTGCTTAACTCTGCCTCAGTTTCCTTATCTGTAAAATGATCTGGAAGAATTGGCAAACCACTCTAATATCTGTGCCAAGAAAACCCCAAATGGGGCCACAAAGAGTTGGACTCAACTGGAAAACAACTGAACAGCAATAGAGCCACAGGACAAGTAAGTCAGAGGTAGGGAT
This sequence comes from Gymnobelideus leadbeateri, assembly GCA_011680675.1. NCBI lineage: Eukaryota > Metazoa > Chordata > Mammalia > Diprotodontia > Petauridae > Gymnobelideus > Gymnobelideus leadbeateri. The sequence continues at coordinate 572,681 of WOXC01010899.1, forward strand.
TTGAACTTGGGTCTTCCTGGTGCCAAGACCAACTCTTTATTCATTGCTGTCATGTGATCTCCCCAGTAGTAGCAATTAAGATTAGCTCTTCTTTAGGCATATCATGTTTCATTCTTTTTGGAAGGGGGAAGGTAGGGCAATTGGGCTTTAGTGACTTGCCCAAGGTCACATGGCTAGTAAGTGTTACTGATGCCAGACTTGAATTTAGATCCTCCTGACTCCAGGGCTGGTGCTCTATTCACTGTGCCACCTAGCTGTCCCTATCTTTCATTCTTAACATTATTTTACTTAATTATGAAGGAAGGGTTCCCGCAGGCAGTGTGGTTAAATCTAGAGGTATCACACTTAGAGTTGGAAGATGCTGATTCAAGTTCTGATTTAGCCGATTCCGACCTCTTTGGCTTTTACCAATTCACTTAGCTTTTATGAGCCTTAGGTTCCTAATCTGTAAAGTGAGAATAAGAATATTAACCCACTTATCTCACAGGGTTGTTTATGGAAAAGTGCTTTGTTAACTACAAAGAGCTCTACAAATATGAGTAGCCATTGTCCCCATTTTACAGATAAGGTAAGCAAAAAGAGCTTTCTTTATGAACCAGACAGTACTTTTTTTGTTTTCTACTACTATTCTCTCTCTACCATGATTTGGAAATTAAAATAACACAACAGCATCTATCCAAAATGTAGTTAAGAGGAAATTCTGAGGAATAATCCCCAGCCAAATTGCAACCTTAAATTTAGTATCCCCCTGTAATGTCAAGGACAGAAGAAAAATTGAAAAACAAAACAAAACAAAACACAAATTCCTGTAGCAACAGGAAATGCTTGGAAGTAAATAGCATATACCCTTTCTGTGCTTTCTCTCTCTCTCTCTCTCTCTCTCTCTCTCTCTCTCTCTCTCTCTCTTTCCTTCCCCTCTCTTCTTCTCTCTCCCCCTCACCCTCTCCCTCTCCTTCCCCCTCTCTCCCTCTCCCTCACTATTTTGCCCTCTTTCCCTTCCTCTTTCTCTCCCTCCCCATATCTCCCATTCCCTTTCTTTTTTCCTCTTCTTTTCTCTAATTGTCTCTCTGTCCCTCTCTGTCCCTCTTTCCTCCTTAGTTTCCTCCAAGCATCAGTCAGTTCCCTTCCAACTTCACCCTTAGACTTCAACAGGGTATTTGTACATGGTTTCTTGGAGGATCATAGATCTTTACCCTTAGTAGCAAGTGCAGCTACTTGTTAGAAATGACTTCAGCTTCTGGGGATTTCTCTCTACTAGGAATAGTATTCCACTTCCCTTTGCTATGAGAAAGGTATGGCTTTTGTAAATAATAGAAGATCAAATTCTCTGGCATCCTTTTCCGACAGTGGTATTGAGCAAAATTTCCTTCTGATACGGAATTGCCTATAAGAACCAATGCCTTTGATGGTGATGGAAACTTTTAGGGAATTTACAGCTACAGGTTGCTGCTGTCCTCAAACAAGGGGAGAATTCAATGCTGAGACTAAAACAGACTGAAAATATATATAGTTGAACATTTCAAAGTGAAAATAATATTGCTATGTATTAGATTTTTAAAATGAGTTTCTATTAAAAAAGGGGTCTTTTGTATCACCATGGTTTTCCCCAATATTCCTCCTCTTCCTTCTTAGAATCCCATCCTACAATAACAAAGAGCAATTCTTAAAGACAAAAAAAAAGAAAAATAAAAGGAAAAAAAATTAGCAAAATTGATCAATACATTGAAAAAGTCTGAAAATATTTGCAATATACAACACTTGTGAGCCTACCACATTGGTAAAGGGATTGGAGTTTCTTCTCCTATCTCTTCTTTCAAGACATGCTTATTTTTTAAAAGTATTTTAAAAATAATCACTTTTTTGTGTGGTTGTTCTTTCCTTTAATATTGGCATAGTCATTGTCTATATTGTTTTCTTATCTCTACTTAGTCCACATTACATCAATTCATGTAGATCTTTCTATGTTTCTAGGTATTCACACGCATAATTTCTTATAGAACAGTAATATTCCATTGCAGTCATGTGCCACAATTTACTATCACAAAAAGTGGTGCTATAAATATTTTGCTACATCAGGGCAATTTCTTCTTATCAATGACCTCCTTGAAGTATAAACCTAGTAATGGAATCTCTGGGTCAAAGGGCATGGACATTTTAGTTACTTTATTTGCATAATTACAAATTGTTTTCCAAAATGGTTGTATTGATTCATAGCTCCAGCTACAATGTACTAATACGCCTATTTTCCCACAACATTGACTATTGCCATTTTGTGTCATCTTTGCCAGTTTGCAGAGTATGAGATAAAGTTTTGGGGTTGTTTAGCATTTCTCTTAGTAGTAAACTGAACATTCATTCATGTGGTTATTAATAGTTTGCCATTCTTCTTTTGAGAATTTCCTGTTTATGTACTTTGGCCACTTATCTGTTGGGACATGGCTTATATGTTTTTTGCTTCTTGCCTCTGAGTCCATCTCTCTACTATGCCTTGAGAGGCATTGTGTTGACATAGAGAGCTTGCCTTGAAGTCAGGAAGATCTTAATTCAAGTCCTGTTGTGATCTTTGGCAAGTCACTCAACTTCTCAATGTCTAGGAAAAAATCTTTAAAATCATTAATTGCGGAGAAGGTATCAATATGCATTGGTAGAGGGAGTTTACTCATCCATGAGCTTTCTATACTAATAAAATCACAGATCTAGTTCCTTTCTTTGCCTTTAAAGTACTTATTATTATTATTGTATCTGATGGAATTTAGATAAAAATGGCTCTCAGGAAAAAAGGTCACTATCTTGTTATTATGTATTTGTAGATCTACTTTTTGTAGTTAAATGAAAGTCACCTTCTGCAGATTCATAGAAGTCTTTTTGGTAAAAGAAATCTGTATGGTAGAAGGTAAGGGTCCCTATCCTGCTATTACTCTTGTTATATTAAATTTTTAGCAGACTAATGCACAAAGAAATAAAATGAATCTATTTTGGAACTGAATAAGAACAACAGTATATAAGTTCATCTTCCTATATGGCTTTGATTTTTTCCTCTATGTCTCTATATTTTGAAAACTTTTTATACCATGGCATTTGGAGATTCTGAGTATTCAGTTTGATAACATCTATCAAAGTCTTGTTATTCTTATTTTTTTGTACCAATGTTATGTCTGAGTGACTAAGGACAGCAATTTTGTGTGTTCTAGCAGTGGTGCCATGTTGTGGCACTATTCTGGGCTGGGTAAACTGAGTTATGCTTTCTCATCACTCTCTTTTTTCTTTTGTGATGAGAGGGTGTTTTTCCTTTCATACTCTGGGCAGGAATATTGCAATGCTCCCTGCCCAGGCACATATCTTTTATCAGCCTTTTTGACCCGTGAAATGGGGTCTTTTTCTTTCCAGTTTCTATAAATGCTAACTTGTCATGTGTTCTGATAACATTGATAGTACTCTTCATCCTTTTTCTATAGTGAGAATGTTAAATCTTTAATAGTTGTCTTGGGATAATAAATTCTATTGAAATTTTATGGAGATTATGTTGGACAACTTCTGGGTTCCTTGTCTGTTTTACTGTGCCAAGAGTATATGTTAATATAGATGTTGCGAAAGTGTTAATTGCTCTAATAGTGTTTTTACCTTTAACCTCTAAATTAAGTCTCTTAACATATACTAACGACCTCAGGTTCCTCCTTGATTTCTTTATGTTTGATGTACTATGCCTGGAAAAGACCACAGTATTTTTAAGTATCACCTTCATCTATTGGTTCAATTTGACCTCTGGATTCAAGCTCAGAACCTGCAGACTTCATTATTCCTTGTTGAACATTAAGAATTAATACTTATTAAATCAAATGAACATGTTGTTATCACTGGAGAAAGTTTCCATGAACTGAAGTAACTAACTTATTTTTCAGTGGCATATTATAACTTGTCATTGAAGAACACCAAGTGATTGACATGATGTTTTGATATGACTACCTTTTTACCTTGAAAATCATACTCAGTTCTATTCAGGAGTGGTGGTAATGAGTTTAAAGGTAGGCAGAACCAGAATGGACTTTGTCATCCACCTGAAAGATGACACAATTTACATGAATTGTTATTACATTGTTTCATTGGTGGTACATATTTAATATAGAACAGTTTTCCATACAAACATGAGCATCACATACTCCAGTGTCCTCACTATTTAAAAAATATTTTTATAGATTTGCAGTACATAATTAAGCTATGAGTATAGGATTGAGTCAAAATCATTGTAATAATCAACAAAAATTGTATAAATATTATGGGGCTTTCAGGTAACTTGTTCCATAATCAATGGATGTTTGTAGTATTGTCCTTAGTAGAATGTGATTGCCTGTTAAGAAATACTTTGACTTCTAAGGATTGATCCTCATAGTGATAATGAATTGAATTTTAAATCCCTTAGACCTTTTTTGTGGAACAAAAAAAACCAACATTTTTTGTTCCACAGTCAATGTATATTTTTTAAGTTTTTATAGTTTTTTTAAAAGCAATATAGGTTGAAATGCTTTGTATAAAATATATAAACATTTAATTGGCCTGTATTTGAAGGGTATTCCAATTCTTTGATAAGAAATAATTCCTGCTGTTAAGAAAAGTGGAATCAGACTAGTGATGTGTTTTGCTAGAAATTTATGTGCCACTGTGAAGCATTTGAGTCAATAATTATGCATTTTACCTAAAATTACTGTTTTTCACATTTGCAGAGACATTAGAAATTGTCACCTCCCTTCAAATAACTTTTCTGTCATTCATTATGTAGTATGTCTGTCGACATGTGGCTTACAGGGAGGGAAGAATAGACTTCTCTAGCATCTCCTCACTCTACCGTTCTTCAAGAGAGACCTTAATTCTTTTCCTAAGGTCAGAAGGGGAAGTAGGAGGTTGGGGCCAAAGGTTGTCCACTGTGCTCACCTCAGACAGAAGAAGTACTGGGCTAGAATTCTGTCTATCTGGTCTCTTAAATATTGTTAGCATGGGAGAAGTAAATTTAAGGTTGAAGCTAAGCTCCTTTTCACTATTTCTTAATAGGGAAAGGAGAAACCCATGCTTTGTATTCAAGGATTGACTTCCCTTCAGATATTTCACAGTGAATACAAATAACAAAGAAATCTATTTATCCAAGTCAAAAGCAAAACAGAAATCAAAGAAAGTATACATACAAGAATATACACTAGACAGTACAGATTGAAGGAGTTTTCTCTCATTGGGAATGAGATATCTCATCCCAACCAAGAGAGTCACAGATCTCAGCCAAAGGAAAAATTCTCCAAAGTCTCTAATATAGTAAGCTAAGGATAAGGAAATTATAGAGACTGCCAGTTTCTTTCATGTTGACTTTTTCCCAGAGTATTTCTCTACTTTCAGCAATCTGAAAAGAGGTTGGCATCACAGTTCTTTTCCCTCAAAGCTCAAAGCCAGAACTCCAGGAAGCTTGAAGAATCAAGAAGGTAAAAGAACTCTCACTCTCAACACTTTCACCCCAACCCTCAGATGGGGGTGGGACATTGATCTCCACAAATGATGTGAGAGTTCCATACTGATGGGCTTTGGGGCTCATGTTATACTTAATGGTGCACAAGCTTTATGTTTCACATGTGACTTAACCAGAACTATTTGCTATGTTAGACTTCTTTCTGCCATATAGACAACCAAAACATTTCCCACAACGTCTGTCTTTGAGGACATCCTCCCTCCCTATTGATGTTTCTGAAGTCTGTTTGGTATAGTTTTGAATTAATGTGAATTGTTTATTTTTTCCTCTGTGCCACTTTGATTTTTTTTGGTATTGCCATCACATTTTTAGCTTTCACTTTTAATTGTTGATGAAGGCTATCAAGAATTTTTGACACCCTTTGTTTTCTAGGCTCCATTCCAGATTTTTTCGTCATTAATTGGGTGGTAAGTTATTCAGGTTCTCTACTGGAAAACTTTTAGATATTGTGAAGTATCTCTCTACAGGTCTGCAATAAAGCTATTTCTGCCAAGGTGGTATTTTATGCTTTTTGTTGGAAGTATCCCTATGTAATTCCACCATGCTACCTGTGGTCCTTATTGTGGCATTCTCCTATAATACTTTATTGCAATTTTAAAAAAAATTCAGGAATTGAATGGGCAAAATATTGTGGGAAAATACTTTTGTTTATTATAATTACAGCAGATAATTTAAAAAAATTATTCTGTTTTTGTATGGTTGACTTGTTAGTATCTATTAATTGGCTTCATGCCACCATGTTCAAAAAGGACTTCCAAAATTCCATCTTCAGTTTTCCTGCCTCTTTTTCAAAAATCATTCATGACACTGGCATTATTTTTGTCAGTCATTTTATTATTGGGTAGCGCTTCTGTAATCCATCTGTGACTAAGTATTTATTAAGTAACTCATATGGGCCAGGCACTGTGCTAAGTGCTGGGAATGACTGGAGATAGCTCTGGCTTCTAATGGGGAGAAAACATGCAAACAGCTGTGTGCAAATAAGATATAGAAAGGATAGACTGGAGATAATCAATGGAGGGAAAGCATGAATGAAAGAGATCAGAAAATGCTTCTTTTATATGGGGAGATTTTAGCTGGGACTTGAAGGAAGCCAGGGAAGACAGAAAGCAGAGATGAGGAAGGACAGCATTCTAGGAATAGGGGACAGACAATGCCAATACATGGAACAGGGAGCTAGAATATCTTGAGCAAAGAGGCCAGTGTCACTGCATTATAAAACATGCAGAGGGTGAACAAGGTATAAGGCAGAATGGGTGGTAAGGGGTCAGGTTATGAAGGGTTTTAGAAGCTGAACAAAGGATTTTATATTTAATCCTAGAGATGATAGGAAGTCACTATCCTTTATTGAATCAGGGATAACCTGGTTAAACCTACACTTTAGTAAGATCAGTTTGACTAAATGGAGGATGGACTGGCTGGACAAGAGACTTAAGGCAGGAGATTATCCAGCAGGTTATTGAAGTAGTCTACATGGGAGATTATAAGGGATATCAACAGGGTGGTAGCAGTGTCAGAGGAGACAAGGGGGCACATATAAGAGATATTATGATGGTGGAAAAAACAAGATTCAACAACTGATTGAATATAGGTGACAGGAGAGAGTGAGAAGTCAAAGATAACCCCTAGGTTGCAAGCATGGGAGGATCCTAATGCCCTTGGAAGTAGCAAGAGAGTGAGGTAGAGGGGAAAGCTTTTGGGGGAAGCTAATGAGTTCAGTTTCCGTGATGTTGAGTTTAAGATATCAGCTGGGCATCTAATCTGAAATGTCTAATAGGCAACTGGAGATATGAGTCTGGAAGTTTGAGCTAGATAAATAAATCTGAGAATCATGCTCAAAGAGATGATGATTGAATCCATGTGAGCTTAGGAAAATAAATCTGAGAATCATGCTCAAAGAGATGATGATTGAATCCATGTGAGCTTAGGAAACCACCAATAAAATAGTATAGAGGGAGAAGAGAAGAGGGCAAAAGACATGGCTCTCTAGGATACCTACTATTAGCATGTATGATCTGGACAAAGATCCAGCCAAGAAGATTGAGAAGTGGTCAGCCATGTCAGAACATAACCAGGAGAGAGGAGTGGAATGGTAATTGGAATTTGAAGATCTTCCCTGCCTCTTAATAAGCCTAAGGGAATTTGAAGACCTTCCCTGCTTTGAAGATATACTCTGCCCCCTAAATAGGCTTAATGTAATCACATGGAATCTGTGGTAGGAGGAGTTTGCTGAAGGGTGGAGCAGAGCCTACAGGAAGCTTAGAGTCAGCTTAGACATGGTTGGGAGAAGAGGATGCATCTGAGGGAGACAGGCTTGTGAGTAAAAGTTGGTGTTTGCTGCCTGTGGTGGTTTGTGGGAAGACTAAAGGATGCTGTGGTTCTCTGTGCTGTTGTGTTCTTTGCTACTATGATGAAATCAGCTTACTGGTTTTGGGATTTGGTTTTCTGGTATCTGAATAAGTGCTTTGCTTCTGTCTTCTATATGGAGACTTTGTTATATTTTGTGATGGAGCTCTATGATGGTGTATTTATAGTGACCTTTTGCACTATGAATATTTCATTGGTGCTACAAGTAGTGAGAAAAACCCTAGAGAGTGAGAGAAAAGAGTGATTGACAGTGTTAGAGGCTGCAGAGATCAAGAGGGATAAGGATTTTTCACAGGCCATTTGATTTAGCAATTAAGAGATTGCTGGTAACTTTGGAAAAAAATAGTTTAAGCTGAAAGGTGAGGTCAGAAAACATATGGTAAAAAGCAAAGAAGAGAATAAGAAGGAAATGGAAATGTTGGTTTTAGATGGCTTTAGCCACAAAAGGGAGGAGAGATATAAGATAGTTCAAGTTAAGATGTTTTTGAGAGTGCTGGAGACATGGGTATGTTTTGTAGGCATTAGGGAAGGAGCCAATAGATAGGAAAAAAATTAAAGATAAGTGAGAGAAGGGGAAATATGTTGGAGAAGAGGGGCTGGAATCCATTCACTTGTGCATGTAGACAAATTGCCTTGGCAAGGAGAAGGGCTGCCTCTTTGTGGGAGATAGGTGAAGGAGGAGATAGTTTTAGGAGGCATCCAACTTAGAGGAGAGGAGAAGAGGGAGATCTTGGTAAGTCTTCAATTTTTTTTCAGTGACATATAAGGCAAAGTTCTCAACTAATGGGGTGGGATGAGATTTGGAGATGGATGAAAAGGTTTGGAAAAACTTCTGTGTTCAGTTGAATTAAGAAGTCAATTAAGGAAATATCAAAGATTGCTTTTCTGCAATTAGGACCCAGTTGAGATTGTGTAACAAATTTGTAGTGAATCCAGTCAACATGGTTTCATAATTTTCTCCAGATTTGTTCAGCATCATCTGAGCAGGAGTGAAAGCAGCAGATGGTGGGAGTAATCTAAGGCTCTGGCTTGGCAGGGCAAGATTTCATAATAGGAGGGGCAAGGAATTTTGAGAGAAGAGAATATTATTGTGTAGAACTTCTTCAATAAGGAGTCAAGATGGGTAAGGGAGGAGAGTGTAGCCGGTTCAGGGGGATCGTCTGGGAAAGAACTGAGGGTTTTTGGATTTGGAGGGCAGGGGGAGGATGAAAAAAAGACTTTGGGGTTCCAAGACAGGAGAGGTAGAATGTCAACAGATTATGGTCTGATAAGGGAATTTCACAGTTCATGGACAGGGAAGCAGTACATTTGCGGGTGATGGGAAGATCAAGGGTCTGACCATCCCTGGGTAGGTGAGTGGGTTAAGAAGTAGGTCATGGGAATGGAGTAAGTTGAGGAACTGAGAGTGTAGGATATCTGAAGGAATATCAGTATGTATGTTGAATTCCCCTAGTATTATAGCATGAATTGGCAAGTAGAGAAAGATTGTGAGCCAGGCATTAACCTCATTGAGAGAGGAAAAAGAATGTTTTAAGCTTGGTAGAATTTTGATCAAGTGATTGATATGGGTTGAGTGAACCTCAAAGGAGGGGGTTACTGAATGATAGTGATAGGAGAACTGAAAACTGGCAGTAGTGGGATCAAAGAGTATTCCAACTCCTTCATTTGAATGAATAAAGTACAACCACTGTTTTAGGTGTACATTATCTTTCACCTCTAAAGATTTAAGTAACTCCTCAAATTCTGCCCTTATTTCATCTAATTTGAATTCAGGAATTGAAGTTACCTTATGGTTACCCTGCGTTTATCTGCAGTATGTTGGTATGTAACTTGGAGCTGAGGATGTTGTTAACAGAAGCCTTTTGGGCTTTGAAGCATTTGAATGAAGGTGTGGAGTATTGGTGTTCTTGACCTGTTCTGATAGGAGTGCTGCTCCTTCAACTGACAGCCTTCAACCTTATCTATCCCCTCACTTCTTTATTAGAACCGTAGGAACAATTACAGCTTGTGGTTCAGTGAATAGAGTGCTGGACCCGGAGCCAGGAAGACTTGAATTCAAATCCAGCTTCAGATACTTACTAGCTGTGTGACCTTGGGAAGTTCACTTAACCTCTGTCTCAGTTTCCTCATCTAAAATGGGGATAATAATAGTACCTACCTCCTCCCAGGGTGGTTGTGAGGATCAAATAAGATAATATGGCACAAAGAGAGTCCTATGGAAATACCTAGTCCCTTCCCTCTCTTCTTTTTTTCCTCTTCACTATTACATTATATGGGTCTGGGGACTATCCCAAACATGAATATCAACAGAATTCAATTGAGTTACCTTTCAGGGTCCCCTTCCCTGCCCTCATAGATTCTATAGCACAGAAAATCCTTGTTGTATATCATTCTGTTATTCCCTTAGTTTATTGTCTCCCTCAACCCCCCCTTACCATGGAGGACAAGTCGGTCTTTCAATTAGGTAGTTAGGCTTTAGAATGCTATCTATTTATCTATTTAATCATTCATTCATTACAAGCAGCAATAATTAAAAAGTCTCATTCTAGGAATCATATTAAATCTTGCCATATACAAATGGAGGGAACTCAGATTTATGATTTGATGAATTGGAAAACAACTCTGTTTTCTATTTTTCTGCTAATGGTGAATCAGTGGCATCATTCAGTCAGAGTCTTAAATATAGAAAGGCCCTTAGGAGTTATCTGGTTTCCTGTTTTGAGGCCCAGAGATTTTGGGATTTTGCTGAAGTAACACAGTCAACGTTGGTCTCCTGATGTCTCCTCCATTGTTTTTTAACCATACCATTATATTAATATATAAAAATCTCTAGGTTATACAACTGCTCCAGAATTCTGAATACTATAGTAGATGGAGGATAGAACAGAAGCACAAAGCATTTGAATTCTGATTCTCTAATCGATCATCTCAAGAAAAATTTCCTCGGGAGTAGGCCTCCCCTGGACTGTTTCAGTCAAGATCCAGCCCTCTAGAATTCAAGTCATTTAAGGATTGGGGAGAAGCATATCAATGATCAGTGTTTCTCCCAAACATTCATTTAATATTAGGATCATCACCTCAGAGAAATGAAATAACCAGTTAATCCTATACTTGTGGCTGTCTTGTATTTAGTCCTATCCCTATACCCTAAACTCTCCTACTCTCTCTTTATTCTCTTAGATTACATGATTAACTAAGGTCTCTTCTGACTCTAATATGTTACAATCTTAAGATTCTACTTGGACCTAGATTATGCTCTGTACCTAAGTCACTCCTTTAGGGTGCCACATGAGGCTGTTTTGACTACTCTTTATTGTATTACTATAGTAATAGACTTCTTTAGGAACAAACATTACCAGGGATTTAGAATCTAGGGTAAGTAGAACCAACTGTTTACGTATTGAAGCATATGGGTAGCCAGTAGTATTGGAAAAAGAGCCAGAAAGGGATACTCATTGAGTCAATATAGTCAATGAAATTTCTTCCAAAGTGAGATTATAGGCAAGCTATTAAGAAAAGTGTTAGGATTTAGTATTTGGGAGCTGTGAAGCAAGGAAAAAATGGTCAATAATTTCAGAATGCTTTTTTTCAAAGGCAAAAAATGTGGGAAATAAGATGAGCTTAATTTGTTAATCTTGGGCATATATCAGAACATTTCTGTATCTTGAATCAGAAATTATTATTATATTATGTGCTTACATATGTTATACTGTGTGTATTTAGGGTCACCACACATCAAGAAATCTATAATGGGACCAAAAAAGGTCCAGAGAAGGACAGCTAAAATGATTAAGGGAGAAGAATGTATAGACTAAAAAGATTATGACTCTTTAGTCTAAAAAAGATGGAGGCTGAAATGAAAGTCAATGAAATAAAAATATTAGAGCTGGAAAGGACTTTAGAATTCAGCTAGTATAACCTTTCTTCCAATTCAGAAATATCTTATAGATCATCTCTAAAAGATGGTCACCCAAACCTCTGCTTGAATATTTTCAGTGACTAGAAACTCACCACTGAGGCATCATGTTCCATTTTTGGATATCTCTTTATTTACGTGTTCCTTCTTACGTTGAGATAAAATCCAAATTTGTTTAACTTCTACTTATTGATTCTAGTTCTGCCATGGAACAAATCTATTAATTCTTCTGCCTTCTAGTCCTTTAAATATCTGATCAGTGATATTGCATCTTCCTCCTTATATTATTTTCTCTAAGTTAAATAATAACATTTATTATTATTAATAATAATAATAATAATGAGTCCCAGTTCTGGAAGTGAAGGATTAATCTGATGTGTGAGTGCCAGGAGAGCTAGTGACAGTGCTGATTGGGCAGGATTTGTTGAAACTCTTAATGTAATTCACTGGGCAATTTGTATAGACAGCAAGGGTAGCTCTTAACAATTTTCAACTCCCATTCCTGACTTTTCTGCTTCTGACTCAGATCTTTAGATTTGTCCATTTTCAGTTACCAGCGTTTTCTGCTTTATGGTTAGTTTCTTCTGGAACCAGTCCAGTTTTTCAATGTCCTTCTTGATATATGATATACAAATGAACACAATACCCCAGATACACTCTGATCTGTATACTTCACTTTTGATTTTATAGGCCAGACTTGTGATCTTATATGTAGGGAATTGTTGGCGAGGAAATCCCCTATACCAGATTAGCAGGCATTTTGCAGCTTAGAGAGTTACTACACCCAATATTACTTTCCTATTTGCACGTGTATGCTCATCCCAGTTTTTTTATGTGAATTTCTACCATCATCCATTTTTTACCCATACAAAGAACTAGATATGATGAGTTGACTTTTTCAACAGGTTGAACTGAATTTTTTTTCTGGTTTGAAGGACAAGATTGAGAACCATGTTTGTATTTGAATATTCAGCATAGCACATCCTTTAGTTCAGGAATATTCAGAGTATACAGTTGCTGAGGGCAGAATTTGGCCCAATTTATGCTAGTTTTTTCAAAATGATGTCCTAAAAATGGAAATTGAAAAAAAAAGTCTCCATTATTTCCTCATACATGTAGGTGAGTCTCTCTGAAAAGAGAATCTGCTTCTGAAACTGTGATTTGAGTATGATTTTCCATTTCAATGAATACTATTCTCCAGTTTTAGTAGATGAACACCTTTGTTAGCAGTAGGTTTTCTGAGGGCTGTGATGACTCTGGACAACATCTTTGAATGACTCAGTGCTGTGTGCTTTTACGAGGCCTTTACGCCATTGTGTTTTGATGCCATGTTTTGAAAGAAACATTTTGGTTATATGTGATGATTAGTTTTTAGCTGCCTGTGACTCCATTTTATGCATCATTGCACCTTAAATAGAGTATTCGTGTATTTTCTTTTTAACAAGTGTGACATTTCCCTTCTGCTTTTGGTCTCAAGTTTTCTTTTTCAAAATTCCCCTGATTCTGTTACCATGGAAAAGTTGAAGAGTTGTTAGGAAGAGATTTCCTGAGATCCTAAATATTCTGGAGGACCAAGTTAAAAACATATTGGTAATAAAGTTAAAATGTTAATAAATCATCTTTGTTGTTTCTTTTTGAAACTCAAAAATATTTTATACAGAATTTCCCAAAACATAATTCCTAATGACAGAAAAGAGAGAAATAACTCACTGTTCTGGAATACATCCTCCATATTTCTTACCTCATGCCATCCCCTATGTCTAAATGGCACTCTTTTCATCCCTCTCCCCTATTTTTCAAGGCCTAGCTCCTGTGTTACATTCTCCATGAAGCTGATTCCCTTATTCCTTATTCTACCCTGGCCCTATCATGGCCCTTTTTTAGGGTACCTTCCTCATGCACTAATATTCTATTTTGAATTATATGTGTTGTAACTAAAGCTCATATCACTACTAAAATATAATTTCCTTTCAAGTAAGAGTGGTTTCTTATTCATCTCAGTACCCCTTAAAATGTCTAATAGGTAATGAATGAATATTGAATTCCTTCTGCCATATAGCTACTTTGAAGTGATTCAATTCAAAAAGTTCCTTGTAGGCAAGGCATATTTCTTTTTTCTTCTCAACATTTAGCACTGCTTTTTATATAAAATGATTATTGATTGATTAATTAAGTACTTATACTTAATATTTGCCAAGTACTTTGCTGTATTAAGACAAGAATGAAAACAGTCTCTGACATTAGGGAGCTAGTCTCCAAGTTTGTCGTTGAATCACCATCATTTTTGGCTTCTCACAAAAGTTCCACTTCTCCTTCTCATACTTTCAGCTATGACAGCTCTTCATGACTTCTGATGACAATGAACTCAAAATCATACAATTTTTATAAAAACCAACTTTTTCTCCAGATTTCATATAGGTCCAGCCTAATTTCTTTTAGGCTAGGAGGCCGTGAAGGTCATACTGAGTTAACCGTTGGGTACAGAGCTCAACACTAGTGGTGATGAGGCAGGGGAAAAAGCAAGCCTTGAGCACCAACTGTGTGCAAGAACCCTACCAGGTGCTGTGAGATGCAAAAAAAGTGAAAGATAATATCACATTCCACAATGAATTTATAATTTTACCAAACCCAGTTCCTTGAAAAGGGAATGAAATGCACATGGAACAATTCTAAGGAACACATACACAGAAAACTGGCAAACTAATAGGTATGTAAGAAACTTCACACATAAGTACTGATGAAAGTTAATTTTTTCAGACTCTATGAAAGTTAGTATTTTTGTTCATTAAAACATCTCTGATTTCATTACTGTCACTAATCTTCCCACTGAGGGACTTCATAATTTCGCTTCCTCCCTTTCCACCTCTATCTTCCTAGACTGTTATCTTGAGCCAAAAAATGCATTCCCTACCCAGTCATTTGGTATTTATTGAGTGCTTTCTGTGTACCAGGCACAATGCTAAGTACTTGGGATACAAAAAAGGGCCAAGGAGCTCAAAATATTATGCTGGAGATGGCATGCAAACAGCTATGTACAAATGAGAAATTAACAGAGTAAACATGAAATAATCAACAGAGGGAAGGCACCACTAATAAAAACAGCTAGCATTTAGATAGCACTTATTATGTATCAGAAACTGTGCTAAGAATTTACAATTATTATGTCATTTTATTCTCACAGCCACCCTGGGAGGTAAGGCGCTACTTATTATCCCCATTTTATAGATGGGGAAACTGAGGCAAAGAGCATGATTTACCCAGTGTAGCATAACTAGCGAAAGTCCGAGGTTGGATTTGAACTCAGGTCTTCCTGACTCCATGTTCAGAGCTCTATCTGCTATGCCACCTGAGGATATTGAGGAAGGCTTCCTATAGAAGGTGGTCTTCCTTCTGGGGAGAGGTATCTCTCCAGGTAGGCAGATTGGTTGGTATTGAGATGACAGATATAAAGGCCATTTCTAAAATTGTGATGAAGACTTTCTAAGACCTGTCAGAATTTATATTCCACTAGCACAGCCTTAAAGAATGAAGGGGTCACCTCCACTCTCCTTCATGATGAGATAATGCAGGGGAAGTTGAAAAATGACCAGATAAGAAAAGTGACAATAATAACTAGCATTTATATAAAGCCTTGGTGGCAAAGGACATACTGTAATATGTCATCACAACAACCCTATAAGGTCAGTGCTATTATTATCCTCACTTTACAGATAAAGAGAGTGCTCTGAAAGAAGGTTAGGGAAGGAAATAAGCATTTATTTATTTATTTTTATTTTTAACTTTTTTTTGCTTTTTGGAGGGTATTTGGAGTTAAGTGACTTGCCCAAGGTCACATGGCTAGTTTTGTGTTAAGTGTCTCAGACCAGATTTAAACTCAGGTCCTCCTGACTCCAGGACCAGTGATCTATTCACTGCTCCACCTAGTTGCCCCAAAACAAGCATTTATTAAGTGCCTGTTGTGTTCCAGGCTTTACAAATATCTTATTTGATCCTCACAACAATCCTGTGAGGTAGATGCTATACTATTATTTTCCTGATTTTATAGTTCAGGAAGCTGAGGCAAAGAGAGGTTAAGTGATTACCTTAGGGTCACACAGCTACTAAGTATCTGGGGCGAGATTTGAACTCAGGTCTTCTTGACCCCAAGTCCAGTGCTCCTACTCACTATACCCACTCATGCTTCCCAACTGTCTGAGAAACGTAGGAAGAATGGGTGGTTGTACTCAGAGAAAGGACTCACTTACCTGACATAAGACTAGAAAATATTGTGTGTCACTATCAGAAACACCAACTTGGATGGCATTTATAGAAGTACCAGTAAGAGAAAGGACGTGGAGGGAGAGGGGAGCTGCTTAAGAAGTCTACTTTCCTTTGAGCTTCACCAGGTGGGATTCTAATTTTTATCTCCTCTGCCCCCAGAAAGCCTTTAGGGGAACTGCTGTGGGTAGAACTCCCAGGTAGCCCCCCATGATTCAGTTGTACTCATGCAGGGCATTTGGAGAAATTATCTATCTCTGAATGGCAGAGATAGATTTCCTTCTATCCCTCCCCCATATGCAGCCCCTCCAATATGAGTTGCCAGGTTACTGCTAACAGGAAAGCTGTTCCAAGAAAGATGTGGGGTGGGGTGGGGGTGGGGGAATAAAGAGTGGAGTAGTTTCTCCTTGGGCTTGGAAACAACTTCTGTGGTGGTGGAGGGAAAATATGTGGAGAATTTCTGTCGCCCAGGAACCATCAGCCTGTTTTCTGCTTGATTAAACCTTCCATTTTGTTAGGAATTTGGTTGTCCTGGTGCCATGCTGTTGTGGGGATGATATATTCCAATCGATGGCTGTGTGTGGTCTTGCCCATTTTCTTCCTCTGCTCATTCTAATCCAAAGCTCATTCTAGCTGCACAAATACATTAGTCCCTGTCTATTGGTGCTATTTTTTGTGTGTTTAAGAATCATAGATTGAGAGTTAGAAGGGGCATCAGAAGTCATTTAATAAGGAAACCGCAGCTGAGTTAAGTGATTTGTCCAAGGTCACACAGGCAGTAAATGTCAGAAGTGGGATCTGAATCCAGGTTCTCTAATTCTCTAGCCAATCCTATTTCCTCTGTAATAGGTTGCTTCCATGGGCAGCTAGTGGAGAGAGTGCCAGGCCTGAAGTTGGGAAGACCTGAATTCAAACGTGACCCCAGATACTAACTGTATGACGTTGGGCAAGTCACTTAACTGTGCCTCAGTTTCCTCATCTGTAAAAGGAGCTGGAGAAGAAAATGGCAAACCCCTCCATTATCTTTTTCAAGAACCAACTTCCCCCCACCAAAAAGGGGGTCATGAAGAGTTGGACATGCCTGAGAATAATTGATGATGATGATGATGATCACCACCATCATCATCATCAACAACAACAATAACAACATAACAACTGCTCCTTCATGCCTCCCTTTGTTTTTGTCCAGATCTGTCTTTATACTCAGGTAGGGAACACCCCGTTCCTCTACCTCTCTCATTATCTTCAATTTACTCTGTATATCTCTTGTTTCTGCATAGTTTTTTGCATGCTGTATCCTCTGTTAGAGTGTGTACTTCTTGAGCACAGGGACTGTTTTTGCCTTTCTTTGTATCCCCAGCACTTACCACAGTGCCTGGAACAGCATGGGTACTTAAATGCTATTTACTTGACTACCATTGCTGATTGACATTTTCCCTGCAACTTGTGATCTGAGAGAATTGCCTGGGGTAGTGGAGGTCAAGTGACTTTCCCAGGGTCACACAGCCAATGTTTGTCAGTGACACAACTTGAATCCATATCTTCCTGACTCCAAGGCCAGTCCTCTATCCACTGTGCCACCTACTATGCTGTTAAAATCCTTCATTCCTCTTACCAGAGGATAAAGTTTAACTATTTTCCCAAAATGACATGTTGGGGAATATGAATAAGCTATTGGTTCTAGTTATTGGGATAATGAATTTTCTAATTTGCCTGTCATTATAGAAAGTATTTGTGTGTCTGTGTGGGGAGGGAACAATAGGGGGTGGGGGAACTACTGAGGAATCAAAGGAAACAATAACAAATCATCTGATGATTGATTCTTGATTCAGAGTTATAATGTATATTTTGATGAACCAAATAAAGGAAAAAAAGTATAAATATTTAAAGTGGAAATATAATTTTAACCCTTAGTATTAGCACACCATTTGGTATCTTTCTCTTTTTTTTTCTTTTCCTGTGTTTTCTATTCAGAATAATACAGCTTCAGAAATGATACCAAACATGGATTACCAAAAAAATTCAGTAACAAGACTTCAGCTGTCAAGAAACACCAACTCTGGGGCGGCTAGGTGGTGCAGTGAATAGAGCCCTGGCCCTGGAGTCAAGAGGATGTGAGTTCAAATTTGGCCTCAGACATTTAACACACACACACACACACACACACACACACACACACACACACACACACACACACACACACAAACTAGCTGTATGACTTTGGGCAAGCCTCTTAACCGCAACTGCCCTCCAAAAAAAAAAAAAAACAGCAAAGAAACACCAACTGCGTAATCACACAGTCCCAACTAGAGTAGGTATTTTAATCTTTGCGTCATTGTTCACAACCTAAACTTGAGGTATCATTTTCATATTTCTTTTCTAATGCTTTGATTGCATAGTCTACTTACAGGGTGGTTTATACAATAAAAGAAATAAGCTGGTCCTCTCTGCTGTGGATGTACTTTATTGTAGTTATAAACCTCTTTGCCAAAATTCTCTTTTTCTGGAAAGATGGGGGAAGTCCTCTTTGAAAGTTACTAAGTATATAATTACAAACGTTTAAAAGGAAGACACTGTTTATATTCATACATTTAATCTTATGCAGTTTTTATAGGAATTTTGGGGGAAGTTTTAGTTGAAATAATTAGTAGAAGGCATTTTTATTATGGATTTTTAAGATTTTTTTATAGGGGGAAATGGTACAGATCTGTGTTTTTAAAATTTATTTTTCATGTAAAACATTTTAAAACATTTTTTTGCCTTTTTTTTTTTTTGGAGCAGGAGGAAGGGCAGTTGGGGTTAAATGACTTGCCCAAGGTCATATGACTAGTAAATGTGTCAAGTGTCTGAGGCTGAATTTGAACTCAGGTCCTCCTAACTCCAGGGCTGGTGCATTTTTAAACATTTAAAAAAATTTTTTTTAAAGTTCCAAATCCTCTGCCTTTCCTTCTCTTTCATTGAGAAGGCAAGCAAGTGGATATAGCACTTTTGACTTTGTTGTTTTCTTCTGAGTTTGTTTTTTGATCTTCCCTATCACAATAGTTATTTTCTATGTTCATGATCTTTTTTTGTTGTTTGCTCATTTTTCCAGTCAATTTCTTGACTTCTGACTTTAAAGTTGAGCTCTTCTCCCAGGTTGGAGGAGGTACTTTTCCAAGTTTCAGCTTTTTTGTGCAGCTGTTTTCAAAGCTAGTTCTGGGGGATTTGTAAGTTTTCAGTGCATTTGAGGTGATATGATCTAAGGAAACATGGGTTTACAACTCTCCTGGCCTCTGCTCTTACCTGTGAGTGACCACAAGAATGCTTTTCTGTCCTGGAATTGTGACCAGGGTCCCCACTCTGCTCTGGTTGCAAGCTCTGGTGTTTTAGTTCTCCTCACCCTGGGACTGAGACTCAGGACTGAGACCCAGGACTGTGGCTGGGGTTCAAGTATGGGCAGTGCAACAGAGTCCTGCACCCAGTGCCAGCAAAAGGACCCCTGTAATCTCCTTCTGACCAGGAGTTATCCCCCTTTACCATCTGTGGGTCGAGAGCTCTGGAAATAGCTTCTTCCACAGTTAATTCAGTTGCCCCCAAAACTTTCTGCTGGTTTTCTGGGGCATGGGGCTGCTCTACTGGCATAACTTTTTTTGGGGGGGGGTGGGGAGTGCCAGGGAAATGGCTAGTCTTTTATTGGAGGGAAGAAAACATAACATCTCAAGTAAACCAGTTCAGGGTCTCAGTAGCTAAACTGGTGGGGTACCAGCTTGTAAAGGGTTCCATAGTTAGGGCAATGCTGTGTCTCGCCTTTGTGAAGCCAGAACCAGATAACTGCACTGTTGTCCTCTTCACAGATACAACCTACTATTCACTAGTCAGTGATGGAAGGGACCAGGCTGGGCTCCTTCTTAGTCCCTGGAGCTGCCTTTGGGGCCAGCATATTGTATGGGTCCAAATCATTCCTTGTGGCCATCATAATCTCTCTCTCTCTCCAAGCTGGTAGCCTGCTCCTCATCAGAAGGGATACCTCCTCTGGTCTCCATGGACCCAGTGGCCACCCGAGCAGGGCCACAGGCCCTCAAGGCCTAGACAGCCAGTGCCCCAGGACCCCGCAGTAACCTTGAAGCCATTGTGCCTGAGACAACTACGACCTACTGGCATAACTTTTGCTGGACTATTCTCACCCCAGTGTAACAAACCTTTCTTCCTGATCTTCTAAGTTGTCTTGGGCTGGAAAATTGTTTTTTCATTTGTGGATTTCATTTTGTGGATTTTCCTTCTCTAGAATTTGGTTTGAGGTGTTATTTAAAGTTATTTGGAGGGGAATTTAAAAGAGCTCAGACAACTGACTGCCTTTTCTCCTCCATTTTGGTTCTACCACCCAATACCCCCCCATCTATGATTTCATAGGTTAGGGATTCCTAATGTGCAATCTTCTTTCAAATGATGCAGATTGGAAACTCATCAGCAATTGATCATTTTAAAGAGTTATTAGGAACACTGAGAAATTGACTGATTTTCCTATGGTGATACAACTAATATATGTCAGAGGCAGGATTTGAATCTTGGCTTTCTGGACCATTTTTCCTTTATATGATTTTGGTATTTTTTTTTCTAGTTTTGTAAAATAATCCTTTGGTAGTCTGATATGACATTGAAGAAGTAAATTAATTTAGTTAGTATTGTCATTTTTTTAATACTTTGATTCGTCCTGTCCATGAGCCATTAATATTTTTCCAATTCTATTGTGGTCTGTCTTTTACTGCTCTATACAGTTGTTGATAGTCATTAGATCTCAAACAAACCAGTAATTTATAAAAATTAATTGTGCTTATTTCTTTTTTTTTTATTTTTTTTTTAAGCAATTGGGGTTAAGTAACTTGCCCAAGGTTACACGGCTAGGTTTTTGTTTGTGCGGATTAAGTGTCGGAGGCCGGCTCCGAACTCAGGTCCTTCTGATTCCAGGGCCGGCGCTCTATTCACTGCGCCACCTAGCCGCCCCAATTGTGCTTATTTCTTATTACATTTCAAGTTCTAAACTGCCTTCCTCCTTCCTTTTCCACCCCACATTAGAGAAGGTCACCACTGAACATAGACATAAATATATGTTAAACCATACTATGCATACTTCTATATATTAGTTCTTACTCTGGAGGTGAACAGCTCCTTCTTTCATAGATCCTTTGTAGTTGATTTCAGTATTTGTAATACTCAAAATAACTTGGTTTTTCACAATTATTCTAAGAATATTATTGTTAGTAGATACACCATTCTCTTGGTTCTTTTAATTTCACCTTTTGTTATTTCTTGCGATTCTTTCCATTTTTTCTAAAATCAACTAGCCCATCATTTCTTACAGCATAGTAATATTCTGTCACAATCACATACCACAACTTGTTTAGCCATTCCTCAGTTGATGGGCATCTTCTCAATGTCCAGTTCTTTGCCACAACAAAGAGAGCTACCATAAATATTTTAGAATGTATGGGTTATTTTCCTTTTTCCATAATCATCTTGAAAAATAGACCTAATAGTGGTATTGTTGGGTCAAATTTTATACACAATTTTGTCACACAATTTTATCACTCTTTGGGCTCTCCTAAATGCGTGGATCAGTTTATAGTTCCACCACCAGTGTATTAGTGTCCCAGTTTTTCCATATCCCCTCCAACATTTGTTGTTTATTCCTTCTATCATTTTAGCCAATCTGTTAAGTGTGAGATGTCTCAAAGTTGTTTTGACTTGCATTTCTCTAATCAGTAATGATTTAGAGCATTTTTAATATGACTATATGTAGTTTTGAATATGAATACAAATATATTATTTAATATGAATATATGTAGTTTTCAAATCGGTAATCATTAAAAAACAATGTAATACTGTTTAAGAAATAGAGAGATCAATCAGTGGAACAGATTAGGTACATATAACACAGAAGCAAATGTATCTAATTCCTACAGAGTCAGTTAATACAAAGATCCTAGCTACTGGGATAAGGAGTCACAATTGATGAAACTGTAAGAAAAATTGAAGAGCAGTATGGAAAAAAATAGATTTAGAGAAACACTTCACACCTTATAAAAAGACAATTTCCAAATCGATAACATGAATTAGATATGAAAGATTATATCTTAAATTAAAGAAACATGGAAAAAATTACTTGTCAGATATATGTATAGAAAAAGTTATGACCAACAGATGACAAATGGTTAATTTTGATTACATGAAATTAAAACAGTTTTGTGCAAACAAATCTAATAAGGCTAAGAATAAAATAGAAACAAATAATGGGGAAAAGACTTTGCAGCAAGTTTCTCTGATGAAGGTATCATTTCTAAGATATATAAGTAACTAACTGCAATTTGTAAGAAAAAGAGACATTCTGCAATTGATAAACAATCTAAGGATATGAACAGATAGCTTTCAAGGGAAGAAACCCAGGCTAAAAACAAATAAAAAATGCTGAAATGACTACCAATTTGAGAAATTGAAATGAAAGTAATTCTATAATTCTACCTCATACCCACCAGGGTGGGAAAGATGACAAAAAAGAAAAAATGATAAATGTTGGATGGAATGTAAGGAAATAGGCATGTTGGTGGACCTATGAATGAGTATAACTATTCTGAAAAGAATTTGGAATTATATACAAAAATTATTAAGTAGTGTGTGTCCATTGACCTAGCTATATCACTGCTAGGGCTTTATCCAAAAAAGATTAAAAAAGGGAAAAGGTTTTTTTAACTACAAAAATATTCATAACAGCTCTTTTTTTGTGGTGACAAAAAGCCTAGGAACTAAGAGGATGTCCAGCAATTGAGGAATGGCTGAATAAGTCATTTTGGATGTGATAGAATACTATTTTTTTTTTTTTGCTTTTTGGAAGGGGAAGGTGGGCTAGTTGGGGTTAAGTGACTTGCCCAAGGTCAAACAGCTAGTGGTAATTGTATGAGGCTGGATTTGAATTCAGATCCTCCTGACTCTGGGGCTGGTGCTCTATTCACTGCGAATAGAATACTATTGTGCTATAAGAAATGAAGAAGTGAAGTTGATTTCAAATACACAAGACTGATTCAAATGAATTGATGCAGACTGAAGTGAGAAGAATTAGAAGAAAAATTTATTCCATAACATCAATATTATAAAAATGAACAATTTGAGAATTTTATAAACTTATGAAGAATGAAATGAGCAAAACTAGTAAAATTATTTATATAATAACAACATTATAAAAACAAACAACTTTAAAAGCTATACAAATTATGAACAATACAGTGAGCACTCATGATTCCAGAGGATTGGTAATGAAACATGCCATCTGCTACAGTCTTGTTTTTGGGTCTAGCATGAGGTATATAAATATATATACACACATATACATATATATGTATACACATACACAGTATACACACATATAAACATATATATATGTGTGTGTGTGTGTAGAAACACACATATACACACATATAGGGTGTGTGTATGTGTACCATCATTGGGGGAATTTTTTTGCTTGACTACACATATTTGTTTAAAGAAATAATCTTTTTCTCTTTTCCCAGGGGGTAGTGGGGTTGGAAAGGAGAGAAAATAGATTTCTGTCCATTTTTTCAAATAGAGACGCCAAGGAGGGTTGGTGGTGCTACAGATGTAGAATGTCACATGCACTTTCATATGAGGTCATTGTATTATTTTTGTTTAACTGTTTTATTTTGTTACAAAAGACACTTCATGAAGTGGGAGCAACCTGTAAATATGAAGTAAAAACCAAACATATCAATAAAACTGAAAGTAGAAAAAAAAACTTGGGAAAAAAATAACTTTAAAAATATTTTCCAGGGGTGGTTAGGCAGCACAGTGAATAGAACACCAGCCCTGGAGTCAGGAGGACCTGAGTTCAAATCCAGCCTCAGACACTTAACACTTACTTTGTGACCTAGATGCAGTTCACCACCTTCTACATCAAGTCTTTCTTGGTGTTCCTTCTCTCTCCCCATTGCTAGTGCCTATCCTTCCTATTTGCCTTATATTCAGCTACCTTCCATTAATCTATATTTCCTCTTTATACTTACTTTGCATATACTGATCTACGCACTTGTCTCTTCTGATTGGACATAAAGTCCTTGAGAGCAAGAATTGTTTCTATGTTTGTGTTTGCATCCTAAGCTTCTAGCACAGAGCTTGACATATGGTAGGCAGTTAATAAATACTTTGTTAATTGATCGACTGATTAAAAACCTCGGGTAAAATTCTAACTTTTTGTGTAATTTTAAAGGGTATTGAGGTGGATTTGGAACCATCCTCATTACCTTCAGCATGTGTAAATTTGGATACCAGAGAGGAGAGTTTGGACTCTCTTGTACAATACAAAGGGCATGTGTCCTTTGAATACATCTAGTTTGCATACAAGGTTGGTCAACAGACAACAGCTCCATCTGTTGGGTGATTTCTCAGCATGCACATCCACCAACCACCGCATTTTGAATCAATCTCGGAAGGTCAACAAAGCTAACTGTGGAAAAAGCAGATTGGCCCTATGTTCATTGTTAATTCATTCTACTAGAGAGGGCATTTGGGGATAACTAAAAATGAAGTTCCTATTCAGCAGAGGTCTTTGTTTTGAACATTCATTCTCAAGGATAGTGGCATATCAGTGTAGTGTAAGAGTCCTTTGCATAAGCTGGGCGTGAAAATCAGCATCGTCCTTTGCAGTCATACCACGTATTTGTGTGACTGCCTGACAAGCCATTGCCAGGGACACAGCAGAGAGATGGGGAACCATCCTCTAAGTTTAAAATTGACATTAGTCCTGGAGATGTTTTTAGGATTTGAAGACTACAAAGTAATACATATGAACCAGAGTTTATAGTGTGTGGGAGTATGTCCTTGGAGCTTGTACTTGATACTGCTAGAGGAAAAAGAGACTGACAAATGAGCCCTGCCCTATGTAGAAAGGATAAAGGAATCAGAGAAACAGAATCAGTCTTCCAGAGTAGAGACATTGGGGTTCATCTATTCCAAGGGTGAAGAACCTGAGGCTTTAAGGTCACATGTGGCCTTCTAGGTCTTTGGGTGCAACCTTTTGATCGAGTCCAATTTTTTTTTTGCTTTTTTTTTTTGGAGGGGGAAGGTAAGGCAATTGGGGTTAAGTGATTTGCCCAAGGTCACACAGCTTGTTTTGTGTTAAGTGTCTGAGGTTGGATTTGAACTCAGGTCCTCCTGACTCCAGGGCCAATGCTCTATTCACTGCTCTACCTAGCTGCCCCTTGAGTCCAATTTTTGAAGGATAAATCCTTTTGTTAAAGGAATTTGTTCTGGGAAGTTTGGATTCAGTCAAAAGGCTACACTTGAGGACCTAGAAGGCCACATGTGGCCTTGAGGCTGCAGGTTCCCCACCCCTGATCTAGTCTGACCTCCCACCAGAAGCATGAGTCCCTTCTATAGCACCTCAGACACGTCACTATCCCACTCATAGTGGAAGATCTCTAGAGACAGAGAACTCACATTCTCTTTTCCTCCATTCCACATTTCCTTTAAAGAAAAGGCAGCCTATAATGCCACCACTAGGTCTCTTTCTAGAGATGATGACGGAAAAAGGAAAAGGACCTATAGGTTTTTAAATGTTTAAAGTAGCTCTCTTTGTAGTTGCAAAGAACTGGACATTGCTGGAATGCCCAATTGATTGAGGAATGGCTGAACACGTTGTGGTATGTGATTGTGATGGAATACTACTGTGTTTTAAGAAATGATGATGAACTCAATGATCTTAGAAAAACATGGAAAGACTTCCTTGAAATAATGAATAGTGAAATGAGAAGGACCAAGAGGACATTGTATATATTCACAATGATATTGTTTTAAGAACAACTTTGAGTGACTAAGTCATTTTGACTATTATAAATACCCAAATTAACTACAAAGGACACATGAAAGAAGATGCAACTTGCATCAAGAGAAAGGAGTGATAAATAAAAGTATGTATAGAATGGTTTTGCATGTATATATATATATATATATACACATATACATTTTTATGTCTAATGGTAGGCATCTCTAGGGCAGGGCGGGGGAAGGGAAGAAAAAAAGAAAAGAAATTTACATGATAAGATGATTATATATTTAAAAGGAATAACAAATTGTACATAATAAATTTGTAGCTTTATGTGCAATATTTTTTATTATACTGTTATTGAAATTCTTTTATCTCATAAAATAAAAATTATATATATATATGTATATTTTAAAAGGTAACCTGTTAACTTCTGAACAGGTTGTATTGTTAGGAATTTTCCCCTTATACTGAGCCAAAATCTGCCTCTCAGTGGCCTCCTGGGTGGTGCACAACAAATCTAATTCTTTTTTCATATGATGGCCCTTGAAATACTTGCATGCAGCTGTCAGTCCCCACCACCTATATCCAGCACCATGAAAGGCTTCTCTTTGCCATAGTAACCACCTCTAGTTCTGATAGGCTACTCTACTGTAAGTGGTCCCTTCATCTCTTTCCCTGCCTCTCCTCATCTCAGACTGTAGGTAAACAGGTTTGAATAAAATTGTTCTCTTCTTGTTTCCCATAGACAAATAGAATCAGAGTTGATAAGATGCTTGGAAGCCATGTACTTCAGTACTGAATCCCCTCTAAAATCATTACTGGTTATTCTTTACTGAACAGTTGGTCCATTGTGAAATGATTAATTAAATACCTCAGAGAGTCTTAGATAATAGCTCTTAGAGCAAGAAAGTAGGGCACTGAGAGGTGATCACATCCATACTGCCTCATTTAGGAGAAGAGTTATCTGCACTTTTCTTGAAAGTTTTAGTAAAAGAAAATTGAGCAGCTTTGGTTCAAATCTGCTTTTGCCTTTTGCTACCTTTGAGCAAGTGATTCAGCATTTATACTATTTACACACTGCACTGCATCTGGGTTCAGGGGGCTTATTTTTGTTTTGTTTTGTTTTGTTTTTGGAGGGGGGAAGGCAAGGCAATTGGGGCTAAGTGACTTTTCCAAGGTCACACAGCTAGTATGTGTTTAGTTTCTGTGGCCACATTTGAACTCAGGTCCTCCTGACTGCAGGTGTTCACCATGCTACCAAGTATTCACTGTGCCACCTAGCAGCCCCAGGGGGCTTATTTTTAAAAATCCCTCAGGTTGCCTGTCTAACCATGGACAGTTTCTTCACCTATAAAATGAAGGAGTTTGACTAGATGACCAATGAAGTCCCTTCCAGTCCTATCATCCTTGGGGTCTTGGACATCCTATGTAGCACAAAGATTTTGATTTTCTGATCTTTGATGTTT